>BSBN01001152.1:18620000-19848701 GCA_027924645.1 Cunninghamia lanceolata
TATAGTAATCGTTTACTGTCAATATGAATTTGTGTCCAGATGATGATGGGGGATTAATTGCCCCAATAAAGTCAAGTCACCATTGTGCAAATGGTATGGACTCTATAACATGTTGCAATGGGTGCATCTGATATCTTCCTTTACCTGATATAGTCTGACATGTATGACAACTCTTGATGTGACCTTCTACATATTTGAATATGGTGGGCCAATAGTAACACGACCTCAAAATCTTTTGTGTGGTTGCTAGGTGAGAACCATGTGTTGTCCCATTTTTGTCATGAAGTTCTAGCAAGACCTTGTCTGCTTCATCCCTATTCAAGCATCTTTGGTATATCCCCTCATGATTTCTCTTGAATAATAGGCCTCCATGTATCATGTATCTCTGGGCTTTTATTTTTAAATCTCTCCTTTTTGAAGATTTCATCCAGTTAGGGTACTTTCCTGATATGAGAAATGCGGTAAGATCATCATACCATCTTGGTGTATTATTTGTATTTAGTATATACTATTACTTTATTAGATTAGGATTAGTATTGGCTATGGTTTTCACCAAGGATTGCCCTCTGACTAACTTCATGGGAATGATTTCCATGTCAAATTCTTATAGAATTGTTATCCATTTCGCTCTTTTTCTCCAGGTTCATTCTGCATCAGCAGCATCTTTACTGTTGCATCAAGCACTATAGCCTTGATCTGACTTCTTAGAATATGATGTTTGAACTTCTTTACTGCTCTCACCAATGCAAAAGTCTACCTCTCAGTATCCAAGTATTTCAATTGAGCATCTTTCAGTGGACCGCTCATGAAATTAATAGGCTTTTCTTTATTTTCTTCCCCTTTTTGCGTTGAAGTTGCTGCACATGAATGTTTAGATGCAAAAGAATAAATATAAAAGGGCTTAGTGTAGTTTGGATTGGCTAGTATTGAAGCATCAGAAATATCTACCTTGATGCCTTCAAATGTTTCTTTAGCCACTAGTGTCCATTCTATGTTGGCATCTTTTTTTCAACATGGCATTCAATGGTTGTACAATTTTTGTAAAAACCCAGTAATGAACTTTCTAACAAAATTAATTTTGCCAAAGAATGATTTCAATTCTTTCTCACTATTTGGTAATTTATTAATTCCTTCTTCTCTATCTAGATCAATAGAGATTCCATTTTCAAAAATAATGTGCACCAATAACTTTCCCTCAGTTACCCCAAATACACACTTCTTTAGGTTTAGAGAAATTCCATACCTCTCACATCTTTTTAGCACTTTTCTTAAGTCATCTGCATGAGTAGATATATGTTTAGAAAACACAGTTAGATCATCCATGTAAATCACAATGCATTTACCTGCTAACCCATGGTTCATGCAATATCCATAGCTCTTTGAAATGTAGCAATTGCATTGATTAGGCCAAATGGCATTCTTCTGTATGCATAATTACCCCATTTACATGTGAATGTGATCTTTAATCTATCTTCCTTGTCTACTAAATCTGGTTATAACTAGAAAATCCTTCGAGGAAAGACATCATTTTAGCACCATTCATTGCTTGTAAAATTTCATCTAATGGAGGTAAAGGGTAATTATCATTCTCAAATGCCTTATTAAGATTCCTAAAATCAACACAAAGTTTGATGTCCCCATTTTTCTTTCTCACAAGTACTAAGTTAGCTACCTAGGTAGAATGTCTTACTGGAAAAATTATCCTTGCAGATAATAATATCTTAACCTCTTCAACAATCAGGGGCTCTAATATAGTGTTTACTGGCCTTTGTTTTTGTTTAAACGGTTTCACCCCTGGTCTTAATGGAGTCACGTTTGTTATGATAAAAGTGTCATATGTTTTTAGATCCTCATACATCCATGCAATCACATGTTTGTATTCTTTCAATACTTCTGCAATCTCTTTCCTTAATTTCTCAGAGCAAACTTTTCCAATTAATGCATTATGACGGTTTTGCTTTGTCCCCTAAGTTGAAAGGATCACACTTACCTCCTTCAGTTATAGGAAGATCCTTTTGTCTAACCACTCCGTCAAAGTCAAAGATCTTCTCTAATTCTATCATTCCCTTGGGCAGGAGGTTACTTTTTAAGTCAATTATATCTTCTTCATCCCAAGATATTTCTGGTCTTTCTTGTTCATCAATTATCTAAGATTCAAACACATCATGACTTGTTATAAAATCAAGAATTTGTTGATCACCTTTGAACACTTGAAAATTGGTCACATTATCAGGTATACTTGGGATATTCACTAATTCTACTGCAAATCTCTTCAATCCTAACATAGCTAAGGGTTCAAGGGTACTAACCACAACTGCTAAAGCATCTGAACATTGATTTAATTCTCTAGGGATATGTACAATATTAAAAGCATCAAAATGTTCAATTAAATCCCACACTTTATATCTGTAACTCACCATTTTTTGATAATTGCAAGCATACAACATTCTGACTTGTCTAACAACTAACTCAGAATTAGACATAACCTGCAGAATGTTAACCCTCTTTTTAATTGCCAAAACCAATCCATACACTAATGCTTCATACTCAGCTACATTGTTGGTGCAGGGAAATTGCAATCTAAAAGATACTAAAAAAGACTTACCCCTGGGATCAATAAGTTCAACTCCTACTCCTACTTCTTGTTTGGATTTCAATCCATCACATTTTAAAGTCCACATGTTATTTTTGTTTTTATGAACTGAATCCATTGTTTTAATAGGAATTATTTTACTTATCTCATGTTTTACAAGAGTATGCATATTCTCATGTATTTTTGTCTGAATTGTATGTATCATTGTATTCTCTGTCTGTTTGTAGAATTCAGAATGATTGATATCTTTTGTTTTTACATATTTATTTGGATTCTTTAGCAAACCATTAGCATCCTCATGAAAATGCAACTCAGGCTCATTCAGAATTTGTTTTCCCTCTAGCTTTCCCATTAATTCTATACACTTTCTGTGCTGATATTTGATTATGTCTCTGCACATCACACAGTTCTCCTCAGAATGAGCAGTCTTATGAACTCTACAATGATTCTTATACAAACAACATCATATAGGAGCTCCTTGTTGGATGCATTTCTCCATTTCTTGTCTTATGATTTGACCGAAGTTACTCATGGAATTATCTTCTTCATCAGAACAACCATGATCGAATTCAATGAACACATTTGTTCCATTATCAATAGGCCTTGTTTCAAAGTCGAAGGCTAACATCTCTTCTATTTGGAATCCTTTGTTTGAACCCATATAAACACTAGGTTCAACGAAAGCATACAGTACCTCATTTGTCATATTATATTCTGTGATCATGTGTTTCCTCCTAGGCCTCAATTCTAATTTGGTTTGGAATACCTCTCCAAGGCAACCACATGTGAGAGAAGTCTGTCGTCATATATTTGTTTAAAGTTTTAGACCAATCTCTACTCAATAACATACCATAATTGACCAGAATGTCTACATCTTGAATGTCAATGAACTAACTCACCCTAGGATCAGAAGCCAATTGCATCTGGATATGCTTCAATTCACCTACCACATTAACCTCAGACTTATTTAATTGAGTAACAACATTAGCAAACTTTGTAGGGGTAAGTCCTAAGGTCTTACATATTCCTAATGGTATAACGTTAGCCAAAGCTTCTGAATCTACCATACAGTTATGTAAATTCTTTCCAAAAACCCTCAAAGTTAATAGAAAAGCAAGAGATTCCTTCTTTTCTGTGTACATCACTACATTAGTGTTCACAGGTTGTTCGATATTTATACCTTTATCTTTGGTCTGTATATCTTTACCCTGATTGTCTAAACTTACCGAATTATCTTTAGGTCCTGACTCATCTAGGGATTTTATGAATGCAATCCACACCCCTAGACTTTTCAGTAACTCATATAAAGGTACATTAACCTTTATCTTTTTAATTTCTTTAGACAGGTAATTCATCAATTTTGAAGCTTCATTAGAATTTGTCTCTCCTATCTAAACTTTTGGTGCTGTAGAAACACCAATGCCATGATAATTGGTTTTGGGAGGCATCAGGTTATTACTTGCATGTTGATCAGGTGGAGTGTTAAGGTTGTTTGGAGGTGTGGAGGTAGTAAAAGCACCTCATGACTTACTATTATTCCTCATATTATAGGTATGATTCCTATTGGACTATTGAAAGGCTTGTACCTCATCTCGTTCACACAACACCTCATTCTTAGTTTCAAAGGGAAATTGGAAGGTTTATAACACTAAGGCTGATTCTGGATATAATCTTTCAGAATAATACGACTCATCCTCTACTATATGACTTTCCTCCTCTCTTGTTGAAAATGTAAAACTCTCTAAGACCACGGCTAACTCAAATCCTGAAGGCACTATCTCATTTCCCTTAGGAATCAAGAACTCTGATGTAGGGGTTTGTACCTCTACATTAAAGATACTAGTTGCTAAGTGAAACTGTGGGCAGTCAAGCTCAACATGTGCATTAGTATTGTGAATCCTACACCAGTTCTTCAGTGCTACACTGGCCATTTGTATCCCAGTAGGTTGTTTAGGCTCCTGATTGTCTAGATTCTCAAATGCAAAAGCCAGAGTACCATTATTCGGTCTTGTCTTCCACATTCTAGGGGGTTTAGGTTGATTTGGATTTCTATTATCATTTCCCCAGGCCTTATTATCTCCATTATGTCCCCTATTTTGTGATCCTTGTCCCTGCTTTTGATTTTGATTTTGATTATGGCCCTAGTTCTAATTATGATTTTGATTTTGATTTTGACTCTAAGGATTTCTTCCATAGAAATTGTGATTCCTCAACTGAGTCATCTTAATTGTTAACCTTCTTAAATGTGCAGTAATTTCTTTCATTTCTTCCCTATCCTCTTGTGTCTTAGCCACATATGCATCTTGAGGGGGTTGAAAAAATGATTGACCATTAACCTGGTTATTACTGGCACCACTACCCATGTATGGAACTATGGCTTGAGTAGGGATTGGGTTGTATACTGGTGTGTATGTAGGCACTAGATTTAACAAGGGAGTATGGTGCATGAGAACACCAATCAATGGTTGCATTTGGTTTCGAACTACAGTATTTCCTACACTCAGAAAAGGGCTATATGTTGTCTGTCTCATTTCTTGATTTATCTTAACTGCTTCCTTATAAGCTTTTGACACACTATCTACATCCGGTTGTCTCTTGACAAATACTGCTATCAATGGATCTAAGGCGGCATAATACATAGCTAAAATTACCTCAGCAGTCACAGTGTAAGGATCAATTAACTTTGAATAGGCTTTTTGGAACTGACCATTAAAGTTGTTTATGAGTTCTCCCTTGCCTCTCTTAATTCCTGCCATCTTATGATACAAAGATGACAGTTCTACTGGACCTCTAAACCTGGATAAGAATGCTTCCTCCATTAGTGCCGACGTGGTAATGTGACTATTTGGCAAATTCACATACCAATTAGAAGCCTATTCATTGAAAGTAAACGGAAACAACCTACAAACTACATCTTCATACTCTAATATTGCTCTAAAGCAAGCCTCTATGAAAATTTGAATGTGATCTTCAGGATCTTGATGTAACTGGTATTTAGGACAAATTTTCTCAGGATTCTTAGGCATCTCATGATAGTCAACAAATAGTATGGGAGAATTAACATTGAAGTATGCCATAATTGGACCTCTAGGTGGACTAGGACTTCTAGGAGGACCAAGACCAAGATTGATCTAAATGCAGAACCGTCAGGATTTACTATGCTCGGTATACTCAACAGAAATTTTGGAGTACTCGATGAACCTCCTATCTACAGTATTCTAGGACTCAGGATAAAAGGAGTTTTTACACCTTTCTATCATCTATCAGGTAGTTGTGTGAAAATGTCACCTGAATTGGACCTAGACCTGGTCATTCGACTAGTATTGTTAGCCAACTTGTACAAAGTTCACCTCAAACCCTATCAGGCCCTCCTAGCGCCAAAAACTATTGATGTATGCTTTTACACATAAGCAACATGAGATAAATTCACAAGTAACCTAGTCTATCTTGGAAGGTATGGAGAATTATCCAAGGATGATTTTCAACCTCAAGGCTTAGGTAGTAGTAGTTGCCTATGTCTGCAGTGGAGATAATGTGGAATGTCCTATTTCTCGTTGTATCTGGAAAATCTTGTAAGTTTGTTTAGTTGTTGATGTTTTCAAAGACCTTGAAGTCAAAATACATTGTAAATTTGAATGGCTTTCATATGTTACTGAATACAAACATCTAATTACTGTGTCTATTTCTGAGTGTAATTAGATTCAAGTGTTCTTTGATATATATCCTTTGATGATTGCAGTTCTATATGTCAATCCGTGATATTGCTCAGGAGAAACATATATGAATTTAATTCTTTTGAAGTATTGCAACTAATCAAATTTGTATGCATGAGTAGCAGAACATTAGTTCTTACAGAATCAAGTTTTTAACCCTTATCTTTTCTATTTTTTCTCCAAAAAATCTTTAAATAATTAGCATGCACACAGTTATCTAAAGAAAATTGTTATTGATTCGAATAAATATTGGTGAATTATAAAGATCTCTAATAGTTTTTCATACAGATTTGAGATACAAAATATGTTTTATTGATATTCATGTAAAGCTTTGTAAAGAAGTAGTAAGTACATGCAAAGGAACATTCATTTCAATGTAATTTGTGGTTATTTACATAAAACGAACAAGTCTAGTCATCACAAGACACTTCAGTCACGTAAGGCCCCTTGAACAAATAGCTCACAACCAACCACTAAAATTTCCAACACAATCAAGAACTGACTACAGAAGCCTTGAGGTTGAGAATCATCCTTGGATAATTCTCCATACCTTCCAAGATAGACTAGGTTCTTTGTGAATTTATCTTGTGTTGCTTATGTGTAAAAGCATACATCAACAGGTAATGTTGTCATTGATGGTAACAAGGAAAATAGAGCATGATGGAACTAAGGATGATTGGAAACTTAACTTGGAATAGCCTACATACAAGGTTCTAGTCCAGACACAAAAGACTAGAAGGCAGAATGGAAGTACTAATAACACAAAGTTAGTAGCAGAGACTCAAGTGGTATTCCTCCACAGTTGATGGTCAAGGTATGCGGTTCAGATATGTTATTCAGGATTTTTTGGAGATAATATGTTTAAGATTACAAGTCTTGATGACTTCCAGAAGACAAGTTATGAAATGGCTAAGTCTGAATGAACACAGTTAAGTTAGAAACAGTGTAGATTGCATGGGTATTTTGGTCTGCATTTCTCCGCAAGTGATTGTATTAGTATGAGATTTTGAGGAAGTATGGATAGGTGTCATAAGTATACAATTGATGAGTTACAGAGTCTGAAGTGATCTGTAATATTGTGTACAAAACTCCATGTTCCGGTAGTTGGTTTGCTAGTACTTCTCCAAGGCAGAAGAGTCAGTTCTGAGTTTTGCATTTCACCACATAAAGACATCATGACCTATGGATGCTAAGATATGATATGTGAGGTATGATGAATGGTTGATGTGATTCCTTGAGTCTCACTTGGTCTGCAATAAAAATTTTGGTTTGACAGTTAAGTAGGTCAAACATGTTTTGAAGAGACAAGCAGACATGTAGTTAGATTCTTATGTGGAGAAGGTATACTACTTGAATAATAAATCTAAGTGATTATATGTGTTGTGCTAACTTGTATGAAAACTATACAATGATTGTTTGGATCCGCATTACTGAGCAAGCTGACAAGGTAGAATACATTGCATACACGCTTCATGTATGGCTTGCTAACCTGATTATGAAATTAATCTTGTTACAAATATAAATACTCGATGGATTGTGATGTGTGGTGTGCCAATTTGAAGTGTGAAGGATTATGAGCAAAGTGCAGAGTAGAAAAAGTTGAACAAGGACAAAAAAAAAAGTATATATGTAGTTAAGTTGAGAAGCAGGGAAAAATAAATGAAGACCTTTGAATCTGTATATTGAACCTTCAATGGAACTCTGATCCAGCATGTGGTAGATGCATTTACAACAGTTCATCTTCTGGTAGTGAGCTAATTGAATTCTTCTTTCTTCTCTTTCTCTTGGCAGTGAGCCTTTGTGCAATGAGAACTTCTTCATAGGGCAGTGAGCCTTGTTGTAATTCAGTATTGAGCTATCTTAATATATTGTGAGCTAACACTCACCGTGGTTTTTCCCTCTTTGGGTTTTCCACATAAAAAACATGGTGTCTATGTGTTATGTCTTTATGGTTGCTATTCTTATGTTTGTTCTGCTTTCATGTTATTAATTTTGGAAATTGGATTAATAAACAAGTTAACAAGTGGTTTTGTAGAATACTGATTCACCCCCCCTCTCAGTATTCCTTACTTTCAACATTATCCTTAACCTAAGCCTTTACTAGTCATCCATGTCCTATCTCCCTTATTATTCTTATGGATTTGTTTAGTGTTCCAATGTGACTATTTCATTTAATTTTTAACCCCTTTTTTATATCCGTACCCACTCTTTAATTTTTATTTAATTTACCCCTTTTCTCCTTTGTTAAACCATTAAATGTTGAGCCTAACCCTATCCCATGTCAAAATCTTCACTTTATCCTTACTAAAATCTAAGTTTTCAAGTTTAAATTTAATGCTACCACCTATTATAAGATGACCCCCTTTAGGCTTAAGATTTCCTAAAAAATTGAGCCTATTTAGCATTCAAGGTCATTACCCATAGTTGGGTACAAACTAGGTCAGCCTTGACATTTTATCCTGCTACTACTAAATTGAAATATAGTCATTAATTTATAGGCCTTCCCACCTACTACATGTTTTTCCTTGAGGTCCCTTAGCAAGATCTTTAAATCAAGCATCCTTTACCTCATTTTTACATAGGAAAGATCAATTTTTGAGTTGTTTGTATTGTTCAAGCTATCTCTACTCATAGATGACACTTCAATAGAGTTTTAAAAATGTAAAGAGTGAGCTAGATTTATCCCCAACCTTATAGATAATTTTATTATGCCCTAGACATTACTGTAACAAAATCTTCATCACTAGGTGGATAACTTTTAGGGTTTTCCATGGGTGGCCTAATTCTATTTATGGTTTTTATTTACTTTTTATGTAATCTTATAATATTTTTGTAAGTTCTTATTCTTACCTCTTCCCTCCATCCATTTCATCCATCCTCATCCATTTCTCTTTCCATTTGATCCCATTTTTCTATCTCCTACCCTCTCCATCTCCATCGTGAAGCTTTAGTTTGTGAATGTCTCACATTTCCTTATGACTCTCTATTATATTTTAGCCTTCATCTTTCCATTTTTCCTTTGTGTTGTGTTTTCCATCATCTTTTGTCTTGTCTTTGTGTGCTCACATCCAAGTTTACCCTTTTTGAGAGTTTTTTTTCCATTCTCCTATCAAATCCTCATCCTTGTGCTTTCCCCTTCTTCTTTTAGTCCTATTTGCATTCAAATTAGCCTTTTTCTTTTGTTTTTCTATCTTTTGCCCAAATCTTTTTGCTACTCTACTTGATTTGCATTATTTCCACTACACATTGACATATATGAATATATATAAATATCAAATATATATAAAAATATCAAATATATAAATATTATTTTATAGTATTAATTTAAAAAATTTATTTAATTTTCTTTTTTATTCCCATTTGTGAGTGGACCCAAAATACAAAATACAATTTTGTGTAAAAAAATTAAAATTTATGTCTCAAACTACTATTTGAACAAACAGAATAAAATAATATCTAAATTTTTTTATATTTTAAATACATTTTTAGTACATAATATAAGTAGATTTTATGTATTTTATAAATAAAATAGTGAGTTACATAGAAATATATAATATTTAATGTAATTTTAAAAAATTCAGAACAAAAGAGAGAAAAAATATAGAATAATTATAGAAATAGTAAGTAGGTTTTTTTTATTGAAATCGCTATATAATTTAGTAAATAAAATAGTAAATATTGATGTACTTCATTGATGGTTGTGGCTCCTTGTTTGGTGGTGGAAGTCAGTTAATGGCAAGAAAATATCTATGAGAATAAATTGGTAAGTACATTGCTATATTGGATGTCATGTCATACCATTAGAAATGAAAATCTATAAATAATACAAGGAAACTGCATTATCATCACATTTAAAGGATTTTTTAATTAGATAATCATTGTTTATTATTGAAGGGGCATCGGGCAAGGTCTATTAATTGCAAGTGATGCTTATGCCTCTATGCGGAGAATTCAAATCTTAATTGTAAACTTTAAAATTTATATTTTCAAATTAGGCCTTTGTGAACTCATTTCACTAACCATTTTGAGTTGACTTACTACACATTTATGTTGATCCAACTAGATGAATACCTAAGAATTATAATTTAGAATGCATTTTGTAAGTTTTATAGAGTTATGGTCATCGTACAAGGCTTCATGGATTTGAAACATAAGGTGCAATATTTTATAGAAAATAAGATGATTCATATCAGTGCATAGTCATGTAAGCCTCGTGGAAACTTGTGAACATTGTGAAAGTATTCTAAACACCTTCGCACTCATCCACAACAAGAGTTGACGTCGATGTTCAACTGAAAGTACGTGAGTTGAGTGGATGTTTAACTGAAAGTATGTGAGTTGAAGTGGTGATCCCCTTTTATCAGTCTCACATCAAACGTGTCGTCAAGGCTTCAAATATTCCACTATTACCAACTCCACCTAATTACCGCAAGCCAACATTCTAATTTCTATATATGCCGCATGGCCCGGCTTAACCAGCACACTCTAAGCTTTGACTTAGACGTGTGCTGGTGGGCCCTCTTCAACTCCTTCGTTTGTCCAAAAACATTCCGTTAAACATCAACTGCGAAACCGTGACTGTCCTGACTGTCCTGTTTCAAATTGGGATAACTTTAATTTGAATCCCTCTCCCTCCCGCTCAATTAATCTGGGCTCTGTTCATCTGCAGGAGCAAGTAGGCAGTCGCATTGTTTCACCATATACAACAAACAGATCTCCAAATCAGTTAACATTTGCCAGCGTACTACCAGACCAGCCTGCGCCAAAATGGGAGCTTTGGATTTATTTAACGTAATGCCACAAAGAAATGTGGTCTCATAATATACCAGAGTTGATTTTTTGTCATCAAAGTTAAAGCACATTTCGTAAATTAAAAGGTTATATTTCAATAAGTATAACAATATATTTTAGTTATATTGTCCCATGTAATTTATTAAAACAACATGCATCTTTTTGAAACAAATTATGCAAATTCCTTAGATAATGTTGAAGAGAAAAGGTACACTCCTATTGAAAGATAGATAATTATTGACTAAAACAAATGTTTAAACACATTTATCTTCAAATAAGGAGAGAGGAAAGTCTAGTGCAAAGTTGTTCCTTTTCATTTACAAGAACTAAAATACAATCTCTAATCTATGCTTTTTAGATATAATAATAAGTACAATAATAGTAAATTAAATAAGATTCTTTAAAAAATTTAAAAAAAATTATAGCCAAAGATAAATAATCATGTGGACATCAAGACATTAAGATTCAACGAGTCATTAGTTGGAAAAAAAAATTGATCATTGAATCAAGAAAAAAGTAGGATTAATAATAAATGTATAACGGAATTTTTTTGGACAAACGGAGGAGTGGAAGAGGGTCCACCAGCACACGTCTAAATCAAAGCTTAGAGTGTGCTGATTAAGCCCAGCCCTGTCATTAAGTCGAAAACAATCACGTGATTTCGTCCCTGGTTTGGATCACGCGACCTGCCTTGCACCGCCTTTCACGGGGTGCCAAAACAGAAAATGGGGAAAATGTGGTGCATTCTGTTTTCCGTCGCTTTCAGCGCATCCCTGACTCACCTGACGCATTCCCAAAAAGACTAGAGTGCTCTGGAACGCAACTTCTTTTTCGGGTTATCAGACTCCCTTCCATCAATTACAATTTTCTTTCCTACGACTAAATCAATTGCTCGAATTGCTCTGGGCATGGAGAGCAATTTCTGTATCTTCATCATCCTACAGGTAACCCTCTGTTTCTGTTTCTTCATTCTTTCTTTGTCATGCCTACTAATATAGAGAGAGATTGGGCATGCCATAGACATGGGTTGCAGAAAGATAGAGATCATGGCGGCCTTGTGAAGAAAGCACACGAGCTGAAGCAGAACTTGGCCTCATTGTCTTCTCCACCTACCTCCAGGTCACTCAATTCTCCTTCACTTTTTTTTTTTCACCTGCTACTTCTCAAATTTTAAATTAATAAGTTACTGCTCTGTTTAGGAATGATTCTACTTTTCTACAAAACTGCTAAATATATCTTAAATTAAGAAATACAAAAACAGTCGACCACCCTTGCCATTGTATTTTCCTAAATAATGAAAGGATTAGATTAGGATGTCTATGGGTGAGGGAGTAAAATATTAAAGAATTTCCACTATTTCTCAGTTACGATAAATTGATCTGCTTCGTGTAAGACGAACGTCTGATCTGTGGGAAACGAGCCTTAAATCCTTCAACCATTAGGTCGAAATCTATCTGGGACTTGAACTGAGCCTCATTTCCCACTTATTCCCCTTAAGAGATAGACGGTGCATTCACTAAGAATAGAATCCTAGCAGACTTAGCTGGGCTCTTAGTCATTTATTCCTGTAGCCTTGTTTGAAATGGCATCTCCAAATTCCAATGCATGTATCTCGCATCACCAGGTAACTGGTAATTAGGAATCTCAGGTTGCTGTCACTCAGATGCTATGGAAAATTGATTATTTTCAGTCATTTAAAAGGATAAATGTTCATCATTTGGAAATTATGATTTATCTCAATTTCTATAAAATTCTAAAAATATCGAAATCTAAAAATGCTTGTCTAAATCCCCCGGCAGTTTGCTTCACTCACCAATTTAGCAAAGCTCTTTGCGGACGAGTTTTCCCCCCTTTATAAAGGTCTCAATGTCTTTTTGTCTTCACCAAGAAGCTTCACTATAATTGAAGCATTGAATATATCAAGTACGGACTTAAAGAAATTTTCTTGTTACCTTCAAATTAAATTTATTGGTTTTATTATTATCTAGTGTTCTTATATATTTGAAAGTGAAGTAACTATTATAGTAAGGGTTTTTTGATATAGTTGTTTAAACTAGTAATTGGACCTAGAAGTTCAATGGGCAGGCTGAAAACTTTTTGAAGAAATTATAGAATTTGTTAGACATTTTTTATTATTTATTAATTTATAAATTATTTAATCCACTAAATTATTTTATCAATTGTTATTGAAATTTCATCACTTCAACTATTGTCTTCTTTCACTTATATTAGTAAATTTCTTTTTACATTACATATTGGGATAAACAAACATAGTTCGATAAAATTATTATCATGTCAATTATGAATTTATCTAAGGTTTAATAAATGATGTAATAATTAAATTATGAGTTAGAGACTGACAAAAGTGAATGAGAAGTTAGAAATTATTTAGTTTTATGAGAATGTTGAAAATGTAATAATTTTTAAATAAAATAATACTTTAAATTGAATTTAAGTAAAACAAACACACTAAAATCTAGTAAAAAATATTGCAGGAATTTAGTTATTAAACAAATAATATTTATTTTAATGTTAAACAAATATTTTTTTTTTTTTAAATCTATGCAAAATTAACATTTCCCAAAAAAAAATTCATGAAAATCTAGTAAAAATTAAAATTTGTTCAACATGAAAAATAATACATTGTTTTGATTGGTAGATAAAAAAAATTCAATAATACTATAATTACTAATAAGAAGTATTTTTAATACATTTGAATAATAATAAGAATTATATATTAATTATTACTATATATTACTTCTTAATACCATTTGTAATTCCCCTTTTAACATAAACTACATATCTAATACCATTTGAATAATAACAACACTTTTTACTATACGTTTAGTTTTTATTTTGAATCACTAATATAATAGTATAATTGATACATATTATATACATTAATATAAAATACATTTTATAATTTTTATATTATAATATATATTATTTATCATTATAATTGTATAATATTCATAAATATAATTTATACATTATATAGTAGTTTTTATAAATATATATTATATTAGATATAATATTGTATTATATTTATACAAAGTTTATATATTGAAAAGCTTTCGAATCTCATATTGAGAATTGTCTGAGATTGGAATAATTTAGATCCCTCCTCATGTAATTTGAAGTGAAATCACAGATAAACCCTAACATTTAAATTTAGCATATCATTGGAGTGACTGCACTCACATTAACATTGATCCAACACTCCACTAGTGCAAAGATGCCATGACAGGTAGGTGGTTATGAGTAGAACAAACTTGCGTGACAAGGGAAGACAACAAACACTATATAAACTACCATGCTCCGCATAGTACATGCAAAGTGTAGCTATATATGCATAGATTGACATACAATATGTTTCAAAGGAGGTTGTTGCCTACATTATAGTTGGCTATATATAAAATCACTCTACACAACATATGGAAGGATGACGCAAGTAAGGTAAATGACAGTCCTACCAAGTAATAACATCTGACTTAATAGTGAGGGGATTAGAATACTTAATCTATGTTGTAAACCCAACGTAGGGAGGCAAAACAAAATATACACAAATACCGACAAACAAATGCAAGAGTTCAGATTCAAACCTCACTTCAATACTAACGAACCATCTCAACTATAAAGCCAAAATAGAAGAATGAAACTGAATGTTGCAAGAAACTGCTTGTGTGACCCAATACATTGAATACATCAATGCCAAACATGTAGAGAAGAATTCATATAATTTACTATAATCAACAAAATGTTAAAAAATTTCAAAGACAAGCTCACCAAATTTAACCAAACACTGAGTTTTGTATCTGTGTAAATGTAAAAGTAAGAAACCGTGTACAAAATCACTTCAAAATATTTTTAATAGCAAGCACTAAAACATAGATCCTCACCCAAAGAAGCTAAAACCACTCATTTAGCATGAAAATATTTCTTAACCCTTCTAATGTTCTACAAATTCAACCATATAATAGATAAAAAAAAATCTCCTCTCAATTTTGTCGAGCTCTACACATGCGAACAACTAGAATGATAGGTAGTTTAAAAAGAAATTGCTTATAAGTTTTCACAAATTTTGCCTGTGATTCAAGCCACGGCAACATTTAAAAAAGGAAACGCATTCATAACAACGCACCTCTTCCTCCACTCGCAACCATCTCCATTGCCCAGTTGCATTTAGTCAGAGGAAACTTGATAGAGATTGCTTGATTTAAACCCTCGTCGTTTCACTGTTGAGTAGGCATGATCAATGGTGCCAAGAAAATATCTGTCATGGTTGTCTGAAGCACGAAATATATCCTACTGTGAAATCACCTGGTAGGTAAACATCAAAGGTCAAAAGAAATGCTGAGGAATGTCGATGACAACATCCATCCATTAATTATTTTTGTAAATTGTGCAATGATGTGAAATAGAAGTTTAAAAAAATTATGAAAGAAAAACTGTAATTAGAAGCTTAGATCGAGACTATATCATATCATATACTATATATTTGTTTCAAATGCATATAATTTAAGACAAGCACAGATATTAAAATGGTTAGTTGAGAGTCTACTACTAAATTATTGAGCAACTAAGGAGAAGTTTTGGTAGTCTATATTATAGTAGAATAGTTGGGGCTGATCAAGGTGGCAGAAGCACCAATCCCCAATAGCAAAGGCTTTGAAAGATATGTAAGGTGTAGGCAAATAAATTTCTATTAAGCATGGGATCCTGGGCTTTTACTGCTGTGAATTTTCTGCTATCTATGAGGAAAAAATAGTGTGCTTTTGGTACAAGTTATGGATCATGCACCTATGTGCTTACTCTGAAATAAGCATAACTCAGGCTGATTCCCTGTAGCTAATTTGAAGTATCAACAATAGTTTTGGCTTTGTGTTTCTGGCTATGGAGGAGTTGGGTGTGTTATTGTTGTGTGTGAGATTGGACACACCATTTGAATGAGAAGGAAAAAAAATACTAAAGGTGGAGGAAATTAATCAGATTGTTCCTTGCAAGAGACTATTAGAGATGATCAGAAGCATTAAATATGGTGTTTTTAGTTGCATATTCAGGACTACTTGCACTAGTATTTTTATTTTTTTGTGCTTGTGGTACTGATCTGTATGAAGATGGGAAGGTGCTACTGAGGCTTAGATCTAACCTGGATGACCCTTTGAGCTGCCTCCACGACTAGAGACTAGATGTGTTGGAGACATATTGTAGCTGGTCTAGAGTAACCTGCAATGATAAGGGGAGAGTTTTAGGCCTTGATCTCTCAAGGATGAATCTCACTGGAAATGTGTCTAATGATATTCAAATGCTTAGAAGACTTAAAAGTTTGAAGCTGGCCTCTAATGGCTTCAGTGGTGCACTACCTAGATCCATAGCCAATCTCACTGAATTGGTTGTTTTGGACATTAGTAGGAATTTTTTTGATGGGAGCTTTCCCAATGGATTGTCCAGAACAAAGGGTTTGGTGAACATTTCTGCATACAGCAATAACTTCACCGGGTCATTGCCTACGGATATTGGTATGCTCTCTGAACTGGTGCATTTGGATTTCAAAGGAAGATTTTTTTATGGAAGTATTCCATCTTCATATGGGAACCTACTCAAGCTCAAATAATATCAGAGGTTATATTCCTCTAGAGCTAGGGAAGTTGTTAATGTTGGAGAACCTAATATTGGCATATAATAAGTTCGAGGGTAGAAGGTCGATGCCTACTGCAGAAGAGCACAAAACACATCTGTCTACGAAGGAAGATAATATCAGCTAAGCTCCATGACGTCCCTCCCAAATATCTTAGTAGAATCTAATCTCTCCCAAATATCTTAATAGAATCTGATCTCTATTTTATACAATCTGATATCTCTAGCTCAACTGTCTATTCATAAATTATTTTGCTTGGCACGTCCACGTACAGACTAATCAGTTCATAAGACTATATTCTAAGCATGTAGACTAACATATTCTTCACATATTTTACATAATGTCGCAGTATTACGAAGATAATTCGTTTACTCATACATTGCAAGTCTTCATCCATGTTATTATCTCTCATTACAAATCAGTTCACGGCCTTCATAAGATGATAAACCACCCTTTCAAATGAAAGTTTCAATACTAGTGATAACTTCTTATGATGCACACCCATAAATGTAGCTACCCTAGCAAAGACATCTTCTATTTCTCTTCTGTAGATGACCAATATATCTTATCTTTTTAAGACGTGTGGACGGTCAGCTGAGTGACTCACTTGGGTGGATTCCTTGTCTCTTTAGAATCTATCAAGTGATCTGTCAATTTTGGTGCTGAAAAAGTCTAATGTGGAGACATGTACATTTCCTTTCGTCTTCGTTATTCCATGTGAAGGTCATAATCACTCTGTGAAGCCTACAAAATGCATTAACTGACATGGGATGAGTAAGGACCTCTTACCAAAGAGACTTGCTGACCAACACCTTGTCCTTGTCATTTATTAGTTTTTTCAAATGAATGGTTGAGATGTATTCTATAGTAGTCCTTTTAATCTTGACCATTTGTCTATGTATTTGAGGTAGTGTTGCTCACTAAGGGAAGGCTTTCAGCCTAATTATTTCTAACTATATAGGGGTTATCCATGCCAAAGATTAAATCCACTCAATAGTACAAGGATCATGAGAAATTAAGGTGGGACTTTCGTAATTATAATTATGATTTTGTAATTTTTTAAAACATATATGATCACTATATCTTAATCAAAATTGATTTGTACTAGTTATTGGTCGCATGTCTCATATTATTTTTGCAGCTCATTTGATATTTGCTTAAGTTATAATCATATAAAATTACATTTAAAATGATACTAGGGTTATTACCTCATGTACATACTTGGTTATTACAAAAAAAAATGTAAATCGGTGAAAGATTAGACATTAATAAATCACCATATGACATAAATTAAATCACATCCATGTTATTATGATCTATGGGTAATAATAAACCTATCATATCCATCAACCAAGACATATAGACATACACTAATTTATGATCATGAACTCCAAATATCAACATGTGAGTCTATGTTATCGATGTCAAGAAATGGAATACCATTTATGTGTAAAATTCTTAGAATAAAATAGGCCTTATAGATGTAATCATATGCATCCAAAAGAGCACCTATAAAACTTGCCGCAAGTTATAACGAAAATAAGAAAATGAGCATTACATAGACAACCTTAAAATATAACATAAATTAGAAACTAGTTGGGATATTGATTAATCACTTACCTTTTACATTTAGTTTCAATAATGAACGTAATCACCTAATTTTTCTTCTATCACTTTAAACTTTTCATATAAACCAATTAAAATGAATCAAAATTTATAAGCATGTGTGAGGAGTTGCAAGATGTGACCTATAGTGGGCTTGGGTCCATATAGGGATACAAAGGTATGACTTTGCATTATTAAGACATTTAGAATTAGACTTATTATAAGATATTTTAGGTACAAGCATTCTCACTCAATTAGATTTAATGAAATCACTAGGTCGATTTGCATACACAAATTTTGAGAATCTTGACAAATGGATGTGAGGTTGCAAGCAAATTCGAGTTGATAGTTGGCTTGGGTCAACTTACAACACTAAGTCATGACTATAGAACTTACTACAAGATTTTTGAACTTTGAATTTAGACTTAGGCTGAAGACATGCAATTCAAGATAACAATCTTTTATGAACTTCAAATGACATGGACTGAACAATAAAATAAAGACTTCGTTACAAGTAATTTCAAGATAAATTTGACTTCTTGAGAATTCTAAACTATAGATTTTTAGACTAAAATATACACAAAAAACTAAGTCCTTAGTACATGATATATATATAAAAATTAAAATCTAATGCAAACAAAAAAGTTTCACTCTTTTAAAGTTTATTACTTCCTAAATTTCAAAAGTTAGTAACTTGAATCTACATCAACCATGCTTGCATGTTTGACCTAGCATATTTTCACAAGGTTAAAAAGAAGGTACAAGATTCATAGACCTTCACTTTAAATTGAACAAGCACATATCTTGATGCCCATAATGCTCATAGCCAACCCACTTCAATGGCTCCATGCACACTGCAACTCTATCTTTGATTATTAGATTATATTATATGTCTAACATGAGGCAGTTGAAATCATTTCTCAAGATTTATAAAATTACCTCTACATTGTTACTAAAAAATTTGATACAAAATATTTTTATTTCTTCACCACCCTGTAAACTAAATAGGAGATCACATATCTCTCAGTATGTAAGCTTCTTCATCAATGATCACACTATAACACTCTCCTTTCGTTCCCAACAACCAACAAAATGTTGTAAAATAACCAATTCCATTTTATCCACAAATTTATGCAAGGCTTTAGGCATCATGAATTGCATGATAACAACTCTCATCCACTTGTGATTTGCTATAGAAAGTTCAAACAAGTTTTTTCTTCCAAAATCCTTTTACCTAAGTTATTGTTTACCAATTTTGTGGGGGGTGTATAGATCCCAAAAGTGCTCAAGAGCAATTTTGAGGCATTGATGAAATCTATCACATTATTCTGGACCTATATTTAATAAAAGGGCCTCCCAAGTTGTATGATTATGTCTTTAGATTATTATGCATTATTTGCTATGTTTAGTTAAGGTGATGTTGGCAAAAGAAAACAGTTGAGTTTAGTTCCATCATCTTGCATCGAAATGAGTATAGTGGAAAGTCCAAACTAGTATGTAATTTATGAAGGTTTCATTATTCTTTGAAGTTACAATCTATATAAAGATAGCTCTCTTTATATATAGATATATAAATTTCTCTTTGTTTAACTCTATTTGTTTATATCAAGATATACCTAATATGTAAAGATTTAGAGTAAACTTAATTATATAAAAAATTCAAGTTAATGTCTAGTTAAAATGAAATATGCACTTTCTCCCTTACAATAATTATTTCTATATAACTTCTAATTGTAATACACTAAAACATGTTATTTTAAAATATGTTACATATTCATAAAAAATAGAATTTTTGTTAATTCAAACCATTTCTATTCGCGAAATGCCCTTCATTTTTCATCAAATCTATATTATTATTATTATTACATTAACAATCAGTATGGGACTAATTGTAAGCTTGAATGTTACCAATTACAATCCTACGGATATAGAGGGAAGAGAGATATAGAAAACATAGAAAGAGATAAAGGAAGAGAGAGAGACTTTCAATTAGTTGTTCCGTGTGCCAACAATCTAAACTTGACATGTGTCCATAGGAAGCTTTGCTCAAGACAACACATCATTTTCTTAAGGACCCAATAATTCACCTTTAAGACCTTTTTGGCATACCCCTGTAGGATTTAGGGGCACATGCGTTTTAATTAAAATAAATTTAAACTATGTGTTTTTAAATTTTGATTTATTTTATTCAATTGGATAGACACTATAAAGTATTGAAAATTATGGACATTCTTTTGATTGTATGGAGAAAATTTGTTTGCACAATCAGCATGGGACTAATTGCAGGCTTGGATGTTGCCAATTACAATCATAGGGTTATTAGTTTGATTAGTCATGCTAACCATGGTTTCCTTTTACAAGGATTGAATGAAAGCGTAGAAAATGTGCAAACAATTAAATTTCATAAAAAAGCACCTAGATTTACAAAAGGTTTACTACGAAACCCATCATAAGAAACCATTTCAGAAGATAAAGCTCAAAGAAAGTATGTCTTCAAAGGTTTGTCTATAGAAAATAAAGATCACCTTGTGGTTTGGTAGTGGAAGCTTAAAGAGTGGGAGAAAGGCCCACCATACTTTTACTTAGAATGTGTGTATAGTATGCCAAAGAGAAATAGATAGATGGAGAGGGAGACAACGAGACATAGTAAGAGATAGAGAGATAGACAAATAAAGATGTAGAGAAAGAGAGATTAAGAGGGATAGATAGATATATAGAGGTAGAGATATGGAGAGATAAGCAGAGAGAGAAAGAAAGAAAGATGGTAAGAGAAAGATAGAGAAAGATAGACTGGCGAGATAGAGAGACATACAAAATAGAGATATAGATAGAGAGATAAAGAGAAATAGAGAGATAGAGAAATGGATAGACAGAGAGGGAGACAAAGCATTAGAGATGGAGAGAAAGAGAGATAGAGATATAGAGAAAGAGAGAAAGAGAGAAAGAGAGAAACAAAGAAAGATATATAAAGAGAGAGGGAGAGATAGACAAAGATAGATAAAGAGAGGGAGAGATATAGAGAGATAAATGGGCACTTAGTATTAAACCACTCCCTCCACCTTTTTTGTTTATACTGTTTACAAATATTTTGCTCATATGAGCATCAAAATGAGACTAATACAATCAGAGTTGTCATAGCCTGAATTCTTCCCAAACTTGTCATATTTAGGCTCCGAATTGTGAGTGCCAATAGTAGAGAGTTCTTCCACCTTCTTCTTCTCATGGGTGTTAGCTGCCAGCTCATGAATTTGCAAGGTTGTAGGGCTGCCACCAAACAAATCAGGTATGATGTCTTCAAATAAGTCAGGAATCATATCATGACATTCTACCCCATCAAAGGCTCTCCCAAAACAAGTATGTGCATCACCTATGTTTGTATGAAACAATCCTTGGCCCGTAGCTATCATATACTTAGTTGTTGTTTGATGAGGGGAAGTGTGCTTGAGAGCTCTCATAACAACTTGATGCCCATCATTTTGGAAACTCAACTCCATGGCTTGTAAATCTTGGATGACCCTTTGTAAAGAATGTAACCATTGCATACCAAGCACGATTTCATTATCCTTCAAATCAAGAACATAGAAGTCATCACAAAGAGTATACTCACCAAATACGATACTAAGCTGGCTTATCTTCTTCTTGCAAAGAATAGTGAGTCCTCCTAGTATAGTAACCTCAAAGCCCTTAAAACCGTTACAAAGCAGTCCTCTTTTGTTGACCAAGCCCTCATCAATATAGTTATGTGAAGCTCCACTATCAAGAAGTGCCAAAACTTTACAACCGAATAAAGTACCTTCAAAGATGAATGGATTGTACTTTGAAGCTCTTGAAAGATTGGCAGTTCTTGAACTCTTGTTATTTGTAATTTTTAGTGTTGGCTGCCCATAATCATCATCCTCATCAAGTACCTCAATGTAATGCACCTTGCCTTTGCCAAGACATCTATAAACAATCTCCCAAGGTTGTTTTCAATTGAAACACAACTTCCTACGAAGTTCATCTCTCTCCTCTTGACTCATCTTTGATGTACCTTCACTTTTCTTTGGAGTGGGCTGCTCATGAGATCTCTGATCTGCATTATCATCTTTGAAATTCTTCTTTTGAGGTGGGTATGTAGGAATGATATCCAAATCGAGTGCAAGATCAATGGCCTCATCAAGTGTACTTGGCCTATGAACCTTGACCAATCCTCTGATTTTGTCACTAAGACCTTCTACAAAGAGCATGGTGATCCTCCTATCTGTCATATCAGGAACCATGACCGCAATCTTCTAGAACTCGTTCACATATGCCTCCACAATACCCATTTGTTGCAGCTAAGCCAGCTCTTGGTAGTAGACCTCCACATCCTTGAAGTCAAACATGTTGATCAACCTACTGACAAACTCATCATATGATGTGATCCTATTATGATGCTGCGATACAAGTCCATAGTGCCACCATTCATAAGCTAGGCCCTCTAAGTGCATCATAGCAAAGTGTATTGCCTTATCCTCGCTCATAGGCTTGAGAGTCGGGAAGGTATCCAACTTGTTGACCCAAGCCCTCGCACTCATTGCTCCACTGCCATCAAAGCTCGGAAGAGGTATCTTATTCAAAGCATCTTTGTACTCCTTGGGCTCTTGGTGTTGTTGTGCTCTCCTCGGTCTTTGATGATCCCTTCTTCCTCTTCGACTCTCCTTCCTTTGTTTCATGTACTGATGGAAGCTGATTTTGTTTCGCACACATTCGGGAAGGGCATCATAATCATTGGCCCAAGTGGTCAAGTCATCATCGAAGGGCACCTCTTCTTCTTCCCCTACTTGGGGCTCCTCCACTACTTCCTCTTCCCTAGGAAGGAAGGTAGGTCACATGGGCCTGTCCACTGTAGGTGTACCTCCGAGGTGATTCTAATACACTACCAACACTTGTACTCCTTGTATTATCCTAAGTATTACCTTGATTGTTGCCTTGATTTTTGCCTTGATTGTTGCCTTGATTGTTGTCTCCATTGATGTTCATCAAATCTCGGAACATCCTTTCAATATTCTGATTGCATCTCTTAATGGACTGATTGGTATTTCGTTGTTCATCCCTGAGATCCCGCAATAATTGCTCCATGTCTTCTCTAGGAGGATTGCCTTGTCTTCTTTCTCCCATGTCTTCAGCTCTTCTCTGGTAGTGATGAGGAAACAGACTAACGTGATCTTCCATAACCCATAGGTTGGTAGGGTCTTCGGTTCTGATACCACTGTGATATTCCTAACTTAGATTTGTACCACAATTGCAAAACAATGAACAGGAACCACAAGATTTCACAATGAAGTAGATACACAAACTAAAATATACTGAGATAAATGTATAATGATCTTCAATGAGATGAGTACAATGTTGATATCAAACAATTAGGCAAGTACACTTATATGTTTGAAGCCCTAGGGCTGATACAACTCCAAATTCTACTCAATAGGGAGGAGATATGATGTCTTCAAGGTCTTCTATGCCCTCTCCATGGTGTCATTGCCCTCAAGGATGGATTTGCTGCCCTAGATGACTAGATTTTTACTCTTATTGTGGTTCGCTACTCTCCTAAACCAGTTCGCTGCCCTCTAGACAAGTTTGCCCACCCTCTAAATAGGTTCGCTTTCCTTCCTTGATGCTCCCAAGGTGATTCGCTGCCTTCTAGGGTAGGTCGCTGCTCTTCTAGGGTTTATTTGTTACCTTCCTTGCCTTTATCCTTGCTGCAACAACTTGGTTTAAGGTTTGAAACACTTCTTCTCCAACATATCTGCAATAATACTTGACGTTAGATGAATGGGGACATCACCATTCATTGTCAAGGGGTCATCTCCTTGACTATGGACATTAGAACTGAAATTCTAAGCCAATTAGGATAGGAAAGATACCAAGAACATTCATTGACGAGATCATCCAAATGGCAGCTCCTTGCCTTGCTTTTATACCTTTCTTCTTCTAGACCTTTCTCCTTCTCAAGCGCTTGCTAGAAGGATCCTCAAGGAGGTCGGCCACCATACCTTATGTTTTCTTTTATATTTTGGCGCCAACTTCTCCTCTTTTGGAGCGCACCATTATCTTAGTGAGGTCGGCCATAGATGGATGGGTCTCCAAGGTGAAAATGCATAGAAAGGAGTCCAAGTTGACCACCATAAGGAAAGTATGAAATTGGACAAGGAAAACTCATGGAAAATGAACCAGAATCTCCATCAAGTTGGTCTTAGAGATGTCAAAAGTGAAATGCAAAGCCTGAAAAGATAGATAATGGAAATGTAGCACCAATATCATTCCCTTAACACCCTATTAGCCTATGGGAATGGATAATAGGCTAACCCAAGGAGCTCTTGATGACTTACCCCAGAAATAGGGACATGACATATATCACACATGAAATAAATTAGGTATGATGTCTTCAAATAAGTTAGGGATTATATCATGCCATTCTACCCCATCAAAGGCTGTCCCAAAACAAGTATGTGCATCACCTATGTTTGTATGAAACAATCCTTGGCCTGTAGCTATCATATACTTAGTTGTTATTTGATGAGGGGAAGTGTACTTGAGAGCTCTAATAACATATTGTTGCCCATCATTTTGGAAACTCAACTCCATGGCTTGTAAATCTTGGATGACCCTTTGTAAAGAATGTAACCATTGGATACCATGCACGATTTCATTATCCTTCAAATCAAGAACATAGAAGTCATCACAAAGGGTATACTCACCAAATACGATACTAAGCTGGCTCACCTTCTTCTTGCAAAGAATAGTGAGTCCTCTCGGTATAGTCACCTCAAAGCCCTCAAAGCTGTCATAAAGCAGTCCTCTTTTGTTGACCAAGCCCTCATCAATACAGTTATGTGAAGCTCCACTATTAAGAAGTGCCAAAACTTTACAACCGAATAAAGTACCTTCAAAGATGAATGGATTGTACCTTGAAGCTCTTGAAAGATAGGCAATTCTTGAACTCTTGTTATTTGTAAGTTTTAGTGTTGGCTTCCCATCATCATCATCCTCATCAAGTACCTCAATATAATGCACCTTGCCTTTGCCAAGACATCTATGACCAATCTCCCAAGGTTGTTTGCAATTGAAACACAACTTCTTCATACGAAGTTCATCTCTCTCCTCTTGATTCATCTTGGATGTACCTTCACTTTTCTTTGGAGTGGGCTGCTCATGAGATCTCTGATCTGCATTATCATCTTTGAAATTCTTCTATTGAGGTGGGTATGTAGGAATGATATCCAAATTGAGTGCAAGATCAATGGCCTCATCAAGTGTACTTGGCTTATGAACCTTGACCAATCATTTGATTATGTCACTAAGATGCTCTACGAAGAGCATGGTGATCCTCCTATTTGTTATGTCAGGAACCATGACCATAATCTTCTAGAACTCATTCACATAGGCCTCCACACTACCCGTTTGTTGCAGTTGAGCCAGCTCTCAGTAGTAGACCTCCACATCCTTGCGGTCAAACTTGTTGATCAACCTGCTGACAAACTCATCATATGATGTGACCTGTTATGATGCTGCGATACAAGTCCATGGTGCCACCATTCATAAGCTAGGCCCTCCAAGTGCATCATAGCGAATTGTATTGCCTTCTCATCACTCATAGGCTTGAGAGTCAGGAAGGTATCCAACTTGTTGACCCAAGCCCTCGCACTCATTGCTCCACTATCATCAAAGCTCGGAAGAGGTTGACACAATTCCACTTCAGATACATGAGGACAAGATTGAAGAAGACTTATCCATTGAAGCCCAAGGTGAAGAGCAAGTGAAATTTGAAGATGAACCAGCCATGCTTCATGAAGGTATGGAACATTATGATGGATCAACACTTGATGAAATGGAAGACAACACTTTGGTATGGTACGACATCATACCTGATTTGTTTGATGGCAGTCCTACAACATTGTAAATTCATGAGGTAGCAGCTAACACACATGAAGAGAAGGAGATGAACAAACCCTCTATTCTTGACACCCACCACTTGGGTGTTAAACATGAAAAAGTTATGGAAAATTTAGGGTATAACAGTTCTGGTTTTATATATCAGACCCTGGAAGATGTAAAAAGGACACAAGTTCTGTGTGTTGGTTGGATATAGAGAGCAAAGGAAGCGAAGTTAGTGGTTGCCCAAGCAAGACAACATCTTCAAAGGTTTAAGGAAAATTGCAATCAGCTAGACCAGGCAAGGAAACAAAGAGAATACATCTGAAATCGTTGTTCCTTCGAAAAGAAGAATGCATGGAAGCAAGAAAGCAAGAAGACAACTTAGATAAGCAAGGACAGAAGTACAAATCAGAATATTTTGCTGATGTACTTGATTTGCATCATGAGGTTCATAGATTGCCTTGGTTTGAAAGTGGATCAAGGGCTCAATTCATGAAGATGGAAGGAAAATTTGAGCGCACACTTAGTAGACCAGCTATGTGTGGCATCCAAGAAGAAGTGGTTAGAGTGAGTTGGCATGATGGAAACCAAGATATCTTCATGGTAGAAGGATCTAATAATGGCTTCCTATCTTATGACATTAAGTGTAGCATTATGTGTGTCATTTTGGAGGATATTTTCAGTGGGCACTTTGCTGATCTAAGTTATGACAGCAGGATTCCAAGATTGGATACACATTCATGGTCACTTGCCTTTAACATCTACCCTTGGTTCACATTGCACTTCCATAGGAATGAAACTTTCAGCTCTTGTGGCTCATCACCAAGCATTCTCATGTTTGGCATCTACATATTGGCATGAGCTGATCACTACAGCTGTTTGATGTCTGATGTGGATAGTTTTGCATTGGGTTGCAATAGTGAAAGTGGTCCCAAGATCTCTTATAGCAGTAGCTTTGAGAAGATACAAGAAAGTGTGAATGAAGAGTTTAGAATGATATGGGATCTTGGTATTTGGTTTCTTGAGGACAAGCAATCTCGGGAAGGGAGGACTGTCATGTCCCCATTTCTGAAGTGAGCTATCATGGAGTTCATGGTTAGCCTATCATCCATTCTCGTGGGCTAACAAGATGTTAAGGGAATGATTTGTGACCCTGGCTTGGCCTTGATCTAATACTTCCATCATTCAGAGCCTTTGTCATCAAGATGTCTTCATGGAGACCTATTTTGGGGCCTTACCAAATCTCTTTTCATTTTGAGTTTCTTGTCCTTGGAGGTCGACTAGGTTTAAGGGAAATATCAAATTCATTTCATCATGTGTAAGGCCAACTTGTCTTAAGAAGATTGTCAAATGCATCAAGGGAAGGCTTCTAGGCTAACTTGCATGGAGGAACTGATCGATGGATTTTTTAATCCTTTGGGCACCAAATTCAAATATGAAAACAAAGATAAATCTCAAGCCATCCAACCTAGACGCCACCTTGAAGATCTTCTAGAAGCACACAAGTTAAGGAGAAATCTAGAACAAGTAAAGGTATAAAATCAAGAGTTGGAGCTGCATTTTGGGATCAATCAGCATCGACTTGTCTTGGTATGTTGTACTACTTTGGCATAAGAATTTCAATTCTATGTCTTGCAATGAGGATATGGCCCCTCAACCATGAATGGAGATGACCCCATTCAACTCATACAAAGCTAATTCATCCACTTGAGGAGAAGCAAGTCAGACATGAAACTTGAGTTATATTAGCATATAAGGAGTCTAAGACATCAGCAAACATCGTTAGGGAGGTAGCAAACCACATCCAAGTGTAGCGAATCTTCCTAGAGGAGCAACATATTACCATAGAGGAGCAACAAACCACATTGGAGGAGCAGTAAATCAGTTTAGAAGGAAACGAACCCTTCCTAGGGCACTTTGGAGGACATCAAACTGGAAAATCAGACCTGTAGACCATCCTTAAGGGCAGTGAACCAGTCTGTGAAGGTAGTGAGGGATCCAGAGAAACAGTGAAGGCCTTGAGGAGTCTCAATATATCATTAATTGATGCAGATTTCATATTGTATCAGCCCTAGGGCTATAAATAAATAAGTGGACCTGCCTCTTCAATGAAAACTTGGATGATATATGCATTGTATCTATTTGAAGACTAATATATATATATATTCATTTCATCTGTTCCATTGTGAAAATTTCATGATGCCTGATCATTGTGAAAATTTCATGATGCCTGATCATTGTGTTGCAATTGTGGAACAAATCTGAGTTAGGTACATCACAATCACTACTTAGAAATCCACTTTATTTAGAAACCATATCCACATTAGAAGCCAACTCTGGAAGACCAAGAGTCACAACTCAAAATTTCACATTAAATGTCCCTATGGAGATTTGAACTTGGGTCTCCACAATGAGAAACCACCATTTTAACCAATTAAGCTCAACCCTTTGGACTCCCCCCACCTTTTTAAAATATGGTATACTTATACATTTTTTCATTTAACAAATCCCAAATTTTGGGACATTGATATTTTTTAAAATACATTTTTTTCCTTCTCTATAAGTATTTGTCAGTTTTCTAGGAGCGTTGTTACTTGGATGGATTTTGAAAAAATAGCATGCATTATAGTTATGTTCCTCTCACAAAAGTTTTGCGAGAGAGAGATTGAACACAATAGGCTCCCATGATATAGAATGCATGCCATTTTTGAGGTCTCGAGATCATTCCCATATCTTCTACAAATTCAAACAAATTTTAAAAATCCCCTTCAAGTTTAATATTTTTAGACAATTAGGAATTCTCAATAAAATATTATAGCATGTCTAAATTTAATTTTAATCTATTTGACCTCCAAATTATGCAAAGTTGTGAAATTATAAAACTAATAACGGTTAATAAGTTTGATTGATGTTTGTATCATGTGAAAATGTGAAATATGAGACTTTTGATAAACATACATACATGCTTCAATTAATATGCATAGGTGATGACTACTGGAATGAAAGTCAACCTAGGTGCAGTGCATGGACAAGAATCTAGAAAGGGGATGCATGCAATTAGAGACTAGACATAAAACATGAAATTGAGCACACATTTAAGGTAGCTATGAAGAAAAACACAGGGATCTTGAAATCCTTTAAGATTATGCAAGTTAATTCATGACACTCGAGAAAACAAAAAAATGACATGGGCCATACATATACAAGGCAATCATCATTTACTGTTGTACCCATACGAAATTCTTCGTCTATTCAGACAAACACCCTAAAAAGATGCATAAACACACCTCCCAAGCACCATGTTGCCTTGTCATTAGTTGCTAACCCTGCAGGTACAAGATATATCAAAGGAAATCGATACAAGGATCAAATGGAGAAGGATTCAAAGGAGCAAAATTGGCTATGTTATGCCAAATCAAATTTTTGCTTCATAAAAGGCATTTTTGTGAGAATCCAAAAGATTGGTCGTCAAAAGTAAAAAAGTCAAACTTTCTAAAAATAGACATCAATTTTAGGTTTCTGGGTTTCTTGAGATACAAATGCTGGCAAAATTTTCTAAAAATAGAAAATCTGATTCAGCAGTACTGCATGATTCTCATTGGCTAATATTGCTTCATGATCAAGGTGGTCCAGACGAAATATGCAAAAGGTCGAGTTTTCTCTACTGGGTCAATTTTGCTTTTTCCAAAAGTTAAAACACAAACTACAAAGCCATTAATAGAAAGTTGAAGAAGTTCATCTGCCAGAGATCAGATTCAAGTATTTTGTGTTGTTCAGAGGATGTAGAACTGTTGAATGATGCAAAGGAACAGCGAAGAATCTCCGCAGGCAGAGGCAAAGAACAGTGATCCAAGCAGCCTCCATCAAAATGGCCAAGGCAAAGTTCAAAGTTTTCCAAGGTCAAGAATCATAAAGAATCAGCCCTAAAATTGGCTAAGTCTGGTGTCATGAAGCCTGATGTTCTGAGATCCTGAAAATTGGTTGATCCTCAAAAATCTAGAATCTACATGTTAAATCCCATGGGTCTGGGAGCTATCTCAAACATCCTGGAAGTATATTTCAAAATATTTAAAGTATATGCTCATTAAATATATTTTTAAATATATTTCCACCTAGGACACTTCGAAATTGGGCAGAAAAAGTTTAAGTCTTAAGATTTGCAAAAGGCACTCAAAACCAAGAAACCTCACACCTTTTTCAAACTCCAAAAAGATGCTCAAAACCTCTCAAAAGCATGCCTTTCTTGCCTTTCAAAAAGGTGCTCAAAACCTCCAATTCTCACGCCTTTTTGACCCCTAAAAAAAACACTCATTTTGAGCCAAACCCACGCCTTTTGAGCATTGGGAAAAGGTACTCTATTTTGATGAATTGCATTCCTTTTTTCACTTAGGATTTTTGCATGGAAGGCAAAGAAAAGCAAGCTCAATTTAGAGGCAAAACCTATTTGAAACCCTAAAAGGTTATTTGCTTCTATAAAGGATGCATACATGCATTCTATTTGTTATTTCCAAGGTTGCACAAAGGGTTTGGAGGCTGCACATCAGTTGGAGACTCCATTATTGAAAGCTTTGAAGCTTTAGAAGGCATATTTGAAGGATTGGAGAAAAGGCACTCCACCTAGAAGGCCAAGATATCACTATTTGGCATCATTCTATCCATCTTTCTTTCATTCCAAGTCTTGCTCACACCCTAGAGAAGTATTTCTTCACATTGGCGGCCATTGTTGGGGGTTTCAAGCTTTTTATTGTAGGTTTAAAGACACTTTTTGGGCCAACAAAGTATCCAAGAGGCGGATTTATAACTCCAAGGCACTATTTCCTTCCTTCTCCATCATCTTAAGGTCCATTTTCATGCACAGAAGGTAGTGCCCAAGTCTAGGAGGCTAGTTTTGAAGGTTTTTCAAGCTTTCCCTTCACTAGTTATGATTGTTCATGCCCAAAATCACCACCTACAACCAAAACAAAAGTGATTTTTGAGGCCTTTATGTTCAATTTTTCTCATTTCCATCGCATACCCACCTCGGGAAAAGGTGTTTTCCATCATTCTTGACTATCTAGAGCTCAGGTCTGGCAACTTTTTGAGGATTCAGCCTCATATTTTCACTTTCCAAGGGCAAAATATATATTTTTTTTCACAAAAGTTAGATTTTGGGAAATGAGAGTAAAAACTTGATTTTCTCGAACAACAAGCATACAGAGGCCTAGTTTGATCTTTTGAAGTAAAATGGTGAAGAAGAAAGACTTTTCTTGGAAGCCTAAAACAAAAGTCACCATGCAATATTCTTCTATTAGCATGGAGGCTAAATCAACACTCATTCATGAGCATATGAAGGTCAGGGAGTATTTGGATCTCGTGAAGACAGTGGAGTATGCAAACACCATCTTGCAGATAGAGATCATGCATTCGGATCCTATCATTATCCCAGAAGAGGCTAGAGTTGATGAATTCGAGAGAAAACTCAATTCTCATACTTAGTCATTTTTCACTATCTGTAGGAGAATTCTATTTTGGGCAGTTGGAGGGATTTCCAAAGCAATTTCTATTTTGAGATCTAACTTTGCTTTTCAAAGATAAACTTATTTTTAGATTTGTTTTGGAGATCATGCAAATTTTCTTTGAGTGGAACTCAAATTGTAATAGCATGCAAGTTCAGTTAACTAAATTGCATGAGAGATATTTTTATTTTTAAATTGCTAATAAGCTTGCATGCTTCCCATGCATCATTAGGGTTAGGGTGGAGAGTGTTAGTTAACTCTTCCTTTTATTTCCTTGCATCTTTGTTTTTTAGGGTATAAATAAGGGTATTCTACACAATTTATTTTATCAATGGAAAAAGTTGAGGCTATTCTTTTGCTGGCATATTATTATTCAACAGTGTTGTGTGTTTTGATTACTTTGAGAATGAAAATATGCATTGTCTTTATGAAATCTTTTTGTGTTGTTGAGATTGAGAGGAATTGTTTATGACTTTGTAAACATTTATTTCAGATCTTCTTTGTTCTTTTGTGTTAAATCAAATCACCAATTGTCCCTTTGATCCCTTTGTGCTCTGGATTTACGCAAAAGAATCAAAAGTATTCAATGTTCATTATCTAGTCTTGTGTTCAATCAAAGAATAAAAAGAATAGCAATTCTCATACCTCTATTTGCTTAAATTGTTATTTGTCTAATATTCTCCTGATCATGTTCTTGTTTTGTTCATTAATGGATACCAGTATACCTATTTTGCTTCCAAATATCCATTAAAATGTATTATTTGTGTCGAAGGTTAGGTTTTGTTTTCAGTCGAAAAGCATAAAATCTTTGCTTCATTGTTGAATGTGCATCTCTACCTTTCTGCATGTTGCAAAAAACTTAAAAAGATTGTAAAGTTTTTAGTTAAGTTTTATTTTATAGGGAGCTTCCCCTTCCAATTCGAAGAGCGGTTATACTGCACATCTGTCTATTTTTCTTTCTCACCGAAAGGTGCGAAATTAAACGCTAACATTTACTTAAAGACATGGTAATTAAACTTCTATGAACTCTTTGACGTACCCATTGCACACCAAGGTGCAATTGCTAGTTTATTATTTTTTTAGCGGATAGGCTTTTTTTTAGGTGGGCTTTCACTTAACAGAAAGTTGTCTTATGCCAGAAAATTTTCTAAACTCCTCAATTTTTCTCATGCCGAGGAAAGAATCGTGTCAGAAAAAGTCCCATGTTGTTGAAATGACCCCTGCCGGATACTTTGAAAATGGTTGAAAGGCTTTTCGTGTCAACTTTGGTGCCAAAATGATCAGAAATGTTGTCTCATGCCATAAAAAAACTTCATGCCGAAAATTTTCTGAACTCGTGGTTGTTCTCACACTGAGAAAAAAATCGTGCTAGGATTTCTATTTTATATTTTTCAAAGGAAAAGGAAAGGGAAAATGGTTGAAAACAAGCATATCAAATTGCAAGATTTGAGGTGAGCTGAAGGGGAGCGCGAATAGAAAACAAAAGAATCGCCTTCCAGGCATAGATCCAAGGCTGTGGATGAAATATTTCTTTTTCTTAAAGGTATTTGCATCAATTCATTGTTTTTCTAGAACAAAAACTAAAATATGTTTGCTGCAATTTCATTAAGCACAGAAAAACTGAAACCCCATTACTCCCTTTTAAATGTTATGGGTCCAAAATATTTTCACCATAATCTCGCCATTGGGATAAACCAATATTGGGTATGTAATCTTACTTCCAGGGAACATGCTTCAACATCAAGCAGCCATGCTCTATGCTCTATGTGAATCCACCTCATGAGAGGACAAGTTCAAAAGCTTCACTCCATGCTTCTCAAATTCACCAATGTAGTTCTCAATCATTGCAAGATCGATGAAGACATAAGTAAAACAAAAACATAGAAACAAAATGATATATTGAAGAGTTTTGAGAACTGATTAGGATTTGAGAAGATAATGACCTAATTGTCCCCAATGTAGTCATAAAGCCTAATGTGGCCATGAGTGGAATCCGCCTCCACATTTGGAATTTTCTCTTATGAAAACTCTTGGCATTTTCTATTTCGCCAAAAAAAATTACAATCTACTACTTCAAGCATAAAGATTTATGCCCAAATGTTACTGCATATGGTGTAAGAAAATGGAGGGGTATATATAATAGTTAAGGGGTTGATAACACACTTGGAATTGTGTGTCATATGCATGGTTGCAATGTGACACAGAGCAGCAATTGTCCCTAATGTAGTCATAGAGCCTAATGTGGCCATGAGTGGAGTTTGCCTTCACATTAGGAATTTTGTCTCCCAAGACAACTCCTTGTATTTTCTGTTACACGAAAAAAATTACAGTCTACTACTTCAAGCACCCACAATAATGGGTTACACTTTTTGGCCAAACTTGACATTGAAATCAACATTTTGAACTAAATCTTGACTTTCTGACACCTATAGCCACTAAATCATTAGGAATTTGAAGATGATGCGAACTACTGATTTGTGATATTTTGTTTGTAGATTCTAAATATATATATTTTTAAAATGTGGAGTTAAATTGTAAAATTTTTTGCATCTCCTTTGATAACTAGTTTTTAATAGTAAACAACATTTTTTTCAAGTGATGTATATTCCATAGCACATAATTTTTTTTTTATAAAGGATAAAATTCTAATTCTTTTCAATTTGGATTGGTAACACCAATATATAGGGCATGCATTTGGTTTCATAATGTTTTGTTGAATATTTTTCTTTTAATTAAGTTTTGAAGTCAAAGCAATTATAATTTAGACATAGGTGTATTCCGTAAAACATAACTTTTTCTATATGTATCAAAATTCAATTTATTTATTTTTATTGAAACAAGGACATCAATACCTAGGGCATAGATATTTTTTAAATTTTTTTCTCTAATTTACTAACTTTCAACGTGTGTAGAACAGATAACTTGATGTTCGGTGAAAAACCTACATTCACAAGAAATAAAAAAATAAATATAATAATCAAATTAAATATATCTAAAATTATACTTTTTTGGAAGCTTATAATAAGGAATACACACTTACAAAACATAAATTTTAAATAAATTTATTTGATCCCCCAAAAGGTAAATCAAAAGTAGTTTTTTATCAGTATTTTGATAGGTGTAGAGGAGACTGCATTATAGGTATGGTTTAAAACTAGTGGGATTCTATCCAAGGGGGTTTGAATCAAAGAGGATTTGATCAAACCCTCTTCAATTAAAATCCTTTAAATAGAACCTTTCAAGGCTTAAATCATTATATTTTCTAAAAAAATGTGATTTTAGCAAAAATCAGGATGTCCTAGAAAGTGTAACCCATTATTGCGGGGTCATCATGACATGTAATAATGGGTTACACTTTTTGGCCAAACTTGATATTAAAATCAACATTTGAACTAAATCTTCACTTTCTGACACCTATGGCCGCTAAACCGTTATGAATTTGAAGATGATGCGAACTAGTGATTTGTGAGATTTTTTTTGTAGATTCTAAATATATTTTTTATAAAAAAAATTAGAGTTAAATTGTAAAAAAATTTGCGTCTCCTTTGATAACTAGTTTTTAAAAGCAAACAATATTTTTTTAAAGTGATGTGTATTCCATAGCACATAACTTTTTTTCTACAAAGGATAAAATTCTGATTATTTTGAATTTAGATTAGTAACACCGATATATAGGGCATGCATTTGGTTTGATAATGTTTTGTTGATTTTTTTTAAATTAAGTTTTAAAGTCAAACCAATTATAATTTAGACATAGGCGTATTTCGTAAAACATAACTTTTTCTGTATGTATCAATTTTTTTTTTTTTTTTTGTTGAAACAAGGACATCAATACCTAGGGCATAGATATTTTTTAGAATTTTTTTCACTAATTTACTAATTTTCCATGTGTGTAGAACATAGAACTTGATGTTCGGTGAAAAACCTACATTCACAAGAAATAAAAAATAAATATAATAATCGAATTAAATATATTTAAAATTATACTTTTTGGGAAGTTTATAATAAGGACTACATATTTACAAAACATAAATTTTAAATGAATTCATTTGATCCCCCAAAAGGTAAATCAAAAGTAGTTTTTTATCAGCATTTTGATAGGTGTAGAGGAGACTCCATTATAGGTATGGTTTAAAACTAGTGGGGTTCTATCCAAGGGGGTTTGAATCTAAGGAGGTTGAATCTACCCCTCTTCAATTAAAATCCTTTAAATGGAACCTTTCAAGACTTAAATCATTATATTTTCTAAAAATATGTGATTTCAGCAAAAATAAGATGTCCCAAAAAGTGTAACCCATTATTGTGGCAGCGCCCTGCATATGGTGTAAGAAAATTGAGGGGTATATAATACTTAAGGGGTTGATAACGTGCTTGAAATTGTGTGTCATATGCATGGTTGCAATGTGACACAGAGCACCAGTTGTCCCTAATGTAGTCGTAGCACCTAATGCGGCCATGGGTGGAGTCTGCCTCCACATTAGGAATTTTGTCTCCCAAGACAACTCCTGGCATTTTTTGTTTCACGAATAACAATACAATCTACTACTTCAAGCACAAAGATTTATGTCTAAACCTTACTGCATATGGTGTAAGAAAATGGAGGGTATATATAATAGTTAAGGGGTTGATAATGCACTTGGAATTGTGTGTCATATACAGGGTTACAACATGACACAGAGCACTAAACAAGTGGCAAATTATGTATTTCACACATTTGCCCCCATACTCCATCTTCCCAAGGATGGATTCTAAACATTAACTAAATCCATGCCTTATTATCAGAGCTCCATTAGTTCACAACCCCCCAAAAAGAAAAGAACCTATATTTTGAGCTTCTTTAGTGAATGTCAATATAATTGAAAAAATAAAACATTTATTTATTTTAATAACACAAAAATGCCTCGCTCGATAATTATTAAAGAAATTTCCTCATCTGGTGCTCTAAAAGTGTTTAACAAACAAGTATTTTAGGCATTTATCACATTGATTCATCCTATTCCTTCAATTCCTCCCAATCTTCTTAACATTCCCTTGAACTTCCTATTGGCGAATCTCTTGCAACCCTGAAGTTGCAAGTGCTAGTTACGCAGTAAGCTTTTAGTGTGAGCTTCGGTGCCAAAATGGCTGGAAATGTTGTCTCACGCCAGAATTTTTTTTGAACTCGTCAGTACTTCTCATGCTAGAAAAAAATAGTATCATAAATAGTCTCTTGTCTTTTAAATGTACCACGCCAGGAAAAAACTGTATCAAAAAGAGTCTCTTGTCGTTTAAATATACCACGTCAGGAAAAAACCGTATCAAAAAAAGTCTCATGTCGTTTAAATGTACCCAGCCATATACGCAAGGAAACATGCAATTTCCATTTGAGAGTGACAGCAAACAGAAAGCTCAATTGGTGCCCACAAGGCAACCATGGTGGCCAGCTTTGAATGTGTCCAATGTGCTTGAAAATGGTTACCATATCAACCTAGAGCGATACCTAATAGACCCATTTGTCTTTCTCTTTCTTTGTAGTTGAGGATGCAAGCCCAAATTATTATCTGTCAGGGGCATCATTTATAAGCCGTTTAATTTATTCACATAATTTTGACTGTATTTAAAATTTTGATCTTTTTGAAGTTGATGTATTTTGACTGTATTTTTTGGTGTATATAGGTAGCGTAGTTAATGGATATAGTGCTAAGAGGCCTATTTTTCTAAGTGAAGTTAGAAGAATCTCTTCATTGTGAAAGGGTTTGCAGATTTAGAGAAATTATGTTGGTGATTGTCAACAGTGCAGTGGTCGAAGGCCCAGAGGAGCTCAGAACTCCCAGCAATCTAAACCTCAATCTAAGGAAGAAAGTTGTAGATCTACTTTAGTCGTTCTTGCACAATTTCTACAGGTGATTTCTATGAACGTTGAAGGGTTGTGTCACATTGATTATACACATGAAAATGAGGCCTTGTTGAGACCTAGGCGATTAATCTATCCAGTTTATTTGCTTCACAATTAGGATCTTGTGATGTTTTAAATCAGGAAATGTAAGTGCTATATTTTATTCTATGCATTCAAGGGAGGATCTGATGACCTTCTCTGCAAAAATCCCACACCACTTAACAACCCAAAATTAGCAATCATGATCTGTTATGTAGACCTCACCTTGTAAGACCAAATTATAAGCACCTTGAGATGGAGCATTCAAGGCACCAAAGAAGATCAACTTGAAGGTTAACATTCCCTTCACAAAATGAAAGCAGATGGTGCAAGATATAACGAAGGTTATTATACTAATGTAGGCGATAATAAATCTCAAACCAGAGATACAAATATATGCAACATTCTTGGAGCTATGAGTACTCTTCCCACCATTTTAGATCAACTGACCAAAAAAAATTATATTGAGATGTAAATTATAGTAAAACACAATCAATAACGTCTAAAGTTCTTCAATATATGTCTAAACCCTTGGTTATGAGAACATAACTTACCCCGCCCACTTTGATAAGCCCATCGACTTTAATAGTCAAAGGTCAATTTTGACCAATAAAAATAGGATAAATATTTACCACTTTTTGTTGTGAATGAGGGGTAAAATTGCTATTGATTGTTTGACCATTAAAGTGGATGATATTTAAGTAGAGTGTCAATGACACTTGACAAGAGGGTGACCCAAATTCAACAGCACATCCACATTGAGACTCTTACACTCATCAAGAGAATTATATATAACATCCTCTATTTTATGCATTGCATCTTTTGAATTATGCATTGCTTCCTTAGCCATTTCTGGTTAGCTCAAATGGTTCTCACCTGCAATACAGTATTATAATACCAACCTAAAGCCTCTTGGCAACAAAAGTAGCAACTATGAGAAACCTTACCTGATAATCTGAACCATTAAGGATTCTCTTCAATGTGATTCTCAAGGATGGATGGTGATTAAGAAGAGGAAATCTTGTGAAAGTGGGAAACAGTAAACAAAAAGGAAAGATAAGTGTGTGATGTGTAGGATTGGGGAATGCATGAAATGAAATGTAGCTTTAGACATCGCATAGCTGCCATACCTTGCTCATGCAATAACGACCATTAACATGTGATTAATTGTTGCACACTAAAGACTAGTTTTCCCTTTTCCATATAACTCAATTGCTAACCAATATGGTCAACCTAGAAATTTTTAAAGGTATTTGCATTAGTTCTTTATTTTTTTCGCACAAAAACTAAAATTTGTTTTGCTGCAATTTGATTAAGCATAGAAAAATGGAAGCTCATTACTGCCTTTTTAAATGTTATGTTATATTAGAGAGTTGGGAGTGAAAGACTTTTTTTGGGATTCTTTTTATTTATACTAATGTATACTATAATATGTTAGGATCATAGTTACTAATATACTAATATTAATGGATAACCTTTTATTTTAACAAAATCTAAATGAATACAAATTAAGAAGAAAAACACTTTAGAACTCACAAAAGTCATAACTGTTGACAATGTCCATAAGGAATATTTGTATATGATAGTATTATAATGTAGTTATGTTATATGCTATATATTAACATTATATTATAATTATATGGATTATATAGAGATATATTAATATTATGTCTGTTAGTATTAATTATATAATATTAATTTGTATAATTGTAAATCTATTGTTATAAATTATATATACTATTATTGAAATTATAATCATTATAGTAATTAATAATTTATACTATAGTTTTTATATTTTATATTATGATCTTGTTAAATTAATTGCTAAGGATTTGAAGGGAATATGGAAATTTATTGTTTATTTGTTAGAATAATATAATATTTTCCCTAACAATTAATAAATTATGAATTTTATTATGAACTTTATTTGATATTGTTTAATTAGTGATATAATAATTTATTTGTTCATATTTTGAGTATAAGTTGATTGCACAAGTAATCATTGTACATTAAAATGCATGCACATTATTAGGAGTACTACCTACTCCATAATCTTCATCAACATATAATATTAAATTGTAATATTTTGTGCTACAAGTGCATGATGATAAATAGTGGAGCTGAATATGTATATATAAATGTAGAAGAGATCCTGACATGTATATGAATCAAAAAAAGTGCAAGTTTATGATATAGAGGAGGATGTGGTGGCAAATAAAAGTACAAAGACATTTACATTGTCAATAATGAAGGCATAGAGCAAGTCGCAATTTAGTACCCTTATTTTTTGGGGTGGTTGTGCCAACTACCATAATTACTACCACAACTCTATATCTCTTTTACATGTATACTATCCCTTACAATAGATATTTGAGCCACTTTAGGCAATTTGATTACAATAAACATGACTTGATTTCACTTTGAATGTATATTTCATTGACTTTCTTAATATTTTATGTGAGAAAGGTAAATAATTCAAATATTTTGTTAGATTAAGTGTTCTAAATAATCATCACCCAAATTTCTACTATTTGTTCAATTCCTCCTAATCTTCTTAGCATTCCTTAGTTCCTTCTAATCTTCTTAATATTCCCTTCAATTTCCTATTGGCGCATCCCTTGCACCCCCAAAGTTGCAAGTGCTAGTTTTTAGGTAAAACGAGGGTTCAATCTTAGAGAATATAATGAGGGAAACTATACAAAAAAATTAGGATGCAATGATAGAGATTGAAGAGATCTAAGTCCCATGAAACCCTTTTGTTATACAATGACTTATCTGAAGATATTTCCATTATAACTCTTCTTAAGAAAATTGAGTAGCCTTTTGTTTTGGTCATTATGGTCATTTTTTGCTAAATCGCTAGCCTTGCAGAAACCTTTGTCTTTGATTTAAAGAATGTTATGGCACTAAAATATCAAAGCACTAAAATACCTTCGATACATCGATCTGTGTTGTCTATTCATTGAAATTTGGTCACATAATTTCTAATTAAGAAAATCTGTCACACAACACAAGATCTAAGGGAACTACTGGAGGAGGGAAAATTAAGATCTCCATTTTGTAAGTCTTTTTTACTTTTTTTGTTATGTTAAACATGGTAAACAATATGTAAAATTTAGGTTGTGAGAAGACTTGCAATGCTATCTTCCGTGCTTTTTCTTATAATATCCATGTGTTCCCTTGTGAAGCATGACCAAATCGGGGACACTAGAGTTATTAGACAACTGACCTAATTGACAATGGGCTATTTTCAATAAAATTACACTGTCATCAAAAGCTTTTGTCTTGTAGATCACATTTTTGTATTTAATATTTAAAAATATTTTGTATTTCTACCAAGTTACATGTAGTGTCCTTTGGACATGCCCCCTACCCTCTGTGGCTATCCCAAATACTTTGGGGGTGCAGATGGGACACTCGACCCGTGTCCCCCATTTTTCTTGAAATTTTTCTCATCTTGTGGGGACATTTTAGTATATTTTGGTATCCCTCGGATGTTTCCTATCATAGAGGGGGTACTTGAGTGATGACCAGATGTCCCCTAGATGTCAAGGCACTTTTATTTTCATGACTATTAATAAAATAACAATTATATATTCATATTTACAATTTCAAATTTAAATTTTAGTGTTCCAGTCAATTTTAGATTTTAATTTTCAATGGTTGATATTGAATGTTGAATGCACAATGTCATAGATTTCATTGTTTTTGGAATTTTAGATCTTTTAATAATGATGAACATGATATTTTCATACTCCATTAGATAGAGTAACAAAGTTTCCAGAAAGAAATTGTATATATTTAATTTTTATGAGATTTTTGCCATCTCATAAATGCATGAAGCTTGGAGAAACATGGATTACACATCCTTATTTATTTGGAGTTCATCTGATTGTGTATGAGGCTGGTACTAGGTGGAAGTAAATTGAGCTAAACACCATTTAGAATATTTGGATGAATGGCTTGCAACATTTTGTTCCTATCAGCACCATGTTGAAAGTTATTGTCAAAAAACTCCCTACACCATTCTTAGAAATTCATTTTGTGCTATCCGACATAAATGATAACCTAGATGTGACCTTCATTTTCTCACCAATTTGTGAAATCTTGAAGATAAAATGGAAACTAGGTGCTTTCAAATTAGAATGTATAGTGTGTTATTGTAAAGTCCAAACTTCAAAGTAATTCAATAGGCTAAAAGTCTAAAACTAATATATTGGAGTAATATGAAAACCTATCCTCCATCTAATGTTACATTATCAAGAATCAATATAGTTGCTTTGCTCTTAATCCATTTCCTTAGCTCATGTCAAAGTATGTGTATTGGCCATCCTAGAATTTTACGTCTTCGAAGTTGTCTAAGATAAACTAGGAAAAAACCTTTGTTACATCATGAACATAAAACAAAGCTATCCTCTTTTCTCTTGGGGATATCATGTGATTTATAAGTCTCCTCCTAGAACCAATGGGTAATCCTCAACAGAATGTTTCAATTTGGTCATATTATTTGAGCGGGATGTTCTTGTTGGAAGAACAGGAGGAACATTTAAGCAAAGGATACTCAAAATTCTAGGTTGAATTCAACTGACCTGTAGTTCTCCGAGCTTCAGAAAGACATAACTTTACCCCTTCCATTAGAGAATATGTTTCTGTTAGAAGGAAATTTTCATTCCTTGGTTTAATATCCAATACATTTTGTAGCTTTATTTTTTATTTTTCCAAATTATTAAAGTCTCTAATCCTACTTTTCAATCAGAATCTTCTCATAATATAGAATACTATATGATGCATTGTTCAACATCTTCAAAATTTTTTTACTTTTCAATAAAATTTTACAAATTTATCTATGTTTTGGCTAAGCTCAATCATTTAGTAGTTTTCAAATCTAACAATTTAAGTCCCAACTTTCAATACAACAGAGATTTTTTGAATTGACAATCCTCTAACTTAGGAATCAGAGACAAGGACAAGAAGATACACTCAATGAAGTTTTAAGCAAACACTTATTCTATTCTTAGATATTGTGAGTATCATCACATTCTAAAGGGGATGCAGACCATTATTTTTCATTACTATAAAAAATCTATTTCCAGAAGCTTACTTGACAAAAAACCATCAACCACTCTGGGTTAGAGTGCACCACAACTGCAATATGGAAGCAAAAATCACACTCAAATAATTTCTCTTCATATATTTTGTAGAAATGTACACACAAATAACTAGCCTATAGAAAACATACGTTAGAAAATGTTTACAACTCAAAACTTAACTACATCAACTATTTGGCACAATACATTAACACACACTCATCTACACTCTATTCTCAAACTGGAGTTACAAAAACACTCACTTATATGCAATCTAATCTCTACTTGGGGTTATGAAAACACACACACCCTACACTGAGATTTACTTCTGGGCTTTTTGGCAAATTTTCTTTTGCAATCTTCCCTCACCCATTTCCTATAAGCTTCCTTCACATTGTCAACGTCACTTTTACAAAGTTCTCTAAGACATTTCTCAAAGTTCCAAATCCCCTAACTAAAACATGTACTAATTATTTATCTTGGGTCCTTGCCTATTATAAGAGAAAAGAACTATTGCTTGACAAGACAAAATGATTCATCTTATAGTTCCTACTAACTTATTGGATCCTTGAACTACAAACTTGTCCACCTTGTACTAAATTCCACATGATCCAAATTTGGTTCAATAGGTTTGGATATGTGTCATGATCTTTTAGTTGGCATTGGCAAGCCCATCTTTAAAATGTAGCTCTTCTTTGTAAAATTTGAGATGGTAGGAAAAGTTATGTTCCCTCCATCCAAGGAGAATTCCATTCCACTTCTTTTTTCCCCAAATCCCTTGGGAGAAGGCACATTTGCACCTTCTAACCCCTAAATTTCTTTTCCTGAACTTTTTTCTTTTCAATTTTTTGTTCCTATCGTAATCTTTGGGTAGGAAAGCATAATTGCACCTTCTAACTTGTATAAAAATATGTATCTATGTTACACCTCATCCTTTAAAAATGTATTGCACTTCCTCCCCCTAACAAATATTTATATTAACAAGAGAAAGCTCAAAAATGTATGTATATTTTACCCCTTGCTCCTCAAAAACTTATTGCACTTCATTCCCTACAAAAATATTTCTATATAACAGGAGAAAGCTTGGTTTCTTTGTCTACTTGGAAATTTTGCTCCATTCTCAATTTCTTGGCTATTAAATTTTCACATGAGAAAGGTGTGAGGAAGACATATCGAATTCATCTATGGGTTTACATTCTACATCTTGCTTTGCATATATAACAAGTAAATTGAGTGAATGGTCATCGAAATATGTTTTTGCGTAAATCATTGTCAATAGTGATCACTTCTGCACCATACATCAAGGGAAAATTTACCCCCTAAAGTGGAAGTAGATACTTTATGTTGTTCTCACTATTTACTCAACTTTAAACCAAAATGTTCAAACTAAGAGAATTTTATACTTTTCTTTAAATATACAAAAAATGGTAAATAAAAATAAATTATCTTCTAATGCACTAATGGAATTGTACTCTCTTAACATGTATTAGCTTGTACATATAAATTTCTATTAGTGTAACCATTGCACCTCCTTTTGGTGCAAGTACTAGTTATATTATTCATGTGTGAAGACTTTAATCAAGAAGATGAACTTTGATATGTGTGCCTCTTTACAACAACTCGTCATCCAAAACTTTGGATATATATTATTATCCAACTTCTCTTTATGACTTGTGATTGTAGTGGCCACCCTAGTCTTTTTTTTCTAAAAACAACACTACTGAAATGAAATGCAACAATAGAATCTTCCACACCTTTTTGATCACTTAGTTCTTGAAACGAGAAAGGTGAGAGCATACGAGTGTTTTAGACTAGACAATTAAAATATTATTGCAGTAGTTAACAACATCCACTTATTCAATGGGCATCCACTTATTCAAAGGGCATCCACTTAATCATGGGAATCACCACTTGTTCAGTGCGGAATACTGAAAGAAAGCATAGGCACATCCACTTATTTAGCAGGAAGCCTTTACAATGAAACCACTTGTTTAATGTGGTGAGTAATTGAACAAGAAATAAGCAATCCCACTGGCGGTATGACCTTCCAAAGGTTACAAATACAAAGCACTGCACTATAAATGGACCATAGTCATTAAGGAATGCTACAATGACTTATTAATGTCTGATTTTTAATAAAATAACATTGTTGTAACTTAAAAAATTAGAACATGGAAGGATTATAAGTCACCCAATATCATAAGAATGTCAACCATTGAAGCTCTGGTGCAACAGATGATTAAATGAGCCCACAAACACTATAAAATTCCTCTAAAAAACTCTGCCACAACAAATACTCAAGTCTGATATAAATTGCAACAAGTTATGGGCCTGAAATGAAACACTACAAACTCTAACCAGCAGAGAATAGTCCACAAATCTGATTTATTCAACCCAAAGCAACACTGATTTTAGATTGTTGTGACTAAAATATACTATTTATCAGGTCTGAATAGTAAAGGAAACACTCCAAACTTCACACTGAAAATTGATATGAAGTACCCAAATGATGCAAATCGACCCAACATTGATCTTCCACTAAAAACATTGACATGCAACCACTAGTACTGATATGCAATCACCAACACTAACATGCAATGGTTGATACCACACATGCAACCATCAAGCATTGACATGCAACCATTAGAATTGACATGCAAGTGTTGATCACTAACATGTGATATGAAAATTAAATCTCCAAATTACCAAAATAATCTGGAAGAACTTCACATAAATAACAGTGGCACAAACCGTTCAACACAATGGCAACCTATGAATGAAATTGCTCCAATGGATATGAAGATTTTCATCCCCAAATCCAATATCTTCCTACATTCAACATAAATGTGATTTATGTATGAAACCAGCAAGTCCAACTATGAGGGTTTTCGTCCCCGAAACTGGTATCTATCTCCAAGAGGGTTTTCATCCTTAAGAAAATATGAGAACACAAATTCTCACTCAAAGTAGAAGCAGTTGAAATATTATATCTAGCCTCTACAATGAGCTCCAAACTCCCTTTTATATCTTCTTGGGGCTATTTTAGAAAAAATATATGTTGTTTTCTTTTTTTGCCACTTTTTTGAAAAAGTGTTTTTTGTTTTTTCGTTGTTTTTTGAAATACACATTTTTTTGCTTTTTTGTTGCTTTTTCGAAAAAGCACTTTTCCCTCCCAAACTTAATATTTTAAAAAGTGACTTTTGAATCCTAATTTTTTCAACATCATTTTTATAATAACCTTTATGTGCACATGAATCCCCTTTAAGCCTAGCACCACATAACTGCACAACTTAAAGTCACTTTTTATTAAATAATCAAATATAAGTTGTCTTTATACATGTTTTACTTTTTGACAACTTAAGTATTTAATTATTTTATAACTTTAAATATTTTCACACAATTACTAAAGTTGTAGAAACTATTAAAATTATTTCAATTTTAGATTCTGGCGATACCATAATGATCCTTAGCTCTCTAGATGATGAACTCTGTGCAGATTGATGCTTTCTAAAAATAGAAGTCTCCTCCAAGAAGTTTGGAATGCACTCAAAAAGTTAGAATTGCATCCGAAAAACAACATAGAGCTCATCTCAATCTCCCAAGCTTATTGTCACTATCAGGAACTCAACATGATCAACCCAACGCTCTCTAAGAAAGTTGGAGTTTTCCCACGAAGTTGGAAATGTCCCAAAAAGGGACATTACAGTGATGCAATGTAGCGATAGGGAAAGGGGAGAAACAGTAGAAGGCGTCTCACGACTTGACAAAGAGGTATGTCATAGTTTTGAATCTTGTTATGTTTAAGTAGAATGTATGTAATGTGAATTGTGAAGCAATTTTTAGCACTAGATCCATGTTTTTGGTTTTTTTTGCCTGATAAATCTAAGCTTTTGGACTTGAAAATGTTGTGGGCTTTTATTTAAATAGGGAGAGATTGTATGGCAGATGATGTTACTTGTGAATATAATGGTTTTATGAAAGGAATTTGTAGTAGAATGGTTTTAATTACGTTATGCATTTGGGGCTTGTTAATTTGCATAAATCTGAGTATATTTAGCTTCATTACAAAAATCTCAAGTGCATTTGGCGGCATTCAATGAAATTTGCTATGGTTGGGAAGAGGCGCTTTCTTTTCTTTTTTATATGCGCTTTAGCTGTCACGAAAATACCTAAGTATCCTTGAAAGACAAGAATGCTTGATAATGAATTTCCTTCAAGTTCATCAACACAATTAATAATTGCCCAGTGATTATGTTGCTCCTGAAAATGTGAAATGCACACAAACAAAACTTGGAATGAAAGTAATAATAGCACAATAATCACTTGCTGCAAATTAGCCAACACCAGAATTAGTACTCTGCACAATAAATATGCATCCTGAACACCAATTCACAGTAGTTGGGTTCACAGGAATTTCGTGAAGCACATGAACCTAGACTAAAATTCCAGAGGCAAATACACAATGAAAGAGGAAAACACAATTAGGGAATGCTAGGTTGCAGTAGGGAGAGTATCATCGCATGGTCTTAGCATGGATTATCCAGGCTATCTCTTTCTAGAAACCGGCCCCCATCTATGGTTACCCTGACAGCCTCTCTCTAGGCACCGGCCCCATAGGGTGACACATGCGGAATCGACACATCCTCTCATGAAGACAAGGAGGTCGATCATGCCAACCACAGCCTTCTCATCCCATCCTTAGCCTGAATGAGCACTACAGGCATGGGTGAGGCATCCAATTATCTTATTTAGTGTGGAAACTACCCAACCCTCTAAATTTATTATTATCACTGGATTAAAAACTTCTAATGGGTTACCTTGAAAACCACTTTGGGCACCGGCCCCACATTGAAAGCCACTCCCCTACCTGCATCTATAAGACCCAAAAACTCAAACAAGATAATTACCATCACAATGACAAATAACATATACAATACAAGGCATTTACCTTCTTGCATACAAAACATAATCACGGGGACCAATTCTTATATCCTTGGCCCAAAACATAAACCAAGCATGAACTATCACATTCTCATCATGATGCATTTACAACACAAAATACACATCATTTCACATCACACAGCAAGGCATTATCCATATTGCATAGTCATCATAACCACATGAATAGGAGGCAACATTTCAAGCATGTAGTTCATTCAATTCACATGATGCACACATAGCCATCCCTCACACAATCACACCCTCCTAGGCCTCTGGAAACAACTTCCCCAAATAACACAAACACTTGACACCACTAAACACAATGGGCTCACATCACATTCACTATCAGATGCAAATCATAAACTAAAATTCTTCATCAATATTTTCATGATCAATCATCTATAAATATAAAGTGAATCTATCTCAACAATACATAACTGTAGCTAATAATTCTCAAGACTTATTTTAATTTCATTTAATTAAAATGAATGCGAACAACATGCAAATAACCCTAAGACATACTAATTAAGCACAACAATTATTTACACTATTTACAACTGATGTAGACTTCATTAATAATCTAGACAATTTTGTAAATACTATTAAACATAACTGTATAAGCAAGACTAAAAGCCTATAATATTATAATGTTATAAATATCTTACAAGATACAAAACCCAAAGCTACAATGAAAGAACTTTGTTCTAAGGTTAGCTTGGGAGGAAAGGAATACAGAACAATAAAACATTCCTATAGATCTAACATCTTCATCAAATCTACCACACTTTTAACCACATGCATAAGATAGGATTATCACAAAATAAATTTGTTGAGAAGGTTTTATAAGCTACCAACAATGTAAAATGTGAAAGCATAGATAGAGCATGCAGACTGATTGATGGAATGCCTCAAAGAGAGTCATATGATGGAAATCAATGATCGTAGGATATGCACAAAATGAATTTGTTGAAAAATCTTAGAGAAGCCCAATTCAAAAATATAAAGTTATTGGTTACGCAACTAATTGTTTTAACAAAGATGAAATAGGTGAAAGGTAGACAGTCACAAAATATTCATATCTCTAAAACGATAAACTGGGTATGGATAATTTTTGGATATGATTTAGGCAACTAAGTCGTGCACCATATATCAAAAATTTAAGGAACCCAGTTCGTAAAATGAAAGTTATGGCTAACGCAACAAACTACTAAAATAGAGATGAAATGGCTGAGAGGTAGACAGTCACAAAACATTTATATCTCTAAAATGACGAACTAGGTATGGATGATTTTTGGATATGATTTAGGTAACTAGGTCATGTACCATATATCAAAAATTTAAAGGAACCCAGTTCGTAAAATTAAAGTTATGGCTGCCGCAATAGACTGTAAAAATAGAGACGAAATGGCTGAGAGGTAGACAATCACAAAACATTCATATCTCCAAAACGACGAATTGAGTATGGACAATTTTTGGATATGATTTAGGTAACTAGGTCGTACACCATATATAAAAAATTTAGAGGAACCTAGTTTATAAAATTAAAGTTATGGATGTCGCAACAGATTGCTAAAACATAGATGAAATGGCTGAGAGGTAGACAATCACAAAACATTCATATCTCTATCGTGCATCATTTATAAAAAAATTTAGAGGAACCCAGTTCGTAAAATTAAAGTTATGGCTACTGCAATAGACTGTAAAAACAAAGACAAAATGGCTGAGAGATAGACAATCACAAAACATTCATATCTCCAAAACGACGAACTGGGTATGAACAATTTTTGGATATGATTTAGATAACTAGGTTGTGCACCATATATCAAAAATTTAGAGGAACCCAGTTCGTAAAATTAATGTTATGGCTGCCGCAATAGACTATAAAAACAAAGATCAAATGGGCGAGAGATAGACAGTCACATCAATCGGTGATTCTTAGAAGTGCAATGATACAAACATGCACAATTGGATCTGATAACAAGGTTTCTAACATCTCAATCAACAGAAAAAAAATTATAAATGAAACATTTGCTTCAACAAAAAAAATGAGACAGAAATTAAAACCAAAGGGACCTGATTTCGCTTGCTTGACTGGCTGAAGATTCGATGCCGGGTTCAACTGTTGCAGCCACAAACCATTCTCTCCCCAAAAGTTCCATCTGTTGAAGATTCTTATGAGAGAGAAATCCCCCCTAAATACAGCCCAAAACTCCCTATTTAGAGAAAGAAATCCCCTAAAATCTTCCAAAAGATTCCCCCCCACAAGAGGCAATAACTCCTGCATGAACAATATCTTACAGTTTGCTATTTTTAACAATTTACAACCAGACCAAGATAAATATATTTTATGGCAACACAAATATTATTTATTTATTTAATTCTAGTTGCAATTACATTTATTACTATTATTATTATTATTTATTAACTTAACTTATAGAATAATATATTTTTCTTAAACTAAATTTACATAAGGACATTTATATATTTATTTATTTAACAAAAATGCTTCATAACTAATTATTTTATTTTAAGGCAACAATAACCAAAACAATACTAACAAAATAACCCAACTATCAAACTATACCTGACCACTATGCAAGATCGGAAAGCAAGACCACCACAACAATAACTGACTATCATGACCAAACTGACAACATTGACAGGGTACACAACCAGATACTCATCCTCTTTAAGAATGATGGCTAGGCTAGGGGACCATATGTCATCTCCATTCAACAACTTCCATTGGTATGAAGGCACTCTCAGACTTACCAATTCAGTGGGAGTCGATGCTTGGTCCCTGCAACTTGCAGCAAACAAAAGTGTCGAATACATACATATAATCATCCAAATTGACACATAGTGACAAGAAATCGCGGTGTAGTAATACTACACTGTCCCTTCACAAAACACATCACAAGCATCCACATTAAACAAATTCATTAGTAAATAAACAACCAGATAACACAGACAAATAATCGCATTAATCACGTAGTAAAACTAATCTACATAATCAATTAACCTATAACTGATTACAACATAAGCATAATGTATTAATCATAAAGTATCAACATTGTCATCATAATAAACATCAATGAGTGTCATCAACTATATCATAACAGTAAGCTTACCATCAACAAGTCTATCATACGGGCTACATATTCTAAGTATTTTACCTTCTTCTTCATGCTCCTTAGCCTGACCACCTGCTCATCCAAAGTGAGAATGGAGGGGTACTGCAAATTTGGCCATGGAGAATAGGATGGGGGTTGTTGCCAACCTCCATACCATCCAAGTGGGGTAGGGTATTGAAAAGGAGCAGGCTATCCACTTGGTTGTCTCATAGAATTATAAGGTATGTTACAGTCATTAATCATACTTGGTGGCATAGCCCTTGGTTGCCAAGGTGTTTGTTGAGTCATGTAATACACAAGTTCTTCAATATATTCCATTTCTTCCATATCGATAGCTAATGGTCGCAAGGAAGTGTTTTTACTAACATCTAAGGATGAAATTTTTGTTCTATTATAAGGACATTCTTCACTAGTATGTTTCTTGTGACAAGTAGGACAAAAGATGGCCAGTGCTTTTTTAGCTTCTTCCTATTTCTTACGTGTATACAACATATCTATTTGCTTACCCGTATGATTCAAAAGATCAGTTTTTAAGTAATCAAGTAATGTAACTAAATCGCATTTGGTAATACCCAATGTGCCACCTTGAGAAACTTGTTTTCTAGAGTAGCCTCTTACAGACCGATGGGATCTCAAGTAATTCCTGCAAATTTCACAAATCTCATCAAAGGATAGTTTAGAAATATCTCCTCCACCTATAAGATTCAAAGTATCAATGCAATCATCACGAATTCCTCTTAAGAAAAACATTTTAATAGTCTCAGGTAATAATCTTGTTTGTCGTAATCTTTGAACCCTGAATAAGAATCGTTCAAGAAAATCTTCGAGTGTTTCTTCTTCTTCTTCTTGTGACATCCTAAAGATCTCATTCCAAACTTCTTTTGTTTTACAATAATCTTGATACTTTGTCAAAAAGCATTCCTTCATATTATCCCATACGAATAGAATGTCATCCAAGTCCCATGAACTATCGTAATGCAACATCTTTCAATGTAGCTGGGAATAATTTGAGTTTTTATGCATCACTCTGATAATCATAACTAAGACACAACATGTCAAATTCAAATAAGAACATATCAATATCCTCAGTAGAAAGACCTCAAAAAATGGGCAAAGCTGAATGAGGTATGTTTTTCATAGGTGCCTCTTCATCAGGATTCACAATAGGAAACTCAAAGGTTATTGGTTCATTATTAGCCAAAGCTCATTCATTATTACCCAAAATTTATCCAACTTCATGATTATGTTCATCACCCATGCTTTCTGATGATAACAATACCCAATGAACAAGAAACGATGAAGGGCATGGTTTGTATGGCCTTTGTACTTCTTTTCTACCACTTTTCAATGCATATGATGCTTTAAATTGCTCAACAAAATTAGAAGCAACTGGACTAAGAGGTCTCCTTAATGATGCTAATGATGACTCAAGCTTGTCTAGACTCTCTAACAAAGGAGGATTGTCTGATTTTGTTGGTTCACTTGTAGATTCTATAGGTACGATGGTTGACTCTGACACATTTCTCTAAATCAAGTTCAACTTGCTTCTTTTTCACTTTTTTTTTCACAGGTTGTGGCTTGATCACACGTGTCAGATTCTTTTATTTTGATGAACTACTCACAACAGGTTGTTTTACAAATATACCTTTATCATCTCTAACTCGACTCATACATCTGTATGATCTAAACAATGCAAACCAAGGTTAATTGCCTAGGCAAGGTTGACAATTGTGCAGACTTTCACCTTGATGCACTGATCCTAACTCAGCTTACTAGGCTAATAGGCCTTTAATGTCTTTCCTGACAATGAAGCCAAAATGTTGGGATAAAACTGAAGATAGTGTTTTCAATTTTTATGCTTTGATGGTGATTATGATTTGATGTAGGTCAGCAATTTAGTTTGATCCAATGTCAATCTGGGGCATAAACTTGTGAAAGATGTAACAACTATATGCTTCAGGGCTGGAGGTAGTAAGTTGAGTGAAATGAAGAACAATTTAAATCCTAACAAATTGGTTATTTAAGTTAACACCCTATTTAATATTTATGTTTTGAATTTGCGACAGGAACAAAGATATTCTGCTATAGGAACATAACTATTTTGTGACAGGAACATAAAGTAACTTGCTATAGAAAATAGACTCAAGACAGATTTATAACTAAAAACTAATGAAGTGCAAATATTCTATCAAAGAAAGAATAATAATTATTATGGAATGTCTATCATTGATTGCTTTTATATAACATCACAATCTCACAATTCTCACAACACAGAATACTATAACAAATTGCAAAACAATCAGAAAAAAACAACTATAGAACAACATTCATCACACTACCAAACTAATGCATACAGGAATAAATTAGCTAACAAAATAGCACACAACAAAATGAAATGAAACCACCATGCATCCCTAAGAGTGGGCCCTCCTCGTCGGTCCGCCTGATGATGAAACAAGCGACCTTTTAGCTTCCTTTGATCAGAATTGATAGATTGTATTTCTTATGATAATGTATACATCTAACTAATTTTACATAACTTATGTTGTGGTTTTTATGACCTACATTGTACAACTACTAGGCTATAAAAAAAATTAAAAACATTATTTGGCCTTCAACCTTCAAAACTAAAATATAACTAAGATAAAAAAATTTGGCCCATGGCCATAATTTTGCACCACAAGTTTGAAACAATTTATTAAATGTTTTTCTTGTTACATAACATAAAGATAACTTCAAATAGGAGTCTTCAGCAACCACCACACAAATTCTGTTTCAACCATTTTTAACCAAACTGATTAATATTCTTGAAAATTAATAACTTAAGCACATTTTATTCTTCTAAAACATACTAAATGACTTTCATTTTATATAAGCTAATTAATGGCAAAATAGGAAATTAAGGTGGAATTTGAATGGATAGACATAGGCATAAAAAGGACTTTAGTCTGTCACAGGCCACTAAGGAGTTTGACTTTGCAGAACTTGTTCACCTATTGAGCTGAGAATCTCCTCAACGATGTCTCTAGACACCACTTTGATAGATTCGAATATCTAGATTCAAATAATTAGAAGCTCAAAGAAAATAAATCCTCATATTCACTTTCTATCAAATCAAGTTTGCACGACTCAAATTAATTCTACACATTAAATTAAGTTTGCGAGATCAAACTTTTAAGGCTTGGGGCCAATCCACATCATTTTCTATGGTAGTTTAGACTTCGAAACATTCATCAAACTAAAATAGTTAATTTTCTCACACTAATAAATAATTGCGAAATAACATTCCCAAATAACATCAATGTTGTTTATCCATCATAAATCTTAAAACTAAATACACCTATCAATTAACAAACAAAGTGAAAATTAGTACACTAATTTAACAAATTTTATTTTGTTAGATGACTAATAAATGTGCAAATTATAAACTCTTGAAAATTAAATTTATATTGACAAATAATCAATAACAACAATCAAATATTAAATTGATTATTTATATTGACAAATAATCAATACCTAATACACCCATTTGTCTGTCTTTCTGTGCAGTTGGGGATGGGAGCCCAGATTATTTTCTGTTAGTTCTTCGCACGCGGGGAAAAACAAGTGTCAGAAAAAGTCTCTCTCGTTTAAATGTACCACGCCGGATACTCTGAGACTTCTATTTTTTTTGTTCAAAGCAAAATGAAAGGGAAAATGGTTGAAAGCAAATAACTCAGCCGAGCATATCAAATTGCAAGATGAAAGAATCGCTGTCTGAGGAATCTATGCAATGCCTTTTTTTTTGTTAAGGTATTTGTATCAGTTCTTTGTTTTTCTAACACAAAAACTAAAATCTGTTTGATGCAATTTCATTAATCACAGTTTTTTCCCCTTATTAAAAAATATGTCAAAAAAATTATTTTAATGCAAGATGTTGCAGGACTATTCCATTGGTAAATATGATGCTGAGATCAAATTTATCTCATCAATCATCAGGGGGGTATCAAATTCAAAGCTCACAGCCAGAGAAAAAATCCTCTCAAAGTAGCATATCATTACCCCTCAAAGCAGGCTTTCTATTTCTAGCCCTCCAAGTAAAGCCAAAGTGGCTGCTAGTTCAGTTCTTGCTCGAAGGTCTCGAACCTGGCATCGGACTGATAATGTAACAATTTCTTCTTTGTTGGTTAAACCTCTTGTTATTCATAATGATACTACTTCAGTAGGGCAGGAAGTGGCTAAGATGGAGAAATCCCAATTTGCTGCCTATGTTCGCAAGGGAAATAGTCTCGTGAGGCCTCCCTGCCCTCCTATTGATTTGTCTTGTACAAAATGAAGTTTTTCTGTTGCATTGAATACTGGCAAGACATCGACACTAAAATCTTCTCCTTTGAAAGGCATGTCAGCAACAGGAGATATAAACAATGTTGTACCTGGTTTGGGTAGTAGTGTTGGGTCCAATTTGTTGCTTTCTACTACACCGTTTAAGCTTTCTGATCCTGTTTCTGGGAGACCTACTACTCCACCTGTAGCGGCAGCTGCCAAACCTCCAGTCTGCATTTCTGCCTCTCCCGAGTCATTAGGTCCTGTAGCAAACAAAGTTTGGCAAAGGTATGTAGTCTTGCTTGACTGACTTGGTTTTCTTATTCTTCAATCTCCATCTAAATATAATGTGGGTTAGCTAATGTAATTCCATGGTTTAGTATTTACCATCATTAGCAGGAAACATTGCTACAGGTGTAGGAATGACACTTGAAAAATTAGATTTTGGGGGCTACATGGGTATGTGTTGTGATTGTAAATCTGGAAACATAAAATTAACATATAAGAGACAACAGAAATTGGAAGATCTAAAACATACATTTGAAATATTTTTTGTGTTGTATTTTTTAAAAGTGAACTCTCTGGAAATACAAACAAGGTCTAGAAAATCTCAAATATAACTGTATTAGAATTCAAAATAGTATTTGGCAGATAACCTGAGAGCAATATGGGTGCTGCACTTGGATGTGAATCTTGTAGACTTAAAGGCATTAGTGTAACTGATCTAATGATTTCTTTCGCTGCCTGTACGGTCAGTTTATCGTAAATGACATTTTCATTATTATCACTTCATAACTGATGGGTGACTGATTATATAACAATCAGGACATAACAGGCATACATCTACACAACTAACATTTTCCTGTGTAACAAATCTGTTTCTCCATAGCCAATTTACTCCTGTACAACTATGGGAGGGAATCCAGTCGCTGCACACCCTATTTTGACAGGTCTGCTGCAACTATTTGGAGCCACGTAAACCTACCGAATTCATACAATAGAAATATTTGTATGTGTCAAAGCTAATATTTTCTTTAAATTATTGTGAAAGCCATTTTAAATTCATTCATTACAAGAGTTTCTCAATGCAAAGAAAACAAGAGCTGCAATGCAGCTAGAGTCTCTGCCAGCTGCAGGGTAGGGAAAGCATGCAAGGAGCAAAAAAAGCAAAAGCGTTTTAATGTGCATTGGACTTGAGAAACATGTTTTGTTAAAGATAGAGAACATTTTTCTAAAGAGCTAAACCAGCCAAATTTCCATTACATCTCCAATAACAATTCCCTGCTCAATTTCAACAACAATAAGCTTGAATAATAGTGTTCTACCAGACACTGCATAGGGCAAAAGATGCATGCATGAGGAAATCTATACCTGAATCAGGTTTCCCTAGAATTTGATCGGTAGTACAAAAAGGAGAACAAAACCTCCCTTTTGATGTTTTAAAATCCTTCACATACAGTTTCTTTATTTGCATTTATACTACTTTCCAATACAAATGGCCTATCATTTGTGCTTTCCAATGAGTTTGTCTGTAATCATTCCTATATTAGATGATCCGCCCTGATTTCTTTATCAGGGGTCCATTGTAGTCATCTGTCTAAAAAATTGACTAAGATAGAATGGAATAGCTGGTCCTTAGATGTCTCTGAAGACTACTAAGGTAGAGTGTCCACCTACTAGAACCTCTACTTCATTATCAATAAGTAACATCAATTATAATAAATGCAACGAAAATTGTTGGATACTAAATATATTAGCAATCAACATTTGAAAAATAAGCAAAAAGACAGTCAATCTTACCAGTCAAATTGAACATGTCAAGTTAAATTCCACATTTACAATTTCAGATAATGTGCACATAATAATAGGTTCGCTTCCACTGAAATTACATGAGCATTTACAAATCTCTTAACTGAAAAGCACCATGCTTTGTGTTTTTTTGTATTGATCTGGAAGGCACTCAATTCAATTACCCATGGTGACTGCAATAACTCGAGGTGTTTTGCCTGCAGTATTCTCCTGAAGTTCTGCCCATTTTCATAGCAGTGCACCTGCAATACAAATTCAAAATCAAAACTAAAAAATACTTATCAATCTATAGATAATATATTAACAAAAGTTGTAAAAAAGCTTGTAATGCAAGTGTTGATCTAACTTATTTTATCATATTTATTCAAAATTTTGTGAACAACAATGGAATTCTTTGCAACATAATTAATTAGGTTCTGACCTTCTCGAATCAATGCCAAATAGTCATCACCAAAGCAGTGATTCACGCGCCGTAAATATCTGTGAGAAGCTGGGGCAAGATGCATATGCAATAAATATCGTGCGTGTGGACTGAAGCAGTCAGCTATAGCTGATATTTCATTTGAGAGTTCAGAGAAGAAGCTCTGGCCACAAACTGCCCACAGACAGTACATTCTTAAAATATAACCTTATAGAGCTAATCCCATACCATACAGAATACTTAAAGATATTAAACAAAAAAAATTCTATCAAAATAAAATTTTATTCAACAAGTTAACAAAGAGATCAGAGTAACACTCCAAACATAGCAAATTTGACAATAATAGACCAGTACATATCCCAAGCACAATAAACTAGAATTTTCTTCTATGACTAGAAACAAAAGAGACTAACCTAAAATACTAAACATTTAATGTCATGGAGGTCCTTAACAACCATTCTCAGGTGGTGAGCTACTTTTTGCATAACAGAAAGCACTTGACCTGGTGATGATTTAACAAGGTATAAACATAATGAATATTATATGTACACAGTTTTTCTAGAAGTTTTGTTACTCTAGGCATAAGGACTCCATTTTGACAAAAGGAACAATTTGATAGGAATGTTCTTTTTCCTAAATTAGAAGTGTTGGGTGCTGAAGCCGGTTTCAGATTGGGTACGGCTCTGGAAAATGTAGAACTTGTCATGTTACAGAATCAAAAATACATGCTGCTATCTTCTAATAATCTTCCATGCAAATAAATGTTCATGAAATTCAAGATGAAGGGTCCTGCAGTGAGGAGTGTTTTGGTTCTCAAAACTAAGAAGCACTGAGGCCTACTTGTTCATTAACCTCTGTTTTGTATTTAAAGTATAAAGGCTTATGGTCTGCAGGACATGGAAGTGTTTTCCAACCTAGCTCTCTGCAAGATGCTGGTAACCATTTCCTAGGATAGGAAACAATTTTGGATTAGTGGTATCATCTAGGTGCCAGATAATTTCATCATCTTCAATTTCTCAACTGTAAAACAGAGAAAGGTAGGTCTCAAGTAGAGTTCCCTTGGAATACCTCTTTACATTAAAGGGGAAAACCAACAAACTGACTTGAATATGAAAGATAATGCCTTATCAAAACCCTTGGTAATATGAGCCCAAATGTTCAAACTTTTTTATCTATTCTTCATTTGCACTTGTGGAACTCCTAAACTTTGTTATATTATCATGTTCCATCAAATTCACAATGAGCTGAATCTTGATGGTGCCAAAAGGCCAGTCCTGTGCCAGAGAGAGTTGGAGTTCTTAGGGACGATAGAAGCTTGATCATGGCCTTCTAAGCAGTAGTATGGACAAGAAGAAAGATTCTGCCATCACCACAGATATCCCCCACCTTCATCAAACCACAACATTGCAGTTCAAAAATTGTTACAAACAACCTGAAGGAAAAAATAAAATAAAATAAAGGAAAAAAACATGTACAAACTATAAAATAATATACCTCTGATGAGCAGAGCAAAAAGAATAAAACTAAAACCTTTCTTTTAAAAAAGCATGGCCTCTAGAAGAGGCACATCATCTGGTTCCAGAAGAACCTCCAGGGCAACTTCTGTTGACTATAGCAATTATTTCCAGTAGAGGGTAAGTACAATAGTTAAGGGAGATAAATTGTACTATATAGTGCAGCATATGCAATCTCCAACCTGTTGATGTGTTTTACTTACACATACAATGCAGAATAAAATACTTATGTATTCTATCCTCTCTTGAACAAAATCCCTCAAATGCTAAGCTAGGTGATCAAATGAGTAGACTCCAAGGTTCTTCATTAGTTCTTTTAGTTTCACAACTTGGGATAGCTTGATGGTAGGGTGTGACTTGCTGTTTAACACAAAGGAACTTACACAAATGTTCAACAATAGGAAACTTGTTTCTCTCGACTAACAAGCAATATAGCTCTTCAAAAGGTCTAGCAATATGCTAACTTAAGATGTGGCAATAGAAGTTATTGAATCTAACCCTAAAAAGATTCTAAAGAAAATGCAAAAGAAATGGGTGTAGAGAACTCTAATCTAAGTGGAAGCAATTACTATTAATCCATTGGAATCCCAACCACACTTTTCTTTGCCATAAGATAACAACTACACAAAGGTGATGCAATCTTCTAAGGGAAAAGTAAGATTTTCAGATTACTTATGCGCATAAATCCTCACAAACATGAAGGTAAATGATTATAAAGTAATTGAAGTTAAGCTCAAATAAAGTTCAGACTAACCATGCACTACAACTTGCCATCAACAAATCATAAATGGTATGAATTATAAGGACTTTGAACATGAATGAGCAGTAACAACTTCTATGAACATAAAATGAAATTGCTGAAAATAAACTAAGCTAATCTTATTCTATGAGTGAACACCTAGAAATCACACATCTATCCAAAACAACACAAAATCACCATGGAGAATTTCAACAATGAATTTGCATTTATTTCAGCAGAGTTTTTGGCAACAATTTCTCAGAGTATTCCCCTCTTCAAATGAGAGCAAAGTGAGGCTTATATAGTCCTCAAGATACAATGAATGGCTAAGATTAAATCTAGGAATCAAGGGCCCTTATTGTGCCACACAAGCAAGTGGTTACAAAATTTACTATTATTAGGCATTGCATTTATGAGGCACTCACTAAGTGGGGCGCCCTCCTTTATTCCTCTCCTTTCTTGTGATAAATTCCACAAATCTAGACACGACACATGTAATCTCCTCCATAGGGACACTTGGCAGCCTCTGAATGGTACCTTCTACGATTTGCAACTCCTCCATGCATTTGACAAGTGTCATTTCCCATCTAGCCATGGATGCCTGAAACATGCCCATGAAGGTGGAAAGTGCACAAATATCATCCAAAAGCTCCTATGTATGCATTTTATCCTTCAACAAATACTCATCAATTTCTCTAGCAGGATCAGATATCTTGTTTATTGAAACAAGGATTTTGCTTCAAAGTTCTTGAAGTGCTTCTTTTGCTCGGAGGCTCTCACTCTCAATCTTCCCAAGAATCTGCTCCTTTATGTTTAGAGTGCAATACCAAGAAGGAAAATCATATGATGACCCTTGCTCAATCACCCCTTCATCCATCAAGGTGGCATTTGGAGTATATATCAACTTCTTCAATTGAGGCATAATTTTTTCTCTGACCACTCCAAATTCTGCACAAGGCACCAGAACAGTCTGGACTCTATCCAAAAGAGAGGAGGCTTCCTTATATAACTTTCTAACTTTATCGACGAATCCATCAACTTTGACCCTGAAGCTTGCTGCCCACTCCTGCAATGCCTGAGATGAAGATCTCATTTGTTCTAAATGTGCAATAGATTCCTACGAAAGTAAGGCAGGTGGTGCAGGTATCCCCTCTGCTTGACTCATCGGCTTCATCAATTGTTGGATATAATGTTGAAACACTAGATTATCCTTTTCCAACTGGATCCTCTGTTTCCTTTCCTTATTTAATCTTTCTTTGATGGTCGTGACTAAATCTTCCAGCTCTTCCATTTCTTGTTCCACCGTGGTCAGACCCAAATCAACAGTATTAATGTCATAGCCCCTTGGAACACCTTCACCTATTTCCACACTCACTCTTGGGACTGCAACATGCACCTGCTTGACCCAGAGCTATCTCTCATGATCTTTGAAAATTTAGTAACCTTTTGTTTTCCTTTGTCCGGTTTGGCTCTACTCAGCAAATCCTCGAAACTCGGGATGGGCTCTCTTTCGACAATAGATTTTCTTTGACTCTCTCTCTTAGCCACTCCGACAATTCAGACAAATCTTTTTGATTTTCCTCTGGAATTTTCTTCTGTTGAATAGTAGGAAGAGCCTCTTCATCAAATTCATATATTTCCTTATCATTTTGATTCTCTATCTCAATTATGACTTCATCTTGCTCCTTATGGGGATTTGACAAGATCTCTTCAGTTTGATTCTCTTGCAGCGTGGATTCTAAGGATTCATGCTTGTCTTTTCTAGCTTGTACCAGTGATAACTTTAAGGAACCCCCCCTAAAAAACCTTATAAAATCCTAGCGAATCTTGGATAAGTGCTATAATTTTCCCGATGAATCTTTCCCTTTTTTTGAAAAAAATATTAATTTTCCTAGCGAATCTATGCACATTATAGAAATTCTTGTAAAATCCTAGCGAATCCTGATGAATAATTGGTAAAAATAATAATTACAATGGCGAATCATAGTGAATAATCATTAAAAAAACTAATTACAATGGTGAATCTCTCCTTTAAAAATTGCACAGTTGGTTGGCGTAGTCCCCCCCAATTTTTTTTTTTTTTTTGGGTAATATTGTAGCAGGGGCTTGGGGGCAGCAGCCACCAGCGGGGTCAAGGGGGCAGAGCCCTCTTGTGGGGGTCGAGGGGGCCAAAACAAATTCCGGGCCTCAAGAAGCCTTTTAAAAGGCACGTGCATATAGGTCGTGGAATTGACCTACAGCCCTCCGATTAAAAAGCTAATCAACGGTAATTAATAAAACCTCTATTCAAAGCTAAAATATCCCTAAAATTAAATTGTAATTTATTATTGGTGGTGATATTGCCCCAAAATTAACGGTAGGAATATAATATTACTAGCAAATATAATTAAGACTTGTAATTATATTATAAACTATTGGCGAATTAGTTCCAATGACGCATCATTTACATGGCGAATCAATTCGATTTATTAGTTAAAAAAATAATGCATAGGCGCATTAACTGTGACGAAATTATTTTTTGTAAAAACCTGGGGATTCAGTCTCCTTTTTAGCTTGTACTATTTGCCATTTCTGGAGGTCCCGATTTCAACTATTCGCCAATTGGCAAAGACTCGCCACTAAAATAATCACTGGCTTGTACCTCCAAAGCTACTTGCTCATTTTGTTCTACTTCATCTCCTTCAATATATATTATACTATTACCTTCTTGCCTTGAAGATGTACTGGCCACATTCTGATCATTGCTCTTCACCTTCTTTGGTTGAAATTCTTCCTTTGAGTCAGCACTTGCACCTTCTGAATCACTAGAGTCACTGCTTGACTCACTACTTGAGGTCTCCTTAGAATATTGTGCACTACGTCCTCCCATCAAACTGTAAGTGAACTGTACATTCTTCTCCTACAGCCTTCGAACTTGGAAATCCACATATTTCCTTGTGTGTGCCACAATTGGTACCATCAAATCATCATTACGCGTGACCTCCTATTCTGATCAATTGATGGTGAAGGGCTTATTCTTCTCCTGATCATATGAACTATGTGATAATCTTCTGTGATCTTCCTCAAGCTGATCTGGAATATTAATTACCCTTGTTGCCCTAACCAAGTCCAAAGACAATCTGTAGCAGCTCTTCTTTCTTATATCCATGTCATCACCTGCACCATCCCAATGATCTTCAAGCTGTGGTTTATGCTCACATTTGCTTCCAAATTTCTACCTAATTGTATTAAATGGATCAAAATTGTTGCGTGCATCATTATGGTGTTCTAGGTTATAGGCTTGCAATTCTATCTCTGAATTTTAGCTACCTGCAAAGACAAACAAGTTTCCAATATCCTAATGCTAATTGGAAACTTAGTTGTAGTTTTCTTCCTCTTCTTTTGAATTTTGTCGAAGGCTACTAGCTGTCTCGTCACTTCCAACAACACCATCTTATCTATAGGATATATTGGCAAACGATAGGGCAATGATGAGTACCCCTCAACTCGGAGGTAGGTGAATCTCGGGAATTGAATAAACCACTTTCCATACTTCTCCACTAGATTCATAGATTCTTTTGATAATCTCTTGCATATGTTGCCTTGCAACAATCTGACAATGTACATGGAAAAAGCATCACTAAACCTCATGTAATGAGAGATAGCTTGCAAGTGCAACTGAGGTAGCAATCATAAGCCTTAAATTGCCCGTCACCGTTTCCAACTCCCCCTTTGCAAGTCAGCCCTAGTTATCTATCGTTCCTTGCGAGCATGTATATCACATACGAGCTCATGTAAAATGTCTTAGTTTCTTGCAAATTCTTGCGCTGATCATCAATATTGCTGCTGATCATTTCTACCCAATCAATTGTCCTTTCTCCACTTATGATCTCTTCAATAAAGAAGAACATCCAGGATTCGAAATTTGCGGATTGTGGGCAACCCATAATGCAGCTCAAAAATATGACCATATAGCCGATCTTTTGATGAAAATCTGATTTGTGGAGTTTCTTAAGCACTCTACTCACATGCAGCCTCGGCTGTAGCAACCACTTGTTGTTTATTACTTCCATGCACTTTTCGAGTCCAGACATGTAAAGCTGCAAAGTAGACTTCTTATCACATAATGTAGTGGTCTTATGTGAAGGAATATCAAAGGCTTCTAAGATTGCTTCTTTTCTCAAATAAGCCAGTACTTTGCCATCACCTGTCACAATGCATCTTTTTGCTTGATCATAGTGCTTGGTGCACTCCAACATCAATTCCAGACTCAGCATTGTAGGCAGGAAGTAGGCAGCCTGCACAATTCCATTTTTCAACATTCACCTGATCAAATCTAAAGGATTAGGCTTATACAAGTTTTGCTTGATTTCATTCATATTGGTTCTCCCCAGATTGGTGTCGCCTAGATTTCGCCATTTTGAAGTAATCTTTGTCTCCGGCCACTTCCTTTCATATTGCTTTTCATCACTGCTTGCCTTTCCTTCGCATTCATCGTTCACTTGCATAAACATCATGACATCAGCATTATGGAGTGATGCTTAATAAACAAGCAAATAGGACAAATTCCACCGCCTAATGCATGTAGGATAAATTAAATATGTAATTTTAAATTACCTTGCCCTATTACAAGAAAAGTCAATAATGCGAATTTGGCAAAAATAGAACTTGACCGGCTTCTTGACAACTCCAATCGACAGACTCAGCTCTGACTCACCTTTTCATGCATTGTGACGATCTGCTTTTAAAGTAACTTTCAGAATGAGCTTTTGAGATGAGGAAATGTAATCGGCATGCTAACGTTACGGGATTCAAAGCAAATTTTACTTGATATTTTGAATGACCTTTCTTATCTTGATTTTTCAGCACTGAATATACCCTATGGACTAAATCTTGCAATTTGCAAAACTTCCTTGCAACCCGCCTAGGGTGAACAATTTTGATGATGAGGCTCAGTGCTGATAATGCAAATTTTAAACTTCTTATATGCAATCGCCTGGGATGGACTCTTTACTGCCTGTGTATGAAGCTTACAATGCAGATATGGTTCAAACCATCATTCAAACGACCTTTGTTGGATCTAGGGCATACAACTGAGAGGGGGGGGTGAATCAGTTGTATGAAACTTCTTGTCATTCAAACACTTAACTCACTGTTGTTAGTTAGCAGCATATCAAATAATCATCCATGGAAGCATAATACATAAACACAAGAGCAGATAAGCATCAACACATTGAACACCAAGATTTTGACGTGGAAAACCCGGTTAAGGGAAAAACCACGGGGTGATTAACCCAAGAATTATTCTCTGTTAGAAGAATAAAGGAAAGATGAATGGCACATGCCAATAAGGGCTCACTGCCCGAGCACACTGCTCACAAAGAGGCCCACTGCCTACAAGGAGACACACTGTCTACAAAGTGATGAAAATCACAGTCTTGAACTGGAGAATGACATCTCTACCATGTCCGGATTAGTTCCAATTAAGCCCAACAATCTCTGCTCTGCTTTTCGCACGTTTCTTCGCTATACCATGCTCATCCTCACACCACACACTGAAATGAATTCACAAATCATTATTTATACAAGACATCGACTTAGGAACAAGCATCTAAGTCGGCAAACAACCATAGGAGTATCCGCAAGATGAATAACACATCCGGTCGGCCATCACAAGAACATTCGCAGAATGAACATCTCATCCGGTCGGCTACACAAAGCAAGAACTTCATCCGGAAGAATAACTTCAATTCCGGGCTCTACCATCAATGTGGACCAACAACAAAACCTAAACATGATCCAAGAACCTTCACAAGCCTGTCTGAATGTCCGGATACATCTGCACTTCCTCTGCTTACTGGGATCTCTTGTCTTCCTCATCCGGAACTTCAAGAACACAGTCTGTCGCCACTGTCATAATGCAAGAGGTACTTCCGGACCTCCAAATCATACACAAATCAGGATGATACATCACAAGGACATCCCAAACACTCCTTCCAATCCGCAGATTAGGATAATACAATTCCGGACCTCACCGGACCTTTTTGTGATCCTCTGTCACCTCCGGATACTTGCCGGACCCGGTTCTATACCGGCAGCCACAACTCCTTCAGATCTTCATGCGGACCTCTGAAATCTTAACTGTAGCATCTCAAGACTCATATCTACTAACCCTTTAATCCGCATCCTCCGGTTCTCATCCTATACAGTACATTTACCTTCTTCTCATCACTGTTCTTCACTGTTCCTGACTGAGACTAATTTTCTCAATATCCTCAGCACACAGCTCATCAAATCCTTCTTGTCAATGCAATATGAGTATGTTGACATCAATGACAACACTGGATAACCTCATACTTGCAACAATCTCCCCCTTTGTCATTGATGGCAACATATGATGTGAAAAACCATTAAGACAAGAACTTCATCTTTTCATATGTCTTCTCTTCCTTTACTGCTCCCCCTTTGATCATCAACCACTTGTTTTTCACATGTCTTCTCTCCCCCTTTGACATCAATGGCAAAGGGCTCATACTTGCAATTCTCATGCATCAGAATCATACTAGCTGCTCCCCCTTAGTTGCAGCTCCTCATTAGTCCGGATCACAAGATATGACTGTGATAGCCACCGGACTGATGCACATCAGTGCCATCTTAGTTCATCACCGGAGGGGCCATGACCCCTAACTTCTCCCGGAGATATTCAAAGGAGTCCTTGGGAAGAGGTTTGGTAAAGATATCTGCAATCTAATCCTTGGAGGGAACATACTCCAATCTGACTTCTTCCTTGTTTACTTGTTCTCTCAAAAAGTGAAATTTGATAGATATGTGCTTAGTCTTAGAATGCAATACCGGATTCTTGGAAATATTAATTGCACTTGAATTATCACAAAAAATTGTGATAGGGTCCTCATATTCAACTTTAATGTCTCTTAGCATCTGCTTCATCCACAAGATTTGAGTGCAACTACCTGCTGCTGCAATGTATTCTGCTTCAGTTGTAGACAGAGATATTGCATCTTGTTTCTTGCTTAGCCAAGAAACCAATCTCTTCCCCAAAAAGAATGCTCCACCACTAGTGCTCTTCCGGTCATCCACATCTCCTGCCCAATCTGCATCTGTGTAAGCATGAAGAGAGAAATCCGGATCTCTGGGATACCATAGACCATACTCAACTGTTCCTTTCAAGTATCTAAAAATTCTTTTGATTGCCATAACATGAGATTCTCTAGGATCAGCCTGGAATCTTGCCACAAGACCAACAGCCTGCATTATATCTGGTCTAGTTTGAGTGAGATACAACAATCCACCAATCATTGATCTATACTTTGTCTGATCTGCCTTTGGAGAATCATCATCTTTGCTTAACTTACATCCGGTTGCCATAGGAGTGTTCATAGGCTTTGAGTCTTCCATACCAAATTTCTTTAACAATTCTTTCACATATTTGGTCTGAGAGATGAAGATCCCCTCTTTTGTTTGAGTAATTTGCAAACCCAAGAAGAAATTCATTTCACCAAGCATAGACATTTCGAACTCACTTTTCATCTGATTTGCAAAAGTTTTGCACATACTATCTCTTCCTCCAAAAATGATATCATCCACAAACACTTCAACAATTAGAATGTTTTCATGATCAATTTTGAAATATAAGTTACTGTCAGCAGTACCTTTGTTGAATCCAATCTGCACAAGATGCTTATCCAACCTTTCATACCATGCTCTTGGGGCTTGCTTCAATCCATACAAAGCTTTCTTCAACTTGCAGACCATATCATTATTATCAGACAATTGAAATCCATCCGGTTGTTCAATGTAGACTTCTTCTTCCAGATCACCATTTAGGAAGGCAGACTTGACATCCATCTGATATACCTTGAAGTCTTTGAAGGCAGCAAATGCAAGAAGTAATCTGACTGCTTCAATTCTTGCTACCGGAGCAAAAGTCTCTTCAAAGTCAATTCCTTCTATTTGAGAGTAGCCTTTGCAGACCAATCTAGCTTTGTTTCTGATTACTTCACCAGCTTCATTTAGTTTGTTCCGGAAGACCCACTTGGTTCCAATTACATTCCTGTCTCTAGGTCTGGGAACAAGATCCCAAGTATGATTTTTCTCAATTTGCATCAGTTCATCTTTCATTGCTTTGGTCCAGTTTTCATCATTGCAGGCTTCATTTATTGTTTTAGGTTCAATCTTTGAAATCAGACAACATTCATTCTGATCTTGAGCAATATTCCTTCTAGTTTGTACACCTTTGCTTCTGTCACCTATGATCTGATCTTCAGAGTGATTCAGTCTTACATACCTTGGAATTTTGGGAGTATCCAGCACTGTTGTTTCTTGATCAGCCTCATTCAAATCTAACTCTTCTTCCTGATTTACCGGATCAGGCTGACTCTGTCTCACCGGAGAGGATTGAGGTCCTTGAACACTGTCTTGGTCATCTTCATCAAACTCATAAAATCTTGAAGGCTTCTCAATTCCTTCATCAACCTTCACATTGGTGCTTTCTATCATCTTCCTCAATCTCTTATTGTAACACCGGTATGCTTTGCTTTGAGTGGAGTAGCCCAAGAAAATTCCTTCATCACTTCTAGCATCAAACTTTCCTAGATCTTCATCTCTTTTAATATAACACTTGCTACCAAATACTCTGAAATATTTCACAGTAGGAGTGATGCCAAACCAGAGTTCATAGGGGGTCTTACCGGTGTTGTTTCTGATTTGAACTCGATTGAGAGTGTAGACTGCAGTGCTGATAGCTTCTTTCCAAAACATTTGAGGAACATTTGCTTCCAACATCATTGTCCTAGCAGCTTCCTGGATGGTCCGGTTCTTTCTCTCAACTACTCCATTCTGCTGTGGAGTCTTAGGAGCAGACAACTGTCTCCTTATACCCTGTTTCTCACAAAAGTCAATGAATTCACCAGATGTAAATTCACCACCTCTATCAGACCTTAGACACTTTAGTTTCAATCCAGTTTGATTCTCCACCATAGCTTTGAAGATTTTGAACTTCTCAAAAGCTTCTGATTTTTCTTTTAGAAAGGTGACCCACATCATCCGGGAATGATCATCAATTAATAACATGAAATATCTATCACCTTGCAGACTCTTGATTCTTATCGGACCACATAGATCAGTATGTACTAATTCCAATAATCCGGTAGAAGACTGATCTTTGCTTTTAAAAGAGACTCTGCTTTGTTTGCCTAACTGACATTCTTTACACACACTATTTGTAGGTTTTATCAATTTTGGAAGATCTCTCACAGCCTGAGTATTGCTTATTTTGATAATGTTATCAAAATTTACATGACACATTCTTCTATGCCATAACCAACTCTGATCAATTTGAACAAATAAACAACTTTTATTTGAACCAACCAGATGAAAGATGTTACCTCTTGTCTGAGTACCTGATGCAATTTCAGTTCCGGAGCTTGTAAAGATTCTGCATTTTCCATTCTTGAACCGGAGATCATAGCCTTTGTCCACTAACTGACCAACACTGAGAAGATTGTGCTTCAATCCTTCAACATACAGTACATTTCCTGTTTTGCTCTTACCATCAAAGGAAATAGTTCCCCTACCTCTGATTCTGCCAGCAGAATTGTCACCAAACTTTACCATTCCTCCTTCATATCTTTCCAAGTCTAAGAACTTATTCTTGTCACCAGTCATATGGTGAGAACATCCACTGTCAATAACCCAATCATCCTTTTCTTCCACTTGAGCAGCCAAGGCTTTTTCAACAACTTTGTGATTGACAGATTCGGAGAGCAAGAAATCTTCTTCCTTGATGGCTATAAACACCCACTCATTTCCGGATTTGCCTCCTGGTTCTGATTCATCATCTGTTACTCCTTCATTGTCATCTTCTTCATGAACATAATAGCAATTCTTTTGAAACCTTTGTCTGTGAGTATTAGATCTTGCAGATCTCTCTGGACATCTTGAGGCAAAATGACCAATCTTATTGCAGTTGAAACACTTAAAGGGTAGTTTTCCTTCATACTTACCGGATCCTCTTGGTAGTTTCTTTGCAATGAGGGCTTCAAGTTGAGCTGTTTCTGCTTCTTCTTCTTCCATGTCTCTTCTTGCTTGATCATACCATGACATTTTCCTTGATGAGTTTTCACCCGGATCAAATCTCTGTTTGCCTTTCACATAGGCACTGGCTTTGAAAGCAGATTCAGTCTTGGGAGGATCATCTCCAAACTCGGTCATTTCAAATGCAGCTAGTTTGCCAGCCAGTTGTTCTCTTGTGACAGTTGTGTGGGCTCTGAATTCATCAATGGCAGCAACTTTGATTTTGTAGGCAGCAGGAAGGGATCTTAGGATTTTGCAGACAATCTCATTTTCATCTAAAGTTCCACCAGCATTTCTGATTCCACATACCAGCTCATTTACTCTTGGCATAAAGGTAGTGATGTTTTCATCATCTCTCATTTTCAATCTTTCAAATTTCCCTTTCAGACTTTGCAACCTTGCACTTTTGACAAACTCATCTCCTTCATACAGAAGTTCCAGTTTAGTTAGGATCTCATATGCAGTGGGTAGGTCAATGACATTCGAGAGATCTGAGTCATTCAATGCGCTTAGAAGAGCTTCCTTGGTCCGCAGATTGTTTTCAGCTTCTGTGATTTCATTCAGAGTAGTCGGACCACCTTGTGGAGGTACATATGGTTTTGAAATCATATCCAGATATGCTTTTCCCATGCATTCCAAGTGACACTTCATGCGACCTTTCCAGAGAGTGAAGTTGGTTCCATCGAACTTCGGACTATCCTTCTTGTATGACGACATCCCGGATCTCCTCAAGCAGTTAAGCTCTTGTCAGAGGAACTTGGCTCTGATACCAATTGTTGGATCTAGGGCATACAACTGAGAGGGGGGGGGTGAATCAGTTGTATGAAACTTCTTGTCATTCAAACACTTAACTCACTGTTGTTAGTTAGCAGCATATCAAATAATCATCCATGGAAGCATAATACATAAACACAAGAGCAGATAAGCATCAACACATTGAACACCAAGATTTTGACGTGGAAAACCCGGTTAAGGGAAAAACCACGGGGTGATTAACCCAAGAATTATTCTCTGTTAGAAGAATAAAGGAAAGATGAATGGCACATGCCAATAAGGGCTCACTGCCCGAGCACACTGCTCACAAAGAGGCCCACTGCCTACAAGGAGACACACTGTCTACAAAGTGATGAAAATCACAGTCTTGAACTGGAGAATGACATCTCTACCATGTCCGGATCAGTTCCAATTAAGCCCAACAATCTCTGCTCTGCTTTTCGCACGTTTCTTCGCTATACCATGCTCATCCTCACACCACACACTGAAATGAATTCACAAATCATTATTTATACAAGACATCGACTTAGGAACAAGCATCTAAGTCGGCAAACAACCATAGGAGTATCCGCAAGATGAATAACACATCCGGTCGGCCATCACAAGAACATTCGCAGAATGAACATCTCATCCGGTCGGCTACACAAAGCAAGAACTTCATCCGGAAGAATAACTTCAATTCCGGGCTCTACCATCAATGCGGACCAACAACAAAACCTAAACATGATCCAAGAACCTTCACAAGCCTGTCTGAATGTCCGGATACATCCGCACTTCCTCTGCTTACTGGGATCTCTTGTCTTCCTCATCCGGAACTTCAAGAACACAGTCTGTCGCCACTGTCATAATGCAAGAGGTACTTCCGGACCTCCAAATCATACACAAATCAGGATGATACATCACAAGGACATCCCAAACACTCCTTCCAATCCGCAGATTAGGATAATACAATTCCGGACCTCACCGGACCTTTTTGTGATCCTCTGTCACCTCCGGATACTTGCCGGACCCGGTTCTATACCGGCAGCCACAACTCCTTCAGATCTTCATGCGGACCTCTGAAATCTTAACTGTAGCATCTCAAGACTCATATCTACTAACCCTTTAATCCGCATCCTCCGGTTCTCATCCTATACAGTACATTTACCTTCTTCTCATCACTGTTCTTCACTGTTCCTGACTGAGACTAATTTTCTCAATATCCTCAGCACACAGCTCATCAAATCCTTCTTGTCAATGCAATATGAATATGTTGACATCAATGACAACACTGGATAACCTCATACTTGCAACAACCTTTCCTGTGCTCTGCGAATGGTATAAAATCTGCAAGACTCCACTTGATATGTGCCTGAACGAGTTCTTATGCCTCTTTTAAATATGCGTTCGAGCAGCCTGGAATTCTAACGCATCAGGCTAAAATTAGACGAGATGGATTTTTATGCTTTAAAGCATAACACTAATTTCAGGAACACAAGATGTCTTCAGATACGTGCATAAGGTGAATTTTTTGAAAATCATTGTGAAAACGTGAATTGCAAGGTCATCATGGATTATTTTAGAGAATGCGAAATCCTTTGAGATTCCATCCTTGAGTGGGCCCCATGATTGTCTCCATATATTGTGAATGAATTACATATGTGCACCGATTTGATATTCTATTCAAAATGCCATATTTGCAATTCCTCCTCGAATGCGCATTTGAATGGACTTATTGATGTTCTATGCATAACATAAACTTTACCTTTTACAAGCCAATTACTAACCTGCGCCTGAGGTAGTCCTTCTAATTCATTATGTGAGAGCTAGGTGATGCGTCTAGGCGGATTTTCGAGTGCTCCATGTAATCTTTTGAAATTATATTCCTTACAAATAAATCATCACCAAGCACTTGGAGCGGACATTTTAAATGTCTATGCATAGATTAGAATTTTAGATTTTGCAAATCAACTATTGTCTTACGCCTAGGCGGATGTTTGAGATGATCATGTATACGTTAAATTTCCCCGCTTTTGCAAGCTGAATGCTAACTCACGCCTTAGCGGACTTATTGACTATGTTTGCTTAAGTTGAAAAACACGAACACGCACTTGGATGTTTCAAACGCGATATGCATAACTTAAAACTTTATGATATGCAATCTAGTCATCATTAAATATTTAAGCGAACCTTTTCCTATTTTATGCATAATGTTTAAAATTTCATTTCTTGCGAACTGGTCATTGAAGTGTGCTCGAGCGGTCCTTTTGCGCTTCAATGCATAATTTGAAACTCAACTTTTTGCAAAGTGATCATAGACATAAGCTTAGGAGGGAATTTTAAACTGTCACGCATGTTTTGAAGTCTCACACTATACAAAATGGTCAAGAATTTGCGCCAAAAATGGACAATTGGGACCCACGTGAAAACTAAAAAGAATGTGAATTGCAACGTTGTGCCAGAAGTGTGTACAAGCGGGAATTTAAGAGCTCTCAGCATGGCTTGAAATCACACCTTTTATAGACTGAACTAGCATTTGTGCTTTGAGTGGACTTTTGGAGCCGCTATACATATGTTGAAAACATAAATTGCAAGATGACTTATGAAATTCTGTTTGGAGCAGACATCGCAAAATATTCGAAAATGCACTTCAAGATTCCAGACTTAGATAATTTTCAAATTTCATTTAATCCAGATTCACAGTTCAAACCTTGGGGTGAGTATGCGTCTCCTAACTCTTGCAGTGATTGACCTTTTCGAGCATTCGATGGTTTCTTCATCATAACCCCTTCATTATTTGCAGACTCTTTTATTCAGGCGGGAACTCTCGAGTGGGACCATTGCCAAAATAAAGCAATTTCAAACCAAAAACTCAAAAAGAGGGGTCCCCATTTCCAATGGGGCGATGTTGGCATTAGGTCACAACACAACCTCAACACAACACAACTCTGATTTTTGGTTTCCCCTTCCAGCTTTCCCACAACCGCCTATCAATCATAAATGAAAAGCCATATAAGAAATGGTAAAATCTTTTCCTACCTTGACTACCTTGAATCTCAACACAGTCTAGCCATTATCCCAATATTTATAAAATAAAGTAAAACATAGTCGAACATTGCAAAAATACGTTTGGATTTCACACGACTCAATGCATATCCCCAAATGAATCTGGTTTCAATGTGAGAAAATGCTAGATTTTTTACTCTCAAATCAGTGCTTGCACAAGCCCATGTAAGTATGGCTTGAGAAACATAAACAAAAATGCAAAAATGCATAGGTGGTTTGAATGGTAGACTCGGTATGTTGGGTATACAAATTTGAAACTCATTGTTTGTTTTCTACAAAGAACAAAGAAATACATGGGATTTTCTGAAGGTAGACTGCACTGCAAGACAACAAAAGTGCCTATGCGATACCATTATCTCCACCATTTCTCATAATTTACCTAAATTATTCAAGATGCTTATACAACAATCATATCTTGAACACAAACACAAACAGCGGCCTTGACTTTCATGCAGGTAAATTGCACGTGCACATAGCTTGAGCTTCAAAATCATCCTCATTTTTTAGCAAGAAGCTATCTCTTGCTAACTTCATATTTCCTTTTTTTCATCGCTTCCAATTGCAAACTATTAACTACGGACCAGCAAAAGCATAACTTAAGACATCTAAATTTAATGATATATTGGTTGTTACAATTAGAAAAACCCTAATACATGATGAAAAAAAATTATGCACCACTGACAATAACAGGTAGTTCTACAATTCTTGAACAACTGCATTCTAAGCCTTATTTTGTTTAAATCATAAAATTCATATTGAATTATCATGTGAACAAGAGGATGCAATATGCATTGAAAATTTAGGGTGGGGGCCCTGGCTCGATTGGCTAAGTAATTCCATTGCGGTAAAGATGGTCACAATGTCCAGTCTCCCCCCGTCCTCGTGGTACCGGAGGGCTTGTCATGCCAGCGTCACCGGTCATGTGAAAAAAAGTTTACCAGGCAGAATAAAAATTAAAAAAAAAAATATATGCATTGAAAATTTGAGATAACACAAACCATCATACATCAAATGTACTTAACCTTCGTTGCAGATCAATTAGATGACTTAACTATTTTTTAGGGTTTCAACTCAGTCACAGCTTTTGGGTTTCCTTGGATTTTGGATTTTGGATTTTGTATTGTTTCAAATAAGTCTGAAACAGTGCATGCCCATTTCAAAAAATAGAGAACTCAAACCAACTAGGTATACAAGGACATGAACCAAAAAATAAATAAATAACCGAGTTTGATCCTCAAAGAACTAGGAGAGCCACCCACCGACTATAGAAACTGCTGATTAGCAAATTTTTGTAGGTAGGATAGTGTATTTTCAGTATCGTACAAGCCAGAGTATCTTTTCCTTTCCAAAGTTGCTCTTGATTTCCCCAAGCAACTTCACTCTACATTGTCTCAGAGACAACCATCCTAAAATAACAGGGAAAATATAAATTAAATGCACAAAGCTACAACACATGGCCTGCACAAACCCTAGGCAACAGCCACATGCCTCCACACATGCCAACCAGAAATCTTGGAAACAAACTCCGGCCCATCGTGAAGACACGTCACAACGCTCCAAACATTAGAAACTCATCAAAAAATTTCTTCTGCTAGATTTTGATTGGTGAAAAGATTTTTCTGTCCATTTTACAAATCCAAAAAAACAAAAAACCCCAGCAAAAATCTCAAAAGCCAATTAAAAAAAAGGGAAAAATCCATTTTAAAAATACAACTCTGTAGACCATAGCAAAATATTATTTTTTTCTGCTGGCGTGATTTCCAACAGCTGAAATATTTGCCTTTAGTTGAGCGAAAACATTAGTCCTTGCTTTAGGCAGGGACTAATAAGGTTGATCTATAGCCTCTACATTAAGTCATGTTTATTAGGTTGATCTATAGCCTGTACATGAAGTCATGTTTATTGTGCACCTATGTCATGATATGATTTGATATTTTCTGACATGAATTGTTTCACTGAAAACTTTGTATTCAAATGCTAAATGGCTCTTGACCTTTCAAATGCCCCCACAACTGTTGGATCCCAATCAAGTATTTCTAGCGTTTCTTAGAGTTTCCAGGATAGGGGACATGGGGATGCGGTTTTGTGTAGGGAAAATTTTTTCTCGATTTTGGGGATGGTGGGGGACAGCTTTTAAAATAAGTTAAATGTAATTTAAAGTAAAAAAAAAAGAAGTTTTAAAATATAAATACATTATGCTGAATTTGCAATGATGCCATTTTTAACTTTTTAAGGCATTTTTAGCCTTTTTTTACTTAAAAAGTTGACTTTTAAAATCTTTGTGCACCAAATGGTGTAGGCTATCCAGTCTTAAGAAAGGGGGCATCCCCTCCAAATCCCTAAGTCCCTAGCATGTATGGGATGTCACTTGGATCCTTGGGCATGTGTGCCTATGGAAAACTTAGTATTTTCTCCTTTCCCCTTTATGGGAATAGTAATGCTCTAGGGTGTCTTCCAAGATTCAATACAGTCAAAGAGGCACCCTTAAGTGCTGAATACTGAAGAATTTCCATTTTTTTAAAAGAATACCAGATTGTTCTTTCCTGTTTGGCTTCCTGCCCCTGCTTGAGATGCTCTTTTGTGGTGTTCCCAACCTATTCTATTTCTTTTTCAGTTAGTATAATATTGCAAATTTTCTCTATTTATCCATTTCTGATACATGTATGCTCAAGTTTCTGACTGAAATGGAATCATAAACTATCCTGTATCATTTTATGCTTCTTGGTGCAACAATAAAATTTAGATTATGGTGTGACTATCGTGTTAGGTGTTAGATTTGTCTAACTAATTCGTTGATCTTGATGAGTGCAGTTTTGAAGCAGAAGAAACATTGGACTTCGCAGTCTTCATGGGTGTGGACTCTTGGTGAAGCAGACCATCTTATGGAAAGTCAGGACTCATGGGAAAACATAAAGCTTTACCAAGTATCAGTAAAGATTCTTCTTTTTCTCTGATAAGGTGTTGACAATTGCTATATCTAATTGTTTATTATCTACCAAGTCTTCTATTTGTACATCTGTTGGTTTTAATAGAATTCTTACAAAGAATGCCTTAGTTGATTACCATAATTATTAACTGAAGCAATTGTGTGGTTTGTGTGATGGCAGGATGAAGTTGAAGCGTTTCCAGAAGAGGGATACTGTTTACACAAAAAGCGTGGCCAATGGTATGTAGTCTTGGTTGACTGACTTGGTTTTCTTATTCTTCTATCTCCATCTAAATATAATGTGGATTAGCTAATGTAATTCCATTGTTTAGTATTTACCATCATTAGCAGGAAACATTGCTACAAGTACAGGGATGACATTTGAAAAATTAGATTTTGGGGGTTACATGGGTATGTGTTGTGATTGTAAATCTGGAAACATAAAATTAACATATAAGAGACAACAGAAATTGAAAGATCTAAAACATACATTTGAAATATTTTTTGTGTTATATTTTTTAAAAGTGAACTCTCTGGAAATACAAACAAGGTCTAGAAAATCTCAAATATAACTGTATTAGAATTCAAAATAGTATTTGGAAGATAATCTAAGAGCAATATGGGTGCTGCACTTGGATGTGAATCTTGTAGACTTAAAGGCGTTAGTGTAACTGATCTAAAGTTCTTTCGCTACCTGTAGGGTCAGTTTATCGTAAATGACATTTTCATTATTATCACTTCATAACTAATGGGTGACTGATTATATAACAATCAGGACATAGCAGGCATACACCTGCACAAATGACATTTTCCTGTGTAACAGATCTGATTCTCCATAGCCAATTTACTCCTGTACAACTATGGGAGGGAATCCAGTCGCTGCACACCCTATTTTGACAGGTCTGCTGCAACTATTTGGAGCCACGTAAACCTACCGAATTCATACAATAGAAATATTTGTATGTGTCAAAGCTAATATTTTCTTTAAATTATTGTGAAAGCCATTTTAAATTCATTCATTACAAGAGTTTCTCAATGCAAAGAAAACAAGAGCTGCAATGCAGCTAGAGTCTCTGCCAGCTGCAGGGTAGGGAAAGCATGCAAGGAGCCAAAAAAGGAAAAGCATTTTAATGTGCATTGGACCTGAGAAACGTGTTTTGTTAAAGATACAGAACATTTTTCTAAAGAGCTAAACCAGCCAAATTTCCATTACATCTCCAATAACAATTCCCTGCTCAATTTCAACAACAATAAGCTTGAATAATAGTGTTCTACCAGACACTGCATAGGGCAAAAGATGCATGCATGAGGAAATCTATACCTGAATCAGGTTTCCCTAGAATTTGATCGGTAGTACAAAAAGGAGAACAAAACCTCCCTTTTGATGTTTTAAAATCCTTCACATATAGTTTCTTTATTTGCATTTATACTACTTTCCAACACAAATGGCGTATCATTTGTGCTTTTCAATGAGTTTGTCTGTAATCATTCCTATATTAGATGATCCACCCTGATTTCTTTATCAGGGGTCCATTGTAGTCATATGTCTGAAAATTGACTAAGATAGAATGGAATAGCTGGTCTTTAGATGTCTCTGAAAACTACTAAGGTAGAGTGTCCACCTACTAGAACCTCTACTTCATTATCAATAAGTAAAATCAATTATAATAAATGCAACAAAAATTGTCGGATACTAAATATATTAGCAATGAACATTTGAAAAATAAGTAAAAAGACAATCAATCTTACCAGACAAATTGAACATGTCAAGTTAAATTCCACCTTTACAATTTCAGATAATGTGCACATAATAATAGGTTCACTTCCACTGAAATCACATGAGCATTTAAAAATCTCTTAACTGAAAAGCACCATGCTTTGTATTTTTTTTGTATTGATCTGGAAGGCACTCAATTCAATTAGCCATGGTGACTGCAATAACTCGAGGTGTTTTGCCTGTAGTATTCTCCTGAAGTTCTGCCCATTTTCAGAGCAGTGCATCTACAATACAAATTCAAAATTAAAATTAGAAAATACTTATCTATAGATAATATATTAACAAAAGTTGTAAAAAAGCTTGTAATGCATGTGTTGATCTAACTTAATCATATTTCTTCAAAATTTTGTGAACAACAATGGAATTCTTTGCAACATAATTAATTAGGTTCTGACTTTCTCGAATCAATGCCAAATAGTCATCACCAACGCAGTGACTCACGTGCCGTAAATATCTGTGAAAAGCTGGGGTATGATGCATATGCAATAAATGTCATGCGTGTGAACTGAAGCAGTCAGCTATAGCTAATATTTTATTTGAGAGTTTCGAGAAGAAGCTCTGGCCACAAACTACCGACAGACAGTACATTCTTAAAGTATAACCTTATAGAGCTAATCCCATACCATACAGAATACTCAAAGATATTAAACAAAAAAAAATCTATCAAAATAAAATTTTATTCATCAAGTTAACAAAGAGATCAGAGTAACACTCCAAACATAGCAAATTAGACAATAATAGACCAGTACATATCCCAAGCACAATAAACTAGAATTTTCTTCTATAACCAGAAACAAAAGAGACTAACCTAAAATACTAAACATTAAATGTCATGGAGGTCCTTAACAACCATTCTCAGGTGGTGAGCTACTTTTTGCATAACAGAAAGCACTTGACCTGGTGATGCTTTAACAAGGTATAAACATAATGAATATTATATGTACACAATTTTTCTAGAAGTTTTGTTACTCTAGGCATAAGGACTACATTTTGACAAAAGGAACAATTTGATGTTCTCTTTCCTAAATTAGAAGTGTGGGGTGCTGAAGCCGGTTTCAGATTGGGTACAGCTCTGGAAAACGTAGAACTTGTCATGTTACAGAATCAAAAATACATGCTGCTATCTTCTAATAACTTTCCATGCAAATAAATGTTCATGAAATTCAAGATGAAGGGTCTTGCAGCGAGGAGTGTTTTGGTCCTCAAAACTAAGAAGCACTGAGGCCTATTTGTTCATTAACCTTTGTTTTGTATTTAAAGTATAAAGGCTTATGGTCTGCAAGACATGGAAGTGTTTTCCAACCTAGCTCTCTGCAAGATGCTGGTAACCATTTCCTAGGATAGGAAACAATTTTGGATTAGTGGTATCATCTAGGTGCCAGATAATTTCATCATCTTTAATTTCTCAACTATAAAACAGAGAAAGTTAGGTCTCAAGTAGAGTTCCCTTGGAATACCTCTTTACATTAAAGGGGAAAACTAGCAAACTGACTTGAATATGAAAGATAATGCCTTATCAGAACCCTTCGTAACATGAGCCCAAATGTTCAAACTTTTTATCTATTCTTCATTTACACTTGTGGAACTCCTAAACCTTGTTATATTGTCATATTCCATCAAACTGACAATGAGCGGAATCTTGATGGTGCCAAAAGGCCAGTCCTATGCTAGAGAGAGTTGCAGTTCTCAGGGACGACAGAAGCTTGACAATGGCCTTCTAAGCAGTAGTATGGACAAGAAGAAAGATTCTGCCATCACCACGGATATCCCCCACCTTCATCAAACCACAACATTGCAGTTCAAAAATTATTACAAACAAGGAAGGAAAAAATAAAATAATATTAAATAAAATAAAATAAAGGAAAAAAACATGTACAAACCATAAAATAATATACCTCTGATGAGCAGAGCAACAAGAATAAAACTATAACCTTTATTTTAAAAAAGCATGGCCTCTGGAAGAGGCACATCATCTGGTTCCAAAAGAACCTCCAGGGCTACTTCTGTTGACTATAGTAATTATTTCCAGTAGAGGGTAAGTACAATAGTTAAGGGAGATAAATTGTACTATAAAGTGCTGCATATGCAATCTCCAACCTCAACACAACACAACTCCAATTTTTGGTTTCCCCTTCCAGCTTTCCCACAACCACCTATCAATTATAAATGAAAAGCCATATAAGAAATGGTAAAATCTTTTCCTACCTTGACTACCTTGAATCTCAACACAGTCTAGCCATTATCCCAATATTTATAAAATAAAGTAAAACATAGTCCAACCATTGCAAAAATACGTTTGGATTTCACACAACTCAATGCATATTCCCGAATGAATCTGGTTTCAATGTGAGAAAATGCTAGATTTTTGACTCTCAAATCAGTAGCTTGCACAAGCCCATGTAAGTATGGCTTGAGAAACATAAACAAAAATGCAAAAATGCATAGGTGGTTTGAATGGTAGACTCGGTATGTTGCGTATACAAATATGAGACTCATTGTTTGTTTTCTACAAAGAAAAAAGAAATACATGGGATTTTCTGAAGGTAGACCTCACTGCAAGACAACAAAAGTGCCTATGCAATACCATTATCTCCACCATTTCTCACAATTTACCTCAATTATTCAAGATGCTCATACAACAATCATATCTTGAACACAAACACAAATAGCGGCCTTGACTTTCATACAGGTACATTGCACGTGCCCATAGCTTGAGCTTCAAAATCATCCTCATTTTTTAGCAAGAAGCTATCTCTCACTAACTTCATATTTTCTCTTTTTTGTCTCTTCCAATTGCAAACTATTAACTACGGACCAGCAAAAGCATAACTTAAGACATCTGAATTTAATGATATATTGGTTGTTATAATTAGAAAAACCCTAATACATGATGAAAAAAAATTATGCACCACTGACAATAACAAGTAGTTGTACAATTCTCGAACAACTGCATTCTAAGCCTTATTTTGTTTAAATCATAAAATTCATATTGAATTATCATGTGAACAAGAGGATGCAATATGCATTGAAAATTTGAGATAACACAAACCATCATACATCAAATGTACTTAACCTTCATTGCAGATCAATTAGATGACTTAACTATTTTTTAGGGTTTTAACTCAGTCACAGCTTTTGCCTTTCCTTGGATTTTGGATTTCGTATTGTTTCAAATAAGTTTGAAATACTGCGTGCCCATTTCAAAAATAGAGAACTCAAACCAACTAGGTATACAAGGACATGAACCAAAAAATAAATAAATAACTGAGTTTGAGCCTCAAAGAACTAGGAGAGCCACCCACCAACTATAGAAACTGCTGATTAGCAAATTTTTGCAGGCGGGATAGTTTATTTTCAGAATCTTACAAGCTAGAGTATCTTTTCATTTCCAAAGTTGTTGTTGATTTATGCAAGCAACTTCACTCTACATTGTCTCAAAGACAATCATCCTAAAATAACAGGGAAAATATAAATTAAATGCACAAAGCTACAACACATGGCCTATACAAACCCTAGGCAGCAACCACATGCCAAACAGAAATCCTGGAAACAGACTCCAGCCCATTGTGAAGAAACGTCACAACGCTCCAAACTTTAGAAACTCATCAAAAAAATTCTTCTACTAGATTTTGATTGGTCAAAAGATTTTTTTGTCCATTTTACAAATCCAAAAAACCAAAAAACCCCAGCAAAAATCTCACAAGCCAATTAAAAAAAAGGGAAAAATCCATTTTAAAAATACAGCTCTGCAAACCATAGCAAAACAGTGTTTTTTCCTACTTGCCTGGTTTCCAACAGCTGAAATATTTGCCTTCAGTTGAGTGAAACATTAGTCCCCGCTTTAGGTAGGGACTAATAAGGTTGATCTATAGCCTCTACATTAAGGCATGTTTATTAGGTTGATCTATAGCCCTTATATTAAGTAATGTTTATTGTGTACCTATGTCATGATATGATTTGATATTTTCTGAAATGAATTGTTTCATTGAAAACTTTGTATTCAAATGCTAAATGGCTCTTGCCCTTTCAAATGGCCCCACAATTGCTGGAGCTCGATCAAGTATTTCTAGCATTTCTTAGAGTTTCCAAGATAGGGGACATGGGGATGCGGTTTGAGGTAGGGAAAAAAAAATTCTCAATTTTGGGGATGGTGGGGGACAACTTTTAAAATAAGTTAAATGTAATTTAAAGTGTAAAAAAAAAGAAGTTTTAAAATTTAAATACATTATGTTGAATTTGCAATGATACCCTTTTTAACTTTTTAAGGCATTTTTAGCCTTTTTTTACTTAAAAAGTTAAACTTTTAAAATCATTGTGCACCAAATGGTGCAGGTTGTCCAGTCTTAAGAAAGGGGACATCCCCTCCAAATCCCTAAGTCCCCAGCATGTATGGGATGTCACTTGGACCCTTGGGCATGTGTGCCTGTGGAACACTTAGTATTTTCTCCTTTCCCCTATATGGGAATAGTAATGCTCTAGGGTGTATTTTCCAAGTTTCAATACAGTCAAAGAGGCACCCTTAAGTGCTGAATGCTGAAGAATTTCCTTTTTTTTAAAGAATACCAGATTGTTCTTTCCTGTTTGGCTTCCTACCCCTGCCTGAGATGCTCTTTTGTGGTGTTCCAAACCTATTTTGTTTCTTTTTCAATTAGTATAATATTGTAAATTTTCTCTATTTACCCATTTCTGATAGATGTATGCTCAAGTTTCTGACTTAAATGGAATCATAAACTATCCTGTATCATTTTATGCTTCTTGGTGCAACAATAAAATTTAGATTCTGGTGTGACTATCATGTTAGGTGTTAGATTTGTCTAACTAATTCGCTGATCTTGATGAGTGCAGTTTTGAAGTAGAAGAAACATTGGACTTCGTAGTCTTCATGGGTGTGGACTCTTGGTGAAGCAGACCATCTTATGGAAAGTCAGGACTCGTGGGAAAACTTAAAGCTTTACCAAGTATCAGTAAAGGTTCTTCTTTTTCTCTAATAAGGTGCTGACAATTGCTATATCTAATTGTTTATTATCTACCAAGTCTTCTATTTGTACATCTGACAGTTGGGAATTTCTTCAGCTGACTCTTAAATCAACCAATAGCTAGCTTCATAACAGCAGGATGGGAGCAGACACTATTGTGGATGTTATAAACCCAGGTAAGCTGTAGGATATATTTTTCTCATGAATTTAAGTTTGAACACATATTCTATGTTTATAAATTTTGAAGATTATAGAGGAAGGATTGTAATCCCCATCCCTTTAATTGTACCTTTACTATTCCATCTTTTCTATTTCAATTGCTATTATTCAGTACCCTTGCTAGCTTTAAGTTCATGAAAATGTCTTGAGCATAAGATCATTGATGTTGCAGGGCTATGGTCTAAGTCTCAAAGTTTCAATAACAGTTACATGGCACGGATACCATTCCGTTGGAAGGGAATAGTTAGGAACGAGAGTTGTTTAATTCATCAAAGCTGCATATATCGAGATTATAGTATCAAGTTCATAATAGGAGATATTTAGTCTTTTTAGATGATTTATGTAGAATTTTACAAGTGGAGATGAGTAGCATTAAGTTATAGATTACAACACTAGTTGTGTTGACACTTGTTTTGCCCTATGCTAGCCCGACCTCAGCTCCACCGTCTAATGCCACCACAACCTCGCTTCCATTGTCCGAGCATGAGGCAATTCCCATTCAATTACTTTTGCCATTCAATCTGGTGAAAATGTATTTTTTCATGATTATATTGATATCCGTCGCAACCAGTTTCATTGCCACATGCGCTTTTATCTTCGTTGGACGCAAATGGTATATCAAGAGGAAGAACAGAGGTGAGGGTGAGGAGAGTGACAAGGAGTTGAACAATTCGCTTCGCTAAGCTGCTCAATCCATTCGCTCATTTCCATATGCTGACCTCACCGCTGCTACAAACAACTTCAGCTACGCTCAAAAGATTGGAGGTGGCGACTTCGGATGGCTGTACAGAGGCACTTTGCCTGGCAAAAATGAAGCTATGGCTGTAAAAATAGTATCTTCAACCTCCAAGCAAGGTAAGAAGAATTAGTACGTATCAAAAGTGGTAATAAACAATAAGCTTACACATCACAATCTCGTTTAGTTTTTGGGGTGGTGCCATCAAAAAGACGATTTGTTTTTGGTCTACAAATTGCTCTCAAATGGAAGCCTCGACAAATATCTATTCGGGAAGACAGATGCTACTTTGAATTGGGATCAAAGATATAGCTTAGCCTTTGACGTAGCCTCGGCTCTAGTTTATCTTCACGATGATCGGTATGAGAGTGTTGTACACAAAGACATAAAAGCCAACAATATCATGCTGGATTCAAATTTTAAAGTGAAATTGAGGGATTTTGGGCTTGTCAGAGTGATGGAATTCTAATAGGAAGGGCATACCATTGTGGCAACAGGAACAATTGGGTACATTGCACCAGAGTTCGTAACAATGGAAAAGAACACTTGAGAGTTGGACATGTTCATCTTTGGAGCATTCGCTTTAAAAATTGTATGTGGAAGGAGACCGACAGACTAGAGCTTGATTGACCACATTTACAGAGTGGTGGAATGGGTTTCACACTTGTATGGCCAACACAAGATTCTTGATGCGGCAGATGAGAACTGTGTGGAAATTTCAATGATGAGAAAATGGAACGAGTTATGATAGTGGGATTGTTGTACTCGCATCTCAATCTGAATTTTAGACTGTAGATTGAACAAGTGGTGGGTATATTAAAAGGGGAGCTGAGTTGACTTATGTTCCTACAAAGTTTTCTCTACCTGTGTATGATGATTTTCCTCCTGATATCACCTCATCCTTGGCATCAACAATCGATGTAATTGTGTGCTCACTTAACAAGTCTTCTACCATTTCAAGTTGTTCCCTATCACTTCTCCTTAAACCTACTTCCAATCCAAATTAGTTACACAATGTGTATATATCGAAATTATGTCATTGGATGCAGAAGGCTTGTTGTGTGTTCGGTTTACTCATGGTGTTTGACTCCAATGACATAATTCTAATATATACACATTGTGTAGCTAATTTGGATTGGAAGTAGGTTTGGAGAGAAGTGATAGAGAATAGCTTCCTAAAATGGTAGAAAATTTACTAGGTGAGCACACGATTACATCAACTGTCAATGTTAAGGATGAGGTGATATCAGGAGGACAATCATCATACACAGGCAGAGAAAACTTTGTAGGAATACGAGGCAATTCGGCCCCCATTTTTAAAATACCCACCACTTGTTCGATACGTAGTCTGACATTCAGATCGAGATGCAAGCAGAAAAATCCCACTATCATAAGTTCCATTTCTTCATCATTGAAATTTCCACATAGTTTCTCATCTGCCGCATTAAGAATCTTGTGTTGGTCATACAAGTGCCAAACCCATTCCACCACTCTGTGATTGTGTTCAATCAAGCTCTAGTCTGTTGGTCTCCTTCCACATGCAATTTTCAGAGCGAATGCTCCAAAGCTGAACATGTTCAACTCTCGAGTGGCCTTTCTCGTTGTTACGGATTCTAGTGCAATGTATCCTATTGTTCCTACTGCCACAGTGTCATGCCCTTCATTTTGACATTCAATCACTTTGGCAAACCCAAAATCCTTCAAGTTCACTTTGAAATTTGAATCTAGCATGACATTGTTGGCCTTTATGTCTCTATGTACAACACTTTCATGCTAATCATCATGAAGATAAACCAGAGTTGAGTCTACGTCACAAGCTATGATGTATCTTTGATCCCAATTCAAAGTAGCTTCCATCTTCCCAAATAGATATTTGTCAAGGCTTCCATTTGAGAGCAATTCGTAGACCAAAAGTAAATCATCTTTTCGATGGCACCACTCGAGAAACCTGACAAGATTGTGGTGTGTAAGCTTACTATTTATTATCACTTCTGATACATGTTGATTCTTCTTAGCTTGCTTAGAGGTTGGAGATGCTTTTTTTACAGCCACAACTTTGTTTGTGCCAGACAAAGTGCCTTTGTACACACATCCAAAGCCGCCACCTCCAATCTTTTGAGCGTCGTTGAAGTTGTTGGTAGCGGCGGTGAGGTTAGCATATGGAAATGAGCGAACGGATTGAGCAACCTAGTGAAGCGAGTTGTTTAGCGCCTCGTCACTCTCCTCACCCTCACCTTTGCTCTTCCTCTTGATGTACCAATTGTGTCCAACGAATATAAAAGCGCATATGACAATGAAACTGTCGCGATAGATATCAATATAATCATGTAAAAATGTATTTTCATCGGATCGGATGGCACAAATAAGTTAAGGGGAATTACTTTAGACTCAGACAGTGGAGGTGAGGTTGTGGTAATGCCAGGCGATGGAGGTGAGGTTGGGCCAGTGTAGGGAAAAATAAGTGCCAATGCCATTAGTGTTGTAATCTATAACTTAACGTTAGTCATCTCCACCTACACAATTTTACATAAATCACCTAAGAAGACTAAATGTCTCCTATTCTGAACTTGGTACTATAATCTCAATATAGATGATAAATTTGTAGCTCTTGTGGGATGAATTTAGAGTGCAAAGAAATATCACACTTCTCTTGCATCAAAAGCAATTATTAAGCAGATTCCTCAACTTCTTGATCTTCGTATAAACAAGGCAGGTAAATTTCTCACTTTCATGTCACATCAATAGTCATTGGAGGGGAAAGTAAATGAAACCAAATCTACAATCAAATTCTAATTGAAGAAAGTTCTCTATATGTGTGTTGTCATCCGTAACTGTACAATGGAGGAAAAACAAATATTTTAGAATGTCCAACTGAATGTTAACTTTTTGGTGTCCTTCAAAAAAATGGCAAAATGACATTGATTTCAGCTTGCTAGAAATCGATTACAGTGTTTTTATAGTAGTTGAAACATTGATTTGTATAGTTTTTGAACTTTCTACGAAAAAATTAAAGGGCTTAAAGCATGAATACTTGATTTTATTGTAACCTCGTTGTGCTGATCTGTAGAATTATTGTTCTAAGTTCATTATTTTTCAAGAGACGACAAGTTTTCTTGCTTACTTTGGAATCATACAACACACTTGGAATACGTAGTGTTCATACAAAAAATAAATGTTGTTTTCATCTGAAAAGACATGAACATGCAGTTTGTGTGTCTTTTTCTTCACTCTTTATGGAAGTTGGAGCTGGAAGTCAGCATATTCAAGAGAATTCAGATCTTGAAGCCCACATAAACAAGCCCTTCACTCCATGTTATTCCATTCCCCCTCAAATAAATGTAAACATTTTATTTAATTGACATATATATTTATTTGATGATTATAAATACATTTTATATGAAAAAAATTCTAAAGAAACATGAAAGATTCACAAAATGAGAACAACGGTGGTTGATTGTGAAAATGAAATCCACCAATACTCTTTCAATTTTGGCGTACCCATTGAATTTACTGTGTGGCTGGGAAGAGGCACTTTCTTCAGTTTTTTTATATGCGCTTGAGCTGTCATGAAAATACCTAAGTATCCTCGAAAGACAAGAATGCTTGACAATGAATTTCCTTCTAGTTCGTCAACACAATTAATAATTGCCCATTGATTATGTTGCTCCTGAAAATGTCAAATGCACACAAACGAAACTTGGAACGAAAGTAATAATAGCACAATAATCAGCTGCTACAAATTAGCCAACACCAGAATTAGTAATCTGCACAATACTTGTGCATCCTGAACACCAGCTCACAGTAGTTGGGTTCACAGGAAGTTCGTGAAGCACATGAATGTCAACTATATATACATATTACGATCAAAGTTAATAGTAGGGCTTTTATTAATCTGCATAAAGATGGAGATGCTTTATGTTCTCTGGACAGCCTTAATTCTTCTGCAGGGATTGACAGTTAATGCAAATAATGTAAGTTTCAGTGTTCAGTGTTCACCCACTTCATTCTTCAAAAAAATAGGTCATGGGCATTGTCTACATTGGATGATATGTGTGATCTGCACATTCTATTGGATGTTGTTAGATCCACAAAACTTGAATGTGTTTGTTTGTGGCGTTGGATTTCAGGTTCACATTGTTTATATCAATATGGGACAAAAGCAATGTGAGCATCCACAACTGAATCAACAATTGCACCATGAGACTCTTGCCTCAGTTCTTGGAAGGTGAATATTATCTTCAACACCATTCTTTAATCTCATTATTTTTCAATGGAGGGGTTCCCATGTCGGTTACAGCATAAACATTGCTTAGGTTCCATCCTTGCTTATTTAGGCATGGTAATGCCTCTGTTTCAGCAAGGATGCAGCACAGAGCTCAATGGTTTTACAGTTACAAGCACGACTTTTCTGGGTTTGTAGCTTAGCTTTCACACAGTCAAGCTAAGGCCATTGCAGGTGGGTGTCACTCGTGGACTAATAATCTTCTGGCAAAAGCAGCAGTTTCTTGCCCTGTTTCTTGTTCCTTTCCTTGGTTATGGAGTGGCAGTAATCCTTTTAGTATGATTAGTTCTAAATTATTCAAATGCAGAAAGAAAAGGGTACTGATGTTGTGAAGATGGAATGTACATCTTCTTTTCTAATTTTTTTGTTTCAGCTTTCATTCTTCACTTTATTTTTGGTGATGAAGTGGCAGTAATCCTCCTTGGTATGATTAATTATAAGCCGTTCATTTATAGAGAGAATAGGTAAAATAAAATTATAAATTTGGAATGCAGATCTCCCTGGTGTGGCCTGGGTATTGCCCAACAAGATTTTAAATATGCACACCACACACAATTGGCAATTTCTTCATCTGACTCTTAAATCAACCAACGGCTTGCTTCATAACAGCAGGATGGGAGCAGACACTATTGTGGGTGTTATAGACACAGGTGAGCTGTAGGATATATTTGTCTCATGGTTTTAAGTTTAAACACTTATTCTATGTTTATAAATTCTAAAGATTATAGAGGAAGAATTGTAATCCCCATCCCTTTAACTGTACCTTTACTATTCTGTCTTTTCTATTTCAATTGCTATTATTCGGCACCCATGCTAGCTTTAAGTTACATGGTCTTTCTTAATGAGTACAAAGATAAGGTTCATGAAATGTCTTGAGCATAAGATCATTGATGTTGCAGGCATATGGCCCAAATCTCAAAGTTTCAACAACAGTTACATGGCACCGATACCATCCCGTTGGAAGGGAATATGTCAGGAAGGAGAGTTGTTTAATTCATTGAATTGCAACAGGTTTGCTACATATCTTAGGCATCTAATTGTTCAGCAAGTCCAATGTATAAGGGGTGAAATTCATTCAACAGATCTTGTAATATTCCAGATTATGGCTAGGATTAGCTTCAAATATTACTAGAATTAGTATGTATTTTTTTTTTTGAGAACTCAATGTCATATGGGCCAAGATTCAGAAATTCACATTTAGATTAATTTTACCCAAAACTCTGGATTTATCCTGAGTAGTTTTATTTCTCTCTTCTTCTAAGTTCTCAAATTTCTGTCCTAGCACAACCATTCTTGACTAGAGCTTATGGTTTAGGAATATTATTGGTGCACGCTGGTATATTAAAGTATACGAGGCTGAATTTGGGCCACTAAATAGGAGCAGTGTAAGAGAGTTTTTATCACTCCGTGATGCATTAGGTCATGGAACTCATACATCCTCGAGTCCATGACAATAATGTAAGATTGCTTCTAGATGCAACTGCGTGTATTTTTGCATCGATGTTTTGGATCACACTCAGTGATCCTCCTGATGATGGATCACTGAGTATGATTCAAAATGTTGATGCAAAAATACACACAATTGAATCCAACATTAATGCTGGGATTATAAACACTAATAGAATAAAAAAATAATTTCTACAAAGGTAGTTTTGATATAATCCTTATGATATATCATTAAAAATGGCTTAAAAACGTATTGCTGTTAAAGACACTGTCGATGATAATTGAACATAGAAGTATGAGTTCATTCCAACAGGAATTGTTCTAGGGCATGTACATCATGCAAAGAACGCTATAAATGACCTAATCAAAATACAGCTAAAAACTTTCTTCCAACTCAACCCATTATCACACAACCAATTCCAGATATCCAGTGCTACAACACCTGGAGTACAACTGCTTATGTATGAACGATGTTAATTTCACTGATGCAAAACCAAACTGTTTATGTAGCAAGGGCATTGAATTAAGTGAACTCTCAAAATGCAAGTACTTTTCATAGTTTGTGGCCCATTTTGGGGAAAATAATGTAAACAATGACTAAAATAAAGCGTCCAATAGATTTATCAATTCATTTGGTATCTCAACCTTGGAACTCATTTATAATAGTGATATGGGTGTAATTCTATTTGTTTGATTTTTATTCATCCATCGTTTACTGTACTGCATTGATCTTGTCAATGACTTTAGATATATATTATTGATATTCAATAGATGAATACTCCCATTGTAGGGCAGAGGATGATGGGCAACCATCGTGTGCATTGGTCATGCCACCTATTGGTGTAAAAATTGCAAATAAGGAGTTGATACTAGTACATAGTTCAAATTGTACAATATCCCTCATTGCTACACTTCAAATAAAAAAGTGGAAACATTAATCTAACCTTTCACCTGGCATCCAAATTCCACTCATTTGGCCATAGTTACTAAATTTATGAAGTCAATCATTAAGGATCCACAAGTAACAGCTTGTGAAAATCCTACAGCTTGTACTATGCTCTCCTCTCACTCAAAAAAACCTTTAAATCTAAAAGACACTTGGGAGAAACAAAGTCCCTCAACTTGTTGCTTAAACAATACCTTAATCAAGGGTAGCCTAAGACGAGCTAAAGTTCTATGCCATAAGAGCAAGTTAACCGACTTATTTCTGCTGTACTTAGTTTACTTCTGTGTTTTTTCTATCCCTCCCTATTTGTTACTAAGTTGCTTGAGTGCTACTGTGATATGCTATAGGATATAATCAAAAATAAAATCTCTCTGATTTCCAAGAGTACAGAATAGAACAGAAAGTGGTCATCATATGACATTGGTATCTTTCTGATAAAAAAAAATTATGCTTTAATCTAGCAAAAGATGATAATCAAAAGCTTCTGAACTATCTAAGCTAGTCTAAAAGAGGACTGTTGAATTAACTTATAAATCCTCCTATGCAATGCTTACACTCTAGATGATTCATTTCAAAATCAAAGCATTTCAAGAGATGACATGCTTTCAAAATTCATCACCATCTCCAAAGAGGGAAAATCAGAATTGAAGGAAACAACAAATGAAGCTCAATGGATAAAAGGAGCAGACAAACACTCCACAAAGTCTGCAACATGATCAGGTTTTACCATCCAATGAAGAATATCAAATGAAAAGTTCACCATAGGTTTAATTATAAGATACATCAGAAATAGCTAAAGCTGTTTTGAAAAATAAATATCAAGCTTTCACACTTATCACCATATGGCTGCCATCTTGCATTTCTTATCTCAACATATATCTACCACCTTTAAATTTTGTGTAAAGTGAATGCTTTCTTGAAATTAAGGGGTGATAGTTCATTTTGATTTCCACAAGCCCCTTCCTTGCCTTGAGGGTCTAATAATTGGCTCTATTCAGTCTTCGCCAGTAACACATAATAAAATGCCATAAAATTCTTAACAACCTACCAAAAACAGAAACCAGACACATTTTTCAAATAGAAAAGTAGAGACTACAGCCTTGCTACAGAACTATTAAACCAATCTAAAAAAAGAGATCAACAAATACCGTTTGTGAATGAGAATGAGATGGGCTGCAACTCCTGCTATGACTTCGATTTCTAAGGTTTCCACTTTGGGCCTGCAAAACAAGAAGGCCAAAAATATTTGTGTATGAACATAAGATATCTATATACTTGATGAATCTTTAAAGCGTTAGATTATAAACTCCTTCACTGATCAAAAATAAACTCTGTTGCGCAACAAAGGAACAACAGTACCCACCTTTTGCCAAGGTGTTCTGGATCTCGACCTGGGCCTTGACTTAGAAATGCAAATGTATAAAACAGAAACATAGCAAACTTTGAAGCAAGCCATAGATTGGAATGCTAAGTTTAGTTCCAAAGCATAAAATCTTTTCCCATTCCAACTTTGAGGACCAGTAACCATGACATAAATTACAAAAAGCTGAAACTTTATGTGAACCTAAGCATGCAAAACATGGCACTGCAAGCAAATTTAGAGAAATACCTAGATATTGATCTTGATCGTGACCTTGGCATTGAATCAGATCTTGACCTTCTCTTCACAGACCTGCTACAACATAAATTAAACCATGGCTTTAAAATTTGAGTAAGCAGAAATATTAAAGCCCTCACCTGCTTTGACCTCGTATTTTCCAATGGTATAAGAATTGGACCTGTTAACTTTTCGCCGGCTGACACTCGGGCTTTGACTTGGGGGTCGGCTGCGGCTGCGAGAAAAACTTAGGTTCCAACTCCACAAAATGCTTCTTTTCGAGACATACTCTTTTACCTGATGAAAATGACTGTTGAGTTGTTTGTAGCTTCGATCAGATAACATAATAATAAATATGAATATAAAAGTAATATTAAATATTACTTATATATTCATACTTAATATATAAGGTATGTTAAGATAAATATCAATATAGCATGATCGAATGATATATTACCAAAGCATAAACATCTTCTGCATTCTAAACGGTGATTAGTAACTGTTAAAATCAGTGAAACCGATTATAATACAAACGGTGACAAAGTCACACCTATGATAGGCGTGACTCCTTTGAATGATATATTACCAAAGCATAAACATCTTCTGCATTCTAAACGGTGATTAGTAACTGTTAAAATTAGTGAAACTGATTATAATACAAACGGTGACAAAGTCACGCCTGTGATAGGCGTGACTCCTTGAGGAGTCACGCCTATCACAGATGTGACTCCTACCGTCACTCACATATTTATGTCAATGTCTTTGCCCTGCAATACCATGGATCGACACAAAAATCAGAAGTGTATGAGAAGTGGAAATTGCATCTGAAATACAAAAGAAAGTAATAAGTTAAGTCTGCTATATAAATATCCAACTTTCAGAAAATATCCAAGTCAGAGATTATAAGTTCGATTTGAATTTACATGGTATCAGAGCCAAGTTAAGCAGAATCCGGGCAGAAAATTGAACTTGAGAAATTCAGATTTAATACATCTCATTTCTCAAATGGCAGCAGCAATCCGATTCGAAGACATTGGAAGGAAAGAACAGCAAAAAGAAAAGGGTGTAAAGAAAATCAAGATGCGTAAATCGTTATCTTCATAACAGCGATCCATGAGTATAAGGAGCAGCAATCTATGTTAGGAGGACAGATCTAATTAAAGACAATAGCAATCATGAGCAAATCATATATGAAAAGATTTGTAATGATTGGTGAAGTTGCATCCCTCAAAGGGAAATAAAAGGAGTCAATGAAGAAGATCGATAGGCATCAAGGAAGGAGAGGAATTAATCGATCTGTAATTAAATCAGCAAAGGTATGGAATCTCTATTATATATTGAACTTATAAATGTCTTAAGGCAATTTCTGAAGATATGCATATTCATATTGCAATAAGTAATATATAGTTGCAAATGCATTACTCAATGATACATTGGTAAATGATAGAAATGAATGACATGAAATAAGATATGATTAGCTTATAGGAATGCATTACATTATATTGACTAGAATAGCAATCAAATGAAATCAGTCATATAATTGACATAGGATATTTATGTACATTATCATCATGAATATGGAATCTTGATTACATATAATGGATGAACAAATGGATGTCATTATAAATGAATATACAAGGAAGAATGAATTAATATGATAAATGTGTATATATAGAATGAACATGATCAATAATGATAATGGAAAGTGATCAAACATTAGATCATATGTGATGGGCCATATGATATGAGGCCAAAATGATAAGTCATCATATGAAATATCAACAAAGACTTAGAAATCATAGGATTGTGCTATATCCAAGAAAAGGATTAGCCTCATCATTAATCGTCTCGTTATCCTAGGTGTATGGGTAAGTTAGGAGATTGTATGTTGGACCTAGGTAACCCTCAAGTGGATGAAGAACACTATGTGGGTGTGAAGTCCCTTGAGCCAAGAGACGAAGAACACTGTGTGGGTGTGAAGTCCTCGGGCCTATGGTAATGATGAGCTCATCAATGTTAAATGTGCCTGACGTGAGGTGACTCTTGGTGGGATGAAGAATGTTGTGTGGACATGAAGTTCCATCAAGCCATATGGTGAAAAACTCTGTGTGGGAGTGAAGCCTTTGGGCCTCCGTATGGGATGGTTAATGGCTCCTCAATTAATCATACCTATGGAGCTAGAGATGGATTAATGATAGGGCGACACATGATCCTCTCAAGGGTAGAGCATAAGGCCTTTGATCATGAATATGAATATGGATATAAATATGAAAATGAAAGTGAATATAAATGATTATGAATATGAAAATGGGATTAAGAGGGAGTTCACTGTACCTTATAATCCTCAACAAATGGAGTTGCAAAAAGAAAAAATAGAACCATTGTAGAAGCTGCTAGGGCTATGTTACTTGATCAGAATATAGACACTTCACTTTGGGCAGAAGCATCTAGTACTGCTATCTATATACAGAATAGATGTCCTCACTCTCATATTGATGACAAAACTCCTGAAGAAGCCTTCACTGGCACAAAACCAAACATTAGTCATTTAAGGATATTTGGTTGTCTTGTTTACATTCATGTGCCCAAAGAGAAAAGAACTAAGGTAGAACCTTCTGGGAGAAAAGGCATCTCTATAGGCTATAGTGAAACATCAAAAGCTTATAGAATATATATACCTGGTCAAAGACAGATTGAACTAAGCAGAGATGTGATTTTTGAGGAAGACATAGCTTTCAAAAGAGCCAGAAATGATATTGAGTCAGAAATTCAAACTTCCAACTCAAGCATAAAAGAGGATCCTACACTTGAGTTTCAGAGGGAGTATCCTGAGGAAAAGGTAAACCATGAACAAATCACATCACTAGAAAATCCCAAGAAAAGACCACTCTGGGCCACCAAAATAATGGAAGAAGATAAAAATTATGCCGCTCCATCAGGGACTTTTAGGGAAAGCACAAGACCTAAGAGATTCTCTAGTTATGTAGCTTTAATGAGTGAATTCATTAAATCAGAACCTTCTAGTGCTATAGAAGCTCTTAAGCACCAAGTATGGAAGGATGCCATGACAGAGGAGTATCAATCCATCCTGAAGAATGATGTGTGGGATATAGTACCTAGACCAAAAGGGAAATCTGTTGTTTCTTCAAAATGGCTATTTAAAATCAAACATGCTACAGATGGCAGTATAGAGAAATACAAAGCAAGATTTGTAGCCAGAGGATTTTCACAAAAGGAAGGAATTGATTACGACGAAACTTTTGCTCCAGTTGCTCGATATACATTAGTCAGGGCAGTTCTAGCTATTGCAGCATCCAAAGGGTGGAAAGTCCATCAAATGGACGTAAAAACTGCTTTCTTAAATGGAACCATTGAAGAAGAGGTTTACTTAGAGCAACCCGAAGGATTTGAGATTCACTATGTAGGATCCCATGTATGTAAATTAAAGAAAGCTCTATATGGACTTAAACAGGCCCCCAGAGCCTGGTATGAAAGAATTGACAGTTATCTCTTGAGATTAGGCTTCTCAAAGAATGATGCAGATCCAAATCTCTACTTCAAACAAAGCAAAGGTGATATGTTAATATTGATATTATATGTTGATGATCAATTGATTACAAGAGAAAATTACCTTATTGATCAGTGTAAGAAAGATCTAGCTTCAGAATTTGACATGAAGGACTTAGGTCTATTACACTAGTTCCTTGGACTGGAAGTATGGCAGAAATCAGACTGTATTATTCTAAACCAAGGGAAGTACACAATTGATATATTAAAAAGGTTTGGTATGATGGAATGTAGACCTATGTCTTCCCCCATGGAAACAAATCTTCATAAATTGAACGAAGCAGCAGCAGATTCTCCGTTGGTAGATCCCACTCTGTACAGACAGATAATTGGATCCTTGATGTATTTGGTCAATACCAGACCTGATATCTGTTATGTTGTAAATGCCTTAAGTCAGTTTATGTGTGAGCCCAAGGAGATACATCTTGTGGCTGTGAAACATATAATGAGATACCTTCAAGGTACTCTAAATTATGGCTTAAAATATGAAAAGGTTGACTTAGATCTACATGGATTCACAGATTCAGATTGGGCTGGAAGTGTAACTGACCGGAAGAGCACCTCTGGATGTTGTTTTAGTTTAGGGTCAGCAATGATATCGTGGATCAACAGAAAACAGTCTTCAGTTGCTCAGAGTTCTATTGCAGCTTCTATGGCTGCTAGAGAGGCAGTATGGCTTAGAAAACTGCTTGTGGGATTATTTGGTAAACCTCTGAAACCAACTATCATCCATTGCGACAATCAAAGTTGTATTAAGCTATCCGTGAATCCAGTATTCCATGATAGATCTAAACATATTGAGATTCCTCATCACTATGTGCGTGATATGGTGGAAAGGAATGTGATTCAGTTGGAGTATATCAGTACAGGAGATCAAACTGCAGATATTCTTACTAAACCACTCCTCAAGGTAAAAGTTGAATACTTCAGAAAAAAATCTTGGTATGATTGAAATGTAAAATTCTAATTGATTTGTACTAATATATAAAGATGTTTAATGTGTAAACATCTTGTGTCATATGTGTGACTCTATGACATTATGGGCCTACCCATTCTGTGTTTATTTCCAAAAGGTGACGATTTTTTGGATAATCTACACTTGTACCTAACATTATAAGGTGACGATCTTATAATGTTCATTAGACTGATATTATGTGACTTGATATTGGTATGAATCATGGAGTTATCATGATTAAGTTATGGTAGACATTATGTGACTTAATGTCAGTGCACATACCATAACTGGGATATATATAAGGAGAATGTAATGTTCTCAAGTATAGTATATCCTTTAGTATCATGAGGTAGGTGATGCTACGTATCACGAGATAGGTGATACTATATATCATGAGTTATGTGATATTAAATTACTTTGAGTAATTCATTATAGATCAGATAATTGATATTCACAGAAATTATTGTGATATTGTTATCTTCCCGAGCTAAGAGGGAGTGTTGAGTTGTTTGTAGCTTCGATCAGATAACATAATAATAAATATGAATATATAAGTAATATTAAATATTACTTATATATTCATACTTAATATATAAGGTATGTTAAGATAAATATCAATATAGCATGATCGAATGATATATTACCAAAGCATAAACATCTTTTGCATTCTAAACGGTGATTAGTAACTGTTAAAATTAGTGAAACTGATTATAATACAAACGGTGACAAAGTCACACCTGTGATAGGTGTGACTCCTTGAGGAGTCATGTCTATCACAGATGTGACTCCTACCGTCACTCACATATTTATATCAATGTCTTTGCCCTGCAATACCACGGATCGACACAAAAATCGGAAGTGTATGAGAAGTGGAAATTGCATCTGAAATACAAAAGAAAGTAATAAGTTAAGTCTGCTATATAAATATCCAACTTTCAGAAAATATCCAAGTTAGAGATTATAAGTTTGATTTGAATTTACAATGACAGATGATATTTTTACTCTGTTCTCCAAATGGGTGCACTAAGAAACCTATCCTCATGAAATAAAATGAAGAAGCGCATGCTTCAAAATACATGGAACCACTGGAAATAACATGACAGGAAGGTGTTGTTGAACATCAAACTTCAAAATTTGTACAAAATTCAAAATCATGCAAGGATAAAACATCACCTACCCTTATATATGATCGAGAAAATGGGTTCTTGAACTCTGAATCATCTAGTTTCCTGATCTGAGTATAAACAAAGAATTCTAGGTCAAAGAAGGACCAATAGAAAATTTTAAAAACATCAAGTTAAATGTGTCAATAATAAGAAAAGTATGTTACATACTGCATATTTCATATGGTGTAGTCAACAACTCCAGTTGTACCTACAAATCTAGAATAAGAGAACGGGGAACCGAAGCTCCATAAGGTTATAGCATCCCTTGAATAACAGACAATAGTTGAGAAATTATAAGTTATATATGCATGAGCAAGTGTACTAAAAAATATATCATACAAGACTGAACCAAACCAAAAAGATAGCTGAGTGACGCTCTAAATATATGTCACATCCCCCATGGAGGAAGACTTGTCATGAAACACAGGTGGCACAAACAACAAAATGAAATTAAAAGACATTTCATCAAAAGGGGACGACAGAGCAATTTATAAGGCATGGTCCACATAGACCAAGGAAGAGGGCCTGCAGTTCCCTTTACTACGATATGGCCTTGTGGTTATGGCATTAAATGAAAGAAGGTAGAGTTTGTTGAGTAGTGGACGCAGGGATGCACATCCATCAATGCATAAAGGATACAAGAATTTTGACCAAGAGGAGGAGGACATGCAATGCAGATGGAGGAGAAATAAATGCACTTTGTCTCTCCCAGTGTACTCATCCACTCCTTGTTAATCGGTGTATACCCTCAAAGGAAGAGGACAGGCAGAAGTTGGGAAAAAGAAATTCCAAGGGAGTTAAGCGCTTGAGTTTTAAAGATTGATGAGGTGCTTTATAGGGCACATATTGATTTGTTAGGTGAGAATGGTTCTATGAATGAGGCTCTTTATTTGCTTGATCAAATGGAAAAGGAAGAATGTGTGGATGGAGGTAGGAGAAGAATGCATTTGTTTGTTTCTATCCGGTGTTCAGAGAGGACTGTGACTGCCATCTCTGTGGGGGTTCAAGGAAATGATAGGAGACAATGGGGGAATTGCAGGTGCTCTCTCTAAGCGGTTGACTGATTCCTTTTACCATATCATGAATCTTTGTTTTAGACATTTTCTGGCAGCTATAAGTTTCTAGGTCTGAAACTGTTGTCGATTGCTCTTCTCATTCTGCAATGCAGGCTAGCTCAATGTAGAGGTCAAAATAGATTTATTCATCAGAGGCCAACATCCCAACAAAACTTGGTATCGAATGGAGTTGATGATCCCAATCTAGTGGAATTGCTAGAAATGTTTATTAGAGAGTTGGAATCTATTAGAACCAAATCTTCTTCTGTAGCGTGTGAAGAGACTTACAGGTTTTTGTCGTGTATGAAAATTGCTCTTGGTAACTTGTTTCTACTGGGGGTGTATGGATTCTTGATTTTCAAGGTGGTCTCCTTTCTGCTAGATGGATTTGAGCTTCTGTTGAATGTAATGGGTCTTGGCATGGTGGGTGGTTTGTTTCTTCCACTATTTAGAGCTTTGCCTATCACACTGGCTATATTAGTGTTTGGTATATTTGGAAGTAAGGATACTGCTAAAAAAATAAGTGCTCATTGGAATGGGTTTACTTGCGAGGTCAACTGTTATGCTGCCGACAACTTTATGGGGCCTGTCTTCTTGTTGGAAGGTGTAATATTTCTAAAGTGTCAGAAGTAATTAATTCACAAGTACCAGCAAAGTGCACAAGTCAAAGTCAACTTTGAAGGCCATTTTATCTTTCACTAGCGTACTCCCCAAAAGCTCCTTTCTCCATTCTTTGGAACCATGATAGCATTAGAAATGGCTTGGCGATGGTGGCATGATGCTGCCTGAATTAAGAAGAAACGTGACTTGATTTGAGGGAGGCAGATGGAGGTGTGTGTAGCTGGAGAAGTTGGACAAAGCCACTCCAATGCCTAAAACTGAGACATCTTCAACATTGCGCAAAGAGCTAAGTGTATTCCTCTGCAATCTACTCTCTAAACTAGTATTGAACTCTAGGCTATTCCTTGCCATAGCTTAAGACAATTAATCTAAGCAACCTAAGTTGATTTTTGCATGTATGGATATTGTAGCAAGAATACCGTTGGTATTTTGGAGTTCAACCCTACACTCACCAAATGCAATTACTTCAAGGCTTCTTGAGCCTTTAATTAACCATTTTGAACATGTCCCTACAAACAAGGCATCCCATGAGATACTTTTCTTTGAGATGTTTTGTTAACCAATTTTGATACCATAAATGTATACCTTCCTAAGGTTTTTTATCATATTGTTTTCAAAATTGTATTTATGAAAACATATTACATACCAACCTACCCGGGGCAATGAAAATGTTAATTTGTAATGAAATTCCTTTTATCCCTATGTGTGAGGAATACCTAACAAATTATGATAGCTAAGGCATAACTATAATCACTGTTAATTATAGCAAGGTTAATAAGAAGTTATATATATCTGCACGGATGTGTACATGGCACGTTGATAGTGTCAAGATAGTTGTTAATCAACTCATATGCCTAGTGCAAGCCTAGAATCCTAAAGGATTCTCGGCATCAGTTGAGTGTTGTAATGGACTACATAATACATGTGAATGGTAACATGCAAATGGATGCGAACGTCAAGAATAACTTCTATTAGATCAAACAACATAGTCATATGGGTCATTGCTCCTTGATAATGTTGCAAGTATATGTGACTTTGGTATCAATAAATTAGATTACGTAATTGAATGATTGTCATGTTGGGACACATGCACAGATTGATCATGGGCATGCTACTATTACTAAACATGAAGAGTAGTGAAATGTTCAAATATATATGTGGTTGTCTTGAATAGCTGAGTAATTAGATTTCCTTCCCTATGATGTATTGCACGGAAACAATACATTAATTATGACATACAATTATGTAGCTCTGTTTGAGTGATATTTGTGAAGTTACTCATAATAGAATGAGATGATACGATATCAACTAGCTTATAAGCAAAACTATATATCAAGTACCTAATCACAGGGTAATGTCTTATTGATCTATGAGGTAGGTGAGATATATGTAGGGTGCAATCATTAGGAAATCAAATTAGGAAGGATATCCTAGATATATATAGTTATTAGGGAGTTGAATGTTTTGGGTATGACTTGAGTATTGTCCTTGTTAAAGCAAGTTTGCTAAACTAAGAACATGGTTGGGTTTCCTTGCATACTAATTAGTGCTATTTTCTTGTTGGGGATCATTTAGAGGAACCTTGTCGGGATATGGAATAGAACCCAAGAATTTGGAGAGTTTCTATTAATCATTGTGTTAGGGTTAGCCGACAGAAGATATCAATTAAATGCAAATAAAGATTAAACAGACGAATGAAAAATACACAGAAATAATAACAGCGAGAGACAAGTTTTGATGTGGTTCACCCAAACTCGGGCTACATCCACCAACAGATAGTCCAATATTATTATCCAGTAAATCAAACCGATTACAACCAATAATCCCTGCAACTCAATACCGTTGCAAAATGCTACAATACAATATCAACGGAAACCCTAACCCTTAGCCACTTTTATCAAGCCTTATGTCGGTTACAAAAATAGGGTTTTTTATGTCGGTCAGTAGAAAAATAACACCCGACACCTTTATAAAACAATAAAAAACCATGTGAGGTTTCGAGGGTATTGCCCCTGAGCCCCCACGGGGGCACTGCCCCTCAACTCCGCCCTGTATTGTGATAGGGAGCGTGCCAAGGGCGCTACCCCTGGACCCCGTCTTGGGGGCGCTACCCCCAAATCCCCGCAAGGGGCGCTGCCCCTTGACCCTGTAGGAATTTGGGGGGGAAACCGTGCCGATAAAAGTGGGGAAAATTTAACCTCCGAGTCTGATTAGGCTCCATATAACAACACATTGAACTTGGTGTGTTGTGGTTTATTTTGGAATGGGTATTGATAACTAGTGACTTGTTACATTATTTAGTCTTAAACCCTTTTATGATTTTCTCTTATAGTATTCCTTCTATTCCACTTCTAGGAGGAAAATCACTTTGTGGCAGTAAAACCTTGAGGGTAGGAATCTATGTGAATAAGCCTAGAAGGAGATTAAGTGAGGAGAACTACCTGTGACTTCAATCTCATTTGGAAGTGGGTATGTTGGTAGTTCTTGGGCGAAGGATGCCCCTGGACCTCAAGTCCATAGGGGAGGGGTTTAGGGAATGACTCTGAGGCATGGGGTGTTCCTAAACTTGATCAACCTTCCCTTTTCGATATGTTTTAGCTTGAGGCTGAAACTACATGATGGAGATATGAACCCACCTTCCAATTAGTAAGTCTTGTTATATAGGCCCGAGTAAAAAAAAAGGCACTCTATCAGCACTAAGCTCCTATACTTTGAGGTTGTTGGGTTAGGTTCTCTAAATCTACCCCAATCTTTGATGGACTTTTAGAATTACCATTTTCACAATTTGATTTAGATTTGCAAGCTCATTTTCTAGGAGTTTGTGATAGATTCATATATTTGACATGCAATATTTGCATGGTTTATGCATGTTTTGTTGATTTTGGATTATTGGGGAGTCTCCACAGTTTGTAGTTGCTAGTTGTAGAGCATCCAACTTAAATTGGTCTATTGATTGTTTTATCATCATTTCAAGTGTGGTGCATGTGAGGTGTGTTATTCATTGCAAAGTCAATCCATCTTCAAATACATGCTTGTGAGGTCACAACCAAATGCTATGTTTATGAGTGAGTGAGTATTAGTGGTTGGAATGGCATTATTAGAGTGTGGGTGAGTGTGGACTACATTCATGCATCCTTGAGTGTGCGGAACAACAACAGGATCACATGAGCTTGCAAGGTCAACATTACAATTTTGCAAACTATGTATGATGCAACCCTTGCTTGTTTTGTGTTCATAACAGAGGCATGAAAGGGATGTTGATATAGAGGGGTTTCTTGGCATGCAAACAACAAAAGAGAAAAGTGCTTTAAGGAGGAGTGGCACATGCATGCTTGCTACTACATAAAGCAAAGGAAAAATAAATTTAAAAAAAGGAGTGCACTCGGGTGTGGGTAGCATGGAATTTATTTGAATATTGAGTTAATATTAAAGATCCCATGCATCAAACAAAAATATTCCATCATAGGATTTCAAACCTTTAAAAACAACAAAAATCCACTTTAAGTTTAAAATATTTTGGATTTTTCATTGAATCTTGTTTAAACTTTTTAAAAGAAAGTCCCCTCCTAGCAAATGGTCATATGGGTTGCAAGACTCAATGCAAAGTGCTTAATGGTTTAGTCCCTCGTTTCATGGGAACTAAGTGAAATTTTTATCTCATGATCATGTGCTCAACCCTCAAGGGGCTTACCTTGCTTGCTAGAGACTTTCTTGGAGATAAAACCTTTAGAGGGCATAACCTTTGAATTGGAAAGAACTTTTTAAAGTATTTTTCTAAAACTACATGTTTTTTCAAGCTATGCACATTGATGTAGTCAAAATCTAGTTTCAACACATCTAAATTTAAGTTTTAGCCTTTTGTTAAGGTACCTTTCAAGTGCTTTTGAGGTGTGATTTTTACAATTTTCTTTTAGTTGATTATGTATATAATAGTTTTTCTTTATTAGCATGTGTGTTATTCTTGTTGAGTTATAAAACGAAAACCCACAAAACTAAAACAAACAATCTTAGATTCTTCTTTCTCACCTCTCTCTTTCTTCTTCTAGTAATCTATCATTGGGCTATAAATCTAGGGTAGAGGGAATCACAATGTTAAAGGGTGACTGAGCCTTCTACAAAGTAAAAAATGCTAACTTTACAATTTCCACTTCATGTTTTGCACTCATTTTAGTGTCCCCGACCTTAGCATGTTTTAGGATACATTTAGCTAGTTCCTCAACATTAAAACTAATTATCAAGCTGTCAAATAGACCCAATCCAATCTAATATCTATTTTGACTATTCTCTAATAAAAAATTGTGTCAACCTAGATGCTAATGTAATTGTGGTAGTGACATGGTCACAACTATGATCATGGTACAACATTTGTGGGCACTTAACCATTTTAAAAAGTTTGAAAGTTAAATTTGGTGACATTTTTGTATTTTTCTATAGCTACCACGCATTCCAACATCATAATATACTATTTTGAACCTTATTCAAGCTTCTCTTGATCTCAAGATTTTTAAAATCTTTGGTAGCGATGTTTTGGATTTCTTACAATATCTATTTGAATTGTAATTTTTGGCTATTCTTCTTGTGAACTCTCCTAAAACTTTCTTCTCCCATTGCTAACTTCCCATAAATTCCTTCATGGCTTTTGTAAGTTCCATAACTTCTTTCCAATATCCAAAACCTATAGTCTAACATTCCTATCCATTTCTAGAACCCTCAAAGCAACCTTGTAATTTTATAGAACTCTTCTTTTCCATACACCATGTAGTATGACTCTCCTTACCTGGCATCCACTTCCACGATCAACCTTGAATCAATGTTGACGTGGAAGTGGCAGGTTGCTTGTCTATTCCCTTCCATCCCGTACTTTTAATCGCGACTCTTCACCATTTAAAACTTAGACATTAACCGTGTTACCCCTTCAAATGTTTCTTTTTTTGTTATTTTATTTATTCGTTGCTTTATATGCTTTTTCTAATTTTTAAGTTAAAAATTATGTGGGTTGTTTTATGTTTTCTCTTGGCGCTACTCCTACTCTCGATGCTTTCATTGGTTTTATGATTTTTTTTTGTTATTCTCAGTCATTCGTTGTGAAGCTTCAAATGTTGGATGGTGCTTTCATCACACCTGGGGCATTCATAAGCATTACACAGCTCTGTCAACACCATAAATATTGTGTAGGTATAAAAATAGTGTGCAGGTATACAAATAATAGCTCTGCAGGATTTCATTCTTAAAACAAGGAGGGGAAGAATATTGATTTTTTACTATAAATTCTACATGTGCAATAATAATACTTTTAATGTAATCCCTGTTTTGGTTTTCTTGCTTCTCGGGAGTCTCTGTAGGCACTAAGTGTTCCTGAAATCTAAATCAATATCAACAAACCATGGATTCTAGTTTATACATTTGGCATAAATACCATATATGAATTGTTGGACTCTAGGGTATATCCAATTTGCTTTCACATTTAATAATTTTGCAACCAATGTGTCATTGTTTTGCATTAGTGGGTGCTTTCTTTCTTTGGTTAAAAAAAAATGTGGGTTCATTCTCTCATAACCTCATCTTGGAGATTCATTTTTTAGTCCTAATAGCTCTAAGATGTTCCCTCTTTAAAGTATCTCCGTATTGATTCTCCTTACGTTAGATAGTGTTGAAAATCATATTCATTGAGCAAGTCCAACCACTATCTTTGTTATAATTTACTTACATTTGGGTAAAAAAAATCAAAAATTATAATTATTAGTTTGCAATTTGAACTTGCACTTAATCAAGCAACACATAAATCAAATTGTCAAGGCATGGTTAACTATTGTGAAATATATTTCATAAGCTATTTAAGCTTCCTGGTTTCATGCCATTGCTCTTCTTATTGCAACATAACACTTGTATGTCCTTGCAAGAAAGCATCAAGATTCATTATAAACAACAAGGTCCTTTAGTTTTGGGATTTGTAATATCAACGCATTCAATAATTGCCTTTTATATCAATAGAAACTGGTCTTAAACTATTCAATCCATTCAAAATGTTTTCCATAGATTGTTTATAGGATTTACAACATGGTGAATTCCTTATAGGTCTAAGCCAAGGAACTGATAAAATAAAGTTTCCATGAGTAGGTTGACCATAACTTGTGGATAGCTATTTGATGGCTCTTTTTCATGTTTTAATTTAGGGTTAGGGTATATTTGAATTTATTCTCATGAAGACATGTTGACTATAGGTAGTCATCTCTCCATAATCTCCTTTTTGGCAGATAATGTCGTTTGTCAGTACCAGTTAACATATGAAAGCATATGTTGTTGGATGCTAATAGTTTTGGTATATGTAAAACAAATGATATAAAGATTTTATAAATTCATATATGTTGTTGGATGCATGCACATTTAAACTACAATTAAAATTTTTTTGTACTCTAATTTCAAGGTTTTGTATGATTTTAGATGGAACAAATTATGTGCAAAGAGGTCCAACTTAGCATATTAGATGCAACTTCTTTTGTAAAGAGTTATCTTGAAGAAGATCATCTGGAAAATCAATGCATTTATGGTAGATGATGCTACAACAGAAATTTATGCTATCAAGTAGTTTTTATTTATGTAACTAGTGTATTGTTAATGTTTCCTATATATAATTGATATGTTGATTATAGTTGTATTGTGGCCTTGTAGGGAGGTTTTTCATTGTGAAATATATCTTTGTAGTTGGCATGTTAGGAGTGCATGGTTAAAGAACTTGATAGCCAAGGTTAAGGATGATTTTTCTAGAAGAGAAATGTTTGATATATTGGGATCCATCATGCATCACTCTCCTGATGAGGAGACAACTATTAGAGATGTTTGGTCATTTGTGCACCATTTTCAAGACATGCATAAAAAAATTGTTGATTATTTTCAAGAGTGGTGGATCCACAGGGTGGGAATGTGGTCTAGATGTTCTCATACCCTTATGCATGTTGGCCAAGAAATAAATGATGCAATTGAATCGTACCACTCACATTTGAAGAACCATTTTTTGAAGACCACTCGATATGCATCACATAGAAGGGTGGATTGGTTGGTTAACCAATTGACCATGGATGTGTACACATATTATTGGTGGATACAAATTAGTAGAGAAAATGGATTTTATAGGAACTTTGCTTTGGAAAAGGTTGAGAATGTGTCTTGGGTGCATGCATTGCAAATTCTTGATGATCATGTGACATTTGATGACACTAATAGCCATATTGCATGGGTTCAAAGTCAAACATATCACAAAATTTGTTACCAAGTGTATGGGTCAATGTCAGGTATGTCCATGTGTTCATGTAAGTTTTCAACTCAAGGTTACACATGCAAGCATGTAGTCAAGGTGAACATGATGAAGGAAAAAAAGGTGAGATCAATAGAAACAATATTACCCTTGGTGTTGATGGCATTTCTAGTGTGGGTGCCCAAGTTTATGAAGAGAACATTCACATTGATATATCAAATCATGTTATGAGTTTCTTCTTGTGAATTTTTTGCATACTTTTTCTACCTTCTCTTTTAATTTAGGTGGTAATTATTTCCTTACTAATCGTTTATATGCAAATGGATTAGGATCTAGTAGATGGCCTACCATCTACATTGCATACAGTAGATGACATTGAGAAGGAGAACCAATGTTACTCAAATGTATTGTTCTTTCAAGCACTTATGTTATGCCCATTACTTTTCTGTATATTCTATTAATTCCTTTTACTAGTTAATATTTAGATTCCAAGATAAGAAGGTGGAGAGGGCATAACAAATTCAAAGATGAGAGTACAAAAGTTGCTTGAAGATTTCTTGCAAAGAACAAATGATGATGGAACAAGAGCCTTTTTAGAAAAGGGGTTAAAGACCTGATAAATAGGGGTAGAGGCATGACACTATCTAGTCAAATTAGACTACAACACCCCACTGTGCAACCATTCAAGCATGTCATGGATGGTCATGGAACTACACTTCACAAGGAGAGATACTTGATTGAAGTGATGAATATTAGGGGATGTCCAACCATCTCCCAAGGTTTAGCTATATGTTTCCTACTCCATTCATGTAAAGACCAACAAGAAGCGTACTTGGCATGATGATTTGGATAGAGTAGCAACACGTGAAAAGGATAGGAGTGAAACATCTTAATTTAGGAGTAATCACCATTAAGATTCATTTTAGATATATATTTAATATTAATCCTGCTTTTTTCCCGATTCAATGATTAATTGTTTTTCAACTAATGACTCCTCATCTTAATGCCTTGATGTCTGTATGATTATTTATCTTTGGCTATATTTTTTTAAAATTTTTAAAGAATCTCATTCAATTTACTATTATCGTACTTATTATTATATCTAAAAAGCATTAGATTAGATATTGTATTTTAGTTCTTGTAAATGAAAAGAAACAACTTTGCACTAGCCTTTTCTCTCTCCTTATTTTGAAGATAAATGAGTCTAAACATTTGTTTTAGTCAATAATTATCTATCTTTCAATAGGAGTGTACTTTTTCTTTTCAACATCATCAAAGGAATTTGCATAATTTGTTTCAAAAGATGCATGTTGTTTTAATAAATTACATGGCACAACATAACTAAACTATATTTTTATACTTATTGAAATATAACCTTTTTAATTTATGAAATGTGCTTTAACTTTGATGACAAAAAATCAACTCTAGTATATTATAAAGTTTAGTCATCAATAGTATGTTTCACAATAAAACACAAATAACATTTAAGCTCTAACCCTAACAAAAAAAGTGTCCATGGGAGTAGTAGTAACTAAACATTATTTTGTATTGTTAATATTTTTAGTATTTATTTTGTAATGAAATGTATCATGTTTTTTTTGGTAAAATTTTAGAGATAAAGTGGCATATCAATGTTCTCATATTGAACTAGGGATAATGTTAAATCATCATAAATGACCAATGATAAAATCAACATAATATTTATTTTATTTCATTATTAACCCTTACAATAAGTTTGAATTGACAATTTTTTAATAATGAAGTTATAAATCTATAATATAGATTATCTTGTATTTAAAATAGATTATAGGAGGTCGCATTGTGCTACCAAATAAATCAATACTTGATATCATGCTCATGCCCACAACCTCCACATTATTTATATCTAATGACTAAGTATTGTTTAGTTGTGTGTCGTGCGATAAAATAAAAAGTGTTTCTATTGAATTGCCTATATTTCTCATAAAATATAAATTTACAACAACAAAGTGACTTAGTATTTAAATACATAAAATATGTGAGGCATGATCGGATATTTCTTTCATAAGAGTTCTCATTTCCCACATCATCCATCCCATATCCTTTCTAATTTTGTGCCCCTATAACTTACTTCTCTAAACCTTGATGCTTTGTGAATGGCTAAAATAAAATGCCACTTAATGTGGTCAAAGGCTTTCTCAAAACCAAGTTTAAGAAACAAACTGCATCATTGAGAGGTCGTAGCCCATTTAATGCCTTCCCAAATGGTAATTCTATTATCAAGTATATAGCGGCTCTTAATGAACTTAGTTTTCTCTAGTCTCACAATTGTGGGAAGGTGCTGTAAATGAAGGGATAACAGTTTAGCTAGGATTTTGTAGAAAACTTTCAATAAGGTTATGGGTCTCCAACTAGAGATGAATTTAGGATTCCATCTTTGGGGATGAAATTAATGTTTCCTTTGTTGATAATAATACCCAAAGAATTGATTGAAAGATTTTCTTTGTAAACATGAAGAATAGCTAGAACCATTAACTACCAAGTGATCTTGTAGAATTCATAAGGGAAGTCATCAATAATAGGAGCATTACTATGGGTCATTTGTATATAAGTGTCAAGTGAAAGTTCTTGAGAGTGAGTGACATATGGTAAACTTTTTGAGCATCATGACTAAGTTTATGATAAACAACAACAAGATATTCCTATAATTCTTTGCTTGCTTTTAAGAATCTTGATGAGCTTGCATTCTTGTAGAACCCCAAACCCCTATGCAATAAATCTTGGTGAGTGGTCTTAGGTTGGTAGTAATTATAATCTCAAGTCCATGGTTCTAAGGTGGTGCTAAGGTGAATCAAAGCTTGACATGTGACTTGGTAGTGACATGGACTGTGGCCCAAGGGAATCAAGAATAGACATGTGGCAAGCTCTGTCAAGTTTTATTAAATTAGTCCTTAGGCCAATTTGTGAGTTCCCTAAACACGATGAAGCAAATACGAGCCAATTTAACAAACAAGTCTGGGTCCTCTATGGTTTGTAGACAAATTCATGGCTTTAAGATCTTGGGAGTTGACTTAATATATAGTTTGACCTAAGGTGCTTTTGAGTTTTTCCAACAACCTCCCTAGCCCTACAAGCTTGATAATGTCAATTGCAAGATAGTGACTCAACCAAGGTTGATTGGACTTTCCAAGTATGCAAGGAACAAATGAAACACTAGGCTTCAACATGAACAAATTCTAACCCAATGGGAAGTTCTCAACTCTGAAAGGCCTGTGTAGAATTAAAACTTTGAAATTCTTATATGTGACAAAGCAAGCAAACTATGATTGGTGGACCTAGATTTTTATAAAGTGAAATCTATAAGGCTTTTCACATTCTTGGTTCATGTGGAATTGACCTACCCTATATAGTTGACTTGAGCGGACATTTAAAGTTTGGAATATCAAGTTGATTTCTATAGGGCTTGCATTTGGCATATTTGTGCATTCCCCACCTTTAGCTACCAATGGTTTGCCTACATGCAAGATAATGCATGTCTAGATGATCATCTAAATGCAAGAACAACCTATTATTGTTAGACATTTCAAACAACAATGTGCTCTAAAACCTATCTAACTACACTCAATACACTTCTTTCCATTGCCACAATTTAACAAAGGTTGTACTTATTTCATATTCCATGACCACTTACATAGTATGCTTTCATTTGTAAATACTTATCGTACACTAAATGCGATTGCTAATTATGCCGAAGGCGTTCCCTTTGTGAACAAGAGGGCTGACTTTTAGAATCTATGGTTGAAAATTGTCCACATTAGTGCCAAGACGATTGAAAAAGATCCGACCGTTTGTTTTCCGTTTTATCGTCAATTTTTCTTTGCCAGATTTTTGTTGCCACTTTTTCTCTTTTTGTGGTGTTTTTTTCCGTTTCCATTCACGCATCAACGGTGGGCATTTCTCATTTATCTCACGCGTTTTCAAGAGGCCAGGGGTATTTATTCGTCATTAAACTCTGCGGCCAAAACAGTACTACAAACCAAATCATCTGTCCGATTGGTGATGGACAAGATTTTATTTAAACCAGTTCACTTTTTTCAAGTGACAAGTTACGTTAGATTCCAAGGCAATCTGGAAATTACCTCCGGTCAATCTCCTCAAAAAACTAATTTAACGCTGTTCAATGGCGGATTTCAAAACATTTAATTTTTTTAAAAGGGTTTTTAAGAGCCACACCCAAAAAGCATACTACTGGACACACTACGAAAACTCAGAGTAAAAACGGTGTAAAACGCACATACCACAAATGAAATTAGTGGCAAAGGGCATTTAAACGACATGAGACTTATTCTGACAAGATGTTTTTCTAGGGTGAGAACAACCGACGAGTTTAGAAAATTCCCCGGCGTGATTTTTTCTCAAGCGAAGGCAGCGAAAAATGAAGAGTGGGAAAAAATGGCCCCGAAAAATGAGCGTTTCAGGTTCAGACCATCAATCTGCATTGGCCAGGGCATTAACAGAAATCAAAAAACATTAAACCTATTCACCTTCCCCACATACGTGAATACAAACTCAAAAAAATTACAGATTGATGCCGTAAAAATTCTTGAGCGACCGGAATATCGAAGACCGGACAGCCGAAAAAAATGAGCCGGAAGCAGTTCTTGAAAACCTCGGCGAGATTTCCCATCATGGAGTGGATTAACAATGCAGGTAAAAGAGCATATTTCGAGGACAAAAGGGGCTGCCATAAACACAAAAGGAAATGAACGCTCTGAACGAAAACGTAAATGAAAAACGGCGACCGAAAACAAAACATTCCTTATCTCCCCGAAGGTTGTCTCTCGCTGATAAATTTTACCATCGGTGTAACATTCCTTATCGGTTGAATTTGGCGTTTTCTCCCCGAAAAGCATAGTCTCCCCGATAGCCGTTGGCTATCAGCGTAACTTATATCATCGGCAATGTTAGGAATTGTCTCCCCGAAAGGTATGATCTCCCCGATGGCCAATGGCCATCGGTATAACTTGAATGATCGGCTGAGTTCAAAGTTTTCTCACTGAAGGTTGTTCTTTCGCCGATGAAACATTTGGTTATCGGCATAACAAGGTCTATCGGAGTTCGATGGATTTGTCTCAGCGAAAGGTGTGGTCTTTTCAATAACATTGGTCATCGGCATAACTTTCAATATCGGCAATGTTTGGTTTTGTCTTGGCAATGAGTAATCTCACGCTGATAACATAGAAGGAAGCTCATCGGTATAACATCGGATATCGGGCTCCAAAAATTGATAGGTACTCCCATTGGTTTTTTTCACTTTTTTAAACAAAACTTTACTGAAAGTAGTTACCACTAATATAAATATTTTTAATTTGGGAAGCAGTTTCCATAGGAATTTTTTTTTTACAATTGTTGTCTTACTATTTATCAAATGTCTATTTGAAATTTAGAATTATGAAATATTTTTTAATGAAAATTTTATATATTAAAATAAAAATATTAAAATATACACTAAAATATTTTAAAAAATAATATGATATCACATGCCAATGTCATCTTTCTATAGATTTATTTATACTTTTATCTACATGGATACATAAATATATTATATATATATATATATATATATATATATATATATATATATATATATATATATATATATATATATATATATATATATATATATATATATATATATATATATATATATATATATATATATATATATATATATTATGAACCTAGGACAAGAGTGTGCCATTTCTCAATATGTACAATTGTATTAAAGACTTTCCATCAAAATGGCCCAAAATTAAATAGAAATTAATAGTGCTAGAGTGTAATGTCATTGAAAAAATGGCCTATTGACTTTATCTATACAAAATGTATGTCTATTTTTTTAGGTAATGGTACATAATTACCTTGTTTTCTAATTTAATATCTATGGTAATATTTGTAGTTCTATACAATCATTATATTTATATAATAAGTATGCAATCATTCATTAATTATATTGTATTTAATTTTCATAATTATATATATTTTAATATACAATATTGTATATTTAATAGTTATATATTTGTTATTTAATTTAATATATATTTTATATAAAATAAGTATATAATCAAATAACAAATATATAAATATTTAATATATTATAATTAATGTAAATATACACTTTAATAATATGATATTATTATAGAAATACTTCAATAATCTATGTTATATAAATATATTATATATTGATTATATAATTATTATATTATTATTTCATATACAAAGCATATATAACTAAATAATAAAAATCTATAAATATTAAATATATAGTATATTTAATCTATATATAGTTTTACAATATAATATTATACTAAAATATATGTACATATAATATATTTTTGCGCTGGATAATAGTATGTCTCTTTCTTTCAATGTTAAGATGGTCTTTCATATGCAATAAGTTTTTGAACTCAATTTGAAAAGAACAAGGGTTATAGAAATAATTTAATAATTATCAATGAAGAATTGACATGTATAAAAGTTGTAGCATGCGATTATAAACACAAACATCATTAGAAGGGTCAAAGGTTGTATGGGCCTTAAGAGGACTTGACCTCAGAGTGTATCAACATTCAAGAACATATAATCACAAAAAAAAGAACATTGACGGAGAGGGAGAAGGAGATAATATATATAGAGAGAGAGACAAAAAGAAGGGCCCATTTCTACCATCGAAAAATTGTATCAATATCAACTTTAGAGGTACAAGGCAACATAGCTTAACACTAAAAATGCTTTGGGAAAATTAATTCTATATTATATGGTATCCACCATACCTACATATCAACTTGTATTGAGGTCCTTATCGATCCATCAACAAGAAAGGACTTTGCCCATCATTTTCTTGGAAAGAAGTAATGAAGCTTTATACTATCAAACCTACGCTACTTAGAGAGCAATCAAACAACTTCTATTTTATCAACCTAAATCTAATGGGTGGCACTTGGAGCCTAAACTTCAAAGCCACAATTTAGAGTCAATACCATAGAAACTAAATATTTTTACCTTCTTTATCAATTTAAAAACATGTATTTTTGTATTGTTTCTAAACTAAATTTTTAAGTTAATCTAATTATATTACTTACTTTATTGGTTTTATTTACTAGGGCATAGAATAAATATGTCACTTTAACTATTAGTCTGTGTGTGTGTGTGTGTGTGTGTATCAAGTTTGGAATGCTAGCACAAAATGGCCAATCAAAAGTTAGTCTCTCTTTTCTTTATCTCTCTTTCCCTTTGTATCTCTTATCTTTATATTTCTCTACTACTCTATCTCTATTTTCTAATTCCTCTCTCTCTAGATCAATCTTCCCCTCTCCCTCTTGATCTCTCTACCTATCTCTCGCTGTCTTTGTCTCCCTCTCTATCTCTCTATTTATTTTTGCATTTGTCTTTATCTCCACTAAAGCGATCTCTATGTGTCTTTGTCTCCCTCTCTATCTCTCTATTTCTTTTTGCATTTGTCTTTATCTCCACTAAAGCGATCTCTATGTGTCTTTGTCTCCCTCTCTATCTCTCTATTTCTTTTTAAATCTGCATTTCCCTAAGCATAGCTCCCTTATAGAATCACAAATATGTATATCTCCTCTCCCCCTCTTGCTTTTTCTCTTTCTCTCTCTTTATCTATCTATTTATCTCTTATCTTTAAATTGTCGACACTAAATGAGTGAATGAAAGTCTTTCTTTCATCTATACCTCTCTCCATTTATTTATCTCTTTAAATTGTCTTTTTTCTCTCTCCCCTCTCTTCTTCTCTGCAAATCCCTGGCGATGCAGAAAACAGACATTAAATTATATGCAGAAAAGCTCAAATATTGCCAAATGAAATAATAATTAACGGCAGAAATCTTGTGTTGTATCAACAAATATACATTTTGTGAGTATACTACATTTGTATGTCAAAATAGTTTGTGTAAATACTGCATTTGTATTAGGAAGCATTTTGTGTGTATCCTACGAAATGATGTATGCATAAGAGTTCATATCGGGTTGAGTTCATGTTGTTCGCTGAACATACAAGCACTGTGTATATCACTAATGTATGGGAAGGAGCAATTCATGTATATATCACATTTGTATGCCAGAACCCAGGATCATTAGATAAAGATATTGTAGACCAATGGGAAGAAAATCTACCAGCTACCATCCATGGCATGTACATCATACACCTCTAGATCCATCAACTGATATTGATGATGAATCTCCCTATGTGGTGCAGGAGCACCTACCTGACAGCTGGCCTTCATGAGGCAGTTAGTTAGTTTGAGTCTTGTTTATGTTTCCAAGAAGGTCTGATAAGACCAAATGCATGTAATAAGGTCATGCTGATCATGATAAGATCATGCTGACCATGCTTTTGCTATTTTTAGCCAGTTTGTTAGGACAGTTGTCATGATGTATGTTCGGTTGGATCTCCCAGCCGCCTGGAGAGTTCCCAGCCGCTTGGAGTCGGGTCAGTAGTACTCGCAGGAAAATCTATTTAAGCATGAGGATCGGTTGACTATAGATCATCGATCAGACTTTGCGAGAGGAGAGACTGAATATTGTAATAGCATCTTTTGAAATCGAATAAGAGATCCTGTTCTGTTCAACTTCTGTTTGGTCTCTATTGTTTAATCGATTTACTGCATCTGGGTGGTTTTCATGGATTCGCTGATCCATTCCACCGGTTGATTTGTCTGATCGGTGGAATGGTTATGTACAGTAGGTTAGGTTTTAGTTTGTTTTCTGTTCGCATGTAGGTGTGCACGATCGCGGCTGAAAGGTGTTGAAGACCCTAGCATGGGCATGTGCTAGGTCGAGCTGATAAAGTGTGGAAGATCACCCTAGAAGTGGATCGAGTCATCCCAGGAGGTTCGGCGGATCAGAACAGCGAAAATCCGCTAAGGCTGAAAGTTTGTCAAAACCGCATCATCAGGATAATTTGGTGAATCTCTTGCAGTCGTTTTGAGCATCATCATCCGAGTAGGAGGAGATCGGCATGATGCAGTTGAGTGCATGAAGTGAATGTGCGTCGGGGTGATCATCATCAGGAGAGCCGAGGAGGGGTGCACCGGCATCAGGAAGAAGATCGGGTAGATCGCGGGCCGAAAAAAACTAAGTTTGGCCAACAGCAGGATATGACGTCATCATCATCAGGATATACGTCATCAGGATATTTCAAAGCAGCAGGATATTGAGGAGCTGCAGGTGACGTCATCGTCATCAGGATATACGTCATCAGGATATCAGGTGACGAAGCATCGGAAGGGACAGTGCGAGGAGTTAAGTTTCGTCATCATCAGGATAAATGGAAGGAACCGGATGTTCTTTATCCTGTTGATTATCATGATGTTGAATATCATGATACTGAAGATAGCGAAGGCGGAAGTTGTCGCGGAAGTGAACAGTGGACGTCAGGAGGATGTTCGCGCTGGTCGAACATGATGATGCTGTCGATAATCGAATAAGGTGATGCTGTTGGTAGGCGAAAGTGCGAAGGCTTGTCATCATGAGGATATCGGTCGGTGCGGGAAATATGATGATGCTGACAGTGTTAAGCAAAATATGATGATGATGGTGATGATGATGATGATGATGATGATGGGCTGTAGATGTCCATGCTGTATTGTAAGGTTATAGTGTGGATGCCTCTGCATCATAGTGGTATCAGAGCTCAGTAAAACATCTGGGCTGTTGTGTGTTGATTCTGTCACCGAAAGGGCAGAGATAGAGTTGATTGTGTGTTGTGTGTTGAGTGAGAGGTTGACAAAATGCCTCCGAAAGGTAGTGGTACTGCAAGGGAATTGCAGGAGATGAAGGAAAAACATGCGAGAGAAATGAGGAAGATGAAGGAGCTTGCTGAAGCACTTCAAGCCAGGCTTGTAGCCCTGGAAAAGAACAAAAAGAGGGAAGTGGAAGACAGTGAGTCTGAAGAAGATGAAGATACTGTTGAAAAGTATGAAGAGGTAGCTGAAGATCTGGATGCTGAAGACCAGAGATTGGCAAAACTGTTAAAGGCAGTGCAGAGTGATAAACCTAAGGTAAAGGTTGATGTTTCCAAGTATACTGGAAGTTTGAATGAAGATGAGTTGTTGGATTGGATTGCTGCACTTGATAATCACTTTGAATGTGAAGATGTTGCTGAGGATCAGAAGGTAAAGATTGCAAAGACCAAGTTAGGAGGTCATGCTTTGGTATGGTGGGATTATGTACAATCTGAGAGAAGGAAACAAGGGAAGTCAAAGATCACTTCATGGGATAAGATGGTAGCAAGGATCAAAGGTAAATTCTTGCCTAGGGATTATGAAATCCAGATGTTTAAGAAGCTGCAATTTTTAAAGCAGAAGGAAAGGGATGTGAAGGCCTATACAGAGGAGTTTTATAAGTTGAGTATGAGATCTGGTCATCATGAGAATGAGGTAGAAAAGGTGGCTAGGTACTTGGCTGGTTTGAGATTTAACATACAGGATGAGTTAGTTTTAGCTAACCCTAAGAATGTGGAGGATTGTTACCAAATGGCAATCAGGATTGAAGAAAAGATGAATAGAGGACATGATAAGTCCATGAGAGGAAGAGGAAACAATATGAGGGGAAGAGGATCAGCCCCTACACAAAAGCAAACAAATGAGGGTCAAGAAGACACTGGTAAAGGACAGGGACAGTCTGATTTCAGAGGTGGATGGAAAGGTAATAGAGGTAGATTTGGAGGTGGTAGAGGTTCTACTACATTTTCAGGAAAGTGTTACACCTGTGGAGAGTTTGGTCATCCATCCTTCAAATGTCCAGAAAACAAAGGTTCATCATCCAGACATGATAGAACAAATGACAAGAGAGTACAACTTGTACAAGAAGAGACAGTAGAGCAAAGTGTGCAGAGTTCAAACACTTATCAAAAGGATAAGGAGCCTGATAATTATGCATACCCAGAGAGTGGAGAGTCTCTGATGATGAGAAGAACAGCAACTACCATGAAGGTACCTGACAAAGAATCCCCACAAAGAAGAGCTCTTTTCAAGACCATATGCAAGAGCAAAGGTAAGGTATGTAAGGTTGTCATTGACACTGGTTCAACAGACAACATGGTATCTCAGGAAATGGTGGATAAACTGAATTTGGAAAGGATTACACATCCACACCCTTACAAGGCATCTTGGGTGAGTGATAGTCAATCACTTTTTGTCTCTGAACAGGCATATGTGGATTTTCAGATTGGAGCATATCAGGATAGAATTTTGTGTGATATTTTGCCTATGGAATGTTGTCACCTACTGTTGGGTAGACCATGGCAATTTGATAGAAGGGTACTGTATGATGGGTATGCTAATACCTACACCATCAAGAAAGATGGGAAGACTATTAAGTTGATGCCATTGCAGGCAGATGCTGCAGCACAGGGGGCAGCCAAAATCATTTTAATGGGAAAGAAGGAATTTGTGCAGATGCCTAGAGGAGCAGGCATAAAGGTAGATAAGGATACTACAGGAAAAGAAGTTGTTCAGGACAACAGGTTGAAGAAAGTTTTAGTTGTGACTGACAGAGGTCAGCAGCAGGTGCAGAAACAAGTTTGCACACAGCAACCAGTTGAAAGGAATGACAAGGATGTTGTCATAGTTGGGACTATTGCTTGTCCTATTAAAGTTGAAAGACAGACAGGATTGAACATTTCAGAAGTTCAAGAGGTAGTTCAGACAGAGGTTCTGGTCAGACAACCTAACAAACACAGGGTATGTGAGAGAAAAGCCTATATTGACAGGCATGATGATTTACTTGCCAGAAAGCAAGTTACAGTTCAGCAGACTTGGAGCAGCCAAGAGCCAGCAGAGAACAAAGCTGGAACAGATCAGCATATTGCTAAGGCAAAGTGTAAAGGTGGAGGACTTCCACATACTAAACTCATGGGACATGAGTTCTTTTCTGTTGGGGAGTATGGTGCAGGAGCACCTACCTGACAGCTGGCCTTCATGAGGCAGTTAGTTAGTTTGAGTCTTTTTTATGTTTCCAAGAAGGTCTGATAAGACCAAATGCATGTAATAAGGTCATGCTGATCATGATAAGATCATGCTGACCATGCTTTTGCTATTTTTAGCCAGTTTGTTAGGACAGTTGTCATGATGTATGTTCGGTTGGATCTCCCAGCCACCTGGAGAGTTCCCAGCCGCTTGGAGTCAGGTCAGTAGTACTCGCAGGAAAATCTATTTAAGCATGAGGATCGGTTGACTATAGATCATCGATCAGACTTTGCGAGAGGAGAGACTGAATATTGTAATAGCATCTTTTGAAATCGAATAAGAGATCCTGTTCTGTTCAACTTCTGTTTGGTCTCTATTGTTTAATCGATTTACTGCATCTGGGTGGTTTTCATGGATTCGTTGATCCATTCCACCGGTTGATTTGTCTGATCGGTGGAATGGTTATGTACAGTAGGTTAGGTTTTAGTTTGTTTTCTGTTCGCATGCAGGTGTGCACGATCGCGGCTGAAAGGTGTTGAAGACCCTAGCATGGGCATGTGCTAGGTCGAGCTGATAAAGTGTGGAAGATCACCCTGGAAGTGGATCGAGTCATCCCAGGAGGTTCGGCGGATCAGAACAGCGAAAATCCACTAAGGCTGAAAGTTTGTCAAAACCGCATCATCAGGATAATTTGGTGAATGTCCTACAGTCATTTTGAGCATCATCATCCGAGTAGGAGGAGATCGGCATGATGCAGTTGAGTGCATGAAGTGAATGTGCGTCGGGGTGATCATCATCAGGAGAGCTGAGGAGGGGTGCACCGGCATCAGGAAGAAGATCGGGTAGATCGCGGGCCGAAAAAAACTAAGTTTGGCCAACAGCAGGATATGACGTCATCATCATCAGGATATACGTCATCAGGATATTTCAGAGCAGCAGGATATTGAGGAGCTGCAGGTGACGTCATCGTCATCAGGATATATGTCATCAGGATATCAGGTGACGAAGCATCGGAAGGGACGGTGCGAGGAGTTAAGGTTCGTCATCATCAGGATAAATGGAAGGAACCGGATGTTCTTTATCCTGTTGATTATCATGATGTTGAATATCATGATGCTGAAGATAGCGAAGGCGGAAGTTGTCGCGGAAGTGAACAGTGGATGTCAGGAGGATGTTCGCGCTGGTCGAACATGATGATGCTGTCGATAATCGAATAAGGTGATGCTGTTGGCAGGCGAAAGTGCGAAGGCTTGTCATCAGGAGGATATCGGTCGGCGCGGGAAATATGATGATGCTGACAGTGTTAAGCAAAATATGATGATGATGGTGATGGTGATGATGATGATGATGGGCTGCAGACGTCCATGCTGTATTGTAAGGTTATAGTGTGGATGCCTCTGCATCACTATGATAAAGAGTATGTGATGCAAGAAAATAGTCTTGACGAATGTAAAGTCTTATCAGGATTGTACCGAAGTCTACCTTTTCAACTAAATGAGCTTGACACGCTTGGCCAACATGAGTTTGACTATAACCACAATTGGGGTACACCAAAATTCATCCCATTATTGCAAGTGTTGGTAGTTGATTTAATTGACTCTAATTGTCCAACACTCCAGGTCCCAATCATACAGGGAACTGCAGATACAAAAAAATCACAATTGATAACAAACATCAAATCTAGCCTCAAGGAGCAACACCACATGGTCAATCAGCATTGTTACTTCTCGCACCAATTGGAGTCACATCTTTCAACATACATGCATACATTATACATTATGCCCTTTACATTCCAATAAAAGAGGTGAACCCTCTCTCTCTCTCTCTCTCTCTCTCTCTCTCTCTCTCTCTCTCTCTCTCTCTCTCTCTCTCTCTCCCTCCCTATGATATAGTTGTATCACACTCTTCTAGCATGGAAATGCAAGCACTATTGAAAACTAATCATACATGCAAACAATTATAGAAACACACAAATGTTAAAACCCTTCAACTCAAGTTGATTCTCATTGATCACTTTCTTGATACAAACATTACAAATGGCTAGACTTGGAATGCTACAACATTTACCAAACTCTTTATATTCCTTGATCACATGATTACTTGATCACATAAACACATAATCAAAACTATTGTACATCATACCTCATCATTACATAATCCAAATCATCTACTCAAACTTTACTTATCACTATAGAACAACAACACACATTATTACACGATTTCAATCTTCAAATGATGACCATGATTCAACAAATCAAAATAGGCCCAAACAAATAATATAAATATTCTATATATACTCTCTTTTTGAGAATACTAATATTACAAACAAATAAAAATTTCCTCTTTACTACTCTTACAAATACACCCCCCTTATTTATTACTCTTATGACTCAATTTTAAAAACTATGTTCTACTCTTACAAATATACCCCCTTATTTATTACTCTTATGACTCAATTTTAAAAACTATGTATACTTTAAGTTTCCCATATACAAGAAATAATATAACATTTTTAAAGGTTGCAAACCAAAATATTGCTCAATATGATATAGTTTAGCTTCTTTTAGAGTTATTTTGAAAATGTTAATGTAACTAGTTTGAGCAAAAGGTTTCAAAGTTTCAATTTTAAATGGATGTGAATCTCCATTGCTTGGCTTGGATGATCAACACTGGACATTACCATAATACGATGCAATATGATAAGATTTATGAGCATCGTTGGATCTAAAAGTTATGTGACTTTCAAACTTTCATGGTCATTTTCACTTTAAACCTTCAAGGTTGTATTCTTGAGAGGTATAATCACATCTTTAATAGTCAATCAATTAGCTTGCCACTCACTTTAAATACATCTAACAATAAAAGAATGCAAAATGTAAATGTAAAAACCCCTTCAACAACTCATTTTAAGTATATGTACTAGAGATCCATCAACAACTACATTTAGATGTATAGAAAAGTTGCACTAGGCAACACAAGAAAAGTGGGAGAATCTTGAAAATAATATAGACAATGCAAGAAGTTTGTCCAATTGACTTGAATATGATGAATGGAAGGAATAACATGTTTCTTCCTTTTAACCTTATACCATTTAAATGATCATTCCCATTCATTCTACATTGTACTTTCGTCTGTTCTTTTGGATCAACATTTTCCAACAATTGACACCTATGGATAAATTACCCATGTAGGTTCAAAAGCATTCACTACCTACATGCATCGAATGAAATGCTAGGATTGAATAGTAGGAGCCCATGATTTCTATTAGATGAGGGAAACTAATCACTTGTGTAATATGCAGGCGGCGATACCCATGGCGAAGATAGCAAGTGATCCCGCAAAAAAAAAGTATACTCGATTAGTGACTTTGGATGATCACAAGTTCTGGTTCATCAGATTTATTAAATACCACAAAGCTCTCAATGCCTTGAAATACTCTCTCTCAATACTAGATCATGACATGGAACATAGGGATAGAAAACAATCATCATTCACTTAGAGACATGGAAATTGAACTTCCAAGTAACTCCTCGGTGTACCCATTGCACACCAAGGTGCAATTGCTAGTAATTAAAAACTTGAAAATTTACGATATCTGAAAGTTGTGGTTCTATTATAAGCAATTGGCTTTCTAGATATATGAACTGATGGATACGGTGTATATTCCTATAATGACTACTTTCAATTTCAAGAATTGCTAACATGAAGAATAGCCAATTGGAAATCATTTCAGTTTAAAACAATTTTTAATCTAGTCATCTTAGTTGTTTTAAATGCAATATATAAAATATTTCAACTAGAATTAATATCAAATGGATTACCGATCGCTATGGAATTTTAATAATAGAAAACACAATTTATTAATTAAACACATTTTAAGTTTTATAATTCTAAAATGAAAATGTTTGAAATGTATATCTGAAATGTTTGAACTGCATTGGTAGGAAGAAAATTGAGTGGTCACACAAGACGCAACAAAAGCGGCAAATAGATAACAAAAGGAAGTTGGTAGTTTCAAATTTGTATTAAAGTAGGAATTGAAACCCAGACGGTAGTTATTCATACTAGCAATTACACCTTGGTGTGCAATGGGTACGCTGAAGAGTTTTGGAAGTTTAATTTCTATATATCTTTAAGTGCACAATGATTGTCTTGTATTCTCATGGTGCATGTAATTTTTTGTTTTCTCAAGTGTCGTGAATTCATTTTCATAATAGTAATTAATTTTAAGATCCTTGTGTTTTGGTTAGTATCTACTTCAAATGTGTGAGCTTCTATGTTTGGTGTCTAGTATCTATTTACATGCATCTTCTTTCTAGATTCTTGTTCATGCACTACATCTAGGTTCACCTACATTCCATTAGTTGGCACCTATGCATATTATTTGAAGTATGTATGTTTGTTTATCACAAGCCTCATATTTCACATTTTAACACCTACATTGAATATGCATTCTCTTGTAAATATAAGCATGGTCACTAGCTACTTCATGCTTCTTTGTCATCTAGTCTATCATCATGCATCCTCTCATGGGGTGGCACACAATAGAAAGATTGATCAAACCTAGTGACCGTTATTGCTTTTATAATTTGACACATTTGCATAATTTGGAGCTCAAATAGATTAAAATTAAATTTAGACATGGTATAATTTTAGATTGATAATTCATAATTGTTTAAAAATATTGATTTGAAGGGAAAAACTTTTGATTTGTTTGAATTTGCAGATGATATGGGAATGATCTCAAGACCTAAAAAATGGCATGCATTCTATGTCACGGGAGCCCATTCTGTTCAATCTTTCTTTGCAAAACTTTTGTTACTCAAAAAGAGGCCTGCCATCCACTTGAATTAATCATTTCATCAAGACCTTGACATTGAACGGGTATGCTGAGATAGCATGTAGAAAAGAAGTAATTAGTGGTGAGTGCATGACCATTTATTATACTTGGGAAGAGAGCATACACTTTTGGCAACCTGATGAGGGTGAAAATGGAGTAAATTAAATATGTCGACATGATTAATAATTTAGTTAGTTTTGATTAGTAGTGGGTAAAAGTAGTAATGGAGATGACAAACTTATTTTTCCTTTTTTTTTTGTTTTGGTCAACTATTTGCATGTGTTTAGGCTTTGTTGCATGCGTGCAGATATGCCTCTCTCTCTCTCTCTCTATATATATATATATATATATATATATATATATATTGTTGCACTTAGCTCTCAATGAATGGGGCTCACCAAGAATGAGAGGGAAGGGTAAATCTTAAATTTGATTTCATTGTATCTCTCTATCAAATGAATAAGCTTTATGTAGCCATAAAGTGGAACATATATATATATATATATATATATATATATATATATATATATATATATAGAGAGAGAGAGAGAGAGAGAGAGAGAGAGAGAGAGAGTTAAAAAATTATTGTGAGTTGCAAACAAAGGAAGAAATAAGAGGGAAATAAATGCATTTATCATGATGTTCATTACACTAAACAATTGGAGTCAATGGCATCATGACAACTATTTTACTCAAGGGATGAGATTATGGAGAGTAATTACCTTTTCATAAAGCAATTACCATTATAGAGAGTGTGTTTTCTAAACATTTAGTGCCCGTGGGGAGCTATGCTTATCCTCAAAGGTTATAAAGAAAATAAGTTTGTCCTAAAAAATTGGGTGGAAAAAACACATCAAAAGGCTAAATTAATTAAGGTGGAAGATGTGTAGAATTTGAGAGAAGAAAGACTTGATGAAATGATTAATTCAATTGGAGTTTTGATCTGATAATAGGTGGAATCCCCTCAAGTGATGGGCCTATTTTCTATGAATTTTCATGGATTTTTAATTATACAAGGCATGCAATGCATTCAATCATAATGTGACAGAATAATGAAAGCTTTGTTTTGTATAAATTCCTTATTTTCATAGCCAAGTTCCCACCTAGATTGAAGAGGCTACCAAAAAAAGTACTAAATTTGTTTGCACAATCAACATGGGACTAATTGCAAGTATGGATGTTTCTAATTGTAGTATGGCATTATGTCAATGAATTCTTTATTTTGTACCTATCTGCACTTAAATAGATTAGTAATTTCTTGTTTATTCATATTCATGTTCCCCCCAATTGAAGAGGTTAGCTAAAAAAAGTATTGAAAGTTATGGACATTATTTTGATTATATGTCAATTACAATTCTCGGGTTATTAGTTTGATTAGTCATGCTAACCATGGTTTCCTTTTGCAAGGATTAAATGAAAGCCTAGAGGATGTGTAAAAAATCAAATTTCATAAAAGAAAGCACTTATATTTAGAAAAGGATTACCATGAAATCCATCACAAGAAACCATTTCAAAAGATAAAGATCAAAGAAAGTATGTCTTCCAAATGTTTGTCTATAGAAAATAAAGATATAAATTTTCATTTACCACACCATGTCAAAGGATTGGTTGGATTTGGAGCTCTAGATCACCTTGTGGGTCGATAGTATAATTATTGGGAGGGATTCTTAAACAATTGAAAGGGATGAAATTTTAGATGGAGAGAAAGAAATATCTTGTATAGTTTCAATAAGTTTTAAGAAGATACCAATAAGTGTACCACCGAAATTAGTGGATTCGAAGGTGGAATCTGACAAATTGAGAGTTATATTATATTTTGGGATTGTCAATTTCTCATGAGGGGTGTCAAAATTATCCCATGGTTATGTTGAAATGACAAGTGGTTCATATGATGGCAAAATTTTTTAAATATAACCCTTGGCATAGTGTTTTGATATCATTTGGATTGTATTGTAGGGATTTGTAGGCTTTTAGTTTAGGTCTAATGTTATCAAAGTGTTAACACATGGGGTACAACATTAGTGGAGTTTCTCAATCTATTGTAAACTTAATTTGAAGGAATATATTTTAGTTTACATTTGGTGGTGGGTTTCTTACTCAAAATAGTTTTCCCAAGTATGTATGTCAGCTTATCTTCTCTATCTCCTTCACTTATTCTTCTATGTTTAATTAAGGTTACATGTGTTTTGGAACAACAAAATTTCTTACTTTCCATTACTCCTAATTTAGGAATAAGCATTATAAAACCAACATTTGGTATCAAAGCCTTATTTGGATTGATACTATGAAGGAAGGGATACATTTCTTATGTTTCTTTCTATTTTTGTTTTGGAATAATTCAGGTGGATTTGAAATAAGATTTGAAAATTAGAAGTCATGGCCAACACCTTGACAATTAAGATTAAGAAGTCATGGCAAACATGTTATGAAGGGCACTCCCCTTACCAACCCAAACACACAACAATAACAGAGAATAAAATAGGAAATGCAAGAAAGAAACACTTGCTTTATATTATCTCAATGCAATGAAATTACAATATTCAGGAAAATTACTAGCTACAACCCCACGGTCTTTCTGATTACAAAAATCTACAAACCAGAGCCACCATCTGCACTGTTGAACCCCCCTCTAACCCCCATTTGCTCCTTTATTTGGAATGCATAACCGCCCTAGAATATTTTAGAAAATGTAACTCCCGCCATGAAGATATTTTTAATTTTTTAAAATTTCGGTATTACAATTTCCTGGGATCATAACATTTGATTCGACCATCGGATTTTCAATTATTATATATCGTTGGAAAGATCTTAAAAATACGATTGGCGATTTTCGGCCAATTTTTGGGCCCATCCAGAGCCTCTAAGTGCCTCAAATTTTACTTCGAATATTTTTATCAAGATTTTGAAAAATGAAAATATTAAATCCCACAAATGACAAATGATATTGAAGTGATTTCTTGACCATTAGCTTCAATTCACAATTCTTGTGATTCTTGTAAGATTTTGTGTCCATACGTGCACAAATGTCAACTTACTAAAAATAGTAACCCTACCAATTTTAGCCCTTAGTGAAAAAGAAACAATATTTTTGGGTGATGCAAGATTGCTCTTACACCCTGGATGCTCTTGCATTACATGTTTAAATGATTTTTATGTAGTAATGAGTTAACTGACTTCCATAGATGTAAAAATGGAAGAAGAGGAAAAATGTATCACTTTGATTTGTTCATTTCAGCATACCATCTTTTTATTATGAAGCCTATTTGTCTAAAGGAGATCAATATCCTTTTTTGTTCTCTAGAACTAGGGGTGCAGAAGTTGTTTTACATTGTTTGGGTATACCACTCAATTATGTTGTATCTGTAAAAAAATGTAAAGAAAATAAACATATCCTCAAAAGTTGGGTGGAAAAAACATATCAAAAGGGTAAATTGATTAAGGTGGAAGATGTACAAAAATTGATAAAGAAAAACTTGATGAAATGATAAATTCAATTGGAGGATGTGATTTGAGCTTCTATTTTTTTATAAGAACATACAAATTGAAATGTATTTGATAATGATGATGCTTCCTATTGAGCACTTGATCAATCCATATGTTATTCTATTTATAATTTAAATTTAAGACCATGGAACACAAACATGAAAATATTTTCTCTAAGTTTAAAGATTTCTAGAAAAGTTTATAATTGTAGTCACATAAAATAAAAAGAATGCCACTTACACCAAAGCAAATGCCTCAGCTTGCACTCATGCTAGTTGTCCACCACTGTCGATGAACTAAGCTATTATATTTAATATAATAGATATAATAATTATATTTTATTCTATATATAAAATAAATATAATTGAGTAATAAATATTTATATGTATTAAATATATTAATATTATATTTGTCATGCCCACATTTCCCATGCGGTCACAACACGCATCATGTCCACATTTGTCATGTGGTCATGACACGAAATATCAAAAATTTTCCCACGCTTCCCTAGAAACCCCCTCGCACGCTTAAGCGTGCTCAGTGGCGTACGCTTAAGGCGTAAACAATATAGTTGTCAGCGGGGTATTACGCACATGTGCGCACACCCAACGCAAGAAGGCTGACAAGGGGGTCATTGCGACGCGGTTAATGTTGCTACAAGGGTTAAACTTACTAAACTCCTGAACCCTAAATTCTAGAAAAATCTGGCAGCATAACGCCTCACGGGCGTGAGTGGGATTTATTACACTAACATTAATCTTGATGACGTGGTTTCCTGACTTAGTTTAATCTCACTAATTACATTGGTACAATAGTTGATTAAGTTGATTGATCATTTTTCAACAAAGCACGATCATTCGTTCTCCTTCACGTTTTCTGAAATTTAATATTAATTTCTCCTCCTAAATTTAGCATTTTCAACAAAGCCTGTTCATTTGTTCTCCTACCGTTTCTCTAAAATTTAATTTAATTTTCTCTCTTTTACGTTCTCTATCAATCAGAGTTATCACTGCATCCTTTACATTATTCCTAATTTCTTGGTAGATCAGTCCTATATCAATCAGAGTTATCACTGCATCCTTTACATTATTACTAATTTCTTGGTAAACCAGATCACTTAAACATGACTTACTAACTTTGCTAGATGAAGTCCCTTAGGTTTCCGCTCTGGTTTAATTTCAACGTTTGAATTAATTTTGATAATTAATTTGCCCCTAATTAGGATTAACAGAGAGTTAAATCTTACTTAGTTCTCTTAGCCTATTTCGAAAATGCAACTCATTTTCTCCTCTTTGTTTTCACTTTTATCTTTCTTTCTCTTTGTCTCTCATTTTTCTCAATTGGATGTTTTCTCAATCTACAGGTCGAGTTTACAATGGCCACATATGAAATGCATATGATGGCTTAATTGCATTTATAAAAATACACATATCTATATAAATACAAATAAACATGTGTATATATATATATACACATGCTTATTTGCATTTATATTTCTAAGTTTTATTTTATTAGAAAAATAAGAATATTTTTCTTTTCGTTTTCTTGGTATTTTAAATGTGAAAATTGTTAAACCTCAAACACATTTTCTTATATTTTAGAGGGTAAGTGCAAGAAGATGGGGGGCCAAAAAGGGGTCTTAAGTGGCCACTTTTTTTCTGAAATCAGGAAATACTGGTCTTAGATGAGAAATTGAGCATAGTTACACTCAAAATTTGGAGATGCAACCAAAACAATGTTCGTAGTGCTCCGAGTCTACTTTCTAAACTACTATTTTTTTTTAAAAATGGCATAGATTAAGGGGTTCAAAAGAGGGAGCCATAGAAATTGGTGTTATTTCTGTCAAAAAAACATAACATAGCATGTTTTGTGGCTCCCTCAAAAGGTCAACTTTTTTTTGGTATTTTTAAAATCGCTTTGGTGAGAAATTAGCTAATAGCATGTAGTTTATGCCCGATTTTTCTGATAATTTTTTGATGAATATTTGATTTTTTACTAATTTTCAAAGTGGACACATCCTAAAAAATAGAATTTTGGCCGTGCTACCCCTATAAAATTTGAAAACTAATTGAAAATCATTTTTTTCTTTTTTTAATATTTGTAGAATGGAGTCTAGTTTCTAAATATGTAATTTTTTTGAAATTTCAATGAATAGTTCATTTACAATGAAAAAAAGACCAAACAGTGGTTTTTGCCCAAAAACAGACACACAAACAAAAGAAATTAAAGATGAAAGGTTTAACATTGTTAAAATGTGAAAAAAATCATATCGTTAAATAGCTAAGAGAAAGCCTAACATTACCCAGGTGTTCAATTTGTTCGACATTGAAACACGTGCAAATCTAAGGGTTAGCACGAACAAAATTATGTGAAATATTGAAGAATTTGGAAAAACACGTCTGTGACTGTTCAAAAGGCACTCCAAGCCTTTGGGTTGGAAATCCAAAGCAAATCCCAAGCTCAAGGCTTGGGATTCCCAAAGCAAGACATAACGCGAGCGCGTTATAACGCACTCTCATTATGTTTTGCTTTGCATTTTTCCTTTTCTGCAAGTCTGTTATGTCATGTTTGACATAACACGAGCGCATTATAACGCGCTCGCGTTTTGTTCCCCTTAATTTTTTTTATGTTCAAGGCTATTAATCATGTGTGTATGTATGTATGTATGTATGTGTCGATGTATGCCTATATGTATATATGTATGTATCTATGTATGCCAATATGTATGTATGTATGTATGTATGTATGCCTATATGTTTGTATGTATGTATCTATGTATGCCAATATGCCAATATGTATGTATGTATGTTTCTATGTATGCCTATATGTATGTATGTATAGTGTCGAGGGCAGAGGAGGGTAGAGATGGGAGTGAGCCAGATAGGGGAGAAGAGGGGTGGATAAGGATTGAGTGATTAAGGTTTAAGGTTGAGGGTTGAGCGTTTAGGGATAGGATTTAGAGTTTCGGTATAAGGGATTAGAGTTTAGGACCTTGAGGGATTAGGGTTTAGGGTTGAGGCTTTAGGGATAGCATTTAGGGTTAAGGGTCGAGTGATTAGGTTTAAGGTAGAGTGTTGAGGGTAGAGGGATTAGGGATTAGGGTTTAGGGTTGAGGCTTTAGGGATAGCGTTTAGGGTTAAGGGTCGAGGGATTAGGTTTAAGGTAGAGTGTCGAGGGTAGAGGGATTAGGGATAGGGTTTAGGGTTGAAGGTTTAATGATTTAGGGTTGAGGCTTTAGGGATGAGGGTTAAGGGATTAGGGTTTAAGATATAGTGTCGAGTGTTGAGCATGTAGGGATAGGTTTTAGGGTTCAAGTTTTAAGGGTTAAGGGTCGAGGGATCAGAGTTAAGGGTTGAGGGATTAGGGTTTGACGTTGAGGGTTGAGTACATTGAGGTTCGAGGGTTAAGGGTTTCGGGATAGGGTTTCAGGTCGAGGGATTAGGGTTAAGGGATAGGGTTGGAGGGTTTAGGGATAAGGGATTGGGGTTTAAGGTATAGTATCGAACCTGTTGAGGGTCTAGGAATAGGGATAGCGTTTAGGGTTTAGGGATGAGGGATTAGAGTTAAGGGGTGACGGATGACAAATTTGGGATGAGGGATTAGGGTTTAGGGATAAGGTTTAGGGTTAGGGTTGAGGGATTAGGGTTTAAGGTATAGTGTTGAGGGTTTAGGGATAGGGTTTAGGGTTGAGGGATTAGAGTGAAGGGTTGAGGGATTAGGATTTGACGTTGAGGGTTGAGGGTTTAGGGATAGGGTTGAGGGTCGAGGGATTAGAGTTAAGGGTTGAGGGATTAGGGTTTGACTTTGAGGGTTGAGGGTTGAGGGTCGAGGGTCAAGGGTTTAGGGATAGGGTTGAGGGTCGATGGATTAGGATTAAAGTAGAGTGTGGAGGGTATAAAGATTAGGGATAGGGTTGGAGGGTTTAGGGATAAAGGATTAGGGTTTAAGGTATAGTATTGAGTCTGTTGAGGGTTTATGAATAGGGATAGCATTTAGGGTTTCGGGATGAGGGATTAGAGTTGAGGGATGATGGATTAGGGTTAAGGGTTGAGGGATTAGGGTTTAGGGATAAGGTTTAGGGTTGAGGGTTGAGGGATTAGGGTTTAAGGTATAGTGTTGAGGGTTGAGGGTTTAGGGATAGGGTTTAGGTTGATGGATTAGGGTTTAGGGTTGATGGATTAGAATTTAATGTCAAGGTTAGGGTTAGAGTGTCGAGGGTAGAGGGATTAGGGATAGGGTTTAGGGTTGAAGGTTTAAGGATTGAGGGTTGAGGCTTTAGGGATGAGGGTTTAAGGTTTAAGATATAGTGTCAAGTGTTGAGGGTGTAGGGATAGGGTTTAAGTTTTAAGGGTTAAGGGTTGAGGGATAGGGATTAGGGTTTAAGGTATAGTGTTGATGGTTGATGGTTTAGGGATAGGGTTTAGGTTTGAGGGATTAGGGTTTAGGGTTGATGAATTAGGGTTTAATGTTGAGAGTTGAGGGTTGAGGGTTGAGGTTGAGGGATAGGGTTAATGGTCAAGGGATTAGGGTTAAATAAGAGTGTCAAGAGTAGAGGGATTAGGGTTTAAGGTATAGTATCAAGCTCATTGAGGGTCTAGGAATAGGGATAGCATTTAGGGTTTAGGGATGAGGGATTAGAGTGAAGGGTTGAGGGATTAGGATTTGACGTTGAGGGTTGAGGGTTTAGGGTTTAGGGTTTAGGGTTTAGAGATAGGGTTGAGGGTCGAGGGATCAGAGTTAAGGGTTGAGGGATTAGAGTTTGACGTTGAGGGTTGAGGGTTGAGGTTCGAGGGTCAAGGGTTTAGGGATAGGGTTGAGGGTCGAGGGATTAGGGTTAAAGTAGAGTGTGGAGGGTATAAGGATTAGGGATAGGGTTGGAGGGTTTAGGGATAAGGGATTAGGGTTTAAGGTATAGTATCGAGTCTGTTGAGGGTTTAGGAATAGGGATAGCATTTAGGGTTTAGGTATGAGGGATTAGAGTTGAGGGATGACAGATTAGGGTTGAGGGTTGAGGGATTAGGGTTTAGGGATAAGATTTAGGGTTGAGGGTTGAGGGATTAGGGTTTAAGGTATAGTGTTGAGGGTTTAGGGTTGACGGATTAGAGTGAAGGGTTGAGGGATTAGGATTTGACGTTGAGGGTTGAGGGTTTAGGGTTTAGGGTTTAGGGATAGGGTTGAGGGTCGAGGGATTAGAGTTAAGGGTTGAGGGATTAGGGTTTGATGTTGAGGGTTGAAGGTTGAGGGTTGAGGTTCGAGGGTCAAGCATTTAGGGATAGGGTTGAGGGTCGAGGGATTAGGGTTAAAGTAGAGTGTGGAGGGTATAAGGATTAGGGATAGGGTTGGAGGGTTTAGGGATAAGGGATTAGGGTTTAAGGTATAGTATTGAGTCTGTTGAGGGTTTAGGAATAGGGATAGCATTTAGGGTTTAGGGATGAGGGATTAGAGTTGAGGGATGACGGATTAGGGTTGAGGGATTAGGGTTTAGGGATAAGGTTTAGGGTTGAGAGTTGAGGGATTAGGGTTTAAGGTATAGTGTTGAGGGTTTAGGGATCAGGTTTAGGGTTGAGGGATTAGAGTGAAGGGTTGAAGGATTAGGATTTGACATTGAGGGTTGAGGGTTTAGGGATAGGGTTGAGGGTTGAGGTTCGAGGGTCAAGGGTTTAGGAATATGGTTAAGGGTCGAGGGATTAGGGTTAAAGTAGAGTGTGGAGGGTATAAGGATTAGGGATAGGGTTGGAGGGTTTAGGGTATAGTGTTGAGGGTTGATGGTTTAGGGATAGGGTTTAGGTTTGAGGGATTACGGTTTAGGGTTGATGAATTAGGGTTTAATGTTGAGAGTTGAGGGTTGAGGGTTGAGGCTTAAGGGTTGAGGTTGAGGGATAAGGTTAATGGTCAAGGGATTAGGGTTAAATAAGAGTGTCGAGGGTAGAGGGATTAGGGTTTACGGTATAGTATCGAGTTTGATTAGAGTGGTTTAGGAATAGGGATAGCATTTAGGGTTTAGGGATGAGGGATTAGAGTTGAGGGATGACGGATTAGGGTTGAGGGTTGAGGGATTAGGGTTTAAGGTATAGTGTTGAGGGTTTCTTTCATCAAATTTAGATTTATGGGTTCGATTATATTGATTGCCTCTCCAGTTTTGGGGTGTGGATGTTTTGGAATCAATCAGGATGTCTTCAGGAGACTTTGTGGAAGTGGATTGGAAATCACTTGACAAAACCCCTACTATTTATGCTTGGATAAGGATTTGTCACAAACTAGAACTTCTGCTTCCAAAGAAGATTTGTCTTTCTTCCTCGATGGGCATTTCTATCAAGAACTTGATTATGAGGGCTTGCCCCTTCATTGTTATGCCTATCATATGGCAGAGCATCTGGCAAGCTCTTGCAGGAAACAGGAAAAGTTCTCCCTCAAAAACCTTGTGGTCATTCAAGTCTGAAGGGGAAGGTTTAGAAAGAGATGTGATCAATGCAAAGGATGTGATCAATCTATAGCAGGACAAAATGCGAGCGCGCTATAACGCGCTCGCATTTTGTCTTGCTATTGAAATGGTAAAAAAGTGTTGACCCCCATGATCCAGGCCCACATGCTCTATTTTCTTACTAATTCTACGCGTGCTCTGACAAAATAGAAGTGCTTTCATGCTGTTAGGAAGTTCACATGCACATTTGACAAATTGTACCACCTTTGCATGATCTTTCCACCACCTTTTCTGCTTTGCCAACTTGAGAAGGAGGAAATAACATAGTTTTCACACCAAGTTTGATATATATCTATTCAAATTTCAATTTTTGTAGTGTTGCAATGTTAATTGTGATTAAATTTTAGGAATTTAACATTATAGATTGGTTAATAGTATTGTTGTTAGTAATTATATTTGAGTGTTATTCAATTTAACATTGAAAAGGAAGCAAGTCATGAAAAACTCAAATTGTTGAGGAGTTTGATGCAAGAAGAAAAAAACACTACATAATTGGGTACTCTCTCCATTCGAATCTTCATTTTTTAGGTATGTCAAGTTTTTACATGCATGTTCTTTACATTTTCCTTATTTCGGATTGAATTACTTTATCATGCTTTATCATACATGTTTAAAATAGACACATTCCCAATCAAGAAAGCAACCTAGAATCTCACATGATGCCATGTATATTTTCTACACTTGGGCTCTTTAATAATTATGTGTAATAAACAGACCTTAACATACCATGATGTCAAACTATACAAGAATAAATTCTTACAACATAATAAAAATACAATCCCACTATTATCTTGTATTCATTTCTTAGGAACTAATATTGGTCTCTTTATCATGCTACAGACAAATTCTCCGTCATGCCGAGGAAACGATCAAGAATTAAACCAACACAGGAAGAGATAGAAGCTAAGAATGCAAAGAAAGCAGTGGCTATGAGGGAACTTCGTGAGAAGAGGAAATTGGACACGAGAAATGAAGACATACCAATTGAAGAGGAACCACAACCATCACAGAGAGATACGGTATTGGCGGCACAAAGAGAACGAATGCAAAAACTTCATGGTATGAGAGATTTGAATACCATAGTTGGAGACACGTCCTCTACTGCAAGTCAACATGTAGGGACACCATCTACCACATCTCAAGTTGAGAGTACATCATCACTCACATGTGATGAAGGAGGTACGCCATCGTTCCCACCTCAACCTCAAGGTATGTCATCTATTCCATCTTCAATTGAAGGTATGCCATCTAACCCATCTCATTTAAATATTGATGAAATTCTTAATGTTGAGATGAATTTACCTAACTTAACACCACCTAGAATTTTGCATAGAAAGCCAAAGTCTTCAGTTCGTAGATTTTTTTGGTTGATAGATGATACTAACATTGCACCATATGAGGACTGTTGTACACTGACAAGATCAAATGAGATGCACTCTTTTAGAAGCTCAATTGCAGGTTCATGGAGTATCCATACATGAAAGATGTCATGCTTTTGTTCTTCCTGTACAATTCAAGTCTGGGATGAATGCGAGTCAAAGGAGTGGGTTGAGGAATGACAATTAAGTTATCTTAGCCCACTTGACACGTATCGACCCCCGATGGCACTGGAACTAACACAGATGGAATCACCAGTTGACTTTGACCACATATCAGATTTAGTTCAACCAGGTAATATAGGGCACGTATATGCATCTAATTTCATCTAGTTCAACCAGGTAATGTCATCTTACTTTGTAGTGTTGACTAATTTCATCTAATTTTCTACACATATCAATGTAGGGCACGTATATGCAGTTATTGCAGATGAAGATAATGAAGAGGGAACAAATTATTACTTATGTCGTTGTGTTCAAGCCAAAAAAAAATTAGAGGCCCCAGTTACGGATGGAGAAAACATCGAATACCCTACAGGCTCAGTGGTTATTACTGGAACATGGCTTAGAAGGTACCCACATAAGAGTGTTAATATTTGGCTATTTCAGGACTTTGACACACATCGGAAGATTCTTCATTACTCGAACCTTGTCGTGGCATCCAATGTTCATTTGATAAAGTATCGGGGTAGACCTTTGAACAAAATCTTGTGGAAGGTGCGTGAGTCTGACCATGAAGCAATACTTGACACAATAAAGAGTAGAGTAGACCCAGACGGTTCATTGGATTAATTTGTAAGTATTCACATTGATTTTGTAAAGTCATGTTACATTTAGTTGTAAGTATACACATTAATTTGTATGAACATATACATATTTTTACATCATCATGTTATGCCTTTTTGGTGTTCTACTCCTGATGCGACCAAACTCATAACTCACCCTACTTCCTCTAGACACCATTTGATGATCTCTCCAACACCCTGGATCTAGGGCGCCCAATCATGATGATGACCTATATACCATTCTCCCAAGGTTTTCATAATGAATGAAAAGAAGACCAAGGGCGCCCAAGCTTAATAGACTTATTTCTTTCAATTTTGATGATCCAAACTCTTGCAAAATGACATCCACTTTCATGCCTTTAGATGTTCCTTCACATACAGGGCACCAAATCAAGTTGGAAAATCTACATAAGGATGGCAAAATGGATGAAAGGAGACATGAAATACACCTTAGGACTCCATGCTAAGGTTTGAGTCATTAAAGTCTCTTGATATTAGGCGCTCATGATGATGAAACTTAGAGCTTTTTCCTTTCCTATGTTCTCATCTAAGATGTTTGAATGATAAGGAGTGCCTCGACCTCTATAATGTACATTAGGCACCAAAATTAAGGTGATTTTAAGTCACTTTGAGTCATTTGGGGTCAGTTTGAGTCTTTGAGCCATGTTGCAAAAAAGTGTCAAAGTTGTCAAGTTATATAAAGCAACTTTTACATTTTTGGTGTCCTGCTCATGATGCAACCAAACTGACTGTTCCAACGCATCCGGATGGGTACATTTACACTAGGCATGGTCCTTTTTTTCACCCAAACATGTCGAAACAGTCCGAGCTACATTGTACTGATGATATCCCTGAAGAGTCCAAAGTGCAAAAAGGCAGAAATCTTTGACGAGATGTTACTCAAAAATCATGTCACTTAGAAACATTTCGTCTGAGGTAACGCGATCATGTATAGTGTCTCTAAAATAACCTCTCTCAGTTTTTTATATCTCTGAGGTATTTGCCTGTGGTGAAAGGTTTTCTGCTGCCCCAAAAATCATCAGAAGGAGGCAGTGTAAAGTTGCAAAGGGGTGTAACTTTCATCCTGCTCCTGATGCGACCAAACTGACCATTCTAACACATCCAGATGGGTACATTTACGCTAGGCATGGTCTTATTTTTCACCCAAACATGTCGAAACAGTCTGAGCTACATTGTACCCATGATATCCCTAAAGAGTCCAAAGTGCAAAAAGGCAACAATCTTTAAAGAGATGTTACTCAAAAACTGTGTCACTTAGAAACATTCTGTCTAAGGAAACGCGATCACGTAGAGTGCCTCTACAATAACCTCTCTCAATTTTTTATATCTCTGAGATATTTGCCCGTGGTGAAAGGTTTTCTGTTGCCCCAAAAATCGTTAGAAGGAGGCAGTGTAAAGTTGCAAAGGGGTGTAACTTTCATCCTGCTCCTGATGCGACCAAACTAACTATTCCAACGCATCTGGATGGGTACATTTACACTAGGCATGGTCTTTTTTTTCACCCAAACATGTCGAAACAGTCCGAGCTACATTGTACCCACGATATCCCTAAAGAGTCCAAAGTGTAAAAAGGCAACAATCTTTGACGAGATGTTACTCAAAAACTGTGTCACTTAGAAACATTCCGTCTAAGGCAACACGATCACATAGAGTGCCTCTACAATAAACTCTCTCATTTTTTTATATCTTTGAGATATTTTCCCGTGGTGAAAGGTTTTCTGCTGCCCCAAAAATTGTCACAAGGAGGCAGTGTAAAGTCGCAAAGGGGTGTAAATTTTGTCTTGCTCCTGATGCGACCAAATTGACTATTCCAACGCGTCCGGATGGGTACATTTATGCTAGGCATGGTCCTATTTTTCACCCAAACATGTCGAAACAGTCTGAGCTACATTGTACCGACGATATCCCTGAAGAGTCCAAAGTGCAAAAAGGCAACAATCTTTGACGAGATGTTACTCAAAAACCATGTCACTTAGAAATATTTTGTCTGAAGCAACGTGATCACGTAGAGTACCTCTACAATAACCTCTCATTTTTTATATCTCTGAGACATTTGCCCATGGTGAAAGGTTTTCTGCTGCCCCAAAAATTGTCAAAAGGAGGCAGTGTATTAAGTCAGGATGAAAGCCTATTCACTCTAGGCGCCAATCTCAAGTTGCACAATCATGAATGGGTGCCTAGAGAAATAAGGCGCTACATCATGGTTCCAGGACCTTCAAATGGCACCAAAGCATGTAGGAGGAATTTTTAAGGAGCCAGAATATTTTTGAAACTCTAAGGAACTAGTCTAAAGACTCTATGGCACCATTTTAATGAGCGCCTAAGTTTGAATTGATCTTGTGATTGAAAGTTTGGTGATGTATTGGTGCGAGATGATCTTCAGTTGAAGCAATCTAAGTTCCAGGAAAGGTTTAGAAGTTATCAACCTCTTCACTAAGTTAGGTACACTTTACAAGCTTTCTTACCCAAGAGTTGCACCTCATTAAGACAAGGCGCATCTTAACCTTCGGGACTTTTCCAAAGAAGAACTTTAGTTTATTAGCACCTTTGGACCTTGTTTTGCATTCTGAAAGAGAACGCGCACTTTGGAGGCATTTCTAACCTAGATTGACGCCTAGGTATAGTCATCTCTCTGGAGCATTACAATGTGTTTTAAAATGAAGGAGGACATTTCATAAGTTGGGGAATTGATCACTGAAGACCTTGGAGTGTTTGAATTACTCTAAGCAAGAAGGTGCATTTGCATGGAGTAGCATACTCTAGATAGAGCCTAATGCCATCAAGGTGCAATTCCACCCTCACTTTGGTGCCTATCATCAAGAAGGGGCATTGGGCATTCCTTGAACAGTTCTAAGCATTTGAAGTTTGTGAAATCACCAAGGAATGTTGGGCGCCATGTGTATCCTCAACAAGCTTGAGTTTGTGCCTAGACAAGTTAGCACTTATTCATGTTGTAACTTCTCTCTTGAAGCGCCTAACTTGGGAAAAAGTTATCTTGTTGTTAGTCAAGTGTTTGATGTGTTTTGGAGACTCCAAAAGACTTCCTCTTGCTAGGCGCTCTTCTTTGCAACTACAACCTTCAATTGGCACCTAGATCCTGAAGAAAAACACTTAGACTTCAATTTTCATGCACTTAGACTTCAAGGCGCCAAAACTAGTAGGAAAATATTTGGGGAGAAACCACGATGATAAAAGTTGGGTAAATTTAACCTCTGAGTTTGATTAGGCTCCATATAACAACAATATTTATATCATGTCTCTTTGCTTTATGAAACAAGCAGTATGTGTCAAGTCATAGGGATAACACTTTGGTACTTAGAAATTTCTCTGTGACTTTTGATAAGATTATCTACTATTATGTGGATGCTTGATAGTATTATCCTGATCCATTGGACTAGTGTGGCTATGAGGTTGGAAAGTGTTGCAACCTCCATCCTTTAAACTTCTCCACCTTGTTATGGGTTGTTTTGAGTATTTTCACTTGCTTTCTCTTCGAGAATATTTTCTAATGATACATGATGTGTCATAGATCATTCAACTTGATAAACAACATGGAGGGATTATCATGCCTCCTATACTTCTTGCAAGTTTCTTTATAGATAGCTCACATCATTGTCCATCTAGGTGGTCATTTCCCTAAATATTATGATAAGATAATCCTGTTAATGAACTTTGGATTGAATGAGAATTAACATGCTTTGTCTTGACTAGAATAGTTGGGATGGACAAAAATCTATTGATTCTAGGTTGGGTTGTTAAAGGTCAAGAAGTTTTGGTGTCTAATGCCCTCTAAATATAAATATTCAAAATTATAGTGGTTCAATAAGTTACAACAAACAGTCAGGTATGTTAGATCTAGGGCACACAACTGAGAGGGGGGGTGAATCAGTTGTACAAAAACTTGCTTTCAATTCAAACACTTAAATCCTCTTGTTATTTAATAGCATATCAATTAATTACTCATGAAAGCATAAAGCATAAACACCAGAGCAGATACACATCAACACATGAAACACCAAGATTTTGACGTGGAAAACCCGGTCAAGGGAAAAACCACGGGGTGATTAACCCAAGGATTATTCTCTATTTGAAGAATAAAAAAAATAGATGGCACATGCCAATTAGGGCTCACTACCTGAGCACACTGCTCACAAGAGGCACACTGCCTACAAGAGACACACTGTCTACAAAGTAACAAGTATTACAAATTTGAACTGGAGATTGACATCTTTACCATGTCTGGATTAGTTCCATTTAAGCCCAAAAACTCCTACTCTGTCTTTCGCTCTTCTTCGCTATGCCACACTCATCCACGCCAAGACTCACTACAAAATGAATTTACAATCCCTTATTTATACAAGGCATTGACTTAGGAATAATCATCTAAGTCAGCAAACACCTACAAAATCATTCGCAAGACGTGTAACACATTCGGTCGGCTAGTCTCAAGAAGAACACCAATATCCGTGGTTATTCTTTAAATGCAAACTCTAACTTCAATGCGGATCACCGACATTAACTAGACATGATCCAATGATCATCATAACCTTCCCTGAATCACCAAACACATCCGCATTTCATCATCCTGCTGGAATTCTTCTCACCTTCATCTGGAACTTCAAGAACACAGTCTGTCATGACTGTCATAATGAAAAAGGTGCTTTTGGACTCCAAACCATGAACAAATCTAGTTGGCACTTCACACAGACTTCTTCAACACTCCCTCCAATCTGCAGAGTGAGATAATGCAATTCCAGATCTCACCAGACCTTTCTGTGACCCTCTGTCACCTCTGAACACCTGCCGGAACCAGTTCTACTAGAGCAACCATAAGTTCTTCAGATCTTCATGCGGACCTCTGAGATCTTGACTGGAACATCTCAAGACTCATATCTACAAACCCTTTAAACCACATCCTCTGATCCTCAACCTATTTAGGACTTTTTCCTTCTTGTCATCACTGTTCTTCACTGTTCCTGATTGAGACTTATTCTCTCAATATCCTCAGCACACAGCTCATTCAATCCTTCTCATTAATGCAATATGAGTATGTTGACATCAATGACAACACTGGTTATCCTCATACTTGCAACAATCTCCCCCTTTGTCATTGATGGCAACATATGATGTGAAAAACCATTAAGACAAGAACTTCTCCTTTCTGTCACTGCTCCCCCTATCAGCGACAACTCTTCACATGTCTTCTCTTCCTTTACTGCTCCCCCTTTGATCATCAACCACTTGTTTTTCACATGTCTTCTCTCCCCCTTTGACATCAATGGCAAAGGGCTCATACTTGCAATTCTAACACATCAAAATCGTATCAACTGCTCCCCCTTAGTAGCAGCTCCCCATCATCAATCCAGATCACAAGATAAGACTGTGATATCCACCAAACTGATGCACATCAGTGCATCCTAGTTCATCACTGGAGGGGCCATGACCCCTAACTTCTCCCTGAGATACTCAAAAGAGTCCTTGGGAAGAGGTTTAGTAAAAATATCTGCAAGCTGATCCTTGGAGGGCACATACTCTAATCTAACTTCACCCTTGTTCACTTGCTCTCTCAGAAAGTGAAACTTGATAGATATATGCTTAGTCTTAGAATGCAACACCGGATTCTTAGAAATATTTATTGCAGTTGAATTATCATAGAAAATTGTGATAGGCTCCTCATATTCTATTTGAATATCTCTTAGCATTTGCTTCATCCACGAAAGTTGAGTGCAACTTCCTACTGCTGCAATGTATTCTGCTTTAGTTGTAGACAGGGATATTGCCTCTTGTTTCTTGCTTAGCCAAGAAACTAACCTTTTTCCCAAAAAGAATGCTCCTCCACTTGTACTCTTCCTATCATCCACATCTCCTGCCCAATTTGCATCTGTATATGCATGAAGAGAAAAATTATGATCTCTAGGATACCATAGACCATACTCAACTGTTCCTTTTAAGTACCTAAAAATTCTTTTGATTGCCATAACATGAGATTCCCTGGGATCAGCCTGGAATCTCGCCACAAGACCAATAGCTTGCATTATATCTGGTCTAGTCTAAGTGAGATACAATAATCCTCCAATCATTGATTTGTACTTGGTCTGATTTGTCTTAGGAGAGTCATCATCTTTGCTTAACTTACATCCGGTTGCCATGGGAGTGTTCATTGGCTTTGAATCTTCCATTCCAAATTTTCTCAACAATTCTTTCACATATTTGGTTTGAGAGATAAAGATTCCTTTCTTTGACTGAGTAATTTGCAGACCCAAGAAGAAATTCATTTCACCGAGCATTGACATTTCAAACTCACTTTTTATTTGATTTGCAAAGGTTTTACAGATACTGTCTCTTCCTCCAAAGATGATATCATCAACAAATACCTCAACAATCAAGATGTTTTCATGATCAATTTTGAAATATAGGTTACTATTAGCAGTACCTTTGTTGAACCCAATCTTCAAAAGATATTTGTCCAGCCTTTCATACCATGCTCTTGGAGCTTGCTTTAGACCATACGGTGCCTTCTTTAATTTGCAGACCATATTACCATGCTCATATAACTGAAATCCATCCGGTTGTTCAATGTACACTTCTTCTTCTAAGTCACTATTTAAGAAAGAAGATTTGACATCCATCTGATACACTTTGAAATCTTTGAAGGCAACAAATGCAAGAAATAGTCTGACTGCTTCAATTCTTGCCACCGGAGCAAAGGTTTCCTCAAAATCAATCCCTTCTATTTGAGAGTAGCCTTTGTAGACTAATCTGGCCTTATTTATGATTACTTCACCAACTTCATTTAGTTTGTTGCAGAAGACCCATTTGGTTCCAATCACATTCTTGTTTCTAGGTCTAGAAACAAGATCCCAAGTGTGATTTTTCTCAATTTGCATTAACTCTTCTTCCATTGCTTTTTTTCCAATTTTCATCATTGCAGGCTTCATTTATTGTCTTAGGTTCAATCTTTGAAATCAGACAACATTCATCTAAATTTTGAGCAACATTCCTTCTAGTTTGTACACCTTTGCTTTTGTCACCTATGATATGATCTTCAGAGTGGTTCAGTCTTACATACCTTGGAACTTTGGGAGTTTCTTGCACTTCTATTTCTTGATCATGCTCATTTAGACCTGTCTCTTCTTCCTGATTTACTGGATTAGTCTGAATCTGACTTTCAAGAGAGGATGGAGCTCCTTGAACCAGAACATTATTCTGATCATCTTCATCATACTCATAAAATCTTGAGGGCTTCTCAATACCTTCATCAACTTTTACATTTGTACTTTCTATCATCTTTCTCAGTCTCTTATTGTAACACCGGTATGCTTTGCTTTGAGTGGAGTAACCCAAGAAAATTCCTTCATCACTTCTAGCATCAAACTTTCCTAGATCTTCATCTCTTTTAATGTAACACTTGCTACCAAATACTCTGAAATATCTCACAGTAGGAGTGATACCAAACCAAAGTTCATAAGGAGTCTTACTGGTATTGCTTCTGATTTGAACTTGATAGAGAGTGTAGATTGCAGTGCTGACAGCTTCTTTCCAAAACATCTGGGGAACATTTGCTTCCATCATCATTGTCTTGGATGCTTCCTGGATGGTCTGGTTCTTTCTCTCAACTACTCCATTTTGCTGTGGAGTCCTAGGAGCAAATAATTGTCTCTTTATACCATGCTTCTCACAAAAATCTATGAATTCACTGGATGTGAATTCAGCACCTCTATCAGACCTCAGACATTTCAGTTTTAATTCGGTTTGATTCTCTACCATAGCCTTGAAGATTTTGAACTTCTCAAACGCTTCTGATTTCTTTTTCAGAAAGGTAACCCACATCATTCGGGAATGGTCATCAATCAGTAACATGAATTATCTATCACCTTGCATACTCTTGATTCTTGTCGGACCACATAGATCAATATGAACTAACTCCAATAATCCGGTAGAGGACTAATCCTTGCTTTTGAATAAGACTCTGCTTTGTTTACCTAGCTGACATTCTTTGTACAAACTATTTGTAGGTTTTACCAATTTTGGAAGATCTCTTACAGCCTGAGTATTGCTTATCTTGATGATGTTATCAAAATTTACATGACATATCCTTCTATGCCATAACCAACTCTGATCAATTTGAACAAACAGACAATTTTTATCAGAACCAACCAAGTGGAAGATATTACCTTTAGTTTGAGTACCGGATGCAATTTCTGTTCCGGATCTTTCAAGGATTTTGCATTTTCCATCCTTGAACCGGAGATCATAGCCTTTGTCCACCAACTGTCCAACACTGAGAAGATTGTGCTTCAAGGTTAAAAGAAATAGTTCCTCTTCCTCTGATTCTACCAGCAGAATTATCACCAAACTTTACCACTCCTCCTTCATACCTTTCCAAATCTAAGAACTTGTTCTTGTCACCTGTCATATGGTGAGAGCATCTAATGTCAATAACCCAATCATCCTTTTCTTCAACTTGGGCAGCCAAAGCTCTTTCTACAACCTTATGATTGACAGATTTAGAGGATATTGGATCTTCTTCCTTGATGGCAATAAACACCCATTCATTTCCAGATTTGTTTCCTATCTCTAATTCATCATCTGTTACTCCTTCATTATCATCTTCTTCATGAACATAATAACAATTCTTTTGGAACCTTTGTCTATTAGAATTTGACGTTGTAGATCTTTCTGGACATCTTGAGGCAAAATGACCAATCTTATTGCAGTTGAAGCAGTTAAAGGGTAATTTTCCTTCATACTTATCGGATCCTCTTGGCAGTCTCTTTGCAAAGAGGGCTTCAAGTTGAGCTATTTCTGCTTCTTCCACTTCCATGTCTCTTCTTGTTTGATCATACCATGATAGCTTCCTTGAAGAGTTTTCTCTCAGATTAGATCTTTGTTTACCTTTCACAGAGGCACTAGCTTTGAATGCAGATTCAGTCTTGGGGGGATCATCTCCAAACTTGGTCATTTCAAATGCAGCCAGTTTGCCAGCCAATTGGTCTCTTGTGACAGTTGTATGGGCTCTGAATTCATCAATGGCAGCAACCTTGATTTTGTAGACAACAGGAAGAGATTTGAGAATTTTGCTAACAATCTCATTTTCATCCAAAACTCCACCAGCATTCCTAATTCCACATACCAGCTCATTTACTCTTGGCATAAAGGTAGTAATATTTTTATCATCTCTCATTTTCAGTCTTTCAAATTTTCCTTTGAGACTCTGCAACCTTGCACTCTTAACATACTCATCTCCTTCATGCAGAAGTTCCAGTTTAATCCAGATCTCACAGACAGTTGGTAGGTCTATAACATTTGAAAGCTCTAAGTCAGTTAATGCGCTTAGAAGAGCCTCTTTGGTCCGCAGATTATTTTCAGCATCTGTGATTTCATTTAGAGTTGTCGGACCACCCTGTGGAGGTGTATATGCTTTTGTGACCATGGACAAGTACGCCTTTCCCATACACTCCAAGTGACATTTCATGCGGCCTTTCCAAAGAGTGAAGTTGTTTCCATCAAACTTCAGCCTATCCTTCTTGTATGATGACATCCTAGATCTCCTCAAGCTATTAAGCTCTTTTTAGAGGAACTTAGCTCTGATACCAATTGTTAGATCTAGGGCACACAATTGAGAGGGGGGGTGAATCAGTTGTACAAAAACTTGCTTTCAATTCAAACACTTAAATCCTCTTGTTATTTAATAGCATATCAATTAATCACTCGTGAAAGCATAAAGCATAAACATCAGAGCAAATACACATCAACACATGAAACACCAAGATTTTGAGGTGGAAAACCGAGTCAAGGGAAAAACCACGTGGTGATTAACCCAAGGATTATTCTCTGTTAGAAGAATAAGAAAAATAGATGGCACATGCCAATTAGGGCTCATTGCCCGAGCACACTGCTCACAAGAGGCACACTGCCTACAAGAGACACACTGTCTACAAAGTAACAAGTATTACAAACTTGAACTGGAGATTGACATCTTTACCATGTCTGGATCAGTTCCATTTACGCCCAGAAACTTCTGCTTCGTCTTTCACTTTTCTTCACTATGCCACACTCATCCACGCCAAGACTCACTACAAAATGAATTTACAATCCCTTATTTATACAAGGCATCGACTTAGGAATAATCATCTAAGTCGGCAAACACCTACAAAATCATTCGCAAGACGTGTAACACATCCGGTCGGCTAGTCTCAAGAAGAACACCAATATCCGTGGTTATTCTTTAAATGCAAACTCTAACTTCAATGCGGATCACCGACATTAACTGGACATGATCCAATGATCATCATAACCTTCCTTGAATCACCAAACACATCCGCATTTCATCGTCCTGCTGGAATTCTTCTCACCTTCATCCAGAACTTCAAGAACACAGTCTGTCATGACTGTCATAACAAAAAAGGTGCTTCCGGACCTCCAAACCATGAACAAATCTAGTTGGCACTTCACACAGACTTCTTCAACACTCCCTCCAATCCGCAGAGTGAGATAATGCAATTCCGGATCTCACCAGACCTTTCTATGACCCTCTGTCACCTCTGAACACCTACCGGAACCGGTTCTACTGGAGCGACCATAACTTCTTCAGATCTTCATGCGGACCTCTGAGATCTTGACTGGAACATCTCAAGACTCATATCTACAAACCCTTTAAACCGCATCCTTTGATCCTCAACCTATTTAGGACGTTTTCCTTCTGTCATCACTATTCTTCACTGTTCCTAATTAAGACTTATTCTCTCAATATCCTCAACACACAGCTCATTCAATCCTTCTCATTAATGCAATATGAGTATGTTGACATCAATGACAACACTGGTTATCCTCATACTTGTAACAAGGTAGACAATAGACTATAAGGAACAAGGACTACACATGAATCTAAAACAACACCAGTCAATAAGGACATCACAAGTAACTCAACATTACTTCCAGAGGCGTTCACAAAAACAAAGGGGAGAACACAACTAGAGAATGCTAGACTATAGTAGGGATGAGTGTCTGATGCAGAGCACACAGTGGAAGCATATAATTATCAACTTTTGAACCTTCGAACTCACTATTGGCGAGACAACATACCATCGGTGAGCTTAAAATTTCATCGTCTGATAGGCCGATGCCACCATGACTCCGTTTGATTTCACTTCTGACAAACATCCCATCATTGACTCTTATTGGTCAGACAGACCGCTATCGGTGACTTTATATCCTTTCACACCGATGTCTTTGTCACTCTGATATGATACTCTAAGTCCCTCGCCTATCGGTAGGACTTAATACCATCGGCACACTCAAAAACTCTTCTGTTGACACACCGATCTCACCAATGACAACCTTTGGACCACACCCATTGGTGAGACTCTAAACATCGTTAAACTCTAATCTCATTGGGCCAATACACTGATGGATTTCGACTGTCAGTGTGACCCCCTTCATCGGCGAATCTCTCAACTACTCTTCCGATGCTCCGATGGGATTATCTTCTGATACACCGATGTCTTCGACTTCGAACCACACTCGTCGGCAAGACAAACCACTATCGGCAAAGCCTAACCAAGGTCTACTGATACGACCAACTCTTGACGTCGATACAAGGTTCTTTTGAAGGCAAAGGGTGCCTAGGCTTATGGGGCTCAATTTGATGTATTTATTGAAAGCTCAAGGTGAATTGATGCTTATTGAAAATGCCACTTAGTCCTTCATTTGCATTCTAGGCGCCATTTCCTATTGACTTATATGTTGGCAAGAGACACTATATGGATTCATGAATGTTGTCATTGATGGCAACAAAGGTTAGCCCTCACATCTGCAGGACATAATGAGTCTTTACCGAAAGATAGATTGCAAAGTGTTGAGGTCCGGTAAGCAAGAATAGAGCAGTCAGCGAGGACTGACAAAAAGGTCTGGATCTATTAGAGGAAGTGTTTTTGTGAAGTGCAGATTTGGGAAAGTCAAGAGGAGTATCTTGACAGATAGATTCCAAGGTTTGAGCCTCTGGTGTGGAAATGATAAAGAGGTATGAGTGATTGAGTGTCGGGTTCCCAAGTGACAGTGTGAACAGAGGAAGAATTGTCTGGCAGAACATCAGACTTTATTCCAGATGAGTTACTGATGGTAGAAAAGGTTCTTAAGGTATAATTTATGTTTGGATGACATAATTAATGATCTCCACAAGTATATCATTGATCCGCATTACTTGGTGTGCAAGGATTCAGCCGATAGATCAAAGTTTGTGAAAAGATTGACTATTCCAGGTGCCGACTAGAAAGGTAATGAAATCACTTGTGCAGATATATATACATGATGGATTTAGTTGTGATATGTGTTGTGGGTTTTGTTGATGTGCGAATAAAAGCAGAGCAGAGCAGAAGCAGTAAGGAAGGTCCGGTATGTGAAAGGAAAGCAACATAAGGGAAGAGGAAAGATGAAGTGCAGCAGATCAGTGTACTGAGCCTAACTAGAACTGAACTCCAGCATATGTGGATGCTACCAATCAGTTCAAGTATTGTATAACATTCTTTTGTAGATAGTGTGTCTCTTTGTAGGCAGTGTGCCTCCTTTGTGAGCAGTGTGCTCAAGCAGTAAGCCCTAATTGGCAAGTGCCATTTTATTTTTCTTATTCTTCTAATAGAGAATAATCCTTAGGTTAATCACCCCGTGGTTTTCTCCCTTAACAGGGTTTCCACGTCAAAAATATTGTGTCATGTGTATTTCCATTTATGGTTATGTTTGCTTATTGAATTAATACTGCATTGATTATTAATAAAGTTCAAAAAGTAGAATTAATTAGGATAACTGATTCACCCCCCCTCTCAGTTATCAAAAATTGGTATCAGAGCTAAGTTCCTCCTAATAGAGTCTAACAGCTTGAGGAAGATCAGGGAATTCAAATGGATGCATATGGTTTAAGAGAGCAACTCAAGACTGCCCTTGATGATCTTGAACAGTCAAACTCTGAAGTCAATGAATTAAAGGAAAGACTCAAACAGGCTGATGAGTTCATGAGAGAACTAAAAGACAAATTAAGTCTCTCCATGAAAAAGAGAAAGGAGCTGCTTCAGCAATTGGCAAGACAAGGTGAAGCAAATGATGCAAATGAAGAGCTGAAGGAGAAAACTGAGTTGTGTGAAAAGTTATCAAAAGAAATCATTATGGTAAGACATGAAATGGAATCAAGAGTTATGAAGTTTACCCAAGAAGTTGAAGAGAAAAGAAAAACTGAAGATAATCTAAGACAATCTCTCAAGGAGAAATCAGAAGATTGCCACAAGATGGATAGAATTATCAGACATCTTCAATCTGATCTTGAAGATGCTAAAGATAATGAAGAAAAACTTGAGGATCAAATTGTCTCTCTCAAAAGGTATCTTCAAATAGCAAATGAATATAAAGAGAAATTCAAGATAAGTTCTGCTCAACTTGAAGTTCTTCTTGGAAGTCAAAAGAGGGCAGATGACAAGTATGGTTTGGGATATGAGAAAGGAGAAAGCTCTGGATCCGGTCAGAAGACTTTTGGATCAGAAAATCTAAGGAACAGATTTAGAAGACCTCCGGTAAGACAACCTAATGCTCAAAGATATCCTTCCTTCAATGGATACTACCACAACTGCAATACCTTTGGTCATAAAGCTAATCAGTGTAGAAAGAGAATGAATTAGACAAACTAATCCTTCTACAGGCAATGTTTTAACTGTAAAAGGTATGGTCACAAATCTCATGAATGTAGAAATATGCAAATGAACAAATCATTCAATGGTAGATGCTTTACATGCAATAGAATAGGTCATATGGCTAATCAATGCAGATCAAGAGGATATCAATCAAATATGTAAAGAAATGTTGTTTACCAAATCTGCAATAGATCCGGTCATATTGCAAAATTCTGTAGAAGCAAGAATCAAGACAAAAGAGGTCTGGTATATCATAATCAGAATCAAGATAAGGGTAAACAAAAAGTGAATGCGGATGAAGTTAGGAACGAGATGAACAAGATTTGGGTGAAGAAAAGTTTAGAGAATGTAGAGGTTGGATCCGCACCAGACTCTGGTGCTGATATTCCTTTTGAAAATTAAAAGGTGAGCTCTGGCTCAGGGGGAGACACAAAGAATACCTTGTTCCCCCAGCCAGTTAAGTGGTGTCTGAAATTGGCACATGAGAAGCTGCAGATCAAAGGGTTTCTAGAGAAACATCTAAAGAAGGTCTGGTAAAAATTTGAGAGATCCACAAAAAGATTTAAAGAGTCTTCCGGTGAAACAGGTGTTTTCACAAGACTGGTCCGGGAAAACAGAGCAACCGGAATAACTTAGGTCGAGCATTTATTGCAAACTGACATTAGGGTTTGCGGAGCAATATAAGGGTTTTCTCATTAATCACTTGTTCATTATGCATTCAAGAAGAAATGAAAAGGAGCTCTGCAACTACTTCTCCCAAAAGTTCAAGACAATTCTTCATACAGCTCAATCCGGATTTCATCGTGTGCCCTAAACTGCGTAAAAGGTATTTTTTGTTCTTGATATCCTTCAGTAAGATTCTGTAATGATGGCTACTCCAAATATAGTAAAGATCTCTGATAGACCTCACCCCACATTTAAGAAACATCCATACAAATCCTTGGAGGTAGATCCCCTAGGAGCTTTTTCCAGTGTTCCGCATGGCGTTTTGCACACCAAAGATATTAGGGTTTACATACACGCAAATGTTGAAGAGTTTGGGGAATTCAAACTAAGAGATATCTATCACAAACAACTATTAGATGATTTATTTGAGCTCAAACCCCAATACAAGGGCCTCCGGAATAAGCACTTTGCACAATACATACATTTCCCCTATTTTACTGAGGATGAATGGGTCAGGTACATTTTGAGTAGAATACATGACAACTTCATGTGGTTAAATGGACCATTGAAAATCACAAAAGATGCCATCAGGCCAGTTACCGGATTGCACTCATCCGGTGGGATTCCTATTCTTAAATCTGTGAAGAATCAAACTGTGAGTGAGGCTACTAGATCCAAGTTTGACAAAAGAGTAATGACAGTAGATGACATCTCTGATCCGGATGTCAAGTATGCCTCCATGATCATTGGATACAAAATATATCATTCTAGTAGGGAAAATTTAGTGCCTAGAATTGCCATCTACACCGCATATGAAATGCTAAGAAAGGATGCAGACTATGATCTTTGTCAACTTCTCTTAAACCAACTCTTGGAGAATCTGCAGAAAATAAAGAAAGATAAAAAGAATTCATTCAAGTATGGTGGACTAATATTGTGCTTATTCTTCTACTTTATGAATGAGCTTCCTGAATCTAGTGGCTGGGTGTGGGAGAATGATAGACCAGTGGCTATCCAAATCAGAGATTATTTGCATGGACTTGGTGACAACAAAGCACAAAATACAGCTCTGTGGGGATACTTCAAGAATTTCTAGAACATGATGCAAGCAAGAGAAAGGATTCCCCAGTCTCTTGTTGAAAAATACAAAGACACAGTTTGTTTTATGGTAGAGACTGATCACTGCCTAATGGAGGCAGTAGAACCAAGAACTGTATGGATCATGCCCATGGGATATGAAGTTGATGAACAAATTGTAGAGCTGCATGTTCAACACATGCTAAGTCAGCCAAAGGATCTAAAGGCAGAATGGTTTGGAACATTTGAGGAGCTGAGTGTAAAGATTCATGTGGAACTCAGAGAACCAGAGATCAAAAGGAAGGTGAGAAAAGAAGTAGAAAATGTTGCCCAAGGCCTTGGCATCTCAAAGGAGGCACTTGATGCCAACAGGGAAAGGAGGCAAAGAGCTGAGGAAGAAAAGAAAGAGGTAGAAAGAGAAAGCAAGAAAAGTGCTCCGGTAGAAACCTCCACCCGGACCAGATCATCAAAGAGATCTGCACCTGTCACAGCCAAAAGCTCAAGAACATCAAAACCAGAAGTCCAAGCATCCGGAAAAGGAGAGAAAAGATCAAAGATAAAAGCCACAAGGGCTTATGCCGGTCAGAGAGATGAAGAGGAAACTGAATCAAATGAGGGGATAAAGGAAATAAAGAAGCAGAAGAAGAAAGGATCCGTTAAACCCTCCACAGGTCAAGACAAGGAAGAAATGGCAGAGGAATTTATTGAAAAGCCCACCCTGTCTTTAGAAAGTGTAATCAAATCAGTCACTGTGGATGGAAACCTTCAACCAATGGCCGAATTCTATGATGATTACAATGAGGCTGACCAAAAGATCTTGCAGGAAGCTACAGTCAGGTATCTGAACATATACAATAAGGCTTTCATTGAAATTATATCTCTTATTCCTAAGAGCCTAGAAAAGGAGTTAGAAATGAGAAAGACCAATGCCATGGCAAAAGACCTTGAGATCCGGGAACAAATAGCTATTCAGCTATATCCTTCAATTGATCCCAAGACAATGAATATGGTATTCAAAGATTGTAAGGATGAGTTCAGGAGCAAAGCAAGGATGAATCAACTTATGCTTGGTGAGACCGACAAGGTAGCCAAGGACACAGAACAGATTCTCCGGAATGTCTTCAAAAGATTCAATCTTCCTATCATAGAGGACTTGGGTGCTGACCCCTCGGCCACAAATATTGCAGAAGAGTTCACTAAGATAATGGCAGAAGAAGTAATGGACACCGATACAGAAAAGGACAAGGACTTAGAATCCTCTATTCCATAAAAAGAAGTGGCTCATGAACAAATAGATATCTCTCCTCCGGTTTCCTCTGCTGACTCTGGATCCAAAGGAGAAGACAGAGTAAAGGAGCAAGAAGCAGAGGTGAAGGAAAAAGAAGATGACAGTTCTAAGAATGCAGAAAAGAAGAAACATCTGTCTCCGGCAAGAGACACTGTAGAATCTATCAAGGACTTCTTGACAAAAGAGAGCATGGAGATTGATGAACCGGAATGGCTAAAAGGACCATTTGATTTTGATTCTCTTTCTCCGGTACAAACAATGAAGATAGCTTCGTTTGCAAATGCCAAGGCCAATGAGAAACTACTGAAATCTCACATGAAAGACTATGAGCTTATAGCAGCTGCATCCAGAGTGCTTGAAAAGATTATGCCATCGTTTCAGAAGGATCCCACAGCCTCCGCATCCGGTAATCTCAATACTCTAGTTAACAGTGTTAGCACACATTTTGATTCTCTAGAGAAGTCAGCTGAAGAAAAGGTCCGGAAGGAGTTTTTGGATAAGAGACTCTCCGAAGTACAGGGTCTGATTATAAATGACAAGAAAGTTATGGACATTGGGATAAAGAGCTTGGAAAATGCTCTTAAAGATGGTGGAAATATGTACAAATTTTGCTTATCTTGGCCCACAGTGACCAAAGATATTGAAAGGAAAATAAAAGAACAAGAGGATAAACTATTAAGTATGTCTCAAAGTTTTGATCCTCTCTCATCCTCCATAGTGAATCAAGAGTGTCAGACTATTGCAATCACAAATGCAATAAAGATTTTTGAGAAGGAAAGAAAGAACATAATCAGTCGGATGAGTGAACTTAGAGGGATAATCATCCCAAAGTTAGAGGCCATGCATGAGGCCATACAAGAAGCCCAGATCACAGCCCAGACCAGTGATCCTATGGATCAAAAAAAGAGCAGATGCGTTTGCATTTCTATTGAGCGGTCATATATCAATTTTGGACAGGATGAAGCAGAGTTGGGCGACAGAACTTGTACAGTTGAAGAATACTTTTGCAGACATACTTAAGTATATGAAAGTATAACTCGTATATATATACCTATGCGAATATGTATAGACTAGTTTTGGAAATTTTGGTGTGCGGACCCTACCCTTTGCCATTGATGTCAAAGGGGGAGTGAGGAGCAGTGAAAAATGAGAAATCCAACTAAAGGGGAGTTCCAAAAATTGTACATAGAGACAGAGCATCAGCCAAGGGGGAGTATAGTGTTACACTTAGTCATTTTTCACTAAGTGTTGCCATCAATGCCAAAGGGGGAGATTGTTGGCAAGAGACACTATATGGATTCATGAATGTTGTCATTGATGGCAACAAAGGTTAGCCCTCACATCCGCAGGACATAATGAGTCTTTACCAGAAGACAGATTGCAAAGTGTTGAGGTTCGATAAGCAGGAACAGAGTAGTCAGCGAGGTCCGACAAAAAGGTCCAGATCTATCAGAGGAAGTGTTTTTGTGAAGTACAGATTTGGGAAAGTCAAGAGGAGTATCTTGACCAATAGATTCCAAGGTTTGAGCCTCCGGTGTGGAAATGATAAAGAGGTATGAGTGATTGAGTGTCGGGTTCCCAAGTGACAGTGTGAACAGAGGAAGAACTATCTGGCAGAACATCAGACTTTATTCCAGATGAGTTACTGATGATAGAAAAGATTCTTAAACCAATATTTTATGTTTGGCCGACATAATTAATGATCTCCACAAGTATATCACTGATCCGCATTACTTGGTGTGCAAGGATTCAGCCGACAGATCAAAGTTTGTGAAAAGATTGACTATTTGGGGTGCCGACTAGAAAGGTGATGAAATCACTTGTGCGTATATATATACATGATGGATTTAGTTGTGAGATGTGTTGTGGGTGTTGTTGATGTGCGAATAAAAGCAGAGCAGAGCAGAAGCAGTAAGGAAGGTCCGATATGTGAAAGGAAAGCAACATAAGGGAAGAGGAAAGATGAAGTGTAGTAGATTAGTGTACTGAGCCTAACCGAAACTGAACTCTAGCATATGTGGATGCTAACAATCAGTTCAAGTATTGTATAACATTCTTTTGTAGACAGTGTGTCTCTTTGTAGGCAGTGTGCCTCCTTTGTGAGTAGTGTGCTCAAGCAGTGAGCCCTAATTAGCAAGTGCCATTTTATTTTTCTTATTCTTCTAACAAAGAATAATCCTTGGGTTAATCACCCCGTGGTTTTCTCCCTTAACAAGGTTTCCACGTCAAAAATATTGTGTCATGTGTATTTCCATTTATGGTTATGTTTGCTTATTGAATTAATACTGCATTGATTATTAATAAAGTTCAGAAAGCAGAATTAATTAGGATAACTGATTCACCCCCCCTCTCAGTTATCAACATTATATACTCCTCCTCATGCTAGGGTGCCATAATGAAGTTGTTTAGACAATAGGTGTGCTTCACTTACTAGAGGCTTGTTCTCCTTCCACCTTAGGTGCACTTTTATGGTGGAACAGGTGTCAATGGGCGCCTTGTTTTAAATGAATGCTCTCTCTAAGCTGGGCACCCTTTTGAGGCTTTATGAGTTGCAAATTGTGCCTTAACCCTTCATGCTTGTTGCTCAATGTTTGAATGTTTAAGAAAGTCTCCTTTAGGCGCTCATCTTAATGACTTTTTCTCAAGGCGCAATCATCCTAATGACTTGGATATTCATCCTAGTGTTTCAGGATATCAGGTTACCAGACTTAGTCATTTTCAGGATCTCAAACATAAAGAATAACATGATGATTCCTTTTTTTGTATTGCATATAGTTGACATTCTATGCTACTCATAAAGAATATTAATATTTTCTGTTCAACATGATGATTCATTTTTTTTTAAATACAACTTTTATCTTTTAGTTCCAAAATGAGGTTTAGGTGATACTTGAATAACAATAGCTTGCTTATTGGATCAACAAACATCCTATGTAATACAATTGGACTTTAAATATTTGAAGTAGCCATCTACAAATATCCATTCAAATGTGGATTTATAATGCAAGTACAGACGCTATCAATAAAAAAGATTTGTATTAACCAAATATCCATATAGGCATAAATCAATATCTATCGATATAAGTATAACATATATACAAAATAGCCATATAGGCATATAATGTCAACTATATACAATACAAAATATATGTCCACAAATGCCATATAGGCATACAACAAAGGAACACAATAAAAAGTCATTCCCGTCTGGCTGGTGAAGAGAATAGATCACGGGCAGCCTTTGATCTTCTAGGGGATGGAGACGCACATGTGGGTGGTCTACTACGAACCCGAGGGCTACTCCTATTTAGTTCTTCCTGCATCTTTAGCCGTTACAATAAAAAGTATAGACATTAATATATAGAAATTATATGTTATAAAAAATGAAACATTTAACAAAATAATCACTTACTGCTAACATAAAATTTGTCTCCTCACTTGTCTCAGTAGCAGGAATAGGCCCTGGTGATGTCATGTCCTATAGAAACCATCCAGATAGAAATTAAACTTTAAATCAATAATCTTTTGATTTTTCAAAAATAGACAACTATAACAATGAATGTAAATTGAAATTTACTAATTTGCCTCATACCCTTGTCAATGCCATGGAGCTATGAATTGCAGAGGCCACACCCTGCTCCATTGCCCTATGAACATGGGGAGGTGTCTCCGCAGCCTACATCATCTGGAAATACACAATAAAGCACACAAGTCACATACAAAAATCTAGTAAGTACAATTCATTCATTAAACTATTTATTTTATTACCTCCGTAAAGCTTTGAAGTCCACCACCGCTGACAGGTGTTGTCGTGAAATCTATAGTATTAACCTATTCAACATCCTATATCAGATATTAGAATACCATTCATATAACGATGCTATTCACATGTAATATTTATAATTGTTTACTAGTTACATACCCCGACAGTAGATGATCTACTGTAAAATGCAGGTGGAGAACCATTGAAAACTGCATCGATGCTATGACCCTGATATTTCATTAAAATCATCAATTTAAATTAGTTAATCTTGCATTTCAAAAATAAAATTTAATAAATTAAATTTAATAAACTTGCTAATATTTACCTGAGTATCAAGGCCAAAAGTCTCACTCAGGAGGGTATCTGTCATCACTATCTGCTTAGCTACAGATGTAGCCTGTGCACCTGTGTCCTGACTATCCATGGGGTCATAACCACAGGCTGACCCACAAGCCTGACAAGTATGGGGTGGGACCCTACTCCTTGCACTATCTCCCAACCCACTCTATGCTGCAGGACCGGCATGCTCTATGATGCTCTGGGTCAAGGCACTAATGGACTGTAGTGTATCGACCTCAACACTCTCCTTCACAATGGAAGGGATAGAAACATGCTCATGTGCTGGTCTGTTGATTACTCGTCTCACTACCCGCTGTGGGTCAAGACGTGCCTCTGGTCTATCTTGTGCTGAGCCCCCACCTCTACCCTGGAAGTCCCGCATATCAAAATAGTTTGGCACTTTATTGAGGACAAACTCACAATAGAGTTTCCTCAAAAAGTATTGCGGGACCTCATTATTATTACATGGAGGATGGTCAAAAACCATCCACCACCTCTGCCCAAAATTATCCCTTATCGCTTGGTTGTTGCATCAATGGATAGGGAACCTCTTGCATGTAATGGGTGGAGGTTGATTTGTTTGTGGGTTTGTGAAAATTGAACCCAAGTCTAATTTTGTAATTTGTAATTTTTTCACATCTTGGTATGACAACTTGTCTGTATAGTAATCTCTAAACTCTCTCTTCTTATCCATCCAACTAGTTATTTGCTTGCTAATTGAATCTACATTTGATAACATAGACTCAAGAGATTCGGCAAGCGTGGACCTATGCAAGGTTGAAGTGGAAGGATCTTTCAACCTTGCAATTATATCTTCAATTTCTTTTTTGTTGTTTTTAATTTGCCCCATTATATTTTCTTGTGTTCCAGGGGCATGTCGAGGAATGGATGGAGGAGGTTGTTGTTCTGCAGGTATTTCCTCCTCAGGATTTTGTGGATTTTGAGGAGGAGGAGGAGGTACATTAACATTTCCTGACAATTAACGAAATATACATCAAAAATCAACTCAAACCTACCTATTTAGAAACAAATTCAAACAAAAAAATAAATAAACTCACTCCTTTGGCGTGCTCGACGTCGTGGCAGCATTTTAGCGATGAATTGATAAGATTTTGTGTTGAATTGAGGAATCCAAAATGCGAGCGCGCTTTCTACGGTTTGCAGACCGCGGGAGTTGTGGAGAAAAAGAAATAAAATGAGATGCAAACCTTTTTTTTTAATTTATAGTACTTCATAACGCGCTCGCATTATAACGCGAGTGTGTTATGGTTTGGTTTTGACGAGCCTTAGGCTCGTCATTACCAAACCATAACGCGCTCGCGTTATGTATTATTTTTTTTTTAAAACTATTTGGCCACTTTTTGGCCCCCGATCTTTTTGCACTTACCCTAGAATTAATATATATTCTTATTAAATGTTTGCTATGTATATATATATTTTTTGTCAATAATTGAAAACCCCATATTCCTTTTTTTTAAATGGTCTTTTTTTTCAAAATTATAATAAATAATATATATATATATATTAGTTTTCTATTGAATTTCAAATTAGGTTTTCTTTTTAAAACCTATACATTTTATTTTATTTTAAATAGGGCTGAAGCCTTAAAATCTCTATGCCCTAACTCATTGGCTGAGCCCGAACTCTTTTTTTTTCTTGTTTTGATTGGTGTTGCAGGGTTCAATGGAGGCAAGGGCGGTGGTGGCAGAAATGGAGGCCACAGTGGAGGTGGCACTGAGTGATCGAGCCGCGAGCAAAGGGGAGTAAGGGAGCCGCAGGGAGCGGTGGATGGGAGGTCGCGTCGTGGTCACGGGTGGCGGCGGTGGTGGAGTTCGCGGCGGAGGGCAGGAGACTATTGGTGCGGGGAGCCTGTGGCTATTTTCTCAGAGGGCCACCGGGTTATAAGGGAGAGCGGGGACTGTGGGGAGGGGGCGGAGCCCCCACCTCACACCCTTTTGTAATAACCACGGTGGGGGTTCGATCCCCCACCATTCTTGTCATTTTTTTAAAAAAACTATGTTTCAAACATGAAACCTATGAAAATAAATTTATTCCCCATTGTATTTTGTTTATTACAATTTAATATATATATATATATATATATATATATATATATATATATATATATATATATATATATATATATATATATATATATATATATATATATATATATATACACACACCACAATTTCACAAAGCATTATAATTCACAGTTTCATTATTGATACTCATAACTGTATAAATACAGAAAATATATATATATTTATATAATTATTTAATAATTACTAGCAAAAAAAATGAATTAGTCTATATTGAATTTTCATACAATTGTATCCTCAAATGCATCTCTAAAATAAACATTATAAAAAAATATTATACAAGGATAATTAAATCTAATTTTCTCTTAATTAAATTTCAATTTCAAGTCAATAAATTTAATTTTAAATAGTAAGCGAATGATTCTAAAAAAAGATTTAATTATATTTGCAATCATTTACAACAAAGCTCTAATGCATGACTATAATCAAATTTCATTTCCTTCCCAAGTAACAAATTACAACTTTCATAACTTATTAAAATTAATATTTCCACTAAGTCTTACAATAGAATAAATTTAAACAAACTTTGTTTTTCCACAACAACTACTCTCAACTTTACTAATAGGATTAATAGGAAATAACAAAATTAATATCCTTTCAAACACAATTTTCCTTCCTTCATCATATCACAAATGGAAAAAATTTAATAATCACTATAATTAAAACTCTCAACACAATGAAGAGGATTTCCTCATAATTCAAGAAGACCAAATTTTTACAACAAGGGAGAGAGAAGTTCTCCTCTTAAAAAAAATCAACAAGGATGAAGCTATTGAAAGACCAAGCTCTCCTCAAGAGCCTTAAGAGTAAAGGAAAATAAAATATTTTTCAAGACAAGTAAATTTCTCAACCTTCACACTAAGCTCCATGAAACTTGCATAACACACAAGGGAAAGAAACACCACACATTCTGCTCTCCTCCCTACCGTAGACCCGCAAGAGGGTCACCCCTGAGCTAGGGAGATCATCCACACACCTAGGGTATTCCAAATCCACTTCACAACAATGCAAAATAACATTCCAAAATACAAAATACACCCATGGATATTTACACAAACACAAACTCAACCAAAGTGAGTCAAAAGGGGTAGGAGAGTGGACACACTCAACTCTAGAGTGCCACCCTTCAAAATATTTCAACACAAATTTCTCATGGCCTCAAGCCAACTTGACAACAAAATTTCCAAAGGAGTTCATATTTTGGCTCTCCAACCATATAACAATTTACTCAAAATCACACAAATGCCCTCAAGGCTTTCAACATCCCAAAACAAGGAAATGAACTCGAGGAGGATCACTTCTCCCCTACCTCACACTTGATGAGTATTTCTCCCAAGCGGGAGAAGCTTTTTCAACACCCTAATAAAAATTCCCCACAATAACAAAATACACACAACAAAAATACTTCTCACACATCCATCATGCAAGCAAAAATTTGAATTACAAGGGGAAGGCTTTAGCCTTGAAAACCAACCTTTTAAAAGCCCTATTAATGGAAGAAGTTAATGTAGAGCTCCTCTAAAGTCTCCTCCAAACTAAGCCACCAAACTCCCTCTATCTTTTTTCTCAAAAATAATTTCCAATAATCAAGATTCTCAAAAATTCAACAACCTTTCTCCCTATCCCAAGTGGGATTATAATAACCCAATCCATGAGCTTAGAGGAATGGGGAGGTGACACTTGTCACCTCCTCACTCTTCCTCCCAACTACTATTGTGTCCCAAAGGATGGGTGTTGACACATGTCACTCACCCATCCCCAAAGTCTTCCTTACCCCTTACCACATGTCCTCTCTCCAACACATGGGAGAGAAAAGAGGAGTTGAAGAGGGAAAGGGTGACACATGTCTCCCCTTCCTTCCCTCTCATGAAGGACCACACAACTCCATGGGGACTCTCACCAATTGTGAGGGAGACTTGAAGTCAAGTCCTCCACAATTGGTGGATCTTGGAGTCATCTCAAGCCTTGGGAATGGAAAAGGGATGGGCTTGAGTGTTGGTACCACTCATCCTATCCCTCCCATGCCTCCAAATTTGTCACTTAACTTCAGTGTGAAGTTAAGGTGACCATACAGAGGTTAACCAAGGGTTATCCAAGTCAAAAGGGACCTTAGACCCATGGGGTATAACCCAGGGTCAACTTTAACCTAGTTAGGGCACCCAGGGTCAAGTTAAAACACAAAAAAAGGGTCTCAAAAATTTAAAATTTAAAAATAAAATTTAAAAATAATTCTTACAACACAAATCATAATTCAATTTAAAAGAGGGTAGACCTAACCCATTCAACCTCATGCAAATTAACATTACAATATTACATCATACATAGAATTGATCTCAGTTCCTTGTGGAACCAGATCAGCTTCACAAGGGATTACAACATAAGGTGTGGGATGATCTCCAGTATCTGTGGTTTGTTAGCAAAACCTGCGCACTCAATTGCAAAGTTAATTCCACATATAAATATCATAGCTGAAGCAATTCAAAACATGCATTCCCATAAAATACCACAAGTTCTCATAAGCATAAAGGAAATCACATTACAATTTTCTATCTAACATCACCCAATTAGTTTTCCTGTAATGTAAACATTAATCCAGCATCACCCAATTCATTTTCCTATAATATAAATATCTATTTAACATCACCCAATTAGTTTTTCTATAAAATAAACATCTATCTAACATCACCCAATTAGTTTTCCTTTAACATAATAAGGTCTAAAAGTTCAGGAATTTCGGATCAACAGTCCCACAAATATAAAAGTATCAGCAACAGTAAGGTAAATAGTCACATGAACGGTAATGAAAAATGTAGGCCTTACACACACACACACACACATATTTTGTATTTAACAATTTATATTATATTATAAATATAAATATCAAAATGGGCCAATAATTCCTATGTGTACAACATCTTGGTGTGATTCTATGCAATATCAAAAAATGTTCAACCCACACACAAAATTTGGAAAATATATAACTCACCTCCATGACAAATTTTAAGCCTTTGGCACAACACCACATACCCTTTAGAGGCCTCGTAACTTAAAGTGCCCATGTATTGATCTCTATCCTATCTACCATCCAATTACAATTTATAAACTTTAAAGTTTGAATGCATTCAAATCTATATGTAGCATTATATTTATTTAATTTCAAATAAAATAAATATAATCAAATTATATATAAAATAATTCAATTAAATTATACACAAAATTCTTTATTTCAATTTCATGAAGTTCTTGCTTGTTTCAAGCTCTTTGATTTTGATTACAACTTTGTTCCAAAATATATTAATTTTAAAATAATAATAATGAATTTAAACAATAGTGTTATATTTCCATTAATCTATAAGTTTTTTAATTAATATGTATTTTTTATAATTTTCATATTTAAATAATAAAATAATTTTCAATTTTTTCATTTTTTATTTTTTATAGACGTAATTTTTTAATAAATATTAGTTATTATGGTTGAAAAGTTAAAATTAATTATGAAAACTTAAATTGACAAATATTAAGTTATGATTACTTAATATTTATAAGAAAAAATAAAAATTATTAACATATTAAAACTTTTGTAAATTAGAAACTTTTGGTCTTCCCTAAACATTAATATAAATTAGAGTAAAGTACTTTTTCAAAATTTAATTTCTTCTTACTTTCCAAGTGCAATTAATTAAAATTTTAAATAATTTTTTTATAAGACCCCAAGCTAGTTTTCACTTATGCTCTTTGTTAGTGCATAAAGGGTGTAGTTACGCCCGATTTTCACATCGACAAGGTAGAAAAGATTTAAATGGTTATAATTAAAATTAAGCAAAGCCATGGCATCCATCATCTTATATGCTAGAGCAGTAGTGTCCATTGTATGGAAGGTTCCGAGCCAAACTCTAGCCCTTGCCATGTAGAGTCCCTCCTTTTAAAATTTATTAGGATTGTGTAGTTTTGCATAAAATAATAACAGTTTCATATTTTATAAATGCTATATTTCATAAATTCATTTTGAAATATTAAACTTCTTTCCACTCCATCTTAAACACGTTTAACCATTAAACAATTAGAAAACAAGATGGTGCATTTAACTATTTAAACACATTTAACTTTAAATGCAATTACATTTAACCTTAAATGCAATTATGATGTCTATTGCTAAAGATTTATAGACAACATGTAATTGTGCAAATGTTTAGGATGATGTGGTGCAAAATTATATTCTTTTCAGGTGCTCTAATTGAAAAGTTCCTAGCATGCTCCTTCCTTGAATGTGGATGATTTTTGAATAATACTTGTGGATGATAAATGAAACAACATGCAATTATGCAAATATCTAGGATGAAGTGATGCAAAATTATATTCTTTTCAGATGCTGTAATTGAAGTGTTCCTAACATGCTTCTTCCTTCAATGCGATTGATTTTTGAATAGTACTTGTGGATGATAAATGAATGCAATTGAATGTCTTTAAATACAAGATTACACAAAGTGTTTTTAGTTGGCCCATAAAGACAAGTGAGAGGGGTAGAAAATTGGAATTTGAATTTGAATACTTAAAGTTTGGGGATCAATTTTGAGTACTTTACACAAGATTGTATGATTTATCAATATATAATTATATTAAGGTATTTCATTAAAATGAACCCAAAATTAAATAGAAAATAGCACAACATTTAAATAATATGTTTAATTTCAAAAAATATTGTCTTGATACATATTTTAAAAATAATGTTGCACAAATTTTCATAGATTTATGATGGATTCGTTTACTCAGAAAGTTTCGTTAATTCTCTAAAAATAACACATCCAAGTAAAATTACAATGACTTCAAAGACTTTAGCATGAAATTATTGGTGCATGTTTGAAAATAGTGTTGACACAATTTTTTTATAAGTTTGTGGTGGAGAATCACTTAACCATGCAAATCTTCTAGATTCTGTAAGCAACACCTCAAAAACAAAAAAACAAAAAAAATATTTTCAAAGACTAATGAAGAGTCTAATCTAAGCGGTGGAGGTATAATCTAAGAGAAAACAGCTCCTTGGTATTCTCTGGATATCATTCCACGAGCGTTGAAATAAAAAATGTAGTGAGAGTCCATCATCCCCGAACACATATGTGATTTTTGTTCGTATCAATTGTCAAACTTTGGATAGATCAACGGTAAACTGGCCATTCAAATTAAAGACACTGTGAAGTTGGATAGATGAAGAGAAAACTTATTTCCAGAGGCTTTCTGCTGTTGCTGCCCTTGGACAACCAATTTGCTGATCAAATAGTGAATGTTGTTATGCATACGGGATCGAACAAGTCGTAGGGATACTAAAAAGAGTAGATCTCATATAATCTCATAAACTAAATGCACAAAAGCCCAGCAAAACTTTACCTTTCCGTAGAAGGCGAAATTGTTATGGTAAACTTTACCTGTGAATTTCGCGTCTCGTTTCGATCACGCGACCTGCCTTGCACCGCCTTTCTGGCAAACAATCACGATTCACGGGGCGCATTAAACAGAAAATGAGTAAAATGCGGTGCATTCTGTTTTCCTTCTCTTTCGGCGCTTCTAATTGAGTTGGAAATAAAAAATTTACAATTGCTTTTAATGGATTAAAATAGAAATCACAAGTTACAGCAAGTAAGCTTCTGTTTTCCATCTCTTTCTTCAGGCATTGAAATGGAAATAAAAAGTTAGAGCAAGTAAAAGGCTACCGATTTGGACCATTGAACCCAGTTTTCTTTGCATAGTATTGCGTGCTCTTTCCTACGACTAAATCAATTGCTCAAAATAAGTCAGTTAATAACAACGGTGGTCCCCAGAATCTGATTTTTCTTTCTCCATTTTAAAATCCCACAATGTGAAATTCATTGATATTGATGGATATCACACATAGTGCAATGGAATTAATTACCAAGCAGAATATATATTTTTTAATTAAAATATCACTTTCCAATTCGCTGGAATAAAGCAGTTCCCCAATCTTTCAAGGGGCGGAGAGATATAAAGGTAAAAATAAGTTCCATAAAAAAGAAGAAATAAATGTTCAACTAATTTAGTGTGTATCTATTTAATTATAATGTAATTTTTTTTAAAACCTAAAATTTAGTGTAATGAGATTAATACAAATGTTTTCCATTGTATTTAAATTTTAGATAATAAGAAGTGGTTAAGATTGTATTAGAATTAAGGAATGAAATAAAAACTATTTAGTGAGAGTATGTCAAATTAGATTGGGAGAGCTCCAAAGGATTGAAATTTGGAGGTCTTGAATTATCAAAAATATATTCTAGAAATTATAGTTTTTTTTGCCACAATCAAAGGTGTCCCAAGATAGAAGTTCCTATACCAAGGGCACACTTCTATCCACTAGACATGTTTGGGTCCTTTACATAAGCGATAGCGTCCTTTGTTAGATGATGCTTCAAACCTACAACTTGTCTTTATGAGAAAAATGGGTGCTTAGGGGTTGTTTCTAGGATCTACACTAGTTAGATCCCAAGGTTGATTCAATAGTTTTTACATGGAAGCTCAAGGTGTGTGTGAAAAACTAAATGTAAGTGTGGAAGAAGATGATTTGTTCAGCACTCTATGAACATCCTATAATTTGAAATGTTCATGGCTACTTTGGAGTGTGTAGCTATGGGTGCAAATGTGACGCAAGAGAAACTCCTCCTTGCTCAAATAAGACACACAAGCACAGAATTGTACAGGCCAAAATATTTTTTTATTCAAATTGAAATTTCAACTTCACATTTGAACAAAATACATAATCTCAAGGAAAACAAATCTGCATTAAAGAATTTACAAAAGCTTAGCTCTCAATGCCCATTCTCTCCACAAAGTTTCACCCCTGCAACCTCGATCTGCATTCAACACGATCAGTTATAACTTGTAGCTCTCACACAACCTTCAACATGCTCACCTCTATCTACAATACACTTGCATAGCCTCACAAAGCTTTCTCTCCCTCCCTTCTTTCGGCACCCTCAGGTGCATTCACTTACAATCTCTGTAAACTTCCCCTACTCTCTGGCCGAGCCCTCTTTTCTCTTAATGGCCAACCCCTTTCTACTCTATTTTTGTCTTTCTTTTATAATGTGCAAGCAATTGAAACATTGAAAGGTCGTTCCCCCAACTGAAGCGACACCTTGAGAAGAAAACACACAGAATTTCATCGAAATTTGAATCAAAACCAAACAAAATTAAAAACCCATACACTGATTGATATTTGACCTCTCAAATAAAATAAGAATAGGGATGCCAACATAACAAATGGCCAAATCATGGTTTCTGATGTCAATTCAATTCATATCTCTAAATTTTGGATCACTAAATTCTCTTTTTTGGCCGTCAAAACTCACTCAATCGACCCTTTTCTTCCTCCACTTGCAATCGAGTCATATCGAATTCTGCATTCCCTTTTTCATTTCCTACGGAAGTTGAATCACTCTACTAAAACATTTTATCTACTTGGCCTTCTACGCATCAAGATGGAAGCTTAATTGTTTTTAAAACTAAAAAGACTAACTGTAGATCTATATTTCCAACGTCCTAGAAATATTAAAGAAATAATAAATTCAACAATGCTTAAAGTTTGGACTGAGTTTTCCATCCTAGCCATGGCCTTTGAAACATTTTTGGCAAACAAATTCAATGCCCCATCTACACATCCTCCACGCTGGCTTAAGAGTCGGCATTTGTCTTAGAATGGTAACTTAATCTTATCCAGATATATCGGTCAAAATATTATTCGTATCAGGGACTTGATTGCTGTCCACATTTTGAAGTTGTATGACCATCCCGTGAGATACCTAGAACAGTGTTGGCATTTAATAGAACAATCAAATAATGGGAAATATATCCACATTCTTCTTGGATGATGCACGGTTTGCAAAGATATCTTTTCATTCGTATCAATGCACCAAACTGAACTGAAGAGCATTTGTTGCAACAACCAATCAACAGAGTCATCGGAGGAATACAGAATTGAAATATCATCTTCGCTTGATGCGAATCATATAATCAAAACCATTGCACAGAAATGCCCATTCGAAGTCCAAACAAACAAACAAAATTATAATTTAAACCTGCATTCTTTTTGGTTGATGTCGATTGCTATTCACCTGGGATGCTCCTGCATCAGACACGTCGGGTAGAAAATTTGTGAGCATAGGCTCGCAAAGGTGGAGTTAAGTAGTTGCACTACTCTTCCAGGTTGCCATCAACCTACAACAAACTCCTTCGTTGTCCAAGAGCTGAAAATCAATCTTTCTTTTGCCTTTTCTAGCATCGTGTCGGAACATGCACCACCTTCCTCTAGCAACACCGCTTCTTCCTCCTCTTTCTCCTCATGGACTCATGTCCACCAAAACCCGACCTCCTCCACCAAATTATTTCCTCACTCCTCTCCTCCTCTATGGGTTCAAACCCACCTTTAACCGTCCACCTCCTCCAATATCCTGCAACAGCCTTAACCATCTCTACACACAACCACGCAACATTCTCTTGTCCTCTATTCATCTCATTTTCTACTACCACATATGAAAACAAAATAACATCACATAACTGATTTACCTTATTCACATTCACAACTGCAACATTGAACTTCACTGCAATGTCTTCCACGTTCTCATCAACCGCAACCACATCCTCTACTATTACAATCACTTCTTCATTTTCTTTCACCTTCGTTTCTCTTACCTCTTCTTCCACCGCCAAAATCTGCAACATCAAATCATCTTTCTCCTCATCCTTCGCTGCAACCTCTTCATGTTCTATCTCTGCACCTTTAATCTCTTCATCCTCGTTGCCCCCCACTTCATCTTTAACTACTGCAACTTCTTCTGTTGCAATCTCTTTTCTTTCTCCATCTATTTCTTCATCTCTTTCTTCATTTCCTGCACACACAAATCCACCTACATATATAAAACATCATTAGAAGAAACATGGGACTCCTCATCACCCATTTTCTTTTCCATCTTAATCTCCACTATAGTTTCTCTCACAATATGTTGTGTCTCTTGTCGCAAATCCTGTAGTTGATTCTCCAATTCTGCCATCATCACTCTCTCTCTCCTCACAAAGAATAAAATTCCCAAAGGTCTTCTCAAGACCAACCTCATACTTTTCCTCTTCGACATTCTATAAAACACTTTCTTCACATCCTCAACCTACAACCTGCACAAAGTTCATAACCTACTCTCTACCTAAGAAGACTTCTAGAAGATGCTTCCTTAACCCTTTCTCTCTCTCTCAGTGGCAGAACTCAATGCCTTCTACCCAGCTTTAGCGTTCATTGGAGAATAGCCCACCTCGGTCTTGGTGCATACTCTGTACTCTCAAGATCACCTCGCTTTGATACCAATTGACGCAAGAGAAACTCCTCCTTGCTCAAATAATACACACAAGCATAGAATTGTATAGGACAAAATATTTTTTTTATTCAAATTGAAATTCAACTTCACATTTGAACAAAATACACAATCTCAAGAAAAACAAATCTACATTAAATAATTTACAAAATCTTGGTTCTCAATGCCCATTCTCTCCATAAAGTTTTGCCTCTACAACCTCAATCTGCACTCAGCACGATCAATTATAACCTGTATCTCTCACATAACCTTCAGCATGCTCTCCTCTATCTATAGTATGCTTGCATAGCCTCACAAGGCTTTCTCTCCCTCCCTTCTTTCGGCATCCTCAGGCACATTCACTTACAATCTCTGTAAACTTTCCTTACTCTCTGGCCGAGCCTTCTTTTCTCTTAATGGCTGACCCCTTTCTACTTTGTTTTTGTCTTTCTTTTATAATATGCAAGCAATTGAAACATTGAAATGTCGTTCCCCCAACTGAAGTGACACCTTGAGAAGAAAACACATAGAATTTCATTGAAATTTGAATCAAAACCAAACAAAATTAAAAACCCATACGCTAATTGATATTTGACCTCTCAAATAAAACAAGAATATGGATGCCAACATGACAAATGGCCAAATCATGGTTTCTAATGTCAATTCAATTCATTTCTCTAAATTTTGGATCACTGAATTCTCTTTTATGGTCGTCAAAACTCACTTAATTGACCCTTTTCTTCCTCCACTTGCATTCAAATCATATCAAATTCTACATTCCCTTTTTCATTTCCTGCAAAAGTTGAATCGCTCTGCTAAAACATTTTATTTGCTTGGCCTTCTACGCATCAAGATGGAAGCTTAATTGTTTTTAAAACTAAAAAGACTAACTATAGATCTATATTTCCAACGTCCTAGAAATATTAAAGAAATAATAAATTCAACAATGCTTAAAATTTGGACTGAGTTTTCCATCCTAGTCGTGGCCTTTGAGACATTTTTGGAAAACATATTCAACGCCCCATCTACACATCCTCCACGCTGGCTTAAGAGTCGGCATTTGTCTTAGAATGGTAACTTAATCTTATCAAGATATATCGGTCAAAATATTATTCATATCAGAGACTTGATTGCTATCCACATTTTGAAGTTGTATGACCATCTCGTGAGATACCTAGAACAGTGCTGGCATTTAACAAAACAATTGAATAATGGGAAATATATCCACATTCTTCTTGGATGATACACGGTTTGCAAAGATATCTTTCCATTTGTATCAATGCACCAAACTGAACTAAAGAGCATTTGTCGCAACAACTGATCAATGGAAGTCATCGGAGGACTACAGAATTGAAATATTGTCTTTGCTTGATGCGAATTGCATAAGTGAAACCATTGCCAAGAAATGTCCGTTCAGAGTCCAAACAAACAAACAAAACTAAAAATTAAACTTGTATTCTTTTTGGTTGATGCCGATTGTTGTTTGCCCTGGATGCTCCTGCATCAAAATGCTCTAAATCAACTTGTCTATGGTGAAAGTTCAAAGTTGTCACACTTCAAGCCAACTTATCAACATAAATGAATTTAAATATTTTCAACTAAAAGTCAATTTTGGTGAAATAGTTAAATTAGATTTGGGCCACAACTTTTCCAACTAGAAGTGTCCGTTAAATATATACAATTTTGGTGTCCGTTAAATAATTTTCATGAGATTTTCGATGACTAGGATTGTTCGCTCATCTTGAGCCATAAAATGAACAAAGCCATCAAGGAAAAATCCTTTCACAATGATGGTCTTCACACATACAATTTGTAGACATGGATGGTCTTCTCTCTCTCACTACCCATGTTCAATCTCCTGAATAATGGGCTACTCTTTTACATAAGACATTAGTGGGTGCTTCATTCAGAACAAATCCTCTCTCTCTCTCTCTCTCTCAAGTTATTAGATTTCTTATAGATTAATTTAAATAGTACTATATAGTAATTAAAAATTATTTTATATTTATATTTAATAACGTATAATAATAAATGGAACTAAAAATATATTTTTTTTATAAAAAATAAATATACATAAACATCAAACATAGAATATATTCAATATAATATAGCATTATATATTATAATATGACATTAGAAATAAAATACATATAATAATTGGGTATTATATTATATACCCAATAATATAATACCATTTGAAAAATATATTAAATAATTTACATTATATAAAATATACTATATAACAATAAATATAATTATATTAGATATTATATACTATATACTATATATAAAGTAAATTTGTCATTCTTGACTCCTTTTAAAAAATGTAAAATTTAATCCATAAATATTGGGTGTGTTTTATTTTCCCTCAATATTAAAGGCCACACATTTAAAAGAGAATTGGTCAGAGAGTGTCATTTGTTTTGTATAGAAGTTAGAATTTAAAGTTATGCAAGAAAAAAAATCAAACCAAAGTGTGTAATGGGTAGGCCAACATTACATGGAGGGAAAAGCAAATAGCAGTTCCTTTACAAATACCCAATGAACATTGAAGATTCTATCAAAAAATTGGTGGCATAAATCTCTTAAGTAGACTGTAAGGAAGCCTATGTATAGTGGTTTCTATACTATTGTACAATGAATATTGAGAAGTTGTTAGTATTGGGAAAAAAATAGGAAAAGAGTGTCATTTGTTTTGCATAGAAGTTAGAATTTAAAGTTATTTGAGAAAAAAAACAAACCAAAGTGTGCAATGGCAAGGGGTAGGCCAAGATTGCATGGATGTAAAAGAAAATAGTAGTTCCTTTACAAATGCCTAATGAACATTGAAGAGTTCATCAAAAAATTGGCGGCATATTTGCTTTGACAAGGAATGTTGGTGTATTGTGAGATGTACAAATTATTTTTTAACAAATCATTTGGATGTCTTCAAACTAATGCAGGGGCATCTTGCCCTATATTTTTTAGCTTTCTTCTTTTTTTCGTTATTTTTATTCTTTTTGGTTAGTTTTGTTAGGTGGCTTTGTCTTCTGTCCTTATCTCTCTTAAGTCCTCTCTGTATGCAAAGATAAAAATAAATTGATGAAGTGTTCCTGTCATTGGCTTGGGAATCAAATTTTGTTCTATAGCTCTAGTCACTCTGCATCTAATGAACTTCCTATCACCCGAGCGCTAGGAATCATTTGGAAAAGGAATTTAAATATGTCATCCTTGTGTCTGCATAATCAGCGGTTTCCTTAGTAGTTGAAGAATTTGAATAGTTACAAGGATCAAACAAATGCAGAGCAACTTATAACCTTCGAAGAAGTTCCTGATTCAACAAATTGTTTCGAAAGAACTTGAAAGGTCTACTGGTGGTCGACAGTTGGAAAGAAAAATGTAGAGTTTAAGAAGATAAGCGATGGTTACAGGAGAATGAAATTGAAGAGTCTCTGGTGATTTAATGATAGATGGTGCATGATAGCAAGGAATCCGAGCACGCAATGGTCGGTTGATGGTTCAGAAGATGAATCGATAGCAAGATAGGTTGACAATTTTCAGAGGAACAAATACAGATCAAAAGATCTAGAAAAGGAGAGGTCATATGAGAAAAACATAGGAGAAGGACAGGAGTTTAGGGATAGCTAGGAAGTATTTGGTTTATCTGCATAGAAGGCCGATTGTTAGAGGTTGATTTTTGTATGAAATAGTCATGTTTTAAGAGTAACAGAGAATAGTAATAGACTGTTTATGTCTATGCAGAATTTCTCTTTCCCTCCTATCATTTTGTATTTGGTTTGTCAAAAGAAAACTTTGAAATTCCTGTCATTCTCTCTAGGAATCTTTTTGTTTGAATTTTTCTATAAGTGGTTTAGTTGAATCTGTGACTAGCAAGGCTAGATCAGAGTGGTATCAGAGCACAAGGTTAGATTGGGCATTGGTAAGGGTCAAGATGCCTCTACAAAGAGTGGGTTGTTGGTTATTTTCCCAGACTGGATGCTTATTCCCAGTAATCCCTACAAAATAGCCATCATTGATCAACAGGATTCCTGGGCTAGGGGCCAACAGTATAAGAGATAGACTCTATAAATATCTACTCTTCTTCTTTAGGCTCTGCAGAACCAAGGGGGGTATTCCCTATTCAACATCTATAAAATGCGTCTATGTATTTGCTGGGATGTTGACACAAAGCAAATGAATCCTCTATTAAGCAGACCAAAACTGTGAGATAAGTGTAAAGGGGCTAGCTTTGGGCCTATGTTCAGTTGTAGACAGAGGATTTTGGTCCTAAAACTATTTCTAAAGTCCTAAAAGGTTTGTTTATGAAGTTTGAGTTTGATTTATATTTGGATGCAAAACTAGGACCTGGAGTGTAACCTCAATGCAAGGCTAGATTGGTGCCTATCCAGGGCTCGGAGTCAGTAGACATACACATGTGAATGGTCAACATAAAAATGTACCAAAGACTGGGTATCAAGGGGATTTTATTATATCTGCCTTACATATATCTCCCAAAACAAAGTGTTTAGTCATTCATACTTAAAGGAATCCCTGTTGCAACATATTTTCTTAATGATTAATCTGAAACTTTTAATTTGTCCCTTGAACAAAGGTAGGAGATTAAACATTCAATACAGAAAACCCATATTCCTAAATCATAAATAACCCTTAGTTATTTAGACTCAAAAGAAAATACAGCCACAACTTGGAGACAAATGATTAAACACATGCAATCAGTGCATTTATCATATAAAACAACATGACACCAGTTAAATTATGCATGAAACACACAACATGAGACTCATAAACTCATAGAACTTTTAGGACAGGGCCACCAACTAAGTTGTATTGTATCACAGAGCCAGAAGTTTGTCCAGTTTTCAACAACCAAAAATGAGTAACACAGTCCTCCTTTTTACAGCAGGAGGGTGCACCCAGCACTAATTACATGGCAAAAGTCAAAAGTCTGCCAAATACAATTCATTAAGAGGAAATGGCACTCAAACATTGAATGCAGTAGGTGGAAGAGGAGACAGGAAGGGGTCTCGAGCCACGCGCCGCCATCTGGGGATCCTCAACTTCAATCGGGTACTAAAATCTGTCCATATCATCGCCCATACCCTGTAACATTCGCCATTAATGTCCACCTACTCGCGGTCCTGAGAATGCAGCGGTCGCATGATTCCTTGGAAGCTTTTCCTGCCAAGAATCATGATCCTGGTATTTTAAAATATGAGGGAACTAATTATCCCACATGCACCCCGTGGCAACCTCCTCAATACAATATAAACTGGGCCGAGAGCATACATAATGTTAGTACTTTTGCTCCTGACGGCATCAACATATACCTCATCATGATCCTACCGCATGATGCTCCGATGCCCGATATCATCCTGACGTCAACCTCATCGGTGCCAACTGATGCATCGGAGGAAAATCCTCCTGCCTTGTCGATATCCATATGTCTCGCCAATGATCCTCATGATTATGTCTACTGATATCCTAATGACGTCACCATCATATTCACATATCACCCTGTGGGAAACATCACCTTGACGCATCGTAGAAAAATCCTCCCGCATGAAATCCTATCGGCTCCTGATGACGTCACCGTCATATTGACAAAATAGGGGATAATCGGAAGATCACCTGATATTTGAAACATCACCCCTTCCGCAAAATATCCGGCTGCACTATAGCTTCGCTATAATATCGAGGTGACATTTAGAATATGACTGATATTTGGGATATCATCCCCCTCCTTCGAAAAAATGATGCAGCCATTAGAGAAACAAATATCACCCCCTGCATAAAATTGATGTCAGCAGCATAGGGCGATAAAAGAACATCGAGGTGATCTTGACTAAGGTCACCCGATAGTTGAAACATGATGATGACCCCCTCCTTCGAAATATAGGGTTGCGCCGGAATATGATGATGAGGCAAAACTTTGACAGGCGTAACTCCCTCACCAGGCCGAATTTCAGGATGATATAAAAGGCAATCCTGCTTGGAATTTTACACTCCCCCACACGGCAGGCTTCTTAAAGAAAGATTCAGACCTTGAGTTTTTCAGATTTCAGACCTCAGGATCACAAACATATTTGACATGATGCTCATGCATACTGAAAGATGCAGCATAGATAGAAATCTTGACATGTCATAACATCATGCCCTAGAAATTTTAGGATTTGAATGAAAAATCCTGCAAATGCTCAAGCTCACAACCCTAGACATAAATGGGTACCAACACAGGCTCCGAATGGGGACGTGCAGGCGTAAGACTACAGCGAGGACCAGACTACTCCGCGACAGACCAGACAAAACACAAAACGCAAGACAACACCGACTATACAAGGCATGTACAAAACATTTACATCCAGTTTACAGTGTGCACAAAGATGCCTCATTCATGAGAAAAAGGCCTTAAAGAATTTACCGTGCACAGGCAATTCCAGTAGTTCACCATCCAGGGTCTGGAGGAAGTAGGCATCATCCTCATGGGTGTTATTGACTTGATATGGGCCCACCCACAAGGGCTCAAATTTACCATGCTTGCCCCTATCCTGATTCCTTGCATTCCATATAAGGACCAGGTCACCTATCTGAAACCTTCTTTTTGTAGTTCTTTTGTCAAATAGATACTTCACCTTTTGCTGTTTCATGATATTTGTCCTGTATACCTCCCTTCTGATCTCATCTAGTGCAACCAGCTAATTTATCCTCTCTGTCATTGGATCTTCAATTTCCTCCTCATTTTCTTGTATGAATTTATAAACTGGTAGGAGATTATTTATAGGCAATCTAGCTGCTGCACCATATACCAATTCAAAAGGTGACCTTCTAGTTGCTCTTTTCACTGTCACCTTGTCAGCCCATAATGCCAACCTTAACTTTGAATCCCATGCCCTCTTATTTTTATCTATCACCCTCTTGATGATTTTTATGAGGCTTCTGTTGCTTGACTCTGCCTGACCATTTCCTTGTGGGTGGTATGGTGATGTATGTGACAAACTAATCCCATAGTTATTGCATAAATCAACAAACTCACCAGAACTGAAGCACATTGCATTATCTGTGACCAATTTGACTGGTACTCCAAATTTGATAATAATATTTTCTAGGATGAAATCCATCACCACTTTGCTTGTAGCCCTTTTAATTGGAATTGTCTCAATCCATTTAGTAAAGTAATTAGTAGCAACCAAAATCCAACTATGTCCTCCACTTGATTTTTCTGGGATTTCCCCTATAAAATCAATTCCCCATTGCTGAAATGGAGATTCTACAATTATAGTCCTAAGGGGTAATGCACCTTCATATTTTAGCTTTCTTGAGAACCTTTGGCAAGGATCACATCTCCTCACCAACTTCTGTGCATCTGAGAAAAGAGTTGGCCACCAGTAGCCTGCTCTAAGAATTTTGTGGGTTGTTGTCCTCGCAGTGTAATGTCCACCACACATTCCTTTGTACAGATCACCTAAGATATCAGCAGCTTGATTTTCATCCACACATCTAAGTAGTACACCATCAGGATTTTTCCAATATAGTTTTCCTTGTACAGCAATGTATCTGATTGCATGTAGCTTCAATGTTCTCTTCTGGACATCACTGAGGTGAGAAGGACAGTTCAAGTTTTGCAAATAATATACTATGTCCTTATACCACTCAGATTCTGACATATTTATAACTTCATTATGCACTACATTCACTTGGCATGCCTCTAGATTTGACTATGTCATCAATTTTGCCAAACCTTGTCCTCTTACCAACTTAGTGATCTGTATTTCAATGTTGAATTCCTGCAATTTATTTATCCATCTGCATCTTCTTCCAGTTACCTCCTACTGAGTAAATATATCTTTGACTGCTGCATGAGGCACATATGCAATTATTTGAGAGCTCACCAAATATGGTCTGAAACTCTTGATTGCTCTGACCAGTGCATATGCCTATTTCTCCATTATATCATACTTTAATTCAGCAGCCTGCAATGACCTACTAAATAAAGCTATATGCTGCTCAAAACCTTCTGCATTTTTCTGCAATAAGCATGCAGCAACAATGTGGAAAGAAGTAAATGATAATAATTGAAATGGCTTAGAAAAATCAGGAGATTTTAATACAGGAGCCATCTTTATAGCTTCTTTTATTTCTTGAAATGATTTGGTTGCTTCATCTTCCCATTTGACAATTGCATTCTTCTTTAGCATTTTAGAGATCTCCTTGGTGGTCTCTACAAAATTAGGAACAAATCTCCTAACAAAATTAATTTGTCCAAAGAAGGATTGAACACCTTTCACCATTTTAGGGATCTGGATTTTGTCAATTGCAGCTACCCTTTCAAGATCAATCCTGACTCCATCCTTAGAAACAATGTGTCCAAGCAGTTTTCCTTCTACAACCCCAAAAGTACATTTCTTTGGGTTGAGTGAGATGCCATATTACAATGCTCTAATAAAAATTTGCTCCAACTGCATACAATGTTGCTCCTCCCTTTTCGAATAAGCTGTCAAATCATCCTGATACACAGCCAAGATTGAATCAATCAATCCTGCAAAAGCAACATCCATTGCCCTTTGAAATGTGGCACTTGCATTGGTCAGTCCGAATGGCATTCTCACATATACATATGTTCCCCATGGAGTAGTGAAAGCAGTCTTGAATTGCTCTGATTCCTTTACTTTCACTTGATTGTACCCTAAAAATCCATCCATCATAGATAGAAGTTCACAGCCAGTCACCTTCTGCAACATGGCTTCCATGTTTGGCAATGGATAATTATCCTTCAAAGAAGACACATTTAAATTTCTAAATCCACACAAAGTCTGATGTCACCATTCTTTTTTATGACTGGGACAAGGTTAGACACCCAAGTTGAATGTCTGATAAGCATGATTATTCTAGCCTCCCTAAGCTTCATGAGTTCTTCTTGCATTTTAGGAGCTAAAGTTGGGTTGATAGGCCTTTGCTTTTGTCTAAATGGTTTAGTTTCAGGCTTCAATGGGATCTCATGCTGGAATAGATCTTCTCTATAAGCTTTCAGGTCCTCATATGACCAAGCAAACACATGCTTATACTTCCTAAGTAGTGCAACCAGCACACTTCTGATATGTGGTTTGAGTTGTTTACCGATGTACACCTTTTTGGGAGCATGAGATGTCCCCAAATTTATCTCTTCTAAATCATTATTGTTTGTTGGAGATGACTTTGTGACGAGTTGGTCCCTATTGTCAAAAGCTCTCTCTAATGCAACCAGCCCTCTAGGGATTTTATTTGTCTTGAGCTGAATTACCTCCTTCCCTAAGAGAGTTTCTTTTCCATCTACAACTTCTAAAAAATTTTAGAAATCCATTTCCTAGTTCTCATATTCATCAATACAGTGCAAAAATCTTAGTAAATCTTTATCATCATCAAACACTTGCCAGCTGCATACATTGTTTGGCACTGCAAGTCTAAGCTTGACCTCAACATTTGTTACATCTGACAGAGTTATATCATTTGGCCTTATAGCTACATTAGCTAGAAAATTTGCCCTGACATTTTTTGCTCTTTCTATCCAATTTATTGAAAAGGCATCAAATAATTCAATTGTATCCCAAACAACATGCTTATATTGTTTTAACCTCTTATTCTTTGATGCGTACTTATCTCTAACTTGGGAAACAATAAGCTCTGAATCACCAAACACTTTGAGCATCTTAACTCCATGCTTCAAGGCAACATTCAATCCTAATAATAGAGCCTCATACTCTGTAATATTGTTTGTATAGGCAAACTTCAACAAGAAAGAGAATTTGAGAAGGTTACCAGCTGGAGACAGAAATATAATCCTAGCACCAGAGCCTTCCAGTGAACAAGCTCCAACAAAATACATAGTCCACAGACCCTGTTGATCCAATTCTTGAATGCAAATATTTCCCTCTTTATCTCCTTTATCATCTAAGACAACTCTTAAATTATCACAGTCAGTATCCACAAAACATATATGCTCCTTTGATTCTTGATCCTCCACTGTCTCTGATGACCTTTCTTCTCTAATCAGTTTGACATCCCTGCCATTCATAGGGATCATAGCATATGACAAATCTAATTGCATACTCCCACCAATCAATGTTACCCACCTTCTTGACAGCAACATGCCATATTGTGGATTGATATCAACAACTGTTATGTTCATTTTGTAGGTCTTTTTAGGATACGCTGCCAGTCTGAAATCAACATCTTTCATAATTCCAATGACAGGTACTTCCCTAGCATCCATGGCGTAACACTTCCCACATGCCTTATCTATTTTTAACCCAGCTTGTTGCATGATGGCCAAAGGCATGATATTCGTGGATGCTCCTGAGTCAAGCATACAGTTCTTAATTATTTTTCCATTTATAACAAGGGAGACATAAAATGGTTCCACCTGTGAAGGGCATTTTGTCATGGTCATCCCCAAATATACCTCAGTAACTTCATCTTCATCAATATATAGGGCCTGTTTCTTACCTTGAGGTTGATCAATCTGCTTGGCTTGACATGGTGTTCCTGAGATCAAAGATACAACCTTGTTCCTAAATTCTTCCACTTTCATTAGCTCCATCAGTGGAACAGAGACTTTTATCTGCGATAAGATTTGAGTGATATCAAATGGAGCATAATTTTGTATGACAGTTGTAGCTTGCTCCACGGTTTTACTTCCATCCTGAGTTGATCTAGCTTTAGCTTTTATGGCTCCTTGACTGTCATCTTTGATCTGAAGATGTTTATTTTGATTCTCAACCTAGGGAATTTTGCTTTCTGGTCCTAGAGGATCATGACCTATTTTTTGCTTAAAGTTTTGCTTATTATTGTTCCATTATTTCTTTTGTGGTTCAGCCCCTTTATGACTGTGCATAGGTTGGTTTACAAAAGTATTTTCTGGTTGGTGTGAATTACTTACCTGAGCTTTATCCCTGAGATTGTAATTGCTTTTGACTTGAGCTACTGCTGCAGCTGTGAGGGCTCTAATTTCTTCATCAGGAGGTCTCCTCAAACTATTCAGAAAATTGCGTGAATCCTAAGCATAAGCGTACCTGTCTTCCTCATCTTCGTCATAAGGAAACTACTGATAGACCTGTATCTCATCACTTGCACTTGCATCAACATCAAGAGAGGGATACTCTCTGCTTGTAGACAACATATTGACATTATCATCTTCCATGCAATGCGGCTCATTACATTCATCACAGGCGACAGCATTATCATATAGAGACTGAGCAATCATACATTGTGACTGTGAGTGAGGCATCTGACATATGATGCACCATGGGGTGTCGTTAACAATATTGATAGCCTTCTTTAAAGGATCAGGTGTTTCCCTTGCATTTTGAGTCCTCTGATTTGAGTTGTTATGTGGAAGAATAGGCTTACCATTATGCCAATTGGTATGATATGGCATGTCATGTAATGATGGTCTTCTTTCTTGCCTTTGGTAAACCTGCCTGTCAGGACCTATTCCATTTTCATTTTTAGCCATTCTATAACCTAGGTCCTTGACAATAGTTGTCAACTTATCTATTTTATCCTCAGAAGTAGATGTATTTCCTTGAACATTTTGAGATTTACTATTTGGATTTTGTAGAATTTTTATATCATCTCTTATGTTTGTCTTACCAGATGCTTTTCTGTTATTTTCAATATTTGTTGCAATCTTGAACGCATCTCTGAGGCTGTGAGGACCCTTATCTCTTAATCCATAGGCAGTTTTGGCATCAAAAGTATTTATGTACAACACTATGCACATAGGTTCATTAGGCCTCAGGTCCTGTGGCAATTTGTTCAATACTTTAGTGAATCAAGCATTGAAATCAGTAACCTGTTCATTTGATCCTTTGGTGATTCCAGTGAATTCATTAATAAAGAAACTAGGATCAGTTTTGTCACCATACTGCTCTTTGAATATTCTCTTGAAGTCATCCCATGATGAAATGCTTTTGTCAGGTAGACCTTTATACCATTCCTTGGCTTCATCAACTAAGGATTGCATGAATGATTTCATAAATACATCCTCATGCTCAACCTCAAAGTTGTCCATGATATTCTGAAAAGCTTTCAAATGGTCTTCACCTGATACAGTATTATTTCCTAAAAATTTAGGCACTTGCAGACTCACATGTTTGTCAGTAGGATTGGGTTAACTAGGAATGCCATAAAAAACTAGTTGTCTGAATCTGTCCAGCTGCATAGGTTGTCTACCAGGCTGAATAACATTGGCATTTCTATTTGCATTCTGATTTCTTACATTATTCAATGGTACTCTAGCATTATGTGCATTCTGTCTTTGATCATTGTGCTGATCCTGTACTTCATTCCTGTGTTGATTTCTTTACATATCTGCGTTGCCAAGGGTAGGAACTGAATCATTCTGAGCAACTCTCAGAGCTTGCACTTTCTGTCAAATGTCATCTCTGATCTTTACTGCTTGCAAATATTCTAATTCTGCCCTTAAGCTCTTAATTTCATCAGCTAGTTCCTCCTCTTTGGGCATGGAAGAGGATGGTTTTATCACATTCTAATCATCATTATCTTCATCCCTTGGAGACTCAACCTCTTCAAATCTATCACTGGGATCCAAGAAAGGGTGTTCTTGAAAAACTTCTGACCTTATTCTCAGAGCACCACCCTGCTGTCTTTCATATACATTCTAGATTTCAGCCTCAGTGTTTGAAAAATAAGGTATTGTTTGCTCTGAGGATCCTGGATTGTCCTGAATAAATTCATTTTTTTCTAGGGCTAGGAGAACCATCTTGACTGGCTCAAACAGTCCCCTTTTTTCTATACATCATTTTTATGGGTAACTCTTCAAACAAAGTATTACGCTGGGATCTTCACCCTTGCATACAAATTTTTACTTTACCGGTTGGGAGATTGGTTCGGAGTCGCCACCTATTACTAGGAATTGTTTTCCTTTTGGAATCAGGGTTCTTTCACAAAGTATTCCCCAGCGGAGTCACCAATTTTTGTTGGTTATTTTCCCAGACTAGATGCTTATTCCCAGTAATCCCTACAAAATAGCCATCATTGATCAACAGGATTCCTGGGCCAGGGGCCAACAGTATAGGAGATAGACTCTCTAAATATCTCCTCTTCTTCTTTAGGCTCTGCAGAACCAAGGGGGGTATTCCCTATTCAACATCTATAAAATGCATCTATGTATTTGCTGGGATGTTGACACAAAGTAGATGAATCCTCTATTAAGCAGACCAAAACTGTGAGATAAGTGCAAAGGGGCTAGCTTTGGGCCTATGTTCAATTGTAGACAGAGGATTTTGGTCCCAAAACTATTTCTAAAGTCCTAAAAGGTTTGTTTATGAAGTTTGAGTTTGATTTATATTTGGATGCAAAACTAGGACCTAAAGTGTAACCTCAATGCAAGGCTAGATTGGTGCCTATCCAGGGCTTGGAGTCAGTAGACATACACATGTGAATGGTTAGCATAAAGATGTACCAAAGACTGGGTATCAAGGGGATTTTATTATATCTGCCTTATAGATATCTCCCAAAATAGAGTGTTTAGTCATTCATACTTAAAGGAATCCCTGCTGCAACATATTTTCTTAATGATTAATCTGAAACTTTTAATTTGTCCCTTGAACAAAGGTAGGAGATTAAACATTCAATACAGAAAACCCATATTCCTAAATCATAAATAACCTTTAGTTATTTAGACTCAAAAGAAAATATAGCCACAACTTGGAGAAAAATGATTAAACACATGCAATCAGTGCATTTCTCATATAAAACAACATGAAACCAATTAAATTATGCATGAAACACACAACATGAGACTCATAAACTCATAGAACTTTCAGGACAGGGCCACCAACTAAGTTGTATTGTATCACAGAGCCAGAAGTTTGTCTAGTTTTCAACAACCAAAAATGAGTAACACAGTCCTCCTTTTTATAGCAGGAGGGTGCACCCAACACTAATTACATGGCAAAAGTTGAAAGTCTGCCAAATACAGTTCATTAAGAGGAAATGACACTCAAACATTGAATGTAGTAGGTGGAAGAGGAGACAAGAAGGGGTCTCGAGCCACGCGCCGCCATCTGGGGATCCTCAACTTCAATCGGGTACTAAAATCTGTCCATATCATCGCCCATACCCTGTAACATTTGCCATTAATGTCCACCTACTCGCGGTCCTGAGAATGCAGCAGTCGCATGATTCCTTGGAAGCTTTTCCTGCCAAGAATCATGATCCTGATATTTCAAACTATGAGGGAACTAATTATCCCACATGCACCCCGCGGCAACCTCCTCAATACAATATAAACTGCGCTGAGAGCATACATAATGTCGGTGCTTTTGCTCCTGATGGCATCAACATATATCTCATCATGATCCTACCGCATGATGCTCCGATGCCCGATATCATCCTGACGTCAACCTCATTGGCGCCACCTGGTGCATCGGAGGAAAATCCTCCTGCCTTGTCGATATCCATATGTCTCGCCAATGATCCTCATGATTATGTCTACTGATATCCTGATGATGTCACCATTCACATATCACCTTGCAGGAAACATCACCTTGACGCATCGTAGAAAAATCCTCCCGCATGAAATCCTATCAGCTCTTGATGACGTCACCGTCATATTGACAAAATAGGGGATAATCGGAAGATCACCTGATATTTGAAACATCACCCCTTCCGCAAAATATTCGGCTACACTGTAGCTTCGCTATAATATTGGGGTGACATTTAGAATATGATTGATATTTGGGATATCATCCCCCTCCTTTAGAAAAATGATGCAGCCGTTAGAGAAACAAATATCACCCCTGCATAAAATTGATGTCAGTAGCATAGGGCGATAAAAGAACATCAGGGTGATCTTGACTAAGGTCACTCGATATTTGAAACATGATGATGACCCCCTCCTTCAAAATATAGGGTCATGCTGGAATATGATGATGAGGCAAAAAGACTTAAAACTTTGACAGGCATAACTCCCTCACTAGGCTGAATTTCAGGATGATATAAAAGGCAATCCTGCTTGTAATTTTACACTCCTCCACACGGCAAGCTTCTTAAAGAAAGATTCAGACCTTGAGTTTTTCAGATTTCAGACCTCAGGATCACAAACATATTTGACATGATGCTCATGCATACTGAAAGATGCAGCATAGATAGAAATCTTGACATGTCATAACATCATGCCCCAAAAATTTTAGGATTTGAATGAAAAATCTTGCAAATGCTCAAGCTCACAACCCTAGACATAAATGGATACCAACATGGGCAAAGGAGGAGGCCGAGGTCATGGTAGAAGAGACCATGGTGACCCTGAGTTGTTGCAGAATTTGGTTGCAAGGATGGAAGACCTAGAGAGAGCACAGAGGAGAAGAAACCCTGATGTTGAAGATATAAGTGATGAGGAGGAAGAACAATAGAGAGAAGAAAATGAGGAAGGACAGGTGGATCAAGAAGAGGAATTTGGAGAAAAACTACTAAGTCAGTCATGAGCCTAGGTTCTAAACCCAAGATAGAGGTGTCCACATATGCTAGAAGCCTCAATGGTGAAGACTTGATCGATTGGATCAACGACTTGGATAAATATTTTGAATATGAGGGTGTAGCAGAAGAGAGAAGAGTAAAGTTTGCCTGCACTAGATTGAAGGGCCACGCTGCCATGTGGTGGGACTTTGTCCAAGATGAGAGGAGAAGGAGAAATAAGGAGAAGATTAACTCCTGGAATCGAATGGTGGCTAAGCTAAAGGCCAAATTTCTGCCAAGTGATTACCAAGCTAATCTCTTTAAAAGATTACAGAATTTGAAGCAAAAGGATAAGTTCGTGAAAGATTACACGAAGGAATTTTATAATTGATAATCAAATTTGGGCATGTTGAAGAAGATGTGGAGAAGATAGCCCGATATGTGAATGGTCTCAAATACAGTTTGTAAGACAAAATGAGTCTTTTGTCCCCAAGGAGCCTGGAAGAGGCTTATCAACTTGCCTTAAAGGCAAAAGAGAAGCTGTAAAGGAAACAAAGTCAACAAGAGAAGAAGAGAGGAAGAGGTTTTAGGGGAAGGGGACAACAAACAAGTAGGGGACAATAGCATCATCAAGGTAAAGAGGCTGGAAGTTCCAGTGGAACAGCCAACAATGATAGAGGTAGTTTTCAAAATAGAGGAGGAAGATCTTATGGAAGAGGTGGTTTGCAAGTACAGGAAGAGGATTTGTAGGAAAATGTTTTAAGTGCAATCAATTCAGACACAAGAGTTGGGAATGCTCTGAATCATCACAAGGAGGGCACTCAAAGTTTGAGAGAAGCAATCAGGTTGTTCATGCTGATCAAGAGGGTGTGGGATCTCCAGTACATCACAAAGATCAAGCAGAATCAAGAGAGTATTTAATGCTTAAGAGGGTGTTGTTGAAGCCACAAAAAGAGAGTCAAGAGCTAGTTCAAAGGAGAACATTATTCAAAACTAAGTGTAAGTCACAAGGTAAATGTTGTAAGTTGATTATAGATAGTGGTAGCACTGATAATATTGTTACAACTGAGATGGTAGAGAAGTTGAATCTTAAAAGAATTAAACACCCTACTCCATATAAAGTGACTTGGTTACAAAAAGGCCATCAAATATTGGTTAGTGAGCAGGCCTATGTTGATTTTCATATTGGCAGTTATAAGGATTGTGTTTTGTGTGATATAATGCCTATGGATGTGTGTCATGTTTTTCTTGGAAGATCGTGGCAATTTGACAGGAAATCAGTGCATGATGGAAAGGAGAACACATATACCATTGAGAAGGATGGAGAGAAGCATACCTTGCTGCCCATAAAGGAGAAAGAAGAGGACAACATCAGCAACAGTAGTAAGGTAATGCTGGTAAGTGGTAAAGAGTTATTACATAACTTGAAAAATGAAGAAATCGGTTATGCTTTGGTTCCTAAACCTAGATGTGTAATGACTTCTACAAAGTTGGAGAATTTGCCTATTGAAATACAAGACATTTTGAATGAGAATATCGACATTGTTTTAAATGATTTGCCTAATGAGTTGCCTCCTATTAGAAGCATTAGCCATCACATGGATTTGATACCAGGTGCTAGCCTTCCAAACAAGGCTACATAAGTGGAGGACCTTTTGAAGAAAGGGTTGATAAGGGAAAGCCTAAGCCCTTGTGCTATTCCTGTGGTGTTGGTTCCAAAGAAAGGAGGGGAATGGCGCATGTGCACAAATTCAAGGGCAATAAACAAAATTACCATAAGATATAGGTTTCCCATCCTTAGAATTGAAGATTTAATGGATTGTTTGAGTGGTTCTATGTATTTTTCTAAGATAGATTTGAAAAGTGGCTATCACCAATAAGAATTAGGCCGGGGGATGAATGGAAGACAACCTTTAAAACTAGTGATGGATTGTATGAGTGGCTGGTTATGCATTTTGGATTGTCTAATGCCCCTAGTACTTTTATGTGGTTAATGAATGAGGTTTTAAAACTATTTATTGGTAAATTTTTGATTGTATATTTGGATGACATTCTGGTGTTTAGCAGGTCCAAAGAGGAGCATTAGAACATTTGATGTAGGTTATGAAGAGGTTACATGAAGAAAAGTTGCAGATCAATTTGAAGAAGTGTGTGTTTATGTAGACCGAGCTAGTTTACATGGGTTTTGTGGTATCAAAAGAAGGGCTAAAGATGGATAAGGAGAAGATTCAGGCCATACTTGATTGGCCATCACCAAGAAGTGTCATGGAGGTAAGGAATTTTCATGGTCTTTCTAGTTTTTATAGAAAGTTTATAAGAAATTTCAGTCATGTTGTAGCACCTATTTTGGAGACTATCAAAGGACATAAGAGACCATTTGTTTGGACCAAGGAGGCTGAAGAAAATTTTAGATTTCTCAAGAAGAAGGTGAGTGAACAGCCCATACTTGTTTTGCCTGATTGTGATAAAGTGTTTCAAGTTGAGTGTGATGCTAGTGGTTTGGCTATTGGGCAGTCCTAAGTCAAGAGGGAAAATTGATTGCATATTTTAGTGAGAAATTAAATGAGGCAAAAAGAAAGTATTCTTCATATGATTTGAAGTTCTATGCTTTAGTTCAGTCCCTCAAGAAATGGAGACATTATTTATTGACCAAGGAGTTCATTGTGTATACAGATAACCATGCTTTGCAGTTTATTAACAACCAACACAAATTGAATCAAAGGCATGCTAAGTGGGTTGAGTATATTCAAAGTTTTAATTTTGTTTTGAAGCATAAAAGTGGTCAAATGAATAAAGTTGTTGATGCCTTAAGTACGAAGCATTTATTGTTGAGTGAAATACAAACTAACAGTGTGGAGTTTGAAAGTTTGAAAGAGTTGTATGCAGAGGATGCAGATTTTGGAGAAGCATTTGTAGCTTGCAATGATCCTACTAGCCAGAATAGAGAGCCGTGGATTGATTACATGATTCAAGCAGGTTTGTTATTTAAGGAAAACAAGTGTACTCCTAGAGGCTCCATGAGAGATAATTTGTGGAAGGAAAAACATAGTGGTAGTCTTGCTGGTCACTTTGGACAGGATAAAACTTTTCTACAGCTAAACACCCACTATTATTGGCCAAAGATGAAGGCAGATGTGAAAAGATATGTGGAAAGGTGTAGAATTTGTCAACATGCTAAGGGAAGAAGTCAAAATGTGGGGCTTTATCATCCAGTACCAGTTCCAACCAGACCTTGGGATTCGGTGAGTATGGATTTTGTTTTGGGTTTGCCTCGTACACAAAGGGGTAATGATTCAATCTTTGTTGTAGTAGATAGATTTTCAAAAATGGTGCATTTTATACTATGTAAGAAGACTAGTGATGCCACTAATATTGCAAATTTGTTCTTTAAAGAAGTTGTAAGGCTGCATGATATACCAAGAAGTATAATTTCTGACAGGGATACTAAGTTTGTGGTTCATTTTTGGAGGACTCTATGGAGGAAATTGGGCACAAATCTAAATTTTAGTTCTGCTTATCATCCACAAACGGATGGACAAACCGAGGTTGTTAATAGAAGCCTTAGCAATTTGTGAAGATGCCTTGTTGGTAGTTCACTTGGAAGTTAGGATCTTATGTTGGCCCAAGCTAAATTTGCATATAATGATTCCCCAAATAAAAGCACAGGTTTTAGTCCTTTCTATGTGGTGTATGGTATGCATCTAAGAGGTGTATTTGAACTTTGTGATCTTGCTGGAATGGAGAAGAGGAGTGCAGATGGGGAAGAATTTGCTCAAGTCATTCATGACATTCAAGAAAAGCTGAAGCATAACATCGAGGTCAACAATCTGCAATATAAAAGGCATGTTGATCAAAAGAAAAGAGAGTTGCAGTTTCAGGTTGGAGCCCTTGTATTGGCACATCTTCGAAAGGAGAGATTTCCTACATGAGGGTATGTGCAGGATCATCGCGGGCCAAACAATGGCAATGGAAAAAAAATCATGTCTTTACTTAGCCAAATTCGCGAATTTCCCAACTTTGACTTTCACATGTATGTTAAAAATATCCGTTTTGGCTTGGATACCAAACCAAAACGAATATCCATTTGGAATGGATATTTGTTCCAAAATGGATATCTATTTTGTGGGTCCCAAAACAGATATCTATTTTGGAACGGATATCCGTTTTGGTTTTCCAGAAATGGATATTCGTTTCTTGGAACTATAAATGGTTTTTTTATTCTTTACATTGTGCATAGATAAACATGGAACTATAAAAAAGGTCATATAGATAAACATGTGCATGTTGTGTAGGCTAAAGAAGCAAGATCATTGAATGCTAGAGTAGAAGGTGCCAACCTAGAGGCTAGGGAGAACTTAATGATGAACATTGTTTTGTTGAAACTTGCATGAAAGGATGATGAACCATGGTTTAGAAAGTCTCTTCTGACTAAGTGCAAGTTTAGAGGAAAGTGTTGCAATCTAATCATTAATGGATGCACTACCAACACATTAGTATCAATAAAGATTATGCATAAGTTAGGGATGAAGATAGTCATGCAAATCACACAATACAATCTCATGGATACAAAAGGGACAGTAACTCATGATGACATAGTAACATCAAGTTACATTCTACCTTGAAGGATATGCAAATAAGGTATGGTGTGATGTGATTTTGATGTATGCCTACCATGTGTTATTAGGAAATTCTTGGTAGTATGATCAATGCATTGTGCCACAAGAACATCTTCACCATCAATAACTTGATGGGAAATTTTTGAGTTACTTCCCATGAAGGATGAGGAAGAGTTCATGTAGAAGGCCAAGGTGTTGCTATTATCAAAATGAAAATTTCTCAAGGAGATAGAAGACTTGAAATACTACTATGCACAAGTAGTCAATCCACATAGAAGGAGTAGATTGAGCCACAACTTAGAGGAGACAAGTTGTGATCCTACATGAGGAGTTCATAGATGTGATTTTTGAAGGAATTGTAGATGGATTTCCACCAATATGTAGCATCTCATACTTCATGGATATGATTCTAAGTTCTAGTTTTCTGAACAATCTTATATATGTCTTAAAAAGGAGGTAGGAATTATTGTATGTAATGATGGTTAAACTAGTGGGCATGGAGGCGATGAATGATATCTACACCAAAAATCTATATTTTACAAATACATGGAATGCATTAGTAGAACCCTAGATGGGAGATATAGTCTTATATGAGGAATAATTTGCATGAGGGATACCTATTCAAGAGTTAATAACTGTCCATATTGTAGAATTCTAGGAGGGAGAATATCATTAGATAGTTACATTAAGGTGGACTTGGAGGATATTTTCATGTCTATAAAAGACATGATCCATGTTGGAGTAGAGGTATCACTAGCTAAGTTTGAACAAAGATGTACATATATTCATTAAAAGAGGTACCATCTACCAAAAACAAAGATAATTACATAAAACATTGGGTTTTATAAGCCATTGTGCAATTGTGGGAGGAATTATCTATATTATGTCCTTGGATCTATGCACATAGAGGGGTAATGATTCTATCTTCATAGTGGTATTTTTTCCTAAATGTAACACTTCATTCCTTGTGTGTAATTAAATGAGACATTCTGGATAGTGGATTTATTCTTCAAGGAGATGTTTTGGTTGCATGGCTTGCTATGGAGCATAACATCTGATCATGACATGAAGTTCCATAGCCAGTTTTAGCACAACCTATTGAATAAATTAGGTACAAATCTCAATTATATCTCTATGTATGATCTACAAATGGATAGATAGACATAGGTTGTTAATCAAAGTCTTGGAAATATACTTAGATGTGTGGTAGGGGAAATTATTAGGTTGTGGAACTCTATGTTGGTGCAAGTAGAGTTTGTGTACAACAACTTCGTGAATTTATCATCTGGTGTATGGGACATTCACACAAGGTGTCATAAATTTGTTGGGAGTAAAAAAAAAGGCAAGTGCAAAAGTGTAGAAGTTGAGGAATTTATGCAACATGTATGAGATATTCATGCACAAGTCAAGGGGTAGATGGAGGAGAGTAGCACAACGTATATGTATTGCACATAGATGATCATTATAGAGAGAATATTTACTCAAAGTGTGAGTTAGTCATGGAACAATTAAGAAAAATAGTTACCTAAAGGAACCTACAATAAGTTAAATCTAAAGAAAGCCAGTCCATGCTACATTATATGTAGATTTTCTAAGAACACATATGAGATATATTAGGTCTAGGGATGATATTTACCTTGCAATCGATTTAGACTATTGCAATTTATTTAATAGTCAATTAATTATGTGTACAACTCCAAGGATAATGAAAAGGGGAAAATTAGACTGAAACATGAGTCCATACATTCTCTAGGTGACCTAGAATATGTTTGTAAGGGGCATAATGTGGAGGGAAGCAAATGCGTAAGGCATGATTGGAAACTTAGCACAAAGTGGAGGGTAATCTATGAAAATTTATGACATTGTAAGATGTGTAAGAAACATATATGACATTGTACGAGGTGTAAGAAACAATATATATGATGCCATGTAAGAAGTTGGTTGTCATTTTTGGACTTGGGGAGTTGTTATTTTGTCCTTTAGTGAGTTGTTTTTGTCCTCTAGTGAAGTTGCATAAACGAGTTCATGAGAAAGGTCTTGAAGCTTCTAGAAAGATACTTGTAACTCCCACACACATGTCATGAGGTCTCTTTTGCATGTTGAGTACTTGGCTCATGGTTTGAGTCCATTGTATTGGAAACCACAAATTGGATTACATTTACCTACATATTAGAGGCATGGGATAGTAGTTTGTATGGTATTATAGGTTATGTTGCTATGCTACCAGAATTTTGTTGGACTAAAGGGGAAGTTGTGTTAATGTACTCTATATTTGAGATTGATACAAGATTGTAATCTCCTTGGTGCTGGGGTTTTATACACATTGTATCTCCCTATTGGTCCTCTATCTCTCTCTAAACCCTAAACCCTAAACCTCTAAACCTCAACCCTTAACCCTAAAACCATAAACCCTAAACCCTAAATAATGCCCCTAAACCCAAGCAACCCTATACCTTTGTCTCCCTATCTCTCCCTATCTCCCTAGCTCTATCATCCCTCTACCTCTCAATCTCTCTCTATGTCTCTAGACATGTCTCTCACTCTCTATCTCCCTATCTCTCCCCTCTGTCTCCTCTAGATCTCTCCCAATCTCTATTAGTCCCCTCTCTCTATCTCTCTTTAAACCCTAAACCCTAAACCCGAGCAACCCTAAACCCCTAAACCCTAAATAATTGCCCTCAACCCTAAACCCTAAACTTGAGCAATGCTAAACTGATAAACCCTAAACAATGCCCCTAACCCCAAGCAACCCCCCTCTCTCTCTCTCTCTTTGTTTATATGGTTCAACTATTGAACAATGATAAAATGTAATGTGGTAGGATGTGGTGAGTTTTAGATGTTGCGATATAGCATGGATATATGTCTACATGTGATGATGCTATGGAAATTTAACCATGAGTCATTTGAAGTACTCACAACTACATATTTAATTGTGCTAGTAGAAGCATAAATAATAATGCATGTGGACTTGTAGCAGACTTGAAGTTCATGTGGAACAATCTAGAGGCTTGGTTATGTTAAGAGAATGTTCTACAATACTACAAGTTGAAAGAATTGGTTAGATGGTTGTATGTGTTACCACAAGCTTATGGGTGGTAGTGGTGGTTATATAAGAAGACATGAATACATTGACTGTAGTTAGCAATTTAAACTATTGATATTTAATGTGTAATGTAGTGTAATGTAATTTAAACTATTTATATTTATATTTAATGTGTAATTTAAACTAATTATATTTAAACTATTGATATTGATATTTAATGTGTAATGTAATAGTTACATGTAATGTAATTTAAACTATTTATATTTAATGTGTAATGTTAAACTAAAAAACAATGAAAATACATGGTAAAGAAAATAGATATCTGTTTTTGAAAACATAAAAAGGGAAAAAAGAGGTCACATTATGCAAACTCGTGCCTTACAAAACGCAGACCTCTCGCAAAACAGATATTAGAGCTCCATAACAGATATCTGGTCCAAAGAGGTTAGTAAATTTGCATTTTTTGTTTGTTTTGTATATTCAAGCAAGTTTTTTTAGATTTTATGCTAAATAGGTATGTTTTATATTTTAAATAGGTAAAATGGATGAACAAATTGAAAACCCAAACCCTCCACCGTCAAACTCTCCCCCTCCAACAATCAAAGAGAAACTTCAAAGAAACATTGATCAAATAAGTAGGATTGTAGAAATGTATCACTGCCACCCTCGATTGTCTACAATGACATCGAATTTAAAGGGAATTATTAGTCATGTTCGAACCCTGTCAAGCTAACATGAATCATTTAGGCAATGGTAAGAAACCAAGAAGGCAGAATATGCTGACGGTTTATCATATGATCAAGTGAAAGACTTAGACATTATGAAAGCTATGTTAGCCCAACATTTTGTCAATCCCAAATTCAGCTTGCATGTTGATGTTCATAAGCCCAAGTATTCGATCAAATGGTGTACACATGAGGGCATTAGTCAAAATTTTTGGGATCGTTGGTGGATGGTTTTTGATAAACCACCCAACAACAATTTAGATGTACCTTTGTATTTCCTTTGTAAACTCTATGTTGAGTTCGTCATGGGCTACCATGTTAATTATTTTGATTTTAGAGATTTCTAGGGAGTAGGTAAGGGAATGCCTCAAGATAGACTTGGGGCAATGAGACAAGTACAAGTTCCCTATATTCCCCCTCCTGCTATCCCTTCTCCACCCCCAATTCATCACCCAAACGTTGTTGCAAATGCAACACAACAGGGCCTTAGTGCAATACACTCTTTGACCGAGCACTTGATTATACAGACTTCTCAGTTTGCACAACCACATGATGTTGGTGATGATATTGGATCACCTAATTTTACTAGACACTCCTCGTCCACACATGTTTGTGTGCCCCATCATTACATTTTTTGCAATCAGCTGTGCTTAGGTCCTATTTTGGAGAGTAGCGAGCCACCTTTGAACACCTCAGAGTACGATCTCCATTCACAAGATGATGTAGTGGCCTCTAGAACTCAAGCTGAGGGGTTGGGGACATGAGCAAAAGCACAAGCATCGGTGGAGCATAGAGAAGGAGAAGACCATGGCCAATCTTTTATGCAGGTAAAATTTAAAGTTAAATTTCATGGTGTATTCCATATGAATAATATAAACAAATTTATTAGTACTAATGTATCTAAGGGGGATAACAACTGATGAGAGAGGAGGAGTTGACAAAAGTTCATCATGGAAGTTTGTCTGCCATCCAATTGGCTTTGATTTGCCGGTATAATTTGTTCTACACATCAATTTTTTTTGTATGCATTTATTTCTTTGTGAGTAATTATATATTAATTTATATCATGATGTTAATGTAATTAATTTATTGTTAATTTAATTTATATCATGATGTCTCTTTAATTTTATATCTAGAATGTGAATGATGTGGCATCTTTGCCAATGGTCTTCACTCGAACTCCTAATCGACCCAAGGGACTATCATTCGCAGAACAGCTTTTTGAACGCCAACAAAGGGTGGAAACTTAATTTGATTGAATTGTACTTTAATTGATAATTTAGAAAACTTAAATATTTGATTATAGTCATTTAGATAAATAACAATTTAAAAATTATTATGATTATTTGTATACATAGAGTCTTACATTCTTGTCATTTTTCATACAAGAGATATTAGTTGGTTCATCCATGATGAGTCCTTCTCAATCGATGCAGGAGGCCTCGATGGTGGTATGTGTTTTTTTTCTAGTAGATAATTTTTTGGGTAGTGCACTCTAGATTGTTTATGTCTAACACATCTAACCTTTTTTAATGTATGCATTTCCTTTTTGTTTAATAATTATATATTAATTTATTTCAATGTTACTTTACTTTCACAGTCTCTTGAGAATATCAGTGATGTGCCACATTTGTCATCATGCTTCAGTAGGACACCTGGTTGTCTTAAGAGAAAATCATTTGCAGAACAATTGTCCGAATGACAAGAAAGAGTCGAGGTAATTGAATTATTATTTTTTAAATAGTTGATAGTTTATAGCGGTCTTATAGTTGATAAGATTCTATTTACTAGATCTCTAACTTATTTTTATTTACCATTGAAGAAATTGATCAAATTTGTGGTTTGACTTGTTAATGCAATCAACTTTGCCTCCATCAACTACTAGACATCATTGTACGAAGAGGACACTTTTTGAGGATCCATCACAAATTGAGAATCCATCATAGGTTGAGGATCCATCACAGGTTGAGGAATCACCAAAGACATAGGGTCAAGTGGACCTTTAGTATTTGATGTAGCTATTCGGCATGTAGATTGTATATAGATTTTGAGACATGGCATATGCCACATTTTGTAAAAATGTTTTGAGTTGGCATATTTGCCAAATTTTTGTATATGTCTACCATTATGGACTAGATTTTAATATATATACACCTTGATATATAATATAATTTAAATTCCTGATGTGCATGTATTCCTACTTTGAAACTTAAAAGTTTGATGTGTAATCAGTTTACAATGGTTGAGTTATGATCAATAACATGTTATAGATTGATTTCTTGTTATATATTATTATTTTTCTTGGTAGAAAGATGATATATGTTGTTTCATACCTCGAGACATAACTTGATCTTAGTTGCCACATGATTGCAGTTTTAGTTATATATAGGATTTTCATGAAATGACAAATTTGAATGGTTCACACATATGCAAAGCTATAAAATACTTTTATCTCCTCCATATGTAGCTACATCTCTTCATTTTTCAAGTACAAACATCAAAAAGTAGTTTTAGCTAACTAATTTCACCATCAAAACTTCATTTCTAGCCTTCTTTCTTCATGTTTTCTCCATTTTCAATCTTATTCAGGACATCGGCAATCTAGAACAGCAATTTCTAGCCTCCTAGTTGGCTTGTATGCTTTGGATGCACTTGTTTGTTGCCACATATCTCATTTGAGTCAATTTGATGGTTTGCTTGTGTGTCCATTAGTTAATGTTTGACATGCTTTTGATTGTGGAGTCTTAGCTGGTTCATAATGCATTTGGTTTTTCATAAGGCTCTTGGTTACGTGGGTATGATGGGCTTAAGTTATTATTGCTTTAGGAGGTCTTGGTTGAGTATGGTTTGTATTCAAATAGTTATGTCTTGAGATTTTGGACTTATGAGTTTGCATGTTATCATTGTGAGATATGCATGTGTGGTTATTACAGGATGAGGTATGCTTTTGTGATATTATCCATATACCTTTGTTCTAATCTTATGACAAAATTTTGAGGGTGAATTTGGTTTGATTTGTTATGACATTGTAAGCCTCCACTGTCAACTTATGACAGTCCTCCTTTGATCTTAGACCTTGAGAGTCTCTTCTCATGCATATACAACTTCTTTATAAAAGCTACATGACTCCAAGGTCTTGGAGACTTGGGGGGTATCCAACATTGGCCACTATCCCTAATGCATTTTGTTGTCTTTGTTCTTCCTCATGATATTTTTCCAAGACATATTTATGTTCTCACATGACATCTCTTCTTGACCTAGACTAGTTAAGTTTGACAATGAGCTTCACTATCCAACTTGGAATGTTCATAGTCCATATGTGCTCACCTTTTAGGGTTTTCTCTTGGTTAACAGTGTCATCTGCATTGTATTTAGTCCCTTGCCCCTTTTTATCAGTCTTAGACTATCTATTAATAATACTGCAAGCTTCATGAAATTGTTTCAATCCATTCTTAGTGCTGACAGAGTCTTGGGATTGAAATCTGACTTTATTTTTTGCACTCTTCTATTATAGCTTTGCCCATATAAAAACATGAACAACATTTACAAATTGATCATATACAAATAGGTTGTAAATGATGAAGAACTAAATCAAATCGGGTTGTTCACACAACAGTCCTTACACAACTTCAATTACAACATATGCATGGCCAAAGGATAGCCAAGGCACATAGCTCAGACTGTTGTTACAGAATTTAGAGATGTATGCAATGAAGAATGATGAACTGAATCAGTTCTAACTGTTGTGAAAATTAGATTTCTATATCACTTCAATCACATCAAAATGGATGGTTTTATGACAGCCAACACATATGCAAATCTGTTGTTACAAAATTAGAGACAACCAACCACTGTATATATGATAGCCAACCACTGTATATATATTATCCTGATATGATTTGCTGGACATCCACAATTAGTTCCCACTATGATGTAGTGCATATCCCTTTGTATTACTCATGTAGGCATATAAGACATGTGCTAAGCTATTCAAACTGATTTAAGAACCTCCAAAGACATTGATATAAGAAATGTGCTAAGCTATTCAAACTAATTTAAGAATCTCTATTTTGTGGCTTTCTAGGCCATGTGCCTTTACTCATCTTTCATCCTCTTGTCTAGCATGTCCTTCAACAACACTAATCTAACCTCCACTAACAACTACTGTGTTATCTGATATCTTTCCTTTGCTAACTTTAACAAAGTCCTAAGACTTCCTTGACAACTTCATGAGCTATGTTTGTTTTGAGATATATATGCATGTCTTGAGATTGTGCTGGCAGAGCTTCATAGTGTTGGAAACACATGCCAAAGTAGACAGGGGTTTAAGTAGTTTGAAAGCATGTGCAGGTTATAAATGTATACACAGACCTTGTATCTTCTTTTTTGAGTCCCTTCAAGGATATAAAAGCCTTTAATAAGAATGCTAGCCATTACTAGACCTAAAAACCGTCTAATAGGATTATATCACTGCTTTTTCTCCTTCTTAGAAACCTACAACATGTTTAGTACAAACCCTAGCACTAATAACACTATTCATCTTCATAAATTTTCATATGCATGTCTTGAGACTGTACTGGCAGAGATTCATAGTGTTGGAAACACATGCCAAAGTAGACAGGTGTTTAAGTAGTTTGAAAGCATGTGCAGGTTATAAATGTATACATAGACCTTATATCTTCTTTTTTGAGTCCCTTCAAGGATATAAAAGCCTTTAATAAGAATGCTAGCCATTACTAGACCTAAAAAACTGTCTAATAGGATTATATCACTGCCTTTTCTCCTTCTTAGAAACCTGCAACATGTTTAGTACAAACCCTAGCACTAATAACACTATTCATCTTCATAAATTTTCATATGCATGTCTTGAGACTGTACTGGCAGAGCTTCATAGTGTTGGAAACACATGCCAAAGTAGACAGGGGTTTAAGTAGTTTGAAAGCATGTGCAGGTTATAAATGTATACACAGACCTTGTATCTTCCTTTTTGAGTCTCTTCAAGGATATAAAAGCCTTTAATAAGAATGTTAGCCATTACTAGACCTAAAAAAACTGTCTAATAGGATTATATCACTACTTTTTCTCCTTCTTAGAAACCTACAACATGTTTAGTACAAACCCTAGCACTAATTAACACTATTCATCTTCATAAATTTTCATAAGGTTCCAGACTACAAGGTTTTGGGTTTAGTGTATGATTGATCTTCAATCTCTATTTTGTAACCTCTCAACAATGCACAATTATCCAACACTATAAGCCAAGGTTTAGCAGGATCCATTCCTTCAAGCATATTTATCTTTGTTCAACATTATACCATCTATTCTGCCCTCTGCTTGTCATTTTTACTGCTCTGCCTGCTGAGCCTGCTTTTATTCTCTTTAATATTGGGCATGAAACTAATATGATCTTCCTAATCCTTAAACCGAAGACTCCTTGTTGAAGATTGTCATAATAGTCCATAAACACCACTCGTCCTCATGATCAATCAAAGATACCATTAATAACATGAAGATAATCTAATTTATAGTTTCAAAACAAGGAGGAGGTGGTATAAAGGTCCAAATGCAAAGGAATGATTGTTTGTTAAAAAGATACACATGGCTGTCCAAAATTGCCCTTTATGACTGTCCTAAAACAACATCATGTATATGGTCATAAAAGCCATCAAACTTTGAGAATAAACTTGTCATTGGATAAGGAGTTGAAGGATAAAGTTTCTAGGTCTCCCCTTATGAAAACTAGGGTCTTTGCCGATACATTGTTCCTTAAGAGCAAAGTCACTTAAGATCCTAAGAGCAAAAACCTTTCCAGGTGCCATATTTTTTGTTATGCTTATTGTGGGCTCAAATGAACTACGCCAACCTGTCGAGGTGGGTGGGTAAATGCTAGGGAAGGTCTCATTTTGTGTGCCAAGTGCCCCAATCATTCGGGGCAGCAGGCTATCAGCGAAGTCCCCTAAGATCCCTAAGACGAAAAAACTGCCAAACTTTGACGAAGCATTTCTCAGAATTCATGGCAGATAGGAATGTTTCGTTTGGACCTATAGGTGTATGTGGGGTCCATCTACAATAACCTCTCTTAGTTTCGTTCAACTCCTGTCTATTTGACCGTGCCAAAATTAAATGCATTCTTGCAAAATGCTTCAGTTTGATGCAGTGGAAAGGTGCTAGGAGCGACATTTTGCATTCCATAGCTTGTGGGGTTGAATGGACTGTGCCAAGGCATCGGGGTGGGTGGGTAAATGCCAGGGGAGGTCTCATTTCATGCGCCAAGCATCCCAATCATTCTGGGCAACAGGCTACTAACAAAGTCCCTTAAGATCCCTAAGATGAAAAAATTGCCAAACTTTGACAGAGCAGTTCTTAGAATTCATGGTAGTTGGGAACATTTCATTTGGACCTACATGTGCATGTGGAGTCTGTCTACAATAACCTCTCTCGATTTTGTTCAACTCCTATCCATTTGACCGTGCTGAAATCAAATGCATTCTTGCAAAATGCTTCAGTTTGATGCAGTGGAAAGGTGCTAGGAGTGACATTTTGCATTCCATAACTTGTGGGGCTGAACGGACTACGCCAACACATCGGGTTGGGCGGGTAAATGCCAGGGGATGTCTCATTTCGTGTGCCAAGTGTCCCAATCATTTGGGGCAGCAGGCTACCGACAAAGTCCCTTAAGATCCCTAAGACGAAAAAACTGCCAAACTTTGATGGAGCAATTCTCAGAATTTGTGGTAGCTGGGAATGTTTTGTTTGGACCTACAGGTGCATGTGGGGTCCATCTACAATAACCTCTCTCGGTTTCGTTCAACTCCTGTCTGTTTGACCATGTCGAAATCAAACACATTCTTGCAAAATGCTTTAGTTCCATGCAGTGGAAAGATTACCAGGTTCCATATTTTTTATTCTACCTATCGTGGGGCCAAATCGACTGTGCCAACACATCGAGGTGGGTGGGTAAATGGTAGGGAAGGTGTCGTTTCATGTGCCAAGCATCCCAGTCATTCCAAGTTGTAAGCTATTGACAAAGTAGAAAGTTGCTAACACTAAAATTTTGCATTCCATAGGTCTTGGGGGTGAAATGATTACACCAACATGTCTGTGTGGGAAGGTAAATACTAGGGGTGGTCTCGTTTCGTGCTCCAAGTGTCTCAGTCATTTTGGGCTGCAAGCTACTGGTAAACTCGAAAGGTGCTAGGAGTGACATTTTGCATTCCATAGCTTGTGGGGCTGAATAGACTACATAAACACATCGGGGTGGGTGGGTAAATGCTAGGGGAGGTCTCATTTCATGTGCCAAGTGCCCCAATCATTACGGGCAATAGGCTACCAGCAAAGTCCCTTAAGATCCCTAAGACGAAAAAACTCCCAAACTTTGATGGAGTAGTTCTCAGAATTCATGGTAGCTAGGAATGTTTTGTTTCGACCTATAGGTGCATGTGGGGCCATCTACAATAAACTCTCTCAGTTTCATTCAACTCCTATTTGTTTGACTGTGTCGAAATCAAACACATTCTTACAAAATGCTTCAGTTCCATGCAATGGAAAGGTTGCCAGGTGCCATATTTTTTGTTTTGCCTATCGTGGGGTCGAACTGACTGTGCCAACATGTTGGGGTGGGTGGGTAAATGGTAGGGAAGGTCTCTTTTTGTGTTCCAAGTGTCCCAATCATTTTGTCCTGCAAGCTACCGACACCTAGCACCTTTCGAGTTTATTGATAGCTTGTAGCTTGGAACGACTGAGACACTTGGCGCATGAAACGATACCTCCCCTAGCATTTACCTACCCACTCAGACATTTTGGAGTAGTCAGTTTGGCCCCACGATGAGCAGAACAAAAAAATATGGCACCTGGCAACCTTTCCATTGCATGGAACTGAAGCATTTTGCAAGAATGTGTTTGATTTTGACACGGTCAAACAGATAGGAGTTCAAAAAAACTGAGAGAATTTATTGTAGAAGGACCCCACATGCACCTGTAGGTCCAAACGAAACATTTCTAGCTGCCATGAATTCTGAGAACTACTCCATCAAAGTTTGGCAGTTTTTTCATCTTAGGGATCTTAAGGGACTTTGCCAATAGCCTGCTGCCCTGAATGATTGGGGCACTTGGCACATGAAATGAGACCTCCCTTGAAATTTACCCACCCACCCCAACATGTTGGCATAGTTCATTCAGCCCCACAAGCTATGGAATGCAAAATGTCACTCCTAGCACCTTTCTACTACATGAAACTGAAGCCTTCTTGACTGTGTACGATGGTAGGGTTTGGACAGATGGAAATTTGTTGTTGAAATTTACAACATCTTGATGGTATTGTGGCCATGATCTCCTCATATGTCATGACAAGAGCTATTCCATAACCTTGTTGTCCCATAACCTTGATTATTGTGATTAGAAGCATGGAAACAAACCCTACAAGAAACAAAGCAATGATTAGATCTCAATATGATCATGAGATACCCAAACATCTATATTAGTCTAAATCATAAAATCTCTTCAAATAAAGATTGATCCGAGGGTTTGGTGAGTTGCCATTGGCACCCAAACCCTAGGTCTTCATTAGAAATCCTTGAATGCTAATTATTGCCATTATGCTTCTTTCTTATTAATTCTTACTAATTAGGGTAATCATATATAGAAATATATAGTATCTCATACATATTATTACAAAATACATATGGGAATTTTATCAAATGTTGTAGTTGCATTGAATAATGCCTCAAAAAAATGTTGTAGTTGCAACTGCCCTATAAGACATGTATGCAAAATGCGGAAGGATAGACAAGGTGAGTGAACTATTTGACATGATGCCTCAAAGAAATGTGGTCTCATGGAATGGTATGGTTGCAGGATATGCAAATAATGGATTTGTCACCAAGTCTTTAGAAACTTTCAAGAAAAAACAATTGGTGGGTGTAAAGATAAAATCCACAACCTTTGACTACATCCTCTTTGCTAGTGCCAAACTAAGATCTTACACCATCTTCATTTATACTCCTAGGTGTACCTCTATAGGACCCTAACATTGAACTCATTTTAGACTCTTGATCTAATAGAGCTTGGGACAATGTACTTGTGATGGGGTAGGCTTGACTTGGTGTTTAAATGATGACTCAACAATGCAACAATTCATGGGTTTACAACTCTTACACCCTAAGACTGTGAAATCAGTCCTCTTGGGACAGTCATGCCTTAACTTGTGTCAACCCTTCAAAGATGTTCAAGACTTATACTTCATGGTCTGTAGGACCTCTCTCTCCATCCACCTATCATTTCTCATGACAAACAAACAAAAACTAGGCTCTAAAACATCAAATCTTCCTTGTTCCTATTGTCCACAGTCTGATACATCCAAATATCAGACCTACTATGCCAACAAATCCTAGGAACAATTTAGGTGCCACACAAAGATTGAAATTAACTCTTTCCTACTCGTCCCAATTGCTATAAGACTACAAGAGCATTCAAATCACACACCAAAGAAAGCACTAAAATCCAATTGCCAACATGCTAGTGAATGAGCATTGAATGTGACCACATAAAGAAAAATCATACTATTCTTCAACAAAGACCATCTCCTTGGTCCAAAAATTCAAAAGACCTAGATTCGAGCACATCTCAATGAACATTTAGATGAATAGACACACTTCTAATTTTATTGAGCCAAGTGAAAAAAGAAAATTCATTCCTCGAAAGAAAGCTAGTCATATAATAAGAAAGTTTCAGCCTAGTCTTTTGTCTTATTGTCTTATTTCTCACAACAGCCCACTCCCGTCACTTAAAACTAATTCCACTAATTATGAACTTTGAAATATGTCTTTTGACATTGTATTGATGCAGAGCAGGGTTACAAACTAGACTATTGATACCATATTTCACAACAATGGGTTCACTCTCTTCTCAAGGTTCAATGGAACTCATGATAGGGCAGACTTCTTTAGTCATGACAGTCTTCTCAATATGCAAAGGTGGCAGACCTCTCAAGTTTGTGGGACAGTGTGGCAACACCATAGAAAGCATTGGGTGATGATATAAATGACATCACAGACCTTTCAAGGTCTTAGTAACCCCCAAATGCATGGGCAGATTTAGTAACTCTTACACCCTAAGACTGTGAAATCAATCCTCTTGGGACAATCATGCCTTAACTTGTGTTAACCCTTCAAAGATGTTCAAGACCTATGGTTCATGGTCTGTAGGAACTCTCTCTCCATCCACCTATCATTGATCATGACAAACAAACAAAAACTAGGCTCTAACACATCAAATCTTCCTTGTTTCTGCTGTCCACAGTCTGATACATCTAAATATCAGACTTCTTTAGTCATGATAGTCCTCTCAATATGCAAAGGTGGCAGACCTCTCAAGTTTGTGGGACAGCGTGGAAACACCATAGTAAGCATTGGGTAATGAAATAAATGACATCACAGACCTTTTAAGGTCTTAGTAACCCCCAAATGCATGGGCAGATTTAGTAACTCTTACACCCTAAGACTGTGAAATCAGTCCTCTTGGGACAGTCATGCCTTAACTTGTGTCAACCCTTCAAAGATGTTCAAGACCTATGGTTCATGGTGAGTAGGACCTCTCTCTCCATCCACCTATCATTGCTCATGAAAAACAAACAAAACTAGGCTCTAACACATCAAATCTTCCTTGTTTCTGTTGTCCACAGTCTGATACATCCAAATATCAGACTTCTTTAGTCATGATAGTCCTCTCAATATGTAAAGGTGGCAGACCTCTCAAGTTTGTGGGATAGTGTGGCAACACCATAGTAAGCATTGGGTAATGATATAAATGACATCACAGACATTTCAAGGTCTTAGTAACCCCCAAATGCATGGGCAGACTTAAAGGTAGCAACATTCAATGGGACAATCTATGTTTCATGTGCAAACAATGAATCAAACCTCAATCCATGAAGGAAGTATCAGGCCAATGGTTGTTCCAAGGTGTCAACATCAATCTTAGACTTGTCATAACCTTCACCAAACTCTAAGAAATGTTAAAATTCCAAACTCTAGCAAGCAACCTCAATGCAAGGTCAATCTGACTGCAACCACAGCAACAAACAAGGACTGTCATTCAAATTATCTTCACCCATACATTGTTCAAGCCTCAACTCTTGAGGGTCATTAGAGTACATCAGGACAGAGCTCTGTACAAAGATCGAAATGCACAAAATGGATTATTTGAAAATGATTTATAAATTTTCAAGCAAATGCAATTGGCACGTGTAAAACCAAATTCCTATAACGATAATTGATCATCATATTAAATATTTAATATAAGTTGTCATATACATAATGTCATGAACATAACATCTAGTTTATATAAAAAGCCATATAGGCATAAATTCAAAAATATACATCGGTAGTTCATACAAAAGTATGTATACAAAGCCATCTAGCCATACAAAAAATGTCCCAAAAACTTGTTTCCAATCAGTGACTCATCCTCTCTCTGTCATTGAGTAGACCTCTTCAACAGAAGTTCATCCAGCTCCACCTGTTAATACAATCAAACAATATATGCACATTAATATAGAAAATGTATGAAATATATAATATCACATATGTAATCGATCACTTACCGCCACCTGATGATCAGTCTCCATCATCTTGTCTCCAACTTTGTCCGTTGTTGGACAGGTTGGAATTGTGACCTCCTGTGAGAATCATCAAGAAGCAAAATTGATTAAACATAAATATCATTTATGTACATCAAATGACATGAGATAAAACAAGAAATACCATATGAGATTGCATGAAGGATATGGGAAATCTGTTAGATGTTGTAGTTGCAACTACCTTAAGAGACATGAATGCAAAGTGAGGAAGCAAAGGTAGAAATTAGTATGTAGAAAAAGCTAGAAAGAAAAATATTAAGAAATTCAAATTAACACTAAAAATCATACCTCGGGTATAGTCAAAATAACCTATGATGCCATGCAAAAAAATCTACTATGCCATGCAAAATAACCTCATTCGTAATCCTGTATAGTCAAAAACATGCATTATAGTTAAAGAAACAAGATTTTTAATTTAAAACATAGAAAAGTTTGGCAATTGGTGGGTGTAAAACAAAGTGTGGAAACATAGAAAAGAGTGCAATTTCATTTCATTTTTCATACCTACTTGCTTGAACATGGTCAAGGTGTTATTGGAAGCATTTATCCAAAACCCAAGGAAAGTAGAGATTGTCATATACTATATGAAATATACCATATGAGATTGCATGAAGCATATGGGAAATCTATCAGATGTTGTAGTCAAATTAACACTAAAAATCATATCTCGGGTATAGTCAAAATAACCAATGATGACATGCAAAAAAATCTACAATGCCAATGTGCGAAATAATCTCATTCGCAATCCTGTATAGTCAAAAACATGCATTATAGTTAAAGAAACAAGATTTTTAGTAAAACAATTCTAAAAAATAGAAAAAACAAGAATAAGTTAAGATAAAAAATGTCATACATGTCCATCTGGAAGTTTAAATGCTAGTCAAGCATACCTGAGGGGTCATCTCTTACCTTCAAAGTATCCAATATTGCTTCACGATCAGCATTACTAATTGTCCATAGTTGTTTTGCTTTTGGTTTTCCATGATGCTTTAGTAACTTGACATTTGTTGCTACAACTAGGTGTGAATACATCAATATGGTTTTATGTTTCTCAAAGCCTTCAAATGCAGGGATGCCATTCTTTCTAATCATATATGTTTGTAACCAAGTCCCAGCAATAACAACTGATCTAGGATATGTGAACCCATCATCATTGTCATAGGTTGTGTTAGCTTTTGTTTTCCCTGTACACATCGTGCCAACCAATAGTCTGACCTCTCTTCATTTCCATGCGGTGCAACAACTGCATAAACATGACTTGGTTGTACAAGGTCTGAAAGATGTTCATAGTCAAATGAGCTCTCCATGTCATTGACAAAAGATGATTGACCTTGAGATAAAGGTGTTAAATATCATGGAATCCATGCATCTACCCACTCACTTGACTCACAATTATCCCAATCACATTTAATACAACTCTGACAGAAACAAGCTAATTCTCGTGTCCAAATAGTCTATGCACTTGCATCTGAGCTTTAAAATGAATGCATCTTTGACGATTCACTGATTCTTTGACAATCCCATTTCTCTTTTGCTATCTCGTCATCAACCAACCAAAAGAACCTGTGCACTTCTGAATCAAGAGCCATTCCTTGTGACAATGCATAGTTACACCACTTAACAATAGAATCTGTATCACTGAATGTAGCACCACCTCTAATCTTTAGTTGTTCTTTAAAAAGAGCTCTCTTCACGCATGCACCCGCTCCATCATGTTCATCTTTTCTATGCCCAACTTTAAAAAAAAATCCAAATATGAGGTATACCCATCTCTACATGCTTTCTACACAACCAATAGAATATATGAGCATTTTTGAATTGACTAGTGCAATTATCTGACCAAATGAGATGTTGATCCATTCTAATATCTTTTTCTTGCAAGAACCCATAAAATTGTTCAAAACAATATTGCACATACTTTGATGAATGAGATCGATCATCACTCATATAAAAATGGTATTCTCTGACAATCTTCCTGTTCTCTTATGTACTATCAGAGGCATGTCTGTATGTGATGTGAACAAAAATAGCAATCTAAATAGAATTGTAGTACTGGGATTGAACTTCATTTTGGGGTTGCAATGTGTAGTTTTCTGCAAAATCAACTACAGAGACAATAGGTCCAATCAAAAAAAAGTCTTTACACATCTTGAATTATTGATCTAACCATTGAGACCTGTGGCTGTGTCTGACATACTTGTAGAAACGATTTTTCTTAAAATCATCAATAAAATCAGAAATACTTACCTCTCTTACAATCAACTCACATCTAGAACCTTCACCTCCACTTTTCAAATTGTATTTCACTATCTCATATCTCTTTTTCTCAACCATTCTCTTTCCAAAATCATGCTCGCTGCCCTCATGAAAACATGATACAAACTTTGATAACTCACCACATTGTAAACACTTTTCATTTAAATAATCATTCTTATAGAAAATGCAACCATCATCTCTAATATATAGAAATAAATCCAATAAGTCCCTAGATGACTTTGGTAGTTGAATTTCACCACACTCCTGTAACATTTCGTTAGTGTGCAAAGTAGAACGAATATTGGACAATAATTCATGGTGATGGTAATAGTTTGTCATTGATGTCAAAAGGTTGTTAATGATCATGATACAGGTGATGGAGCTTATTATCTTGCTAACTTGAGTTGATCTTGTGCAAAGTCTTCTTTCAGAATATCATTGATCATAAGTTTGATGTCATACATTTGGAGTCATATGATGTGAATTTAAAAGTAACTGGTTGTGCTCTTGACATGCTTGACATGGTTTTATATAGTGGCATTCAACAGTCAGTAACAATGGATGGAGTTGACAGTAACATTGGTAAGTTCATTAGTTGATCATTGGTGCTCATCAGGTGTCAGGTCTATCAAGGATGTGGTTGTTAAGGAGATCTTCAAATGGTTTCTCATGATCTTGATGTGTAGTGTTCATATTGGTCCTTGGAGTTATCAGTTTTTGGTTTATGATGGTAATCATTATTCATCATCTTCTTTCAGGATCACAGGAATAATTTGATGACATGCCTTTCTCGTTGGATGATCAGTTAGATGAAATCATGTTGTTAATTGATTGTTGCTTCTTATAGCTCATATGGTTTGAGTTGGTTGATGATAGCCCATGGTACAAAATCATAAGTTGCAAGATTTTTGGTTTGATATTCCTTATCATTGTTATGAGCTTCAAGATAAATCTTTATATCACCACAGACATCTACTTAGTGGATGAAGCCTTTGTATTAAGAGTTTTAATGTTTTGGTTTAATTGTTTATTACAAAGATGTTTTGAGGCAAAAATCCAATACTACAGTGATCAGTTAGAAGCCCTATTTAATGTTCTCATCATATAGTATGGGCTTAATGTTTCTCTTCATTTTTAAAGAAGGAAACTCTATTTTCTAACCTATAAAGCACTTTTTGTCTATTGCACTGATGACCGGTTAGTGCAGGTTAAATCACTTAAATCTTACCTGCTAGAGGGTTTCTCACACATGGTGGTGACCGGCCCTTCCTTAAAAGCATCGGGATTTATATGATATGTGGAGTGCATTTTACAAATAAAGCATTGAAAATGCTTTGTATTGTGAGGGCCCGCGGTGTATTCAAAAGGGCAGTTTTTGTTTTTAAGGTTAGAAACTTCATTATCACCGATGGAGCAAAAGGGCGGGCTCTCAATGTTTTTTAAATTTAAAAACTATTACCGCCAAAAGTGGAGCCCGATGCATTAAGAAATATACTATTTATCTCCCTTAAGATTTGTGAGGAGTTTATAGAAAGTTTTGAAGCCTGAACCAAAGTTTAAAAGTTTCTTTTTAAAATTTAGTAATTTCCTTCAAATTTTTGGTCGATACTTTTTTGTCATGAATATAAGGAGTTTGTTTCTAATAAGGAGATTTTTATGAAGAGTTTTTTTTTAAAGAGACAAACATCAAGATTTTAATTTTTGAGGAGATTTTTTTTAAGATTGGAGATTGTATGTGAAAGATTGTTTTGAGAAGATATAATGCAGAATGATTATATTTTTATGAGATCTTAAAAAAATATATATCAGATGATTTTATTGGAATTTTGTGAAGATGTTTGCAGAGTCTTGTGAAGGAGAAGATAAAGATTTTTTTATTTGCAGAGAAGATAATCAGATTGAAGGGTTTTGTATTTTGGAAAATATGAAACATCATGCAGAGATTGTAAATATGAGCAGAGAATATGAAGAGTTTTCAATAGGGTTTGATATTATATGATTCTTTTTTAGATGGTTTTATGCAGGTGACAATAGAAGATGCATTGTTTTTGAAGACATTAAAAAGAGAAGATGAAAGGATAAAATGATCTTCAGTGAGAGCAAATGACTGTGCAAAATGTGAAAGGTGAAAAGACATCCAATTTACATATAAATAGTTTTTCAGGGGCATTGATGAAATGACTTGCAAGACAGAGATGAAACATACAGAGTAAAGTAGTGTTGTTGAGCATATCAGAATACAGGATTGAAATGCAGTGTTATTGAATGGATTAGAATACAAGATTGATATGCAGTGTTGTTAAATGGATCTGATTAATTTGCAGAGAAAATTGTTTATAGAGATTTGTATATGGAGCTTGTTTTTGATTTGAAAATCAAACAGGAGGTATAAGGTTGTATACAATGGTGCAAATCTGATTGAACATCAATCATGTCTTGCACACAAAGTTTGATGTTTTGTTTATAGTGATTGTGTTTGCCAGTGAGGCACAGTATGCCTATGAGGCTTGTGGTCAGTGAGACCTCTATATTTGTCAGTGAGACAATTTGTATTGCCAGTGAGGCATGTTTTTCAGTTAAGCCAGTGAGGCGCTTCATGAGTGGTTTTTCTACCCCTGAGGGTTTTCCACTCGGTAAAAAGGTTGTGTCTTGATTTCTTCTATGTGTGTGCATATTATTAGTTTGATCATGTTTTGTTTACATCTGTTATTGAAGTCTTGTGCATATAAACTCAACAAATCATTAATGTATTCCTTTCCATCAGTTCTATAAGAGAAAGCTTGCAAAAAGTTATAAAATGTTTAAGAATTAATACAACACTGATTCACCCCCCCTCTCAGTGTTGTCCGAACTCCTACACATGGTACATAGAAAACTCTACATGGTATTTGCAACAACATGTATTATGAACTTTAAGAGGAACACAATAAAATGGCTTAAGAGATTCAAATGATCTTTGTGAGATTGTCGTACCTGGGTGTGTTTCACAATACTGTTTGTACAATGTTGTTTGGCTACATTCCAAGTAATGTTTAGGATGTGGTGTGCAATCTTTATCACCAATTCTTAACTTTAAAACATCTTTTGCATTAGGTGATACCCTAGAGTTAGTGTGCCAAAATCATTCAATTTCTTCCTTTGTGCTATTGATTAGCTTCTTGTCAACTCATGGAAGACTACCACTAAAAGCCCAAGTATGATTTTGAAGAGGGCTATCTAGCCTTGATCTTAATGCTAGTGTTTTTGACAATGTTTTACGATTCAATCTTAAGTAAACACAAGTTTGCTTCATTAATCAAGCATTTCTTAATTATTTGCTTACTATTGAGGTTGTTATTACTCTACGAGCAGCTCTTTTATCTTTCTCCTTGCTAGTCTTTCCAATAGAATTGAGTGCATTGAAAAGGCTTCTAACAATAATTTTATTTCGATCGGACACTTTGTCTAACCGAATCTTTAATTTCTTTAGTAAAAGTCTCATTTTGTACATCTTTAGTAATTGCACAAAAAGTTGGCATTGTTTGGTTAATCTCTTATTCTCAAAGTATTCATTGAAGAGTTTTGAAGCCCACAACTGAACCGTTCGTGACGACCTCTTGCCTTCAAGTTTTTATATTATGTTCTCATCAATTTCAAGTAACCATTTTGGGGTTCTTGGGTGTTTTCCAATTTCATCATGCTTATTCTCTTCTTGACAAATGTCCTCTCTTCTTATGAAATTTGAAGATACATTGATTTTCATTGTTTCATCCATGTTATCAACCTCATCAATTTTATCAACAAATGGATTATGGAGTGCAAATTCAATATCATGAGGTTTATATCCACTTTGTTCAAGTGCACATCTTTGTTTTTCTTTTTCTTCTGTCCATGGTATTGCTCTTATCAATAGGTGTTTCATAACATTTTGCAACATTTTCATTTGCAATATCATGGTGAATTTCATTCTTATCTAACATTTCATTATAATCAAAATTAACATCTTCAATTTGAATGTCATTGGATGGTAAAGAAGAAGCTTCACCTTGATGAGCATCCGCCAAACCCGCTCTTCCAATCTTCTTCCTTGCCCTATCCTTTTCCCTAATTGCTTCAATTTCCTCCAATGTAACGTTCCTCCTCCTTTTTGCTTTACGACGACTGTTGCTCCCCATTAGGGGAACAAAAAGATCACCCTTACGATTGTAACAAGAAAATTGTGTCTCCAAAAGTGCATAAGAATGTTTTTTTCGCTATCACGGGCAGAAATCACAAGTTTTTTGACAACTGATGGTCTGTAGGCAGGGATGTCGGACCCAATAATATTCCTTTTGTATTTTTTTTGCATCTACATAACGGATATCTATTATTGAAATGGATCCATTTCTTAAGCTAATTCATTGGGCAACAGTCACCCAGCAACGTCCATATCACTTCTACAAAATGGATATATGTTTTCAAGACGGCCAAAATGAATATCTGTTTTGTTTTCCTCAATTTAAGCATGAAACTATATACATAATCTACAAAGTATACAAATATATACATAAATGAGAATAGGAGATGCATAAGAACACATAAGAAGGAAAAATTAAATGTTAAAATACATATATAAATAAGTAAAGAATAAGAATACTAAATGTGTATGAACCATAAGTATGTTTAAGTATTAGAAACGTCATGATAAGCATGGAATATGGATACATAAGAGATAGAGATCACAAGCATAGATCATAGGAACATAGGGACATCATAGATATATAACATAGGGATATATAAGTAAACAAGGAACATGGAAAAATATAGGTTCTAAACATAGAACATAGAGATGTTTAGGAACCAAACAAAGCAATATAGAGGAAAGCATGGGAGGTAAGGATTGAATATATGAAAGAATAGGAGCTAAACAAGTAACATAGGATGGCATAAATGGTAATCATGGAAGATAGGAAGAACAAGTCATATAGGAAGAGACATGGAAAGAATTGAAAGAAAAAATGTCCCCACATGGGTCCAAACAAAGATCAACCAATAAAATTATAGAGATAACCATGTAAAAGAGGTCATCCCCATCCCAACAAGTAATATATCAAGTTCTTTATCCTCAAGTAAATATATTTTTTTATAAGAAGTGGTTGTCTTAGTGAAAAAACTAGCTCAACATGTGCAACTATTGAATTATTTTTCTATATCCATTTTGCTTTCTTCTTTTGAGGTGGCTCCATAGAGAGATTTTGCATTTTCTTTGCCACAATTCATTATTAAGTATCTAGGACTTGAAGTAGTTCCTTTGGAATGAAATGTGGGTTTATCATACATAATGTCCTTGTTAATCTCTTGATTTCTTGGTATGTGAGGAATGTGTTCTTAATAAGATCATTGGAAGGCATGCATATATCATGATCTTAATGTTTAAACATTTTAGGATGTGCAACTTGAGTCTCAGGTATTTTTCATCATAAGTTCTAGAGTGAGAAGGTGCATAAGTAACTTCTTGATTCTTGTTCATATTTTTATTCTAGTACTCTTCAATAACTATCGACTTTAACAACATGTCTTCATCAACAACTATTTGAATTTGTTAATGACTACTCAACTTCATCAGCAAGGGAAACTTTGGTAGTAAAGAGCCACTTCTAGAGAAACTGTCAACTTCTACAGTAACGAAAAATTAGGACATGACACTGATCATCTAATTATTTCAAATAAATCCAAATTAACTGCTTAATTTTAGATCAATATGGGTTTGACATCTATCATCACCTTGTCCACATGATCCATGCACCACACGCATGTACATATGTATAAAAGTATAGACAAGGAAGAATTAGATAAACATTGCACATGTGTACATGCCTTCTCCAATTCAATAAAATAATTTGTTCAAAGTCTTTAATGCCTTTGAATATATACATTTGGATTCTAGACCAGGGATTCATTTTATTATTCTATAGACTTGTGAATTACCATCTAATTTGAATGTTTACACACTAATCCACCTAGGTAGATCAACTTAATAAAGCTCCATATAAGCCATTATTTGATTTGAGTAATTTTACTTTGGACACATTTGTGAAGACTCCTAAAGAGCCTCCATATAAAATTGTAAAGATGATATAGTCTCCATATAAGCAAAAAAATATATAATTTTAGTTTGTTGAAGGCCATGTTTCACTCATTGATGAGGACTCTGCTACACCTTTAAAGTTGAGTCCTTTGTTTGGAACTTTGAAGCATGCAAAGAGGCAAGTGAATTGTAATGCTTAAGCAAACACGAGTCTCAACATGATGTAGTTCAACTTGATGACATGTCTAAATGTGACACATTTTAGTTTGTGTTATATGAGGACTTCCTTATTCATGCATATCAAATTTCTAATTAGGTATATTTTTCTGAAGTGTATGAGTTTGAGGCTTTCAATTTTTGTATTGACTCACTTGAAGATGCTAGCAGCCATGTGAACATGATTAATATGGGATCCAAGAGTTGTCCTTTTCCTATGCATTTGGAGTCAATTGTTGGCCCTTATGATTGTTTACATCATGTTGGCCTAGAATTTGAATAGTTGCTTCATGACATGGATGGGAATAGATCATGCTCCTACTACCTATGGATAAATTATATTGATGACTCTAATGAGCTTGACTATTATCTTTAAGAAGTAGTGTCATGGTCATGTTTGGATGTGCAAGATACTTCATGTCAAGTAGTTAAAAGCTGGATACATAATCAAGTCAAGATTGGGAATCTCATTCATGAAGGTTATTTTTTACAACTAGGAAGGAGATGTACTTTAGTTTATCTATTGTAGCATGCAAACGAATCTCCCCACAAGTCTTGACTTGCAACATGTTCTTGATGTTATTTGCATGACATGCTTAATTTGTCCTCTCGTATGCCTTTAGGTGAATTAGCTGCAAGTTTTCATTTTTATGCTTTGTCCTAAAGGTTCTAAGTTGTGTTCCCTCTATCCTTGTCTATAAATATTGGTGTGTGTTTGTGTATCACCCCTATGTTTTTGGACTTCCTCTTTTCCATTTTGGTCTACACCCTAGAACTTTTTGGATTTTCATAGTGTCAACATGTGATACTCATCCTCAACCAAAGATTATGTTGGCCTTATTTTTTATCTAACCTTCTTATATGCATATGTGCTCTTCTAACTTGTATGAACCTTGGGGTATATGTTTTTATGCTTCAATTCTCAGTTTAGATGTTCATTGTTATTCTCCATCATTAAGGTTTCATTTTGAGCATAAGCCTCTTATGGTTAAGGTTTAACTTGTACATTTTCTCATTGCATGCACACCCTTATTCTAAGTGTTCCTTGATGTTTATATATCTCTTTGCATGGCTCTATGTAATATACATGGACCAGTTGTATCATGACATGTGTTATCCTAGTGATGCCAACATTGGTGGGCCTTGATGTTTATTTGTCATGGGTGTATAGTCTCTCATGTGGCTTATGTGGATTCATTATCGTCTCTTTGCTTGCCATGTATTTCCTTTGATGGTGATGGGCCCAAGCATTTATTATGTTGGCTTTACAATATGAGGTGTCATTCCAACTTGGTGGTGAGTATTCTCCTACAAGATAGTCAGGTATACTTCATGGTAGAGCCTTCATCTCATAAGAACACATAAAACCAAAACCTTTAAACACTTGGTTTTGCGCAGCCCCAAAACACCAAAAATGGATATCCATTTTGGTTGTTGACTTTTCATGGATTCTAACGTGTTTTCATGTTTCAGTCTCTTCTTCAAACTTCACCCTTTGTGCTGATGACTTTTTTATGCAAAATTGATAAAACGAAAAGGGTTTATAGAGGAAATTGTCAACTTTCTAAAAATATAAGATTTTCTTGATTATCATTTTATTAAATAATTATTAATAATTTTCTATATAGTGTGTGTTTGAAATCCTAATGGATACACTGATTGAAAAACATCCATAACTTTCAAACTGTTTCACCTTTTTTAGATCTGAAAGATGTGTCACACTCTATGCTTCGTTGGCTATAGGTTTAAAAAAAAATGAATTCCAATTTTTTTTATCGAGTTAGGTTGGCTGGAAAATTACTTTTTAGTTTTTAAAAAAAGTCACAGTAAAAAACTCATAACTAATTATTTTATTGGAAAAAAAATTCAAAAAAATATGTCACATCCAAGCATAAGTCCTCTACTTATTTTGAAATTTTCAATTTTTTTTTGCTCATAATTAGGTTGGCTGGACAGACACCCACTTTTTATTTTTTTTGAAAAATTTAATAGCTGTTCATTGAAATATTCATTTTTCACTAAATAAATTTAGTTTATAAAAAAAAATAGTAGCCCATAAACTAGATTCAATTATCTACAAATTTTGTTCTTACATCTTTTTCACATTGTGTAGATAATCCATTTAAATTTTCACATGAACTTGATTAAGTCTGATTTTTTGTATTTTCATTGCCACTTAGAGGTATAGTTTGGCCCATCATGATCCTGCACATACCCAGGAACATACAATAAACTTCAGATGAAGAAGATTGGTCTATGCCAAATCCTTAGGAAGTTTTCTGCCAATGCTTATGAGATATCACTGCCTCCAAAGTTGAATATATCTCCCATTTTTAATGTAGCAGATTTATATCCATACAAAAGGGATAAAGAGGCAGATGAAGCTGAAGCAGCTAATTCAACACATGAAGAACAATCCAAGACAGTCGTTGCTCCACCACAAATCAAATGCATTCTGGATAAACAACTGCTGAAGAAGACCCGGAAGCATAAGTACTTCAAGTATCTTGTCAAATGGAACAATCATCCAATTGAAGATGCTTCATGGCTCACTTAGGAGGAGATTATCAAACAGGGTCATTCAGTTGTAGACCTCATGAGTAGGAGTTCATGATTTCTTTATGCCCAGGGAGTTTGATGCAGGCGCATCTTGCCCTATAGTTTTTAGCTTTCTTCTTTTTTTCATTGTTTTTGTTCTTTTTGGTTAGTTTTGTTAGGTGGCTTTGTCTTCTGTCCTTATCTCTCTTAAATCTTCTCTATATGCAAAGCTAAAAAGAAATTGATGAAGTGCTCTTGTCGCTTGCTTGGGAATCAAGTTTTGTTCTGCGACTCTAATCACTCTGCATCTAATGAACTTCTTGTCGCCCTAGCGCCAGGAATCATTTGGCAAAGGAATTTAAATCTGTCATCCTTGTGTCTACATAGCTGGTAGTTTCCTTAGCAGTTGAAGAATTCAAATAATTACAAGGATCAAACAAATGCAGAGCAACTTATAACCTTCAAAGAAGCTCATGATTTGGCAAATTGTTTCGAAGGAACTTGAAAGGTCTGCCAGTGGTCAACAATTGGAAAGAAAAACATAGAGTCTAAGAAGATAAGCGACAGTTACAGGAGAATGAAATTGAAGAGTCTCTGGTGATTTAATGACAGATGGCGCGTGACAACAAGGAATTTGAGCATGCAATGGTCGGTTAATGGTTGTAGAAGATGAATCGACAACAAGATAGGTTGACGGTTTTCTGAGGAACAAATATAGATCGAAAGATCTTGAAAAGGAGAGGTCATATGAGAAAAACACAGGAGAAGGACGGGAGTTTAGGGATAGCTAGGAAGTATTTAGTTTATCTGCATAGAAGGTCAATTGTTAGAGGCTGATTTTTGTATGAAATAGTCATGTTTTAATAGTAATAGAGAATAGTAATAGATTGTTTATGTTTGTGCAGAATTTCTCTTTCCCTCCTGTTGTTTTATATTTGGTTTGTTGAAAGAAATACTTTGAAATTCCTGTCATTCTCTCTGCAAATCTTTTTGTTTGATTTTATTTGTAAGTGGTTTAGTTGAATCTGTGATTAGCAAGGCTGCATCACAAACACTAAATATTAGAGATCATAATGGTAAATAAGTGACAATCACTCACTAATGTTGGAGGCCATACAAATGACTTATGTTTTGTTTTATGTTCATTGTTAATCTTCCTTGAGATTTGCTATTGTTTGTACTCTATGTTGTAAGTTATCATTGATTATAAAGTTTATTTTAGTTGAGGGTTTTTGTATTTGATATCTATATTTGACTATCAAATGTCCAAAATTCCTATATTTGGTATTAGAGCTTACAAAAATATTTTAATCTGTCACCTACACATCATCCTTATATTCACATACCTGCTAGTGTCATAGCTTCTATCCATGTGTCTCACCATCCATCATTCCCAACCTATGTCTCACATTAACCCTCCTTCCAAACCTATTTCTTATATTAGCCCTCCTTCTCCTCATCTCATAATGTGGTTCATTCCTCCATGGCTTTGTTCGTTACCTATTTCTACACATCCTTATAATACATCCTCAACTATTTCACACATGCCTAATACCACCATTATCCCTACCTCTAACTTGGATATAAGATCTCATTCCCCTAATGTACCACCTACATATCATCCTTATATTCACATACCTATTGGTCTCATAGCTTCTACCCATGTGTCTCACACCATCCATCATTCCCAAACTATGTCTCATATTAACCCTCCTTCCCAACCTATGTCTTATATTAGCCCTCCTTCTCCTCATCTCATAACGCAGTTCCTCCCTCCATGGCTATGTTCATTACCTATTTCCACACACCCTCAAATATTTCGTGCATGCCTAATACTACTATTGCCCCTACCTCTAACTTGAATATAATATTACAAGATATGGCTACTCTAAAGAAACAAGTTAATGACAACAAGGATACTAGTATATACAATCACCTACATGACACACCACTTGCTTGTGAGGTTGTTATATAAACTTTTTGCATGGTATCTGTGGTGCCAATATTTGAATTATGAAATTGTGAGGGAGATCCTAACATGAATTTACAAGCTTTCACAATGGTATGCTTAGATATTTTGGTCAAGTCTTTTCCAAGAACCTTAAAGGAATGTGTTATACAATGGTTTTATTATTTGCCTTCATGCTCTATATTGATATTCCAACTGCTTGGAGGTTGAGATTCTTGTTGATAAGTATTTTATTCTTGCAATTGAAGAAGAAGTCTATTGATGATTAACAAAATGTTGACTATGTCAAGTGATGCATGAACTTATGTTGAGTAACGCACACTGGTGTGCAATGACATAGTGACCTGCATGCAAGGCACATGTGTTGTGGATGAGTGTGAAGGTGTGTAGAATACTTTCACAATGTGCACAAGTTTCCACAAGGCTTGCATGACTATGCACTGATATGAATCATGTTATTGTCTATAAAATTTTGCACCTTACATTTCAAATCCATGAAGCCTTGATTATGATGACCATTAACTCTATGAAACTTACAAAATGCATTCTTATTTATAATTCTTAGGTATCCATCTAGTTGGATCAACATAAATGTGTAGTAAGTCAACTCAAAATGGTTAGTGAAATGAGTCCACAAGGGCCTAATTTGAAAATATAAATTTCAAAGTTTACAATTAAGATTTGAATTCTCCGTATATAGGCATAAGCATCGCTTGCAATTAATAGACCTCGCCTGATGCCCCTTCAATAATAAAAAAATGATTATCCAATAAAAAATCCTTCAAATGTGACGATAATGTAGTTTCCTTGCATTATTTATAGATTTTCATTTTCAATGGTATGACATGACATCCAATATAGCAATGTACTTACCAATTTATTCTTGTAGATATTTGTTTGTCGTTAATTGACTTCCACCGCCAAACAAGGAGCCACAATCATTAATGAAGTACATAAATATTTACTATTTTATTTACTAAATTATATAGTGATTTCAATAAAAAAGAACCTACTTACTATTTTTATTATTCTATATTTTTTCTCTCTTTTGTTTTGATTTTTTTGAAAAGTACATTAAATATTATATATTTCTATGTAACTTTCACTATTTTATTTATAAAATACATAAAATCTACTTATATTATGTACTAAAAATGTATTTAAAATATAAAAAAAAAATAGCTATTATTTTATTTATGCTTGAGCCTAAAGTTTTATTTACTATTTTGTTTATTCAAGTAGTAGTTTGAGACAAAAATTTTAATTTTTTTTACACAAAATTGTATTTTGTATTTTAGGTCCACTCACAAATGGGAATAAAAAAGTAAATTCAATACTTTTTTTAAATTAATACTATAAAATAATATTTATATATTTGATATTTTTATATATATACTATTTAATATTTATATATTCACATATTTAATATTAATATACATTTAATATATAATATTATATATTTGGTAGTATAGTTAATTAATTATTATTTTATATATATTTGTTATTGATTGTATATTTATTTTATATATAATTTTAGAAAAGATTTGTATTGAACGAAAGGGAAGGTTTTTAGTTACAACAAGGGAGAGAGGAAGGAAGAGAGAGAGGTAGACAGAGAGAAAAGAGATAGAGAAATAGAGGGAGAGAGATAGAGATTTAGAACAAGGGGGCACACACACAAATATATATATATATATATATATATATATATATATATATATATATATATATATATATATATATATATATATATATATATATATATATATATATATATATATATATATATATATATATATATATATACATACAGACAGAGAGAGAGAGGGAGACAGAGATCTAAAGAGATGAAATAGAGATACAGAGAGAGGGGGGAGGGAGAGAGGTATACACACACACAGAGAGCGGCCTTATCTGCAACTATCTCAGTTCTATGACCACAAGTACCTTCTAATTTTTAGAGAGAGAGAGAGAGGCTTTCAATTAGTTGTTTTGCACCAAGAGTCCAATTAGGAGAAAAAGATAAAGATAAGAGATATAGAGGAAAAGAGAGATGGAGAAAATATAGATATAAAGGGTCTAAGTATCAACATGTTATTAAAGTGTTAGCATATAATACATTTCTTATGTTCCTTTCTATTTTTGTTGTGGGATAATTCATGTGCATTTGAAATAAGATTTGAGAATCAAAAGTCATGGCCAAAATATTGACAATTGAGATTGAGAAGTTCAATAGGTAAAACTTTGAGTTGTGGAAATTGAAGGTTGAAGAATTTTTAATGGAGAGAGATTAGTGTATCCTAATAATTATTCCACTTAATTTTATACCATTAGAAATGGATCAAGATGAATGGGATAATTTGGATAGAAGAGATAGATCTACTATTAGGTTGTATCTTTCTAATTCAGTCTTGATGAATGTTTTAGTTCAAAACATTTCTAAGATTTTATGAGATAAAACTATTGCATTGTATCACACTAAGTGTCTTGTAAATAAGTTATTTTTGAAAAGAAATTTGTATTCTTTAAAGATGCATGAAGGATACTTTGTAACAAAAAATTGTAAAGAAAGCAAGCTTGTCCTTAAAAGTTGGGTGGGAAAAACACATCAAAAGGGTAAATTGATTGAGATGAAAGATGTGCAAAATTTGAAAAAATAAAGACTTGATGAAATGATAAATTCAATTGGAGGTTTTGATCTGAAAATAGGTGGAAGCCTCTATGATAATCTAATAGGAAACAATAATGTAACACTACTATTAATGCTCAACACAAGTGCACACCAAGGCCTGGCCAGGACCATCCTGGGTGTATGATGTACCCTGAGTTGGACACACTATGTGCCCCCTTCTCCTAATGCCCATAGCCCACCAAACCACTTACTTATTCCTTGAGTGTTCTCCATGCCCTTTCCAAGTCTCATACAAATGCCTTATATAACCTTTTAAGGGGTGGTTTCTAAACCCTCACACCCTTTCACAAAGGTTGTCATTGATATTATTTAATAAACATAATAATTCCTCCCTTTTAAAAGGGGTTTTCATAATTACTCTTTATTTATCTTGATTTTAACGAAAGGATCATAATATCCTTTATTTTTACATCTTCCTTTTAATTATAAATGGATAAATAAACTATATCCTCTTATAATTTTAAAGGTTTAATCATAAAATAGCTTTCTTTTTCATTTTGGGGAAAAAGTCGCAACATTTCTCCCCCTGTAAATCAGTTGTTGTCCTCAGTAGTTCAAGTTGAATCTACATCATAATTCAACAAAAATAATTAGTCAAGTGTGGATGCAACATTATTGATATCACAATGAATCTATTTCATTTTAAAACTTTATTTATAATTATATTTCCCCAAATTTTAGGTCTATTCAATAACTCTTCTACTTTAACTGAAACCACAATTAGATCCCATAGAAATATTTTGTTAATAACATGATTAGAAATACAAGTACATTTTCACATGAAATAGACATGTCCACATGAAATACAAGTGTATACACTAAATCTTCTATCAAATAATGCTTTAAATTTGGTCATTCATGTGTAACCTTATATTTAATACAAATATTTTAATCTTTTAGGTGCCACTTCAACATAAAATATACAAAAGTATTATCATGTGATCACATAGCATTTACCTAGTGAATGACGTGCATATCCCATACTATGTAGTCACTCATCATTGAGCACCATATAATCAAAATATATTCAAAGATGATAGTCATGCATTCGAGACTACATGAATATCCTCTTTTCATATGCCAAATATAATTGAATAGCAACAAATACATTGATGTTTAAATAATTTTCTAGTCATTCAAATAATGTTTTGAGACAAGTCTGAATCTAACAAGGATTCAAATGTAAATTGGTTTATTATTGTCAACATGGTGTTTATAATACCTAACTTGGGTCTCGGCCCTATACAAAATACGTACAAGGTTATTGGGTTGATCAAGTCCAATAACAAAGTACAAAAAAACATGGTACAAAGAATTCAAATAAAGAAAAATTAGAGGTTGTCTCTCCCCCTGTAATATTTGACATGTCCCCATGGTAGATGCTAAGATACTCATTTTGGTTTCATATTTATAAAATCATTGTTTCATTTCACTTAAACAACATATTTTCCAAAGTTTAAGATGTGAAAATGATCCCAGGACTTGTGAGTTATGGGCCCACAATGCAACTTATGTTAAACAATTCTAGGTGTCAAGTTTGTGTTTTTTTAAAGCTATCGACAAGTATAGTAATACCACTTCTAAAATAAATAGACATAAAACTAAATAAAAATTTGGAATATATTTACAAATTTGGCTATAAGAAAGACTAGCTTATTAACTCTATGTTTCCCAAGACAACTTCCTTGTACAAGAGAGTACTATCCAAATAGAAATATATTTAACAGGACTTAAACTTAATACCAGTAAAGTTTCCATCTCGTAATTGAGATCCGATGGTGTACAAATGGATATAAGGAAAACATGGAAATTCAAAGATCCTTGATATTATCAACATAGTTCATTTCCTACATCCAATTACTAATGGAAACAAATATAAGACTAGTTAAACACCCAAATTGCATGATTCCCATGCTCACTCTTGCACCTTTGCAACTACATCCTATCAAAGAGTCCATACCATCTTGTCAATCGAATAGGTTTTACTTTTTGATTGAACCTACAAGTGAGTGATAATTTAGATTTGAGATAAACATAACATGTCTTAGGAGATTCATCTAAAAAAACATCTCGATCATAGCCATTGGATACACACACCCATGGATAATCATTTACTATGTTTTTATGATTAGAGGAAATAGTTTTTTGAGGAAACTAAGGGATATTTTCAACATCTAACTATAGTTTGGGGCTTTGTGAACCGACATGTATCACCCATCTCAATATTACTTTGACCCAAGCATGCTTAATTGCAAAATTTTGATGGGATGTGGTGCACTAATGCTAGTATGATTGTACCCAAAGAACTACCTCTTTACAAGGGTATTACTTAAATTCAAAATTAGCCAAAAATTTCTTTTCTTCAAAGACAAATTTTTAACATCCATATAATAGATATAATCAAATCCAAGAAAATAATAATTAAACATATGCAATGTTGATTTGGAGAATAATTTAACATGTCTCCCAAACCAACTAGAATGAAATTAAAATGAATTAAAAAAATAGAGTAACCAAAGGTGTAAGTACTATTCTTACCTTTCTACACCAATCAATGAATAGTAATAGATTTTGTTCTACAAATACTAAATATTGTCAATAATTTCTCACTCCATGACTTTATCCATTGCATTGTTGTATACCTCATACTTAATTGATGGTAAAATTTTGCATGTTTCCTAACTTGTAGATAACTATATTTAACTTAACTCCAACTTAAAATTGTCGTATTTCCGAGGGGCTATTGAATATGTTCTTTTATTATCTATACACATGAATGAACTCTTCTTAGGTGGAGCTTGGAATTAAACTATAGTTTTCAAGATAATGCGTGGAGACATATCTATTCACCACTATATTGTTCAAAGCCAACATTTATTCACCACGATTCTATGGAGCTTATCCAAAATATATTCAGGACTATTCTACTCCCTCCTTTTAATGGGTAGTACACACTTGAGATATATTTGGCACTTCATCATTCATGTATATTATGAAATAAAGACTGATTTATAATAACCACTTGCTATTACTCTTCTTTTAAGAAAAATATAAGTGAAGTACAACCTTTTACCTTATATTTTAGCCTATTTGTACACGTTTTCTTACCATTTACATTCGCAAAACAATACACAAAGTATTTAGTACATTTAGTTAGTCGCTTGAACACAATTCATTGAAGATTGCAACCTTTGATATCTAACCATGCTTGTTTACACCATAATCTATATCAAAAAACTTCAACGAACATGTGGAAAACTTCAACACTTTCCTCAAAACAATAGAAGAAGAAAGATATTAAAAAGTAAATAATGAGAATAGTTTTATGCCCATCTTACGCTCCCATAGCTGTGTATACAAGGGCCAAAGGAAGATTTTTGAGGGCGAGCATGTTTGTATTAATAATTTCATGATCTCAATCTCTGTAACCGACGGCCCTTCTTTTCGCCACGAAATTCGCAACAAATACTTTTAACTGATCAAAAGTGTTGAAGTGGATGTTCAACTGAAAGTATGTGATGTTTAACTGAAAGTATGTGAGTTGAAGTGGATGTTTAAGGTCATCCCCTATTACCAGCCTCACGCCAAACACACCCGTCAAGCCTTCAAATATTCCAAATTTCCACTATTACCAACTCACGCCAAACGTGTGGTTTGACACGTGCTAAATGTGGAATGGAACACGATATTTGAGGGTATGACATGGAAATAAACTTATCCAAAGAAAGTATGTCGTGTTCTGGCCAGTGAGAAGGTTAGACGGAGTTTGCACACTGCAATGCCCATTTTTTTACACGCTTTGGTAAGTGCAATAAGGAGGATGGAAAATGCCCATATTTCATGATCGAGAAAAAATAGTTGTATGCACGAATTTCCTCAAGGGCAACTGCTCTAATCAAAGCTGTGATTTTACTCATAAGGTATTGTCAGATCCTAATTGCCTGAGAGTAGCTAATTATGCCTGGAATAGTTGGTACTAATAATAATATAGGTCTAGTTACTATGTTACTTACACAATTTTTTTGTTCTTTTTGGTGCAGATCATTCCAGAGCGCATGGAAGATATCTCATTTTTTCTCCAAGGTACATATAAATGACAATGTTTTTTAGAGATAAATGTTTATTGAAACCATGTAAACCCATCATGTTCATTGATAGATTTTTGTAACATGCCTTCAGATAATACTCAAAATTACACAGAGATAAATGTTTATTGAAACCATGTGAACCCATTATGTTCATTGATAGATTTTTGTAAGGTGCCTTCAGATAATACTCAAAATTACACACAGGATTTACTAGGAAAACAAATAAACATATAAATATGAGAAATTTTTCTCTCTTTTTTCGGAAACTAAGTAAACATGAGAAAGTAAAATCAGTCAAGATTAATACCACCTATAATGATGGTACAAGGCATAAAATTTGCTAGCGAGCCCTGATTATAGGTAAACCTTTGATTTCTAATTAGACTGCAGGTTAAGAACTCATTGTATCACAGAGCCTTTCATTATAGCTACCCACAGACAACTAAGCAAAATGCACCCTGTATAAAAACTAGCAGTTGCACCAAATTTGTGGGCAACCGATAGGAAATTATGTATACAAGTTGTAAATTTCCTATATACACTAAACTATTGATGTTAAATCGATGAATATTCTTCAATAGATAAAAAAAGACCAAATGATAAATCTTTTACTGAACACATGAAAACAAGAAAAACAATGTAACACCATCCATTTTCAAGCAGTAATAAGGGTATGACTGTATTGCAACTCAAAAATAATACTTTGAGAGGGAATAGCAACTTTATAGCACATTTAAGAAAAACTGATTTAGTGGCCTGGCTGAAACATCCCTAAATAGCAGTACAATTTCTTTTATTGGATTAAGGTCAAAATAATAATACAAAGATCAAATATCAGACATAGAAGTGGGGACTGGGGCTTGCCCAACTAGCAGACCATGTAGACAATAGATCGGAGAAATTTTAACCTTCAAGTATCCTTTCAACAAATGAGACTGAACTGAAATGCTCCATTTCCTGCTCCCTCACAGCCACAAGTTGCTCTTCAGTTCTGTAGCTGCATAGCCGATAGGAAATTATGTATACAAGTTATAAATTTACTATATACAATAAACTATTGATGTTAAATCGATGAATATTCTAATTTGATAACCCCAATTTGAAAATAAGTTGGAATAATATAGGACTTATTCTCATTTATCTTCTTCGGTCTCTTCTCCAAGACTAAAAACATCTTGTTTGATAGAAACATTAACTTTTGGTTTCACAATTCCTCCAGTCAAAGCAACAACCTCCTCTTCATCAAAAGCATTTCCAGCCTCATCAGAAAATGCATACCTGTGAACAATCATACAGTAGCCAACCACAGAATTATTTCAATGTATTTCATGTCAAAGAAGGAAGTCCATACAAATGCATCACAAACTCTAGCCTTGCAGTTATATGCCTCGTGCAGAAGACCTTGTTCTCTAATTGGGATAGCATACATTAAATTTTTTTAAGAAGGCACTCTGGGCCTTAACACTAGTTGTGAGAAGGAACAAGCTAATAAGTCATTTGTTCATTCCCAAGAGGAATCCTTGAAATATAATTGAAAGGGCCTAAATAAGTTAGAATGAAAACAATGATGAAGCTTACCATGTGGCATTATTTGATGGTGCCCAAAAGAAACAAACTATGCAAAGCAGTACAAATGCAAGTGAATTCCAGAGAGTTATAATAATCCAAGAAGTTTCCCAGTTTTCGTTGAAGGGGTCTTTTATCTTGAAATAGAACTGCCAAATTGGAAATCAGCAGAAGTCATGTACAATAGTAGTAGCACTAATTGTAAGTCCTAAAGTAGCATATATGGATCCAGTTCTATTAAGAAACCCGAAAGGAAATCAACTCTACTATTTATTGAAGACTAGCGATTAGAAGATCCAGTTTCTAACTCATAGCCAATGAAAGCAACAGAAAAAGAGTACAGCTACTGCTAAGGCATTTCTAAATTTTCTATAGAGATCAAGCTTTGCAAAACTTTTCCGCACCTGATAAACATATTGACAAAACACAAATTAGAGAAAGAGCATGCCAAATTCCAAAAATCTTATGTAAGAAAGACATTAAGGCAAAACCCTTAAATAATAGGTCACACACACAGGTTAATACTATCTACTACTCTCAGAATGATTAACCAATAAACCTTAGGTAATCAAGATTGACATAAATTGTTTCTAGTTTTTACAAAATCCAAATGGTTAGTTTAAAGATAAATCAATATCCTAATATCTCCACATGCCTCATAATATGAGAAAAGAAACTCCATATTTTAAAGAAAGGGATAGCTACAGGGAAAATACATCCTTGTGTCTGTCAGTTCTTTACTCCTAATCAGTAATTTAAAACTCTGGGTAAAGTATATCATCCTACATTAAAACAATATACATACCTTTTTATTCCCAAAAAAAAAAAAAAAAAAAATCTTAAAATTACTTTCACAGCTAAAAAAATCCTCATTAATCTAACCCTTACTGAAATTATCTACTTTTATAACTTAAACATTCTCAAAATTATTCTTTAATCTAATCCTTACAAAACAACATCTATTATATTAAATCCCATGATAACCAAAAACATATGCTTCTATGATTAATTTTTTTTCACAGTAACCCTTACCGAGGACATCTATTATATAGATGTGTCATGGATGCATCTTGTTACGTATAATAGATGCGTCATGACTCGTGACACTTTGTGCCTTCTCTCATGTTACCCATTGATTTGTTTATGACTGGGGTTGATGGGTCAAGAGTAAGACATAAAAGGAAAAAGTGTACAAGACTTATTGAGACCAAAGGCACAAAAGCAGTCGCAATCATTTATGCTAAGACTTCAAGAAAAGAACTATTATAGTATAGTTTGAAACTCAAAATACTATATAGTTGTGAAGAAGACTTGATTCATCTCTACTTCACCTCAGGGGTAGGAAGTGGTCGGTGAAATTCTACACAGGATAAAGTACTGATTCCATGCTTCCATGCTTGTAAATATACATACCCAATGACCATATTAACTACGATGGACATTTGGAGGATGTTTCCAAATTCGAATGTTTGAATATCATAAAGCCCATAAATGATCATGAAAAAGACAGTCTAAAGGAAAGTTAAATATATATTTCTTAGGACCAAACTCCGACATGCATGCTTTGTAGGGCCAGATGAGATCGCTTTTGTAACATGGCAGGAAGGTGGTATTGAGCAATGAGATTTTAAAATTTGGTTAAATATTGGGTATGCTAATTGAAAAGTGCAGCTTAATTGCTCCCTTGCTCTTCTAGTAAGGTGGTGTGGCTTACTAATTTGGTTTAGTTTGGAAAGATTGTTATTTTTCTGTTTGTAGATTTTGTTTATATTTTATGGGTTTAATCTGGTCCTCTAGGTGGAGTTTAATTAGCAGCATGGATAAGCTTCAATCTGGGCCCAAGGATAAGTACTTAGCCCACCCAATACAGCCAAAAACTCTGTTCTTTTACTGAGGGTCTCTTTTATCATTTGGAGAAAGATAATTCCTGTGTATTTGGATTTTTTTTTAAAATTTAATCCTGCCTAAGAAACGGAATCAAGGACAAACTAAACCATCTGCCATGTGCTGGCTGTACATTTCAATACTGGGAAGTGCATCTCTCTGTAATTGAGATGGGGAATAGGGTACATGTACAGATTCAGTTGGCTTAAGAGCAGCACTCCATAACACAGATTAAAGCCATCAAATTTCTGGTATGCTGTTAAGGATGATTCACTCAGTTTTATCTAAGCAGAGCGTTTGCATGCTTAAAATGAAGCTGCTAGGACTAATCAAAGCATGTGAAGTTTAAGTACCTTGTTCATTAAAATGAGCACTGTCTCATGTGGGACACAACCTTATCAATTTCAAAGGGCACCCATAAACTTTCCTACCTCAATCTGGAGCACTAACAGACAGAAAAACTTAAGCCACCCTCATATCTATCCACCTCTTTAAAGAGCCCTTTCCAGCATCTATAGCTTTCACATGTAACTCTGACCTGAAGGTTGTAGTCCAAAACCCTTACACATTACAGACCTAAATAGATAGAAAGAGACATTCTCATCTTTGACAACCCGTTGGTGCATCTCATGGTTTATAACCAACCCAGTAGGGTCAATTGAAACGTATCCCGTTGGTGCAGTTTTTTTTCCTTCTTTTGTTATTTGTAGGATTCTTGTCGATAGTATACACCATTCACTGTAAAATTATTTTTAAAGACCTCTCTAGGTTTTTTAGTGTGTCCAGTAAAAGTGAAAATTCTACATGTTTTGTATGATATTTTAATTTAGGGTTAGACAAGTGTATATTTATTCTTTAAAATTTTAGGCTAGATGTTAGCGTGCGTTATTTTTAAGCCCCTATTATAGGTTTGTTTTCTTCCTTACGTTTAATTTTTACAAATTTAATTTTTTAGATGAGTCATCTTGCCTTCTTCCTTTTTCTTTACTTCTTGGATTCGCATATGGTAGATAAAAGTTTTGCATTCTTTGTTTTAGGGTTTTGGCTAACTTTTTTAATCATTTGTCTACATAAAATTAATGGTGGCAATGATGAAATTTATCCATGCCCATTACGATTTGGTTGTGTGTTTATTTTGGAAGCCTTCTCTCCATAGTATTCTTTGGCCCCATTCCCAAAACTCTATCAAACCTCCCATGACTCACGGTGTTGGTCGTGAATAAATTGCAAAATAATAATAAAGTTATTTTCATATCTACTGCTTGGGATTTTCATTCTTCTAATAAATTGAAAAATAATAAATTTGCATATAAATTGAAAAATAATTCAATTTATTATTTCCAAATTTATCTAATGTGTGGTAGTTTTGAATTTTTTTATTTTATTATTGACATATTAATACAGATTTTTAAAATTAATTTAAGAATTATTTTATTATATGTTCATTTATTTTCATTTGAAAAGTTATTTATTTTTGTATGTAGCTTTTAATTTTATTTTTTTAAAAACCACTATTTATTATTTTTATGTATATTTAAGCTTTACTTTTCAACAAATCACCATTCATTACTTCATAATTCTTTTATTTTGTTTTTATTTTTGAAAAAAATAATAAAAATTATAGACTTATACTACTATTTATTTTAATATATTTTAAAAAATATATAGTTATTTTACTTTTTATATGATATAGTTATAATACATATATTTTTTTGTTCTTCACAAAGTAAAATAAAAATATATATTTATTTGTTTTTTGTTTCTACATTTAATTATAATGACTATATTTTTTATTTCTTGGTTTATTTCAAGATGTTGGATTTGTTTTAGTTTTTATATATGTCTCTATACTCGCGGAATTTATATAATTGATGCTATTTGAGGCATTGGGATCCATCCTTTCAATTATACTTTGATCTATGCCAAACCAGCATCACTTGGAATGCTTCCTTCTAATATGTTCCCACCCAAATGCAATCTTTCCATTCTTTTAGGTTTCTCATTTCCTTCAATTCTTTGGCTTCTTCCATTTAGTAGTTTTCATGTTAGTTGTTGAAGTGAGAAAAATGACCATCAATGGGTATGTCAATTACATCAATCCGCTTGCAGTGCACAAATATGGCGTCAAGAATTTTCTTTATACTTTGAAAATTATTATATTCTACATGCTACTTATATGTGACTTTTCAGATTCACCTTTAGATGTGACTTTACCAAATATTTTATGATGGGGAGGAGGTCCCCTTGTGACTTCTGCTGGTGTAGGGCTAGTCTAAATAATTCAAGGTTTTGCATAGACGTGACTCTTGGGGAACACATGTTGAGGTCGAGGGGAAGCAATTGTACGATATGTGCTCCCAAGAAGTTCCTCCCATTTTGTTGATTAGAGGTGGTCGTGTGGCATCGTGGAATGGAAAGACAATTGACATTCTACGATCCACAGAACTGTCCTTAAATCCTGACATCAAGAAGGCCACAACATTGAAGTGCTTGTGGGTTTCAGAGGGTTCATTGAATGCTTCATCATGCTTGGCACGAGGGGGTGCTCAATCTTGTGATCATGATAGCTGTGTCTTCATCTTAGATGCTCGCAACATTGCTTGCTTTGAGAGGATCGAGGATATAGTTGTTTGCACCACCGTGATAAAGCTACAACTGGACAATTTTTTCTACCTTTCTTGCCCAAATGTTGTCGACGGAAAAAAATGAAAGAAAAAGGTTGTGCAGCAAACAAATAGCCTTTGGCATTGCCCAAAATGCTCAAAAGACCTCACTAATTGTGTGATGTAGCCAACAACATACACTCAATAGAATTGTGCCATTAATCATGTGTGAGAGCCAAAGTTTTGAAATAACTAGAAAATAAAAGAACTTCTATTCACCAACTCTATTGCTACAATGAGAGAAAACTCTCTTATATCCAAGAAAAACAAAAAAAATAAAAAAATTACCATTTTTGGGAGATTTTGATAATTGTCAGATTTTGCAATTTTAGGTAATTTTGCATGCATATCTTGAGAATCTAGTTTTCTCCCAAAAACTTCCTAAAACTAAGGTAGGACGAAATGCCAACTAACATCCTAAATTCAAAACATAAGTTTCGAGTTATTAACAAAAACAACTTTTTAAAAAAACTAGGAAAAAATACTAAATTGCCATTTTGAGGGCCAAGATGAAAGTTTCAAGCCCCAAAAAAGTGCCAAAATGGGGTCCAACCAACTAGGGTGGGTTAGGAATTCACATGCCACCTCATAATGCATCCACCTATAAAATTTCAGCCCAAACCCACATCCGAGTTAAAAGTTATGACCTCCGGAAGTCCCTGCATCATTCTCCTCTGGTTGAAAAGAAGCAGCTCCTGCAAGTGAGTGTCTTCGAACTACTGCCACTTGACTGGATCCAACTTCTACACTTCCCACTCTATAATCCACATGTTATCTATTGGTGGCAATCCTTCCCACTGTACTAAATACTTGTTGTAATGCCCTTGCCAAGTGTAGATAGTTTCCTTATCAAGAACCTGTGCAATCTTTTCCTTCTTCTTATGGGGAATGTGGTGGTGCCATGCCACTTCTGGTTGACTATCTTCAGCATCATCCTCACCATGGAATGCATATAAATCAGAAATATTAAATGCAGGAGAAATATAAGATCATCTGGTAAACTAACCTTATATGCATTATCATTGATCTTCTTTGTAATTTTGCAAGGACCAATTTTCCTATACTTCAACTTGTGGTATGTTCCAGTAGGAAACTGCTCTTTTCTCAAATATACCATCACTAAGTCACCTTCATTGAATGTCTGATGTCGTCTACTAGCATCCACTGTATTCTTGTACCTCTCATTATTGTCTTGCAACTTGTCTCACATCTTTCTACAACTGTTGAAGGTGTTCTATAAATGCTTCCCCATCATCAATGACCCTATCTTTCATTGGTAGTTGTCCCAAATCTAGAACACCCTTAGGATTCCTGCCATACACAATCTGGAAAGGGGACTCTCTCGTTGATCTATTAACAAAACTATTATAGGCAAATTTAGCCTGGGGTAATGCCATGTCCCATTGTTTTGGCTTTTCTCCAACAATACACCTCAACAAATTTCCCAGACTCCGATTGACTACCTCTGTTTGCCCATCCATTTGAGGATGATGGGCACTACTAAACTGTAACTTGGTCCCCATGTTCTTCCATAAAGTCCTCCAGAAATGACTGAGAAATTTAGTATCCCTATTAGAGGTAATAGTCTTTGGAACACCATATAGTTGAACAACTTTTGAAAAAAATAACTCTGCTACCCACGTTGCATCATTAGTTTTCTTACAGGCAATAAAATGAACCATCTTGGAGAACCTATCAACAACTACAAAAATGGAGTCATTATCTCGTTGAGTATGTGGAAGTCCCAACACAAAGTCCATGCTCAAATTTGTCCATGGTGCAGTTGGTACTGGTAATGGGATATACAACCCTGTATTTTGTGAATGTCCCTTAGCCACTTGGCAGATCCTACACCTTGTTACATACCTAGTTATATCCCTTTACATCTTTGGCCAATAATATTTATCTTCTATCAAGGCTATTGTCTTGTCCTTGCCAAAATGGCCAACCAACCCACTACTATGAAATTCTCTGATAATGTTTTCCCTCATAGAGCCAGCTGGTATGCATAGTTGTTTTCCTTTAAATAGATACCCATCTTGCATAAAATATTCACCCCTAAAGTGATCCAAGTTACCAGATACTAGTGCCTTCAATTGTTCCACAATCTCCCAAAAATTATCATCAGACTCATACAAATTTTTGATGGCATCAAAACCAATCACCTCAGTTTTTATTGTGGTCAAAAGTACAACACGCCTACTTAACGCATCTGCAACCTGATTTTGTTTTCCAAACTTATGCTTCAACACAAAATTGTAACCTTGCAAGAAAGAGACCCACTTGGCATGCCTACTATTCAACTTTTTCCCTGTGTTCAAGTATCTCAATGCAATATGATCTATAAACAATACAAACTCCTGGGGAACTAGATAATGTCTCCAATGCCTCAAGGCTTGAACAATTGCCTAAAATTCCAAATCATAAGTAGAATAATTCTTTCTCACTTCATTCAGCTTTTCACTAAAGAAAGCTATAGGTTTTCCAGCTTGGCTAAGTACAACACCTAGTCCCACATGGGAGGCATCACATTCTACTTCAAATACCTTATCAAAATTTAGCAATGCAAGTATAGGTTCTTCTGTTACCTTTTACTTCAAGTACTTAAAGCTCTCCTCAGCATCCTTGGTCCATACAAACTCCCTTCCTTTGGTGCAATCTATTATAGGAAATACAATACTACTAAAATTTTGAATGAACTTTCGATAGAAAGTGGCCAAGCCATGAAAACTTTTTACCTCTGTGATACTGCTTGGACTAGGCCATTCTAGAATTGCCCTGACCTTTTCTAGATCCATTCTGACACCATCTTTAGAAATGACAAAGCCTAAAAAACCAAACTGTCATGCATGAACCTTAGTTTTTATGTATGACTCTATACTCTGTCTACAGAATTTATATAATTGATGCTATTTGAGGTGCTGGGATCCACCCCTTTCAATTATACTTTGATCTATGTCAAACCAGCCTCGCTTGGAATGCTTCCTTCTAATATGTTCCCACCCAAATGCAATCTTTCCATTCTTTTGGGTTTCTCATTTCCTTCAATTCTTTGACTTCTTCCATTTAGTAGTTTTCATGTTAGCTATTGAAGTGAGAAAAATTACCATCGATGGGTATGTCAATTACATCAATCCGCCTGTAGTGCACAAATATGGCGTCAAGTATTTTCTTTATACTTTGAAAATTATTATATTCTACATGATACTTATATGTAACTTTTTAGATTCACCTTTAGATGTGACTTTACCAAATATTTTATGATGGGGAGGAGGTCCCCTTGTGACTTCCGCTGGTGTGGGGCTAGTCTAAATAATTCAAGGTTTAGCATAGACGTGACTCTTTGGGGAACACATGTTGAGGTCGAGGGGAAGAAATTGTACGATATGTGCTCCCAAGAAGTTCCTCCCATTCTGTTGATTAGAGGTGGTCGTGTGGCATTGTGGAATGGAAAGACAATTGACACTCTATGGTCCACAGAACTCTCCTTAAATCCTGACATCAAGAAGGCCACAACATTGAAGTCCTTGTGGGTTTCAGAGGGTTCATTGAATGATTCATCATGCTTGGCATGAGGAGGTGCTCATTCTTGTGATCATGATAGTCGTGTCTTCATCTTAGATGCTCGCAACATTGCTTGCTTTGAGAGGATCGAGGCTGTAGTTGTTTGCACCACCGTGACAAAGCTACAACTGGACAATTTTTTCTACCTTTCTTGCCCAAATGTTGTCAATGGAAAAAAAATGCAAGAAAAAGTTGTGCAGCAAACAAATAGCCTTTGGCATTGCCCAAAATTCTCAAAAGACCTCACTAATTGTGTGATGTAGCCAACAACATACATTCAATAGAATTGTGTCATTAATCATGTGTGAGAGCCAAAGATTTGAAATAACTAGAAAAATAAAAAAATTCTATTCACCAACTCTGCTGCTACAATGAGAGAAAACTCTCTTATATCCAAGAAAACAAAATAATAAAAAAATTACCCTTTTTGGTAGATTTTGACAATTGTCAGATTTTGCCATTTTAGGTAATTTTGCATGCATATCTTGAGAATCCAATTTTTTCCCAAAAACTTCCTAAAACTAAGGTAGGATGAAATGCCAACTAACATCCTAAATTTGAAACATGAGTTTCGAGTTATTAACAAAAACAACTTTTTAAAAAACTAGGAAAAAACATCAAATTGCCATTTTGAGGGCCAAGATGAAAGTTTCAAACCCCAAAAAAGTGCCAAAATGGGGTCCAACCAACTAGGGTGGGTTGGGAATTCACATGCCACCTCATAACGCATCCACCTGTAAAATTTCAGCCCAAACCCACATCCGAGTCAAAAGTTATGACCTCCGGAAGTCCCTACATCATTCTCCTTTGGTTGAAAAGAAGCAGCTCCTGCAAGCGAGTGTCTTCGAACTGCTACCACTTGACTGGATCTGACCTTTACACTTCCCACTCTGTAATCCATGTGTTATCTATTGGTGGCAATCCTTCCCACTGTACTAAATACTTGTTGCAATGCCCTTGCCGAGTGTAGATAGTTTTCTTATCAAGACCCTGTGCAATCTTTTCCTTCTTCTTATGGGGAATGTGGTGGTGCCATACCACTTCTGGTTGACTATGTTCAGCATCATCCTCACCATGGAATGCATATAAATTAGAAATATTAAACACAGGAGAAATATCGAGATCATCTGGTAAATTGACCTTGAATATGCATTATCATTAATCTTCTTTGTAATTTTGCAAGGACCAATTTTCTTGTACTTCAACTTGTGGTATGTTCCAGTAGGGAACCGCTCTTTTCTCAAATATACCATCACTAAGTCACCTTCATTGAATGTCTGATGTCGTCTACTAGCATCCACTGTATTCTTGTACCTCTCATTATTGTCCTGCAACTTCTGTCTCACATCTTTCTGCAACTGTTGAAGGTGTTCTGCAAATGCTTCCCCATCATCACTGGCCCTATCTTTCATTGGTAGCTATACCAAATCTAGAACACCCTTAGGATTCCTGCCATACACAATCTAGAAAGGGGCCTTTCCCGTTGATCTATTAACATAACTATCATAGGCAAATTTGGCCTGGGGTAATGTCGTGTCCCATTGTTTTGGCTTTTCTCCAGCAATACACCTCAACAAATTTCCTAGACTCTGATTGACTACCTTTGTTTGCCCATCTGTTTGAGGATGATGGGCACTACTAAACTGTAACTTGGTCCCCATCTTCTTCCATAAAGTCCTCCAGAAATGACTGAGGAATTTAGTATCCCTATCAGAGGTAATAGTCTTTGGAACACCATGTAGTCGAACAACTTTTGAAAAAAATAACTCTGCTATGCTCATTGCATCATTAGTTTTCTTACATGCAATAAAATGAACCATCTTGGAGAACCTATCAACAACTACAAAAATGGAGTCATTGCCTCATTGAGTATGTGGAAGTGCCAACATAAAGTCCATGCTCAAATCTGTCCATGGTGCAGTTGGTACTGGTAATGGCATATACAACCCTGTATTTTGTGAATGTCCCTTAGCCACTTGGCAAATCCTACACCTTGTTACATACCTAGTTATATCCCTTTTCATCTTTGGCCAGTAATATTTATCTTCTATCAAGGCTATTGTCTTGTCCTTGCCAGAATGTCCAGCCAACCCACTACTATGAAATTCTCTGATAATGTTTTCCCTCATAGAGCCAACTAGTATGCATAGTTGTTTTCCTTTAAATAGATACCCATCTTGCATAAAATATTCACCCCTAAAGTGATCCAAGTTACCAGATACTTGTGCCTTCAATTGTTCCACAATCTCCTAAAAATCATCATCAGACTCATACAAATTTTTGATGGCATCAAAACCAATCACCTTAGTTTTCATTGTGGTCAAAAGTGCAATATGCCTATTTAACGCATCTGCAACCTGATTTTGTTTTCCAAACTTATGCTTCAACATAAAATTGTAACCCTGCAAGAAAGAGACCCACTTGGCATGCCTACTATTCAACTTTTTCTATGTGTTCAAGTATCTCAATGCAATATGATCTGGAAACAATACAAATTCCTGGGGAACTAGATAATGTCTCCAATGCCTCAAGGCTTGAACAATTGCATAAAATTCCAAATCATAAGTAGAATAATTCTTTCTAACTTCATTCAGCTTTTCACTAAAGAAAGCTATAGGTTTTCCAGCTTGGCTAAGTACAACACCTATTCCCACATGGGAGGCATCACATTCTACTTCAAATACCTTATCAAAAATTGGCAATACAAGTATAGGTTCTTCTGTTACCTTTTGCTTCAAGTACTTAAAGCTCTCCTCAGTATCCTTGGTCCATACAAACTCCCTTCCTTTGGTGCAATATGTTATAGGAGCTACAATACTACTGAAATTTCGAATGAACTTTCAATAGAAAGTGGCCAAGCCATGAAAATTTTTTACCTCTATGATGCTACTTGGACTAGGCCATTCTAGAATTGCCCTGACCTTTTCTAGATCCATTCTGACACCATCTTTAGAAATAACAAAGCCTAAAAAAACCAAATTGTCGTACACGAACCTACACTTCTTCAAATTGGCATAGAGCTTCTCCTTCCTTAACACACCAAAGATGATCCTCAAGTGTTGTAGGCGCTCTTTTTTGCTGTTACTAAATACCAAAATATCATCAAAATAAACTACCACAAGCTTACCAATGTAAGGTCATAGTATAGTGTTCATCAATCTCATAAATGTGCTAGGTGCATTTGATAACCCAAATGGCATAACCATCCACTCATGTAATCCGTCTCTAGTCTTAAAGGTTGTCTTCCACTCATCCTCTTCTCATATCCAGATTTGGTGGTAGCCACTTCATAGGTCGGTCTTGCTGAAATATTTGGCCCCTGCAAGGACATCCACCATGTCCTCCATACAAGTTATAGGAAATTGATACTTGATGGTAATCTTATTAATTGCTCTACTATCAATGTACATCCTCCATGTTCCATCTTTTTTGGGGGTCAACAATGCAAGTACAACACATGGGCTCATGCCCTCTGTCACCACACCTTTACTTATGAGTTCTGTTACTTGCTTATTCAACTCTACATGTTGTGTTGGATTCATCCTATAAGCTGCTTGGTTGGGTAGAGTTGCTCCTGGAATCAAATCAATATGATGTTGAATATCTCTATTTGGCGGTAGACCATCAGGTAATTCATCAGGCACAACATCAACAAATTCTTTCAATAGCTCTACTACTTCTGGGGGAACTAAAATGTCTTCCTCTTCACCTTTTTTCACTACTAATGCCTAACAACACCCTATCACCTTCATTTCTTTAACAAGATCTCTTTCAGACAACATGGTCTCACCTTTTCCTTCATCCTTGAGAGGCAACAAAATCACCTTAAAGCCATCTTTCCAAAAGGTGTATGTGTTTTTCTCTCCATCATGTATAACATTTCTATCATACTACCATGGCCTTCCCAATAACACATGGCAGACATCCATTGGGACAACATCACACCATATCTCATCCTGATAGATCTTCCCTATGCTAAACTTAATTATGCATATTTTATCAATAGTGACTTCATTTCCCTTTTTAAACCATGTAATGCGGTACAGATGAGGATGTTTTTCATAGTGTAAATTCAATTTTTCTACTATTTCTTTAGAAACCATATTTTCACAACTACCTCCATCAACAATAACTTGATATACCTTGCCACCTGAAGTGCATCTGGTTCTGAAGATATTGGTTTGAAGCCATGAACCATCAGAGCTTTTGGCTTGTGTTTTCTCCTTCTCTGAAATCACCATTGCTCTTCTCATCATGAGACTTTCTCCCACATCTGGTGGAACCTCTAGTTTTGTCCCTTCCATTTCATGTTGCGTTTGAATCAGGTTCACCCTAGGTTGTCCTCCTTGATTTCTTTCTTGCATGTTATAATTTGAGCATTCAAATGCCCTATGACCTTCTTCTCCACATTTGAAACAAGTGAAAGGCCTTCTCTGGTTTTCCCATCCTCTACCACTACCATAACCTCTACATCTTTGAAATCCCCTTCCTCGTTCTTGATTAGGAGGATCTTGTCGAGTGTCTACTTGTTTTTCTAATCCATGGGATGACTCTCCCCTACCATAATTCGAACCTCCTCAAAATGGGGTTGATGTACCCCTTCTTCCTCTCTATTCCTTTAATGGTATTGTCTGTTTTGTTTTTCTTTAGCCTTTAGAGCCAATTGGTAAGCCTCTTCCATACTGTTGAGTCGATGCATGCTCAATTCATCTTGGATAGAGAATTTCAGGCCATTCACATATCTAGAAGCCATCTGTTCATCAGTTTCTTGATGCTCTATACGTATAGATGGCATATAAAACTCATTTGTATAATCCTGCATAGAAGAGAGGTTCTGCTTTAAATTTTGAAACCTACGAAAAAGGGTTTGTGCATAATCTATGGGCAAAATTTTTTCTCTCAACTTCTTCTCCATTTTATTCCATGTCCTGATCTTATCCTTGCCTTTCCTTGTTCATTCCTTTTGAAGATGATCCCACCAAATCATTACATGACCCTTTAATTTGGTGCATGCGAATTTCACCTTCTTTTCCTCTATCATGGATTTCCATTCAAAAAAATTTCTCATGTCAATTAACCAGTCTATCAACTCCTCTGGTTTAAGACTACTTGCATAATCTGAAACATCAACCTTGACCCCTTCATTTTTCCCTTCTAAGGCCCTGAGCATCCTCTCTTCAAAACTCATGCCTTCTAATTCTTCTTCTTCATGTTTTGTATCTTGATCTGCACCTCCTCGACCTATCTCTTCATCAGATTCGTCTCCTCCTCTACCCAGTCTTTGGTTTTCCATCTATGTTGTAAGTTCTACTACTTGCCTTTGCAGATTTTGCATTTCTCTATGCATCTGGGCAAGACCGCCTCTTCCTCTTCCTCTCCCAACCATCTTCCTGCTCTGATACCAGATGATGTGGCCAACAACATACACTTAATAGAATTGTGCCATTTATTATGTGTGAGAGCCAAAGATTTGAAATAACTAGAAAATAAAAAAACTTCTATTCGCCAACTTTACTGCTACAATGAGAGAAAACTCTCTTATATCTAAAAAAATAAAAAAAAATAAAAAAATTACCCTTTTTGGCAGATTTTGACAATTGTCAGATTTTGTCATTTTAGGTAATTTTGCATGCATATCTTGAGAATCCTAGCATTGCAGGGAGACACGTCTCTCGACCCCTGGGACGCGTCTCTGGGTCTGGGACATGTCTCTCGTCTCGGATTCTCATGGGGAAACGTCCCTCGCAGCAGGATACCTCACTTGCCGTCTCCCACACGTCTCCAACAATAGAAAACCAAAGTTCGCATTTCTTTTTTCATTCGTTCTTTTCCCAACATCCTCCGCAGCGGCACAGAGGCACGTTTGAAGATTTTTTGAGGGCATTTGAAGACATCTCGACAGCGTTTGAGGATTTCGTGACAGAGTTTGAGGATTTCGCGACAACGTTTGAGGATTCCGCGACGGTAGGGCACGTTTTTTGTTCATTTTTTTGATTGAAACTCAAACTGAAACTCAAACTAGGGCACACTTTCTGTTTGATAGGGCACGTTTTCTGTTCGATAGGGCACGTGAGACATCTACTCGCAAGACTGAGGCAATCTAACAAATCCTTTCAATGAGAAAGAAAAAAGACAATTTGTTGAAGTCATTCCACAAAATACATAGGAAATGGGTCTTGAATGCTAAGTTGTTCATCATGTTTGGTGTCATCATAAGGTTTCCATTTCTCAGTTTGTTGAGGACTGGTCTTGTCATGTTGACAAACCCATTCTCCCAGGACACCCAACTCAATGAAGCCAAATTTGGCAAACCAAAGAAGATGAGGGCTCAAAAATACATGTTTAGAGTACCAAGTCGAAACAGCATCTGAGGACCAGTCACTTGATAACCCTCTTATAGGATAAGACTCAATTGAATCTGTCATTGCTTCTAAATCTTGAGCAGTTGAATGGTTGTGTTATACTTATACATTAAAAATTTAAAACCTCATTTGATTTGGGCAGCTAGCAGACCTACATTCCTGTGTTGTTGAAATTTCTTTCAAAAATTTTAAAATAAACAAGCTTAAGGGTATCCTTCAACTACATTTAGAATACTAGCTTCATTGTTTAGCTATTTACTTAGCCTTTACTGAGGTCACCATTTGATATATTCTTCAGAATGCTTCGTTTGAGGGTCAATATTTTAACCTTCATTCAGCCTTTCAGGTCTTCATTGATAAAATATTCAAGCTACAAAGTATGACTATTGCAGTCTTCTTTGGGTATACATTTGAACTATATTACATGGTAGTACAGGAACATACAGAATTCTGAATTCGTCAAATTCTGAATTCTATATGTTCCTGTAATCTTGTCTTGACTCTTTATGATACAAGGAGATTGTCTTCAAGTGAGAACATGTTAGTGTTTTAATTGGTCTTTCGAAACACACCAAAAAATGGAGCAATGTGTGAGGAATTTATAACAATTTTTTTTACTGTTTTAATTTTAAATTTAAATGATTAACCGTCTTTGTCATTTTGTTGCAGGTTGAGATATGTCAGGTGGGGGAAAACAAGGCATGTACCCACTGTGGAAGTATTGCGATCGCATTCCAGGGCCAAAGGGGTCGGGTGGAACAGCCACCATCAAATGTAAGCTTTGTGATATCAAGCCATTTCAAGGTACTTACACGAGGGTGAAGGCTCATTTCCTTCGCATATCTGGAAAAGGTGTCGATCCTCGTACAAATGATGTAGAACGACATGACGCTATTAGGGATCAAGAAAGGACTGATGGGAAAGTGTTTCTTTTGAACTCTCATGCTTCAACAACAGGGGCAACTGGTGCAAGTCAATCTCAGAATAGAGAGTCAGAGGTGGATGTGTCTTCTCGAGATGTGACAAGAGAAGATTTAGGAGGGGGATATTCTCGCAAGAGATCAAACATTGGCAGCTCAAACCCCATTGGAAGATTATTTGATGTGCAAGGTCGAGATGCAGTTGATGAAGCGATTGCACACTTCTTTTATGCAAATGGAATCCCATTTACTGTTGCTCGCTCACCTTTCTACATTGAGATGGTCCAAGCCATCAACAATGGACCAGCTGGATATAAACCACCTGGGTATGAAAAGCTTCGCACTACTCTAATTGATAAAGAAAAAACTCAATTAGAGCAACAAACTGCACCATTGAAAAGAGTGTAGTCTATAGAAGGATGCAGTATTGTGATGGATGGGTGGACAGATGCTAGAAATCGTCCACTACTTAATATCATGGTAACATGCAGCAAAGGGCCTTATTTTTTGAAGGCAATAGATTGTTCAGGACAAGAAAAAAATGCAGAGTTCCTTCATAACTAGCTATGTGAGGGCATTGAGGAGGTGGGGGCATCACATGTAGTCCAAGTTGTTACAGATGCTGCCCCTGTTTGTAAGGCAGCAGGCATGTTGATGTAGAAAAAGTATAGGCATATATTTTGGACACCATGTTGTGTGCATTCGTTGAATAATGCACTCAAAGATATTGGCAAGTTCCAGTGGATCTCAGATTTCATTGAAAAGGGCAGAAAAATATAGATGTTCATGTGTAACCATCACCACACACAAGCCATTTATCAAAAATTTGCCAAGGTGGAACTTCTCAAACTTGTTGATACACAGTTTGCTTCTTATTTTATTCTTCTTGACTGTCTCCTAGAAGTCAAAGGAGCTTTGTGTGCCACAGTAGTTAGTGATGCATGGGTAGCTTGGAGACAATCTACATCAGATACTACAATTGAGGTGAGAAGTATGGTCCTTGATGAGCATTTTTGGACTGATGTTAGATTTGTTGTGGACTTTATTAAGCCCATATGTGAGGTGATCAAATTTGCTGATTCAGACAAGCCATGTTTGGGAGAAATTTATGAAGAAATAGATTCCATTTGTGAAAGAATTAAGAAAATAACAAATGCAAGAGATCCTTCTCTATATCCCTTGCTAGAAGAAAAGATACATGGAAGATGGAACAAACTGAACACACCCCTTCATTGTGCTGCCTATGCCTTGAATCCTAAATGGTATGATCTACAAGCAACCAATAAGAGGGCTCCATACGAGGATAAAGAGGTATTGAAGGGATTTTGGGCAGCAATAAAAAAGATTTATGGCCGAGGTGAGGATGCTTCAATTATGAGGACTCAATAGAATAAGTTTTCACGTGGGCATGGCGACTTTTCTTCCATGGAAGCCATATATGATATGCATGCAAAGAAAGACCCTGTAGAGTGGTGGTGGAACCATGGAGGTGAAACCCCTGAATTGCAATCATTTGCAATAAGATTGCTTTCACAAGTAGCCAGCTCTTCATCTTGTGAGAGGAATTGGAGTACTTATGGTTTTATTCATTCACAGAAAAGGAACCGGTTAGGGTCAAAGAAAGTGAAGAACCTGGTGTACATTCATAGCTCACTTCGCCTTCTCTCTCGTGTAGAACCTGGGTACAAGGAGGGTCCTTCAGCAAAATGGGACCAAATTTCAGCTGATGGAGAAGCTGCAGCCTTGGTTGATGAAACGGTTGAAGCAGATGGCCTCAGTGATTTACCCCCAATTCTACTACCATCAGAGGAACCTGAGCTTGAGAGTGATGAGTATTTGGAGACCATCGTAGCTGAGTACCTAGAGATGGATGACAATGTGACATAGAATGATGACATAGATTTGTGATTTTTGTTTTCTATATGCATATCAGCCTACTAGGCTATCGACATTTTTGAATTTCAATATGTAATATCGAGTGTGAACTCTTTGACATTTGTGTGTTTAAACTTCAAAGTTAATGTTAAACTTTACTAGTTCTCTTGTTTTGAAAGTTCAATTTCATGATATTTTCAATTTTAATGTTAGCATATTAATATATTTTTAAAATTATTAAATTATATTAAAAAAAATGGCATCTCCAAGTACCCCCGTCTCCTATTTTTCAAAAATAGACGTACCAGTACTAGTACCAGTCTCCGTGCAACCTTGGAGAATCTAGTTTTTTCCTAAAAATTGTCTAAAACTAAGGTAGGACGAAATGCCAACTAACATCCTAAATTCGAAACATGAGTTTCTAGTTATTAACAAAAACAACTTTTTAAAAAACTAGGAAAATACACTAAATTGTCATTTTGAGGGCTAAGATGAAAGTTTCAATCCTCGAAAAAGTGCCAAAACGGGGCCCAACCTACTAGGGTGGGTTGGGAATCCACATGCCACCTCATAATGCATCCACTTGTAAAATTTCAACCCAAACCCACATCCGAGCCAAAAGTTATGACCTCCGAAAGTCCCTGCATCATTGTGACTACAACTATATGCTCAAACTTGAATTGCAAGGCCATAAAGGTGCCATCCACTGGGTTATTGCTTTTGACTAAACTGGGAATGTGTTGATGGGTGTCATTGCCATGGACTTGCAGTTGTTACTAACTGAACATGAAGTGGTTCAAGAACTTGAAGAATATCGTTTCACATCAATTTGTGTTTAGGCTATCTGTCAAATGTGAAACATAGAATGATGAGGAGGGGGTCAGTGCTGTTGTGACTAGGGTTGAGCATATTTCCTTTGTGGATGAAAGCATCTGGCTTTTGCACAAAATCTCAAAGTTGTCCCCGCTTGTATAGATCAAAAGGCTTTAGTTAGTTCCCGTTGCCTCGGTCTTGTGCCTTGGACCATTGAAAATTGAAATCTTTGAGACTCATTCTGAATTTCCATTGTACATATGCCTTGTTCTATGTCAGAACCATAATATTTTGGTGTCAGGGCCTTGGCCAAACTTGTATATACCTATGTCAAGTCTACATGCATGCTATAGTGTTAACAATTCTAGAAGGTTGGTTGCAGATTGTTCTGAATACTATTATTTATATGCAAATTTATTATTTTTCAATATCAAAATTTATGTGATTCATTATACTCCATTCCAAACCTTGCAAATACCAATAATTTTGCTCGTATAGATTTTGGAGTGTAACAATTGTTCATTCCCAAAGTTGTTTCCCATGGGAAAACTGCCTTTTTGTATTGCTCTTCTCTTTCGAACAAAACAAGCCTCCTTGACAATGTCTATCGACGTGCCCGTTGCACATTTTGTGTGATTGCTAGTTAAAATACTCACTGCGCTGAACAATTAAAAAATAGACCTTCCTCTAACAAAAATTAATCTTTTTTCCTTTACAATACTATTCGAATATTTTATTCACAGCAATATTAAAAAGGATATGAAATCGAGCACCGACCAGCAATAATTTCATAACACATGTTCCATAGTGTGATTGCCATAATATATCTAATATTTTTATGCTTGATGATATTTAAAAGGATATGAACACTTTAAAATAGACTATCCGCTAATGAAAGTTTACATTTCCTAAAATATTCACCATGCACGATCACGGAGGATAGAAAATCAGCGGCCGAAAAATTAAAAAAAATGGTAAATTAAGCACTCAAGCAGTTAGATGACGATTTTTCGGGAGCAGAAGCTCCCACTAAGGAGCCTATCAGCTAATTATTGATCCCCCATTACCTTGATACCATGGACATTTCAAGAGTTTGATAAATGCGCCAGGTATTATTGAACAAGGCTTTACCCCTAGTAGATATTGTATGGAAACATCATCTAAAGTCTAAAAATAGTGGAAATTCAATGAGCAAGGATTGGACGCTGACCTACTTAAAAAGTAAGTGATACATCAATTTTATTGCCCAGTTCAATTAATATTAATTCATAACTTCCACCGTGTAAACCACTTCTTAACATAGTTGTTGCTTGGATTATTGATTAATGTGTGATATTTAATAGATGTATTTTCAAAGCTTAATACATAATGTGTGATGTTTAATAGATGTCTTTTCAATTAGCAGTCTTCTATCATAAGCCCATTATTCAAAGATTAGACTAGATGTTTCCTACTATGAAGTTGATATGGACAAGTGCTATGATCTCTTGGGGCCCAAGAGCAAATCATAGGTTCCCATTTCAATGCTTGAAGGCTGTGCGGGTCATCTACAACTATTGGGCCTTAGGAATTTCAGCAGATGCTGAGTTATGGGTCTCTGGGTAGGAAGGTGGGTCACACAACCTTAAATCATGTGTCCAGTCGCAACCATGGGGTGCTTGTTATTTGGGTAACATGTGGAAATATTGTTGGCAAGCTTAATCTTATTGATCTTGCAAGCAATGAGGACAACAAAAGAAGTAAAAATGAGGGAATTAGTATCAAGGAAAGCTCCACAATTAACCAGTCACTCTTTTGCCCTATCAAATGGTATCCATGCTTTGAATTCCAGTGAGAAAAGAGTGCCATATAGAGACATCAAGTTGACTCGTATATTGTAGGACTCATTGGGAGGAACAAGCCGTACTTTGATGATTGCATGCTTGAATCCAACTTCCTTCTCCGAAGCCATACACACACTTAGTCTTGCTGCCCGCTCTATCCAAATAGTAAATCATGTTGTCAAAGCCAAGGTAGTCTGCAAGTTAATTAACTATTTCAATTTGATGAATGTTTCAATGTCTAAACTGCCATAGAAAATGATGTAGATTGGCCCCAAACCCTATAAGTTTGATCTCAATTGCCACAAATTTAATTTAATGTGTAGAATTGATTTGAGTTGCAAAATTGACTTGATAGAAAGTGAATATGAGGATTTATTTTCTTTCAACTTCTAGTTATTTGAATCTATCAAGGTGGTGTCTAGAGACCTCGTTGAGGAGATTGTCAGCTCAATACATGAACAAGTTCTCCAAGGTCTTACTCCTTAGTGGCCTAAATTAACAACGATGATTAAAGGCAACATTTGTAGACATGTAGATGACCTATATGATGATGTAGATGTGATTCCTATATTGCCCTTTAGAATTGAAGTGTGTTATCACAATCCACCTTCTTATCAATTTTCCTTTTGAAAACAAGTACATGATGAATGCCTTTAAAGACCATAACATAACATGTCACATGAAACATATGTTAAGTCAACTCATAACGAGTCGTAGAAGCAAGTAGGAAAGTTAGAATTTAAATTTTGTGTCTTGAGATTCAAGGGTCATTCCTACACTCCTTGAGATTGACCTAGATCAATCTCAAGTCACTTGAAAAAAGATCCAATGGGATAAGGTGTTGATTTGAAAGTGGAGAACAAATATTTGAGAATTTACATGAATGGAGGTGATATAGAGATGAACAGGTATGGGATTGTCAGCCAAGTCTAACACAAGGGTATGCCACTTGTTGATATGTTACTATAATAATAAGACATTCTCATCAAAGTGGGCATAAAACTAAATGGGAAATGACATGGTTATGCTTATTTCACCATTACAACAATTTAATGTGAGGAAAAGGTATGTGCTCCAAATATCTCTTTTAGGAAAAGGGGCCCTTTTAGATTCATAGGAAAGAACATGACTCATACCTTAACATCCCCTATAGTTTTCTACTACAAATGATTGCAGTGTTGACTTTTATTATATTATTGAAGATGAATAAAATTGTAATGGTGAAAATCATATACCCATGCCCTTTTCCCATATGTTTTTGGCCCACGATAATTAGGTTACCTTTCATGCATTGACTAGTGTGTAAGATTATGTATTTCCATGGGAAGGAAAATAACTTTATCCTAGCATGTCCCCATCACCAATCATCCTGGGGACCTAGATTCAATCTCCACATCTATTCATTCATCACTTGGTTTAGATCTATGAGTGTAAAATTGACCCAAGTCATTTTGCATGCATGGATCTAAACCCTAAACTTAAATTAAATTTGAATTTCATAATTTGGGCTTATTTTTTCCTCTCTCTAGATGACCTAAAGTGGAGCTTATTTTTGTTGCATTCTAAGGTGGTTTATTTAAGGACTAATCTTTATTCATTTAGAGCAACTAGAATGGAATTAAAGTTGTCATGGAAGCATTCACATTAGAGCATTATAACAACACAATAATTGTATCATTTGCTTGCATCATCATCCTAGGCATATTTCATGCTTGCCTATTATTTTTTATCATTATTCCAAAGTTGTTGAATCACTCTGCCTAGGGGCTTGATTGAGGAGAACATAACTCTCACTTACATGTTTCCAAATGATATTCTCAAACACCATTTTCCTATATTCAAATCATAGACATAGAGGTGAGTGAATTCTAGTCGTTAGATTTTAGTTCATTTTTATTGGTATAGGTTCAGGTCGACATGTTAATTCACTTCTGTAGATGCAAAGATTAGTTCTGCAAGAACAAATCTATACTAAAGCAAAAAACATAGTTAATTTATAGATTCTAATACACTTGCCTAAACAAGGCCCTAACTTTAAGCATATTAGTGAATGAATTCCTAATGTCTTCAACAATATATTTCAATATTGAAAGTCGAGCTAAGTATTGCATTTACTTTATTTAATTTCTATAATTAATTTTGTATTTAATTATTTCAATCCCAACTCATATATCTATTTTGATTGTTTATTTAAATTTTCTATTTATTTAATTAGTTTAGATATTCATGTGAGTGTGACGTACTCCCTTACATAAAATAATGAAACCCACTTATTTGCATTCTTAGGATTTCGTCCTTAAGATTTATTCCTTCTTCATTAGGGTTTTACATCTAATATTTTTTTATTGTATACCTTTTATTTCAAATCGAATTAGAGCATAATGTTTTTATGTATTTTCTTTCCAACATTCTTGATGCACATTTGACTGTATTTGTTAATTAACTTGAAATTCAAAATATAACATGATTTTGAATTTCAATTAATTAATAAATATATTAAAATGTGCATCCAAAATGTTGGATAGACATTGCTAGGTTTTACCGCCCCTCAAACTTCTTCTATTTAAAAAAGTTAAATTAAATCAAATTATATATGTATATACATATATGTATATATGTATGTATATAACATTCTAAAAAGTCTACCTGTTCATTAATAAAAAAAAGACAATCATTAAAAACACTCAAGCTAATCCAAGTTAGTTTTCCTTTTCAAATTAGAGTTATAGAAAAATGAGTATCAAATGTTTTTTCAAAATATTTTATTTTCTATTTTTTAGTTAGATATTTGTAAAAAAATATTCTTACACAAAATCACCAAGGCACCCTTTAAGTTAGAGGATAAAAGCATTCTTAAGCAATGTCATATGTGGAGAAGTGCCCAATTCTTTCCCAATTAGATGATTTGTAGTTAAAAGGTTATGGCAAAAATCTATTATATATCATGGTCTTTTTTCTTTTTTTCCTAATTTTCTTTTGAAGTTATTTGTACATGGCATGGCAAGCATGGAGCTATGTATATGAAGAAAACACGGGGTTGAAAAAGTCAAAAACAATAATAATTTTGATTAATTTATTGGCACAATAAACATGGGGTTATTTCAATTTGGTTTCAAATATATGGTAGATTTCAAGAATATTTTATATTTCAATCATCAAATGAAAATAAAGACAATAAAAAATGATTTTAGATTTTCACTTTTTCTCTATAGGTTTTTGTATTTATAATTAGTTGTCAAATTTGTGTTCATGGTAGAATTGTCTCAAGAATCTTGAATTTGTATTGATTCTAAATTGTTGTATTAGCATCTCTTTATTAACATTTCTATGTAGACATATTTTTGCATTGGTAACTCATATAAGGGCTCTCTCTACTCACCATCATTGAACCAACTCAAACTCCCTTATAGTTGTTCTTTCTACCAACTTAATGTTTCTTCATGTTTGAAGTTAGCTTTATAATATCAAATAACAACTTTAATGCTAATCTTGCAAGATAGTGTCATATGAGGCTACAATTTTAATGTTAATCCTGCAAGATAGTGTCATATGAGGCTACAATTTTAATGTTAATCCTGCAAGATAGTGTCATATGAGGCTACAAGTCATGCAACCATTTTTTAATATTTTGTAGTTCTCAAACCCACCTATTATAAAAGTTCATGCTTACAATATGCTCCCTTTTTATTTAAAAAATTCTTAAATGGCAACACCCACTTGACCAAGAAAACTCCTTATGTTATCATTCCTACATATGCTCATGGCATACTTCACATGCCCATTGTATTAGCCTTCTAAATTGTAGTGTCATAAATTGTGCTCGCTCACAATTTCATGCTTTATTTGGCACTCGCTTTAGTGGCCACTCCTTTAGCATGTTTTAAGATCATTTCCAACCTTGGCCTTACCCTCGTGCCTTTGTGTTGCTTTGACCCTTTCTACCTATCATATCCAAAAACCATAAAAGTGCCTAAATCTTGGCTTTACCCCAAGTTTACTAGACCTTTTGAGAGTTGGAATTACAAAGACTCTATCGCTTAACGCGGATGTCTATGCAACACGTTGATGTCCTAAAAGCATCTATCAGTCATGCAATCATTTTTGGAAGTTGTCTTTGAACTTGCACGATACAACAAGATTTTTTTTATGCTTATCCGTGTCCAAATGACTCCCTTAATTTTTTGCCTCTGCCTTCTCTATTTAAGCAATTAGATTTGCCATGCAAATGATTGATCTTTTTCATAGCAAAGCTCTGTTGAAATTGAGATTGATTTACTTTCATAGAAAAGCTGTATCAAAATTGAGAACCACCATTGTTGCAACTTATTTTCTTAAGATTATATCATATTCTTGCCTATGATTTTGATTCCAAGTGTTCTTACAATCGAAGTATTGCGAATTCCAAAGGATTCCAATTGGGACTATTGCTTTCCAAATAGATTTCACTTCCTCGCTATCATAGGTGATAGAGTTTTGATAAATCCTCATTTTCATATTTCATATTGTAGTGCATTCTTGATAAATCATTTATCTTTGTGAGTTGAATGCATATTCAATTCCTCTCTGTCATGTAGAGATTGCTTGTGAATCCACTATAAGTCATTGATAGGGTTTTAGTTATCTATACTACATTACTTCTTGTCACTGCTCAAACAATTCTAGACACACTTAGAATTAGAGAACACACTTTTTTATCAATCAACCAATTTGGTTTTCGTTGAGGTGGAAACATCAAAAACAAGGTTTGACCAAGGTAAAATCCTAAATAGCCCAACCCTCTTCTTTGATTTGTGCATTTGCAGGTTTTTCCAAGAAGCTCAACATCTTAAGGAATGATTGAGAAGACTGGTGTAAAGGTCGATGTCACGAATCAGTATTGCCCCTACACCATTCAGACTACAACATGGAGTGCAAACATTTGTGTTGCACACTATCGTCTAGGACAATGAGCTCCATTCCTTAGTGCTAGGTTCTTTGTCATTTTTCTGTTTGTTTCCATATTTCATTCTGTAAAATATTTTGTCAACTTCTTTATCTTCCTAGTTTTATCCATTTTGGTTGGCTTAGTTATCCATTTTTTATCTAGTAGCAATAAAGGGATATAACCCAAACACTTTCTCTCTTTTGGATTGGATAGTAGCGAGATATTATCCTAGTGTTTAGATAGGAAATTCTTCTAATTAGGAGTAGTATAGTTAGAAATTTTTTTTCTTTACATTATAGTGAACTTGACATGAAACTTCTTGCATATTCCTTCCTGTTAGATTATGTAATTTTTCTTTTCATTTTTAGTTTGGGAAAAAGAAAGTGTTCGCTTATGTTGAATTTTTTTCTACAAAATTTTCATGCTTTTGATGAACCAAACAAATAAGTTGACTAACCAATCCATTCAGATGACGGATCAATCAATTCAGTCAACTAGCCAATCAATCCTATTTATTTCCATAATTCATGAGAGGACAAGGACACTTGTCACTCTCTCATTCCTCCAAATCCTCTCAACCATTCTCAATCATTGATCTTTCTTTTCATCCTCAACCATTGATCATGATTTCAAAAAAGCTATAAATAAAACCTTCTCCACGCCAAATTCATCCACATTCATTCATTCAAACTTATGCTACTAAATATTATCCTCATTATCCATCGTTTTGTATCAAGGTTATGCTAAAGTAATTTAAGCAATCGACATAGAAACCAAGAGAGCAAATCCAAAGGGAGCTTTGGGTGCAGTTCCTCTTTCACTATCTTTTTTAGTATAAAAAGAAAGTATCTAGTCTCCTACACCCAAAACTAGGTCTCACTTCCTTCTACATAAACATTGGGACATAAACTGAGCTTGGCTACAATCCTGAACATGAGAGCCAAGCTATAGGGGTTCTATCCCTTTGTTGTATTTTTGAAGGATTGAATTAAAATAACTTAGATCTAAGGTTTTAACAATGAAATATACCAAAACATAGATACCACCTAAACTTTATTTACAAACAAAGAAGGCTAAGCTTATCAAACATTTTGGTTCCTTAAGTTGGTAGCAAGAACAACTATAATGAAGTTTGAGTTGGTTTAGTGATGGTGATAATGATGGTGAGTAGAGAGAACCCTTATATGAGTTACCAATGCAAAAATATGTCTGCATAGAAATGTTAATAAAGAAAAGCTAATACAACAATGGAGAATTTTAACACAAATTCAAGATTCTTGAGACAATTCTAGTATGAACACAAATTTGATAACTAATTATAAATGCAAAGACCTATAGAGAAAAAGTGAAAATCTAAAATCATTTTTTATTTTCTTTATTTTCATTTGATGATTGAAATATAAAATATGGTTGAAATTTACCATATGTTTGAAACCAAATTGAAATAGCCCCATGTTTACCATGCCAATAAATTGATCAAAATTATTATTGTTCTTGGATTTTTCAACCCCATGTTTTCTTCAAATGCATAGCTACGTGCTTGCCATGTCATATGTAAATAACTTCAAAAAATTTAGGAAAAGGGGAAAAAAGACCATAATATATAATAGATTTTTGTCATAACCTTTTAACTACAAATATTCTAATTGGGAAGGAGTTTGGCACTTCTCCACATATGACATTGCTTAAGAATGTTTTTATCTTATAACTTAAAGGGTGCCTTGGTGGTTTTGTGAAAGAATATTTTTTTTATAGAAAAATCCAATTTAAAATAGAAAAGAAGATATTTTGAAAAAATGACACATTTTCTATAACTCAATTTTGAAAAGGAAAACTAACTTGGATTAGCTTGAGTGTTTTTAATAATTATCTTTTTTTATTGATGAACATGTACACTTTTTAAAAGGTTATTACGCCGAGAGGCGTTCTACACTCACAGCAAGGGTTGAAAAATTCAAATTCCCAAGTAAACAAAATTCATAAATTGTGTAAATAAATAAATTTGTGGAAGCCAAATGGATAGAAAAATAGAAGAACTTGGGCTTATGGAGTGAAATTTTTATTACGTTTGAAGAATATGAAAAGTCTCGCAACATAGTCTCTTTAAATTAACTCATGTGATTATATCAAATATTCTAACTGCAAATAATTTATAAATGCCAACGAATTGGAAGATATCTCTTGGCGTACTATAGATATATTTTTTTAAATATAAATATACTAGTATACATACATAGACACATATATGTATATACATATATAATTTGATTTAATTAAAAAAAATTAAATAGGAAAAGCTTGAGGGGTGGAAAAACCTGGCAATGCCTATCCAACATTTTAGATACACATTTGACTATATTTATTAATTAATTGAAATTCAAAATCATGTTATATTCTAAATCTCAAATAATTAATAGATATAGTCAAATGTGCATCTAGAATGTTGGATAAAAAATGCAGAAAAATCTTATGCTCTAATTAGATTTGAAATAAAAAGGTATACAATAAAAAACACTAGATCTAAAACCCTAATGAATAAGGAATAAATCTTGAGGATGAAATCCTAAGGATGTAAATAAGTGGGTTTCACCATTTTATTTAAGGGAGTACATCACACTCACATGTATATCTAAACTAATTAAATAAATAATCAACATAGATATATGAGTTGGGAGTGAAATAATTAAATACAAAATTATTAATTATAGAAATTAAATAAAGTAAATGCAATACTTAACTCGACTTTCAATATTGAAATATATTGTTGAAGACACTAGGAATTCATTCACTAATGTGCTTAAAGTTAGGGCCTTGTTTAGGCAAGTGTATTAGAATCTATAAATTAACTGTGTTTTTTCTCTGGTAAAGATTTGTGCTTACATAACTAATCTTTGCATCAGTAGAAGTGAACTAACATGTGGACTTGAACCCGCACCAATAAAAAATGAACTAACTAAAATTTGACAACTATAATTCACTCACCTCTATGTCTATAAGTTGAATATAGGAAAATGGTGTTTGAAAACATCATTTGGAAACATGTTAAGTGAGGGTCATGTTCTCCTCAATCAAGCCCCTAGGCAGAGTGATTCAACAAATTTGGAACAATGATCAAAGATAATAGGCAAGCATGCAATATGGCTAGGATGATGATACAAGCAGATGATATAATTAGTGTTGTTATAATGCTCTCATGTGAATGCTTCCATGACAACTCTAATTCCATTCTAGATGTTCTAAATGAATTAGGATTAGTCCTTAAATACACCACCCTAAAATGCAACTAAAAATAAGTTCCACTTTAGGTCATCTAGAGAGGAAAAAATGGGCCCAAATTATGAAATTCAAATTTAAAAGTTTAGGGTTTAGACCCACACATGTAAAAATGACTTGGGTCAAGTTTACACTCATAGATATAAACCAAGGTGATGAATGAATAGATGTGGAGATTGAATCTAGGTCCCAAGGATGATTGGTGATGGGGACATGCTAGGATAAAGTTATTTGCCTTCCCATAGAAATACATAATCTTACACACTAGTCAATGCATGAAAGACAACCTAATCATTGTGGGCTCAAAATATATGGGAAAACAACATGGGTATGTGATTTTCACCATTACAATTTTATGTCTCTTCAATAATATAATAAAAATCAACACCCCAATCATATGAAATAGTAGAAAACTATAGGGTATGCTAAGGTATGAGTCATCTTTTTTCCTATGAATCTAAAAAGGGCTCATTTTCCTAAAAGAGACATAATTAGAGCACAAATCTCTTCTTCACATTAAATTGTTGTAATGGTGAAATAAGTATGCCTATGCCATTTCCCATTTAGTTTTATGCCCACCTTGATGAGAATGTCTTATTATAGTAACATATCAACAAGTGACATACCTATTAATCTCTATATCACCTCCATTCATGTAAATTCTCAAATATTTATTCTCCACTTTGAAATCAACACCTTATCCCTTTAGATCTTTTTCAAGTGACTTGAGATTGATCTAGGTCAATCTCAAGGAGTGTAGGAATGACCCCTAAACCTCAAGACACAAATATTAAATTCTAACTTTCTCACCCCTTTCTACGAGTCGTTATAAGTTGACTTAACATATGTTTCATGTGACACGTTGCTATGTTATGGTATTTAAGGACATTCATCATGTACTTGTTTTCACAAGGAAAATTGATAAGAAGATGGATTGTGAGAACACAGTTCAATTCTAAAGGGCAATAAAGGAATCACATCTACATCATCATAAATGTCATCTACATGTCTACAAATGTTGTCTTCAATCTTTCTCATCATTGTTAATTCAAGCTGCCAAGGAGTTTGACCTTGGAGAACTTGTTCACCTATTGAGTTGACAAATCTCCTCAACGATGTCTCTAGACACCACCTTGATAGATTCAAATATCTAGAAGATGAAAGAAAATAAATCCTCATATTCACTTTCTATCAAATCAAGTTTGCATGACTCAAATCAATTCTACTTATTAAATTAAGTTTGCGGCAATCCAGATCAAACTTATAGAACTTAGGGCCAATCTACATCATTTTCTATGGCAGTCTAGACTTTGAGACATTCATCAAACTCAAATAGTTAATTTTTTGACAGTAATAAATAATTCCAAAATAATATCAATGTTGTTTATCCATCATTAATCTTAAAACTAAATACACCTACCAATTAACAAGCAAAGTGAAAATTAATACATTAATTTAACAAATTTTATTTTGTTGGATGACTAATAAACCTGCAAAATTATAATCTCTTAGATATATTCTAGTGTAAACACATACCAACATGGGCACGTGAAGACTATATCCAAGAAGTTTGAACTAGTTATTAGCCAATAGGCTTTTATTGTGAGCTTCATTGTCAAAATGGCAGGAAATGTTGTCTCACGCCAGAAAATTTTCTAAACTCACACACATTAAAACATTGTGGAGGAATCAGCCTGCTTATAAATCGTGGTGGAATGTATGTATCTATTTTTTTATCAAAACATTTTATCATCTAGTATTTTTTATTTTCTTGTTTTGAAATTGTTGATTTGGTCTACAGGGCTTTGGCAATGGCACTTCCCAATCTGAAGTACTTTTCAGAGGTAGCCATTGCTGCATTTCACATGTCTAAAATGATCGATAGAGTAACAGAGATCGATCAAGTAGAGGAAGCGGGGAATGCATTGGTTAAACTGGACTTTGATAAGGCTTTTAATAGAATAAGGTGGTGCTTTATCATCAAGATGCTTCAAAGGCTTGGCTTCGGACCCAAAATATGTGGTTATATACAAATGTTTTACAAAGATGCAAATGCTCAGGTTGTTGTCAATAAAGCTTTATCAAATTCCTTTCCCTTACAACGTTCTATTAGACAAGGCTGTCTGTTATCACCCTTCCTATATGTTCTTACTGTTGATGCTTTGGGTTATATGTTACATAAGGCTAACCAACTTGGTCTTATTCGGGGTATCTCTATTCCTCAAAATGGAGTGGTTATTAACTCTCATTTTGTTGATGACAACCTTCTTTTTCTATAGAATTCTAAAACTGAACTAAACAATACAATGGATATTTTGAATCTTTATTGCTCTATTTCAGGATCTAAGCTTGCTCATCATAAAACATAGTTTCTAATGACTCATATTAGTCCTGTTCCACATTGGATTCCCAAGAACTGGAAAGAAATTAAACATGGTGAAATTACTCGCTATCTAGGTATTCCATTTGGGATACGACTGTCACTCGCTGAAATGTGGAATTGTTATCTCAGTAAACTCAAGACTAAATTGTCTAACTAGAGCAACAAATTTTTGACCTTGGATGGAAAAGTTCAAGTTGCTAGTAATATTTTCATAGCTTCTCATGTTTATATTCCATCTTGTTGGATGCCATAAAAAAAAGGCTATAATGACCTTCATAAGATCATATTACAATACTTGTTGTCCAATTGGGAAGGAAGGACTAGTTACAGATCTAGTTCTTGGCTGCACTATATTCAACCTAAATGCAAGGGTGGTCTTGGTCTCATTGATCGAGAAACCCAATGTCTATGCCTGGTAGCTAAATGGATTATTAGAGCTGCATAAGGTGATGAACCTTGGAAAATACTGTTGAGAAACAGATTTGTAACAACAGATGTTAAAGGAAAATGGCAGAAGGTTCACAGGTTTGACAAAATACTCTTTGCTCAATATTTTCATATCAAAGCTTCTTTTCCAATGCAGTCAATTTGGAAGGCTTGGCAGAGAGTGTGCCATCTTCTCTCTTGGAGAGATTCTTTGCAGCATGGATTTAGCTTTTCTTCTTCCTCCATTTGGTGGAACAGACATATATAGTACCATGAGAAACATCTTGCCATCACATTTCCTAAATCGACCATTTATTTTTTCAGAAAGAACATCAAAGAGTTCAAGGATTTATTGGATTTTACATTGATGCAGTGGCATTGAAGGATTGTTATCAAAGATCAGTTTGGTCTAATTGATAAATATCAATAATTTCTAGCCTTTGTGCAATCTCTTGTGCCTCCTAATCTTCCCATCAAACTTTGCATACCCCTTTCTTGCAACTTATACAAAAACTGGCGCTGGTTATCTACCCATCACTTTTCCTTTTCCCCCTAAAACAAGTGTATCGGCATCTCCTTCCTTCCCTTAATCTTTCATCCCGCCTTAATACAGAATGGAAATGCAGATTTACTAACAAATTCTGGACCAAACTCAGTGCTCAAATCTGGAAAACTAAAACTGATGCTAATGATCAAATACTTGCATGGAAATTATTACATTTTAAGTTTCCTGTTGGAGAAAGAATTAGATTCTTATCCATACAACTTGTCAGATGCCCTACTTGTCAAGTTGCTGAGTCTATTAAACACATTTTTGGGGATTGTACTATTGCTAAAAAGCTCTGGACTGCTATGTTCAACTATGTTCTAGCCATTTTTTATCACTGCTTGAACTAGAAAGAAACTCTTCTTGGATTTGGTCTTATGAATAAAATTATTGTTGATTATGTGAGACATGTTATACTTTCACACATAGAGAAAATGAGATGCTCATCTATTTTTTCTAAATCCAATAATCACCTAGCGATTGAAATTGCAAAGCTTTACTCTAACATATTTTTATAGATTTTGGCCTTGTATTCTCAACTAAAGAGTTCATTCAACAACAATCCCAGTGTTGCATTCTAGTTGGACCGGATCAAAGCTCAACTTAGCAATTGGACCGGATCAAAGCTCAACTTAGCAATCTTAAAGTGTAGAGGAAGAAACTCCGTTTTCAGCTCAACAATTGATTTGAGAGCAACTAGTGTTGTGTATCCCTGTGGCTGAAGATTTTCTACACTGTTTTCCATCTTTGACTTACATAAAGGTTGTTGGAACAATGTATTTATTTGCTGTATTTTATTGTTTTCCAGTAGATGTCTCTATTTTAGCTTATCTATTATGATGTAAATGGTTCCTATTTGTAATTTGTTGTTATAGGTTCTAAGGTTTATTGAACAATTGTACTGTATACTCTTTTTGCAGTCTACTGGACTGCTTCCTTATTTGTAATTTGCTTTTTCCCAATACAAAAAAAAATGTGCTTAAAGTTAGGGCCTTGTTTAGGCAAGTGTATTAGAATCTATAAATTAACTATGTTTTTTCTTTGGTAAAGATTTGTGCTTGCATAACTAATCTTTGCATCAGTAGAAGTGAACTAACATGTGGGCTTGAACCTGCACCAATAAAAATGAACTAACTAAAATCTGACAACTATAATTCACTCACCTCTATGTCTATGAGTTGAATCTAGGAAAATGGTATTTGAAAACATCATTTGGAAACATGTTAAGTAAGGGTAATGTTCTCCTCAATCAAGCCCCTAGGCAGAGCGATTCAACAACTTTGGAACAATGATCAAAGATAATAAGCAAGCATGCAATATGGCTAGGATGATGATGCAAGCAGATGATACAATTATTGTGTTGTTATAATACTCTAATGTGGATGCTTCCATGACAACTCTAATTCCATTCTAGATGTTCTAAATGAATTAGGATTAGTCCTTAAATACACCACCCTAGAATGCAACTAAAAATAAGTTCTACTTTAGGTCATCTAGAGAGAGGAAAAAATGGACCCAAATTATGAAATTCAAATTTAAAAGTTTAGGGTTTAGACCCACACATGCAAAAATGACTTGGGTCAAGTTTGCACTCATAGATCTAAACTAAGGTGATGAATGAATAGATGTGGAGATTGAATCTAGGTCTCAAGGATGATTGGTGATGGGGACATGCTAGGATAAAGTTATTTGCCTTCCCATAGAAATACATAATCTTACACACTAGTCAATGTAGGAAAGACAGCCTACTCATTGTGGGCCCAAAACATATGGGAAAAGGGCATGGGTATGTGATTTTCACCATTACAATTTTATTTCTCTTCAATAATATAATAAAAATCAACACGTCAATCATATGAAATAGTAGAAAACTAGAGGGGGTGCTAAGTTATGAGTCATGTTCTTTCCTATGAATCTAAAATGGGCTCCTTTTCCTAAAAGAGACATATTTAGAGCATAAATCTCTTACTCACATTAAATTGTTGTAATGGTGAAATAAGTATGCCCATGCCATTTCCCATTTAGTTTTATGCCCACCTTGATGAGAATGTCTTATTATAGTAACATATCAACAAGTGACATACCTATTAATCTCTATATCACCTCCATTCATGTAAATTCTCAAATATTTATTCTCCACTTTGAAATCAACACCTTATCCCTTTGGATCTTTTTCAAGTGACTTGAGATTGATCTAGGTCAATCTCAAGGAGTGTAGGAACGACCCTTGAACCTCAAGACACAAAAATTAAATTTTAACTTTCTCACCCCTTTCTACAAGTCTTTATAAGTTGACTTAACATATGTTTCATGTGACATGTTGCTATGTTATGGTATTTAAGGACATTCATCATGTACTTGTTTTCAAAAGGAAAATTGATAAGAAGATGGATTGTGAGAACACAACTCAATTCTAAAGAACAATAAAGGAATCACATCTACATCATCATATATGTCATCTACATGTCTACAAATGTTGTCTTCAATCTTTCTCATCATTGTTAATTCAGGCCACCAAGGAGTTTGACCTTGGAGAACTTGTTCACCTATTGAGTTGACAATCTCCTCAATGATGTCTCTAGACACCACCTTGATAGATTCAAATATCTAGAAGTTGAAAGAAAATAAATCCTCATATTCACTTTCTATCAAATCAGGTTTGCATGACTCAAATCAATTCTACTTATTAAATTAAGTTTGCGGCAATCGAGATCAAACTTAGAGAACTTGGGGCCAATCTACATCATTTTCTATGGCAGTTTAGACTTTGAGACATTCATCAAACTCAAATAGTTAATTTTCTGACAATAATAAATAATTCCAAAATAACATCAATGTTGTTTATCCATCATTAATCTTAAAACTAAATGCACCTATCAATTAACAAATAAAGCAAAATTAATACATTAATTTAACAAATATTATTTTGTTGGATGACTAATAAACGAACAAAATTATAATCTGTTAGAAAATTAAATTTATATTGACAAACAATCAATACCAACAATCAATCTAATCACTAAAAACAAACAAAATTCAATATTAAATGATCTTTCTAGTGTAAACACATAACAGCATGGGCACGTGAAGACTATATCCAAGAAGTTTGAACTAGTTATTAGCTGATAAGCTTTTAGTGTGAGAGTGACAGCAAACAGAATTTCACTAAGGTCACTAAGGTCAGCTTCATTTATGGTAAGATTCTGATGAGGTTGGCTAGGGAATCGGCCTGCTTATAGCTCATGGTGGAATGTATGTATCTATTTTTTTATCAAAACATTTTGTCGTCGAGTATTTTTTGTTTTCTTGTTTTGAAATTGTTGATTTGGTCTACAGAGCTTTGGCAATGGCACTTCCCAATCTGAAGTACTTTGGCAGAGCCATTGCTGCATTTCACATGTCTAAAATGATCGATAGAGTACCAGAGATCGATCAAGCAGAGGAAGCGGGGAATGTATTGGGAATGATCGATAGAGTACCAGAGATCCAATTCAACAACGTACAATTCACATCTCCTTCTCGACCAGACATTTAGAGTCTTCTCCCTGATTGTTCCTGCAGGACAAACTATGGCTCTGGTTGAGGCAAGCGGATCAGGAAAATCCACAGCAATTTTGCTATTAAAACGTTTTTATGAGCCAAATGCAGGAAAGATTCTTCTAGACAGAGTCAACATTCAAGACCTGCAACTGAAATGGCTGCGCTGCCAAATCAGTCTAGTCAGTCAAAAGCCAACCCTGTTTGCTACCTCAATTCGAGAGAATATATTGTTTGAGAAAGAGAATGCTACCATGGATGAAATCACCACTGCTGCAATGGCTGCTAATGCCCACAACTTTATCACTTAACTGCCATGGGGATATGATACACAGGTATTCTTTAGGTGTTTAAAATCTAGTTGCATTATACAGATGAAATGACATGAAAAGCTATGGCAGACCATGTGGGATCTTTAGGGTAGAAAGATTAAAATTTTAGCCATAAAAATTACCTTAATTATCTTCAGACTTATAAGTTCTAAAAGATCTTAAAGCTTAACAGAGTGTGTAATTGTTCCATCTCTAGCCTGTTTTTCATCCTCGACTCTTGTATTCTTCCATGTCTGTTCTTAGGGTTCTGTGGTTTGAGCTCACCTAATCTCAGAATGCTTCTGCACATAAATTTAGTTCAAAATATATTTTCCATGGGTTTTCTGTTAGAAAAATAAACATTTCATAATTGAAATAAGCAGTGAAATAACAATAATTCACACAAAATAGACAACACAGACTTATGTGGAAAACCTGGTAATGTACCAGGGAAAATCTATGGGCAACGATCTCTCAATTTTATTCTCAAAAGAAAATTCACTGTTACAAAAACTTTTTCTCATGCCTTTTCAAGCTAGACTAACTTAAATAACCACAAAAAAATACATACAAAAAAAAATCCTTTCTGCAGAAATATTTCCATGCATAAAAGCACGAGTGGCGCTTCCGCATGCAATTCTGCATGGTGAACATGTGTCATATGGTGAAAACAAAATTCCAAGGCTGTTACTAGGAAGCCCCCTACAACCCCCTTCCATTAAACCTTTGGCTGCATATTTCCTTGGCCTTCGGCTCCACTGGGCAGTACGTCAAGGCACTACCATGGTACTGGTTACCATGGTACTCTTGTGACTACTCGTCACCACTGGAATACAATAAACTGACTTCACATACCAACATTTTCTACTAAATTCATTTTCACTAAATCTTTTACAACTACCGTTTCAATCCTTAATTCATCTTTTCTCAATTCTTTATTAATCCTATTAGCACATTTGATGCAAGTGGGACTCCCACTGCTGCACATACTCAAATCTCACATACAATATCCCAATCTACAAACTCATTTTCACAATAAAATGCAACACAAAGCTTATACAAAAGCTTAACATCAAATCACACTTATTTCAATTCAATTTCATCAAAAGAAAATGACTACAAGCATCTGCAACAAAATTACATTTTTGGCACATTTGATGCAAGTGGGACTCCAACTGCTGCACATACTCAAATTTCACACACAATTTCCCAAATCTACAAACTCATTTTCACAATAAAATGCAACACAAAGTTTATACAAAAGCTTAACATCAAATCACACTTATTTCAATTCAGTTTCATCAAAAGAAAATGACTACAAGCATCTGCAACAAAATTACATTTTTAGCACATTTGATGCAAGTGGGACTCCCACTGCTGCACATACTCAAATTTCACACACAATTTGCCAAACCTACAAACTCATTTTCACAATAAAATGCAACACAAAGCTTAGACAAAAGCTTAACATCAAATCACACTTATTTCAATTCAGTTTCATCAAAAGAAAATGACTACAATCATCTGCAACAAAATTAGATTTTTGGCCTTTCATGGCCTCTCACAGGCTCTTTTTCCTACCATTCCAGCTCTCTTCTCAGTGTTCCTTCATAGATACTCTTTCTGGCAGCCCTGTGCCTCTCTCATGGGCTGATTCAACTCTAAACTCCTCAAGAATTCTGCAATAAGAAACCATTTTCTGCTACAACAGTGAGCAGATTCCTCCCCACGTCCCCATTTTTTTATTTCCTTTTCTCTCCTTTCTTGGGCCTCCGACTTAAGTAATTTTTGAGGACTTTTTTTTTTTTTGTAGAATCTAAAAGCAAGCCTAATTCCTGAGCCCGTCAAGTATTTCCAGCGTTTCATAGAGTTTCCAGGATAGAGGGACATGGGGATGCCGTTTTGGGTAGGTAAAATTTTTTCGCGTTTAAATGTATCTTAAAGCTAAAAATAAAGAAGTTTTAAAATGTAAATACATTATGCTGAATTTGCAATGACAATCCTACCCTTTTGGACTTTTTAAGCATTTTAAACTTTTTTTTTACTTAAAAAGTTAACTTTTAAAATATTTGTGCACCAAATGGTGCAGGCTGTCCAGTCTTAAGAAAGGGGACATCCCCTCCAAATCCTTAAGTCCCCAACATCTATGGGATGTCACTTGGACCCTTGGGCAAGCCTAATTCCTGAGCCCGATTAAGTATTTCCAACGTTTCTTAGACTTTCCAGGATAGGGGGACATGGGGATGCGGTTTTGGGCACGGAAATTTTTTTCTGGATTTTGGGGATGGTGGGGACAGCTTTTAAAATAAGTTAAATGTATCTTAAAGCCAAAAAAAAAAAAAAAATTGAAGAAGTTTTAAAATGTAAATACATTATGCTGAATTTGCAATGACAGTCCTGCCCTTTTGGACTTTTTAAGCATTTTAAACTTTTTTTTACTTAAAAAGTTCACTTTTAAAATCTTCGTGCACCAAATGGTGCAGGCTGTCCAGTCTTAAGAAAGGGGACATCTCCAAATCCCTAAGTCCCCAGCATGTATGGGATGTCACTTGGACCCTTGGGCATGTGTGCCTATGGAATATTGCAAATTTTCTCTATTCACCCATTTCTGATAGATGTATGCTCAAGTTTTTGACTGAAATGGAATCATAAACCATCCTGTATCATTTTATGCTTCTTGGTGTAACAATAAAATTTAGATTATGGTGTGACTATCATGTTAGGTGTTAGATTTGTCTAACTAATTCGCTGATCTTGATGAGTGCAGTTTTGAAGCAGAAGAAACATTGGACTTTGCAGTCTTCATGGGTGTGGACTCTTGGTGAAGCAGACCATCTTATGGAAAGTCAGGACTCGTGGGAAAACTTAAAGCTGTACCAAGTATCAGAAAAGGTTCCTCTCTTTCTCTAATAAGGTGTTGACAATTGCTATATCTAATTATTTATTATTTACCAAGTCTTCTGTTTGTACATCTGTTGTTTTTAATAGAATTCTTACAAAAAATGCCTTAGTTGATTACCATAATTATTAACTGAAGCAATTGTGTGGTTTGTGTGATGGCAGGAAGAAGTTGAAGCGTCTCTAGAAGAGGGATACTGTTTACACAAAATCATTGAATGGTTTCTCATTACATAGATCAGGATCTAATCTGAAATGGACAAAGTCTATTGAGAAACGCTCAAAACAGGTCAGCGAGGTGAGTCTTATTCTAACATCCATAAATTTGTGTTTAAGGCTTTGAAAATTTTTATTTTTCACACTGCTGGTTGGTTTAAATAGTACTTCGTTCTATATGTTTTGTAGGAAATAACAATGGCAGTAGGAGCCACAGAGAGGAACAAAAGGGAGGCAAAGGCCGTTGGTGATGTTATTACTCCTGCTTCCAAAGAAAATGCAGTTAGACGGTCTTTTAAGCCATCTCAAGGAATCAAATTACGTTCCCGCAAGTCAAGACAAGCAACGGGTATGTATTTTCCGAGGAACTTCATTCATTCATTTATGGGTATGCCCTGGGCTGTAACTTACATTGTGGGTAGATTTAACTTTATAACACAGTAATTTATTTATTTTATCTCTGAGTTTGTCTACTAAGTGCAAATGAATTTATGTACAGTAGAGCATATTGTCCAAGTTGGTTTGTTTCGGTATAAGATGGATCCATCTAAGCGGACACTTCAGATGATACCTGGTGATGTTTATGTTATCCTTCATACTATGAGAGTAACTAGTTATTTGTATAACTTTTAAATTTGTTCCATAACTTGTAATTTTGTTGATATTATAGCTGAAGAGTCATCTTCTAGTTTTGATACATCATTGGCAAGACACGCAATTGATACATCAAAACTTTTCACTCTGAAGGGTGTAACCGTTGGCGGTGATGAGTACATTGCCCTGTCTTGTTCCATTTGAAGTTTTGTGTCATTAAAATATTTCAAAATTTATCTTTTATTGTTTAAAACTGGAATCACTTTTGTATTTCAAACTGGTTTGACAAGTTCTAAATGTGGGAATGGAACAGATATTTGAGGGTAGGGCATGGAAATAAACTAGTTAGGGATCCAAAGAAAGTATGCCGTGTTCTTGCCAGTGAGAAGGTTAGATGGAGTTTGCACACCGCAAGGCGTCGTTTAGCTAAAAAACGAACTGCCAATTTTTTACACGCTTTGGTAAGTGCAATAAGGAGGATGGAAAATGCCCATATATTCATGATCGAGAAAAAATAGTTGTATGCACAAAATTCCTCAAGGGCAACTGCTCTAATGAAAGCTATGATTTGACTCATAACTATAAGGTATCGTTAGATCCTAATTGCCTGAGAGTAGCTAATTATGTCTAGAGATGTAATTAGATAGTTGCTATTAATAATAATATAGGTTTAGTTGCTATGTTACTTACACAAATTTTTGTTTTTCGGTGCAGATCATTCCAGAGCGCATGGAAGATTGCTCATTTTTTCTACAAGGTACATATAAAGGACACTATTTTTAGAGATAAATGTTTATTGAAACCATGTGAACCCATTGTGTTCGTTGAAAGGTTTTTGCACCAATGAGAATTGCCCTTACAGACATGAAATGTCAATCCTAAGGCACCTGTTTGCGATGGATTTCTTAAAGGTTACTGTGCTGAAGAAGATAAGGTATTTTCTCTTGTTAATGGTCGTTTTTAGCTTTTGATTGTTGAAGTGTTTTATGTGTACTGTAATAAAATACTTAGTTTGAAAGCGTACCATACTGAAGGAGATAATCTGATAACATATTATATCCTAGTTGAAGATTTTCTAGAAAAAGGGTATGATTAATTGATGCATTGGTCAAAAGGGTATTGATGTTGTGAAGATGGAATGCATATCTGCTTGTCTAATTTTTTTGTTTCAACTTTCATTTTTCACTTCATTTTTTGGTGATTTAGTGGCAGTAATCCTCCTTGGTATGATTAATTATAAGCCATTCATTTACAGAGATAATAGGTAATAAAATTATAAATTTGGAATGCAAATCTCCCTGGTTTGGCCTGGGTATTGCCCAACAAAATTTTAAATATGCACACCACACATAGTTGGGAATTTCTTCAGTTGACTCTTAAATCAACCAACCGCTAGCTTCAGAACAGCAGGATGGGAGCAAACACTATTGTGGGTGTTATAGACACAGGTAAGCTGTAGGATATATTTGTCTCATGGTTTTAAGTTTGAACACTTATTCTATGTTTATAAATTTTGAAGATTATAGAGGAAGGATTGTAATCCCCATCCCTTTAATTATACCTTTACTATTCCATCTTTTCTATTTCAATTGCTATTATTCAGTACCCATGGTGGCTTTAAGTTCATGAAAATGTTTTGAGCATAAGATCATTGATGTTCCAGGGATATGGCCCAAATCTCAAAGTTTCAATGACAGTTACATGGCACAGATACCATTTCGTTGGAAGGGAATATGTTAGGAACGAGAGTTGTTTAATTCATCGAAGTTGCATATATCGAGATTATAGTACTAAGTTCATAATATGAGACATTTAGTTTTTTTAGGTGATTTATGTAGAATTTTGCAAGTGGAGATGAGTAGCATTAAGTTATAGATTACAACACTAGTGGTGTTGTACTTTGTTTTGCCCTACGCTAGCCTAACATCAGCTCCATCGTCTGACGCCACCACAACCTCACTTCTATTGTCTGAGCATGAGGTAATTCCCATTGAATTACCTGTGCTGTTCAATGTAGTGAAAATACTTTTTTTCGTGATTACATTGGTATCCGTCATGATCAGTTTCATTGCCACATGTGCTTTTATCGTCATTGGATGCAAGTGGTATATCAAGAGGAAGAACAGAGGTGAAGGTGAGGAGAGTGACAAGGAGTTGAACAATTCACTTTACCAAGCTGCTCAATCTGTTCGATTATTTCCATATGCTGATCTCACCGCCGCTACCAACAACTTCAGCGATGCTCAAAAGATTGGAGGCGACGACTTCGGATGTGTGTACAGAGAGGCACTTTGTCTGGCAAAAATGAAGTTGTGGCTATAAAAAGAGTATCTTCAACCTCCAAGCAAGGAAAGAAGAATTAGTACATACCAGAAGTGATAATAAACAATAAGTTTACACACCACAATCTTGTCTAGTTTTTGGGGTGGTGCCATCGAAAAGGCAATTTGCTTTGGTCTATGAATTGCTCTCAAATGGAAGCCTCGACAAATATCTATTTGGGAAGATGGATGTGACTTTGAATTGGGATCAAAGATACAGCTTAGTCTTTGACGTAGCCTTGACTCTAGTTTATCTTCACGATGATCAGTATGAGAGTGTTGTACACAGAGACATAAAGGCCATCAAAGTCATGCTGGATTCAAATTTCAAAGAGAAATTAGGGGATTTGCCAGAGTGATGGAATTCTAAAAGGAAGGGCATACCACTGTGACAGCAGGAACAATTGGGTACATTGCACCAAAGTTCGTAACAATGGGAAAGAACACTCGAGAGTTGGACATGTTCATCTTTGGAGCATTTGCTTTAGAAATTGTATGTGGAAGGAGACCGATAGACTGAAGCTTGATTGACCACAATTGCAGAGTGGTGGAATGGGTTTGACACTTGTTTGGCCAGCACATGATTCTCGATGCGGCAGATAAGAAACTGTGGAAATTTCAATGATGAGAAAATGGAACAGCTTATGATGGTGAGATTGTTGTACTCGCATCCTGATCCGAATGTTAGATTGTGGATTGAACAAGTGGTGGCTATATTAAAAGGGTAGCCAAGTTGCCTCATATTCCTACAAAATTTGCTCTGCTTGTATATGATGATTGTCCTCCTGATATCACCTCATCCTTGGCATCAACAATCAATGTAATTGTGTGCTCACCTAGTAAGTCTTCTACTATTTTAAGAAGTTGTTCCCTATCACTGCTCCTTAAACCTACTTCCAATCTAAATTAGTTACACAATATGTGTATATGTCAGAATTATGTCATTGGATGCAAAAGGCTTGCTGTGTGTTCAATTTACTCATGGTATTTGACTTTTTCCGCATCTAGTGACATAATTCCAATATATACATATATTGTGTAGCTAATTTGGATTGGAATTAGGTTTGGAGAGAAGTGATAGGGAATAGCTTCCTGAAATGGTAAAAAATTTACTAGGTGAGCACACAATTACATCAACTATTGATGCCAAGGATGAGGTGATATTAGGAGGACAATCATCATACATAGGTAGAGAACTTTGTAGGAATACGAGGCAACTCGGCTCCCCTTTTTAAAATACCCACCACTTGTTCGATCTGTAGTTTGGCATTCAGATCGGGATGCGAGCACAACAATCCCACTATCATAAGTTGTTCCATTTCTTCATCATTGAAATTTCCACACAGTTTCTCATCTGCTGCATTAAGAATCCTGTGTTGGCCATACAAGTGCCAAACCCATTCCACCACTCTGCAATTGTGTTCAATCAAGCTCTAGTCTATCAGTCTCCTTCCACATGCAATTTCCAGAGCGAATGCTCCAAAGCTGACTCTCGAGTGGCCTTTCTTGTTGTTATGGATTTTGGTGCAATGTACCCAATTATTCCTGTTGCCACAGTGGCATGCCCTTCTTTTTAACATTCCATCACTCTAGCAAACCCAAAATCCCTCAGCTTCGCTTTGAAATTTGAATCTAGCATGACATTGTTGGCCTTTATATCTCTGTGTACAACACTCTCATGCCAATCATCATGAAGATAAACCAGAGCCGAGTCTACGTCACAAGCTACGCTGTATCTTTGATCCCAATTCAAAGTAGCCTCCGTCTTCTCAAATAGATATTTGTCAAGGCTTCCATTTGAGAGCAATTTATAGACCAAAAGCAAATCATCTTTTCGATGGCACCGCACGAGAAACCTAACAAGATTGTGGTGTGTAAGCTTACTATTTATTATCACTTCTGATACGTGTTGATTCTTCTTACCTTTCTTAGAGGTTGGAGATACTCTTTTTTACAGCCACAACTTCGTTTGTGCCAGACAAAGTGCCTTTGTACACACATTCGAAGCCGTTGCCTCCAATCTTTCGAGTGTTGTTGGTAGCGGCGGTGAGGTTAGCATATGGAAATAAGCAAACGGATTGAGCAGCCTTGTGAAGCGAGTTGTTCAGCTCCTCGTCGCTCTCCTCACCCTCACCTTTGCTCTTCCTCTTGATGTATCAGTTGCATCCAATGAAGATAAAAGTGCATATGACAATGAAACTAGTCGCGATAGATATCAATATAATCATGAAAAAATATATTTTCACTGGAACGGATGGCACAAATAAGTCAAGGGGAATTGCCTTAGTCTCAGACAATGGAAGTGAGGTTTTGGTGGTGCTAGGCGATGGAGGTGAGGTTGGCCAGTGTAGGGAAAAACAAGTGCCAATGCCACTAGTGTTGTAATCTGTAACTTAACGTTAGTCATCTCCACCTACAAAATTTTACATAAATCACCTAAGAAGACTAAATGTCTCATATTCTGAACTTGGTACTATAATCTCGATATAGTCGATGAATTTGTAGCTCTTGTGGGATGAATTTAGAGTGCAAAAGAAATATTGCACTTCTCTTGCATCAAAAGCAATTATTAAGCAAATTCCTCAACTTCTTGATCTTCGTCTAAACATGGCAGGTAAATTTCTCACTTTCATGTCACACCAACAGTCATTGGAGGGGAAAGTAAATGAAACCAAAGCTACAATCAAGTTCTAATTGAAGAAAGTTCTCTATATGTGTGTTGTCATGGGTAACTATGCAATGGAGGAAAAACAAATATTTTAGAATGTCCAACTGAATGTTAACTTTCTGGTGTCCTTAAAAAAATGGCAAAATGACATTGATTTCAGCTTGCTAGAAATTGATTATAGTGTTTTTTAAGTAGTTGAAACATTGATTTGTATAGTTTTTGAACTTTCTATGTAAAAATTAAAGAGCTTAAAGCATGAATACTTGATTTTATTGTAACCTCGTTGTGCTGATCTATAGAATTATTGTTCTAGGTTCATTATTTTTCAGGAGACGACAAGTTTTCTTGCTTACTTTGGAATCCTACAACACACTTGGAATACGTAGTGTTCATACAAAAAATAAACATAGTTTTCATCTGAAAAGACATGAGTGTGCAGTTTGTGTGCCTTTTTCTGCACTCTATATGGAAGTTGGATCTGGAAGTCAGCATATTCAAGAGAATTCAGATCTCGAAGTCCACATAAACAAGCCCTTCACTCCATGTTATTCCATTCCCCCTCAAATAAATGTAAACATTTTATTTAATTGACATTTATATTTAATTGATGATTATAAATACATTTTATATGAAAAAAAATTCTAAAGAAACATTAAAGATTCACAAAATGAAAACAACAGTGGTTGATTGTGTAAATGAAATCCACCAATACTCTTTCAATTTTGGCATACCCATTGAATTTGTTGTGGTTGGGAAGAGGCGCTTTCTTCAGTTTTTATATGCCCTTAAGCTGTCATGAAAATACCTAAGTATCCTCAAAAGACAAGAATGCTTGACAATGAATTTCCTTCAAGTTCGTCAACACCATTAATAATTGCCCATTGATTATTTTGCTCCTGAAAATGTCAAATGCACACAAACGGAACTTGGAATGAAAGTAATCATTGCACAATAATCACCTACTGCAATATCCCTCACTGCTACACTTCAAATAAAAAAGTGGAAACATTAATCTAGCCTTTCACCTGGCATCCAAATTCCACTCATTTGGCCAGAGTTACTAAATTTATGAAGTCAATCATTAAGGATCCACAACTAACAGCTTGTGAAAATCCTACAGCTTGGAGAATGCTCTCCTCTCACTCAAAAAAGCCTTTAAATCTAAAAGACACTTCCGAGAAACGAAGTCCCTCAACTTGTTGCTTAAAGAATACCTTAATCAAGGGTAGCCTAAGATGAGCTAAAGTTCTATGTCATAAGAGCAAGTTAACTGACTTATTTCTGCTGTACTTAGTTTGCTTCTGTATTTTTTCTATCCTTCTCCCTATTTGTTACTAAGTTGCTTGAGTGCTACTATGATATACTATAGGGTATAATTAAAAATAAAATCTCTCTGATTTCCAAGAGTACAGAATATAACAGAAAGTGGTCGTCATATGACATTGGTATCTTTCTCATAAAAAAAAATTACGCTTCAATCTAGCAAAAGATGATAATGAAAAGCTTCTGAACTATCTAAGCTAGTCTAAAAGAGGACTGTTGAATTAACTTATAAATCCTCCTATGCAATACTTACACTCCAGATGATTCATTTTAAAATCAAAGCATTTCAACAGATGACAGGCTTTCAAAATTCATCACCATCTCCAAAGAGGGAAAATCAGAATTGAAGGAAACAACAAATGAATCTCAATGGATAAAAGGAGCAGACAAACACTCCACAAATTTACCATTCAATGAAGAAAATCAAATGAAAAGTTCACTATAGGTTTAATTATAAGATATATCAAAAATAGCTAAAGCTTTTTTAAAAAATAAATATCAAGCTTTCACACTTATCACCATATGGCCGCCATCCTGCATTTCTCATCTCAACATATATCTACCACCTTTAAATCTTGTGTAAAGTGAATGCTTTATTGAAATTAAGGGGTGATAGTTTATTTTGATTTCTACAAGCCCCTTCCTTGCCTCAAGGGTCTAATAATTGGCTCTATTCAGTCTTTGCCTATAACACAGGATAAAATGCCATAAAATTCTTAACAACCTACAAAAAACAGAAACCAGACACATTTTTCAAATAGAAATGTAGAGACTACAACTTTGCTACAGAACTATTAAACCAATCTAAAAAAAGAGATCAACACATACCGTTTGTGAATGAGAATGAGATGGGCTGCAACTCCTACTATGACCCCGATTTCTAAGGTTTCCACTTTGGGCCTGCAAAACAAGAAGGCCACAAATATTTGTGTATGAACATAAGATATCTATATACTTGAGGAATCTTTGAAGTGTTATATTCTAAACTCCTTTACTGATCAAAAATAAACTCTGTTGTGCAACAAAGGAACAACAGTACTCACCTTTTGCCAAGGTGTTCTGGATCTCGACCTAGGCCTTGACTTGGATATGAAAATGTATAAAACAGAAACATTGCAAACTTTGAAGCAAGCTATAGATTGGAATGCTGAGTTTAGTTCCAAAGCATAAAATCTTTTCCCATTTCAACTCTGAGGACCAGTAACCATGACATAAATTACAAAAAGTTGAAACTTTATGTGAACCTAAGCATGCAAAACATGGCACTGCAAGCAAATTTAGAGAAATACCTAGATATTGATCTTGATCATGAACTTGGCATTGAATCAGATCTTGACCTGCTCTTCACAGACCTCCTACAACATAAATTAAAGCATGGCTTTAAAAAATGAGTAAACAGAAATATTAAAGCCCTCACCTGCTTTGACCTCGTATTTTCCAATGGTATAAGAATTGGACCTGTTAACTTTTCGCGGGCTGACACTCAGGCTTCGACTTGGGGATCAGCTGCGGCTGCGGATGTGAGAAAAACTTAGGTTCCAACTCCGCAAAATGCTTCTTTCAAGACATACTCTTTTACCTGATGAAAATGGCAGGTGATATTTTCACTCTATTCTCCAAATGGGTGCACTAAGAAACCTATCCTAATGAAATAAAATGAAGAAGCACATGCTTCAAAATACATGGAACCACAAGAAATAACATGACAGTAAAGGTGTTACTGAACATCAAACTTCAAAATCTATAGAAAATTCAAAATCATGCAAGAAAACGTCACCTACCCTTATATATGATCGAGAAAATGGGTTCTTGAACTCTGAATCATCTAGTTTTTTGGTCTAAGTATAAACAAAGAATTCTAGGTCAAAGGACCAGTAGAAAATTTTAAAAATGTCAAGTTAAATGTGTTGATAATAAGAAAATTATGTTACATACTGCATATTTCATATCTTTGTAGTTGGTGTAGTCAACAACCCCAGTTGTACCTACAAATCCAGAATAAGAGAATAGGGAGCCGAAGCTCCATAAGGTTATAGCAGCCCTTGAATAACAGACAATAGTTGAGAAATTATAAGTTATATATGCATGAGCAAGTGTACTTAAAAAAAATATCATACAACACCAAACCAAAAAGATAGTTGAGTGATGCTCTAAATATATGTGACATCCCCTATGGAGGAAGACTTGTTGTGCAACACAGGTGGCACAAACAACAAAATAAAATTAAAAGACATTTCAACAAAAGGGGACGACAGAGCAATTTATAAGGCATGGTCCACGTAGACCAAGGAAGAGGGCCTGCACTTCCATTTACTGCAATATGGCCTTGGGCACCGTCTATACAGCACCGCAAATGCACCCGGCATCCCCTTACCCATCCATGCATGCATGACATTACCACAAACTATAATAAATCATGAAGTTAGCATACGAAATCCATGCATCCATGCTACGGCCAATAAATTTCTTCCATATCCGTCGAGAAAACAAAGGTGAGGGGTGAGCACAGCCTTTAAGTACGCCGATAGGCGTTTAACTCCGAAAGGAGTCAACCTCCCGTATGCTTAATAGTGCAGAATCAATGGACTCAGTTGCTGTAAAGGTACAGGACAACCATTGGGTTAATCCCTACTATCCACGTGTTCTTCAACGGATTAGATTGCAGGTATATTGAATGTTGGATTGGAGGTATTGAATGGCGAAGGAATTTTCCCTGACGTTAGAGATCGGGTGGCAAGAATAAGTTAGAACAGGCAAGGATAAATCTTTGTTGTTCATTATCTGACAGCCATCTGAAACTGAACATTAGTTTTCTTCCACGACAAGCAAAGGGTATTAATGTATTGTCCCCTCCTTAGTCAGTATCAAATGTCGAGGGGATAGCCCATCATTCAACCCTCGTGGGCTAGCATTTGTGTTTTGAGGGTTTGTTGTTAACTGTGATTCGATCAGTTGGGGACATTACGACTCTCCGGTGTTGTCGGTGATTTAGGTGTTGGCTTTTGCACATGTTATTTGGCTCCTTCTGAGAGACTTACTATTTATAGTAAGTCATATTTTGGGGTTACTATTCTTGGCAGGGCACCTGACATCAGTGGAGTTGCAGTGACACCATGGTTTTCAATTGGGTTAGTCGAGCTAGTTTCATTAATTATAATATCATTATAGTATCATTAATAAAGGTACTTTATTAATGATTACTTATTATAAATTCGAAATATAAAGTTCATTAATGAATGGGGCCATGACCCATTATTAATGAATTTATAATGACAAATTATAAAGTGGCTCTAAAACCAAGGTAAATGAAGTTATGTCAAAAATTGAATTAAAATATTTTTAATGATTAAAAAAAAGAGCTCTCATGGGAAATCGTGCCTCTTGAGGGAGTATGTATATTTTATTATTTTATTAAAAAGCAAAGCAACCTCTAGAGAATGGAGTACTTGCATTTGCTTTTGTTGCTTCATGGAGAATGACAAGGGTTCTAAAAATTCAACCATTGAAGAATGGCAAACTCTTCAATGTTGCAGCCATTTGAGGTTGTGAGAGATTCCACTGAAATTTGGCCTTTTAGGAGAGCTTAATTTTGAGTTGATTGTGCAAATTTGAAGATAAATTTAGAGGATTTTTTGATGCAATCATGTCTGATTTAATTGTCTGATCATCTACAATCAATGACAATAAATGCCAGCCATTTTAATGAGTTTTTGAAAGGAGATTTATTTCTGCATGGGTCGTACCATTTGCATTAAATGCAGGCCGTACATCTGATATAGAGGCATTTCATTGGTAGGTTGAATCGCCTACAGTTTGTGGCTGCAATTTCTTTATCTGAGGTCGCCTAAGGGAAATCAAGCATTTGGAAATAGTTTTGTGAGGGAGAAATCACATTTTGAGGCTGATTGTACAATCTTCAGGTTCCATTAATGCATGCTGAAGGAATATTCCAGATCTGCACAATTAATTCATGTGATCAAAATCAGGTATGCATGTGCATCTATAATGTTTGTAGATATCTCTCATAATTAAATAATCAATTTCCAACTTGTGTTTGCATTGTAGATTTAGTTTGTAGTTCATTATATGTAATTTCTCATTCCCTGGCAAATATTTTCAAAACACAAAAAAAAGTAAAAAACCATAAAAGGAAAAAAATTGCATCTACATCATTCAATATCAGCAGTGAATTCCATAGGGGTTACTACAAGTGGTATCAGAGCACAGTTGCCTGCCAACCTGTGGACAGTGGTTTTTACATGAACAGGAGGGATTATTTTTATACCAGAGGTACAAGTCCCTAGAGACCACGAGTTGTTCTAGAAGGGCAAACCATTTCAGGCATACTGGGTATTCACAAGTCAAGTTCAGGGAGTAATAGAACACAATCAAGTAGTAGCAACAGTAATACTGGTATTATGGGTGATAGGAGAGGAATTAGTCCCAGAAATGGAGGGGGAGATAACGAGGCAAATGAAGCCAGAGACCTTCTGAGGGGTCTACAAGTAGGGCAACAAGAGGTGGTAAATGTATTACTGCAGCTTGCAGTGTCCATACAGCAGCTTTCTATACCTCCTAGAGGGTATCATCATGATCAAGAAGATCATGCTAGTGCATATGGTTCACCCAGAATGAGAAGAGAACCTACCCACACATTTGAGAGGTCTACACGTCCCACATTTGTGAGAAATGAACCTGAGGAGGAAGAGGAAGAAGGTGCATTTACTGATAATATTATAGTGATGCATGATGAGTGGGATTCATTGCCTCCAAGAGTGAAAGAACATTTGAATTTTGACCATTATATGAGCCAAAAGAGAGAGCATAACAGGCCTAGGAATGACAGGAGGCCAAGACACCATAACAGTTATTTACAGCATGCAGTCAGCAAATTTTCACTTCCACCATTTGATGGCAGCGATAAGGTATTAGCTAGATATAGATTAGTACGCTGGACACACTCCTGACACTTCGTCCTATGTCAAAAGAAGAAGCAATTAAATTTGCAACACTACATTTGGATGGAGTTGCCTACGAGTGGTGGCATCATGGGATGGAGACTTTGCAACAAAATCTCATAACTACATATCAGGAGTTTGTGAATAGATTGGTAGAGAGATTTGATAAAAAGGATCCCAAATTGTACTTCAGAGATCTTGCACAACTTAACAAAGTGGGCAGTTTGGAATCCTACATAAGTGAATTTCGGAAGCTTTCGGTCATGGTAACAGGTGTTTCAGAGAGGAGACTTGTTGTTTTATTCATGGAGGGGTTATATGAGCCTATGAGGGGTTGGATCAAGGCATTTGATCCTCCTACATTACAAGAGGCTATGAGGAAATCCTGCAGCATGGATCTTTCTACTCCACGCAACAAGTTCAATACCAAACCATCTACTTCATCTAATGATAACAAATCAGCTTCCAAGAAGCCAATAAATTTTGATCCAAAAAAGAAGGTTGCAACACCCTTAGATAAGGAAACATTAAATGATTTGAGAAGAAGAAAATTATGTTTCTATTGTAAGGGTCCTTATGATGATAAACATGATTGTCCTTTAAGGCCTAAGGGTAAAAATAGGCTTATGGAGTGGTTTTATGAGGAAGAAGACCCTGCTGTTATGACAGATCAGCAAGCTGAGTATGAAGATAGTGGGGCTGAAAATGTTGATCAAGAAGTAGAAGATGAAGGAGAGACAAGTATGGGTGAAGCCTACCTCTCTAGCATGCAAAAAAAGACTCTTTTCGTATTAGAGGGCTCTTAGCAGGACAAAAGGTCATCTCCTTGACACAGGTGCAACACACAATTTCATAGATGCATAGTTAGTGGAAAGAAGTGGTATTCAAACTCAAGAGTTTGAAGGTATTAGAGTCAGAGTTACTGATGGCTACACTCTTAGGTGTGAGAGGATGATACCAGACCTACCCATGAGATTAAACAATTATGAATTTAAGGCAGATTTTTATGTGGTAAACATGGATGATGCTAATGCAGTACTTGGCATGAAGTGGCTTCATGCAATTCGGGAGTTTACTCTCAACCTCAAAGACATGGAGATGAGATTTCAAGCCGATGGTAAAACTCATGTACTAAAAGCTATAAGGGATAGCAACTTGAAGATCATTTCATTCAGACAGATGGAGAGGTTGATTAGTCATGACATGGTGGAGTGGGCAGCAGAATGTAGAATCATGCCAACTCAAGATGAGCAGCAAAAACCAGCCTATCATCCGGATATACAGGAGCTCAGAACTAAGCATGCTAAGGTGTTTAGTGATATACCACATGGTAGACCTCTAGATCGAGGCATAGAGCACATTATTGAGTTAGAGGAGGGCGCAAAACCCGTTATGATCACACCTTACTGGCACCCAAAGCATTTGAAAGATGAAATTGAAAAAACTATCAAAGAACTTCTAGCTATAGGTCACATAAGGCCAAGTAAGTCACCTTTTGCCTCTTCAGTTGTATTGGTAAAAAAGGATGGATCACTCAAAATGTACATTGATTACCGGGTACTGAACAAAAGAATAATAAAGAACAGGTATCCGATCCCTCGCGTAGATGAGCTTATAGATGAGTTACACGGAGCATGTTTCTTCTCCAAGATTGATCTGAGATCAGGTTACCACTAGATTAGGGTTAGGGAACAAGATATTGAGAAGACTGCATTTAGGTGTCATTGTGGACATTATGATTTCTTGGTTATGCCATTTGGCTTAACCAATGCGCCAGGTACTTTTCAGTCTACAATGAACAAAGTCTTCCATGCTCAGTTGAGGAGATATGTACTGGTGTTCTTTGATGACATTCTGGTGTATAGTAGATCTTGGGAGGAGCACTTAGCTCATTTGGATACCATCTTGGGCATACTTGACAGGGAGTCCTTGTACGCCAAGGAGTCCAAGTCTGCACTAGGGATGACAGAGCTATTATATTTGGGGCATATTATCAGCATAGAGGGGGTACGCATGGATCCTGATAAGATTCGTGTTATTCTGGATTGGCCTGTTCTAGAAAATTTGACACAACTCAGAGGATTTCTTGGATTGTGTGCCTTCTACCACCGGTTTGTCAATGGTTTTTCTCAGCATGCTGCACCACTCACAGATCTGACACAGAAGGGGGCTTTTGTATGGACTCCTTAGGCACAAGAGTGCTTTGAGAAGTTCAAGATTCTGATGACTACTTGCCCAGTCCTAGCTTTACCTGATTTTACTAGGCCTTTTGAGTTACATTGTAATGCTTCTAGAGAGGGCATCAATGCTGTGCTTATGCAGGCTAAGCACCCCATAGCTTTCAAGAGTAGAAAGCTCAGAGGCCCAGAGTTGAGCTACAGTATTTACAAGGAAATGTTAGCCATCGTGCATGCATTGGCTTAGTTTAGGCAATATCTGGTTGGTAGTCAGTTTTGTGTCAAAACTGATCATAATAGCCTAAGGCATTTCCTTGGACAGAGGGACTTGAATGGACGACAGCAGAAATGGGTCAGCAAGTTGCAGTCTTATGATTTTGACATCTCCTATGTCAAGGGTACATAGAACATTGTTGCTGATGCATTATCCCATCATCCCCACTTGAGCTCCCTGGCAGAGATTTTAGAGGACTGGAGGCATTTGATTAGAGCTGAGTATGCCAAGAACCCGTGGGCTTCTGGCATTATTGATGGGACTATTCAGGATAGCAGGTACTCTCTTGTGAATGAACTCATCATTTACAAGTAGAGGATATATTTAGTCCCAGGATCAGATGTGAAGAACAAAGTGTTGAGGACCTTTCATGATTCACCTTTGGCTGGACATCCCAGGTACTATAAGACTTACAGACAAGTACAGGAAAGATTCACATGGAAAGGTCTCAAGACTGATGTTCTTCATCATGTTAGAGAGTGCTCTGTTTGTCAGCAAAACAAACAAGAGCACACATTTCTAGCAGGATTGCTTCAGTCACTTCCTATTCCTGAGAGGAAGTGGGAATGTTTATCTATAGACTTAATTACGGGCTTGCCGAAAGCCCAGGGCAGAGATTGTTTATATGTAGTGGTTGATCGGCTGACAAAATATGCACATTTTTTCCCAATTACTACTACACACACAGCTGTTCAGATAGCAGATTTATTCTTCTGTGAGGTATTCAGATTACATGGGTTGCCTCGGAGTATTGTCAGTGACAGAGACAGTCAGTTTATGAGCCACTTCTGGCAAGAGTTATTCCATTTATGTGGGACCGAGCTTACTCGGAGTACGAGTTACCACCCGCAGACTGACGGGCAAACTGAAATAGTGAATAAATGGGTGGAGGGATACTTGTGGAATTATGTCTTGGGGCAGCAGAGAGCATGGGTAAAGTGGATACATTTATGTGAGTTCTACTATAATTCCACTTACCACATGACTATACAGATGACACCATTTAGAGCATTATATGGCTATGATGCGCCTAGCTTCCTCGATTTGTTGTTCAGCGATAGCAGGGTGCCTAGTGCTGGTGATCTACTGTAGGAGAGACAGGACGTTATCCAAGCACTTCATGAAAATATACAGAGGGCACAAAATCAGCAGAAGTAGTATGCTAATCAGAGGCGAGTTGGGCGATCATTTGAGGTTGGCGATATGGTGTACCTTATGCTGCAGCCCTATAGGTAGTCTACTCTCAGTAAGAGTGGAGCAGAGAAGCTCAGGCCACGCTACTATGGACCATTTAGAGTTGTTCGAGGAGTTGGTGAGGTAGCCTACAAGCTTGATCTACCGACAGATAGCAAAGTACATAACTAGATAGAATGTGTGCTTCTGGATTCGACTGTGTGTAGCTTTTTTAGATCGACGTTTCGGATCACACTCCGTGATCCATCATTAGGATGAAGAGAAGAGAATACTTCAACGTACATAATGTCTTTCATGTGTCACGCCTTCAGAAGGCGTTAGGACGTCATATTATACCTTCCACTACTCTTCCACCCCTTGATGATGAGGGAAAATTGGTTCAAGTTCCTGAGGCTATTCTGGAGTTCAGAGAGAGACCTCTTCAGAGAGGAGTTATCAGTGAATATCTTGTTAAGTGGAAGGATTTGTTGGTGGAGAATGCTACTTCGGAGCATGAGGACATCTTACAGCATCCAGCATTGCGATTGCTTGAGGACAAGCAATCTTGGGGAGGGTGGACTATAATGTCCCCTCCTTAGTCAGTATCAGATGTTGAGGGGTTAGCCCATCATTCGACCCTCGTGGGCTAGCATTTATGTTTTGAGGGTCTGTTGTTAGCTGTGATTCAATCAATTAGGGACATTACGACTCTCCGGTGTTGTCAGTGATTCAGGTGTTGGCTTTTGCACATGTTATTTGGCTCCTTCTGAGAGACTATTTATAGTAAGTCATATTTTAGGGTTACTATTCTTGGCAGGGCACCGAACATCAGTGGAGTTGCAGTGTGACACCTTGGTTTTTAGTTGGGTTAGTCGAGCTGGTTTCATTAATTTTAATATCATTATAGTATCATTAATAAAGGTACTTTATTAATGATTACGTATTATAAAGTTGAAATATAAAGTTCATTAATGAATGAGGCCGTGACCCATTATTAATGAATTTATAATGACAAATTATAAAGTGGCTCTAAAACCAAGGTAAATGAAGTTATGTCAAAAAGTGAATTAAAATATTTTTAATGATTTAAAAAAAGAGCTCTCAAGGGAAATCGTGTCTCTTGAGGGAGTATATATATTTTATTAAAAAGCAAAGCAACCTCTAGAGAATGGAGTACTTGCATTTGCTTTTGTTGCTTCATGGAGAATGACAAGGGTTCTGAAAATTCAACCATTGAAGAATGCCAAACTCTTCAATGTTGCAGCCATTTGAGGTGGTGAGAGATTCCACTGAAATTTGGCCTTTTAGGAGAGCTTAATTTTGAGTTGATTGTGCAAATTTGAAGTTAAATTCAGAGGATTTTTTGATGCAATCATGTCTGATTTAATTGTCTGATCATCTACAATCAATGACAATAAATGCCAGCCATTTTAATGAGTTTTTGAAAGGAGATTTATTTCTGCATGGGCCATAACATTTGCATTATATGCAGGCCGTACATCTGATATAGAGGTGTTTCATTGGTAGGCTGAATCGCCTACAGTTTGTGGCTGTAATTTCTTTATCTGAGGTCGCCTAAGGGAAATCAGGCATTTGGAAATAGTTTTGTGAGGGAGAAATCACATTTTGAGGCTGATCGTACAATCTTCAGGTTCCATTAATGCATGCTGAAGGAATATTCCAGATCTACACAATTAATTCATGTGATCAAAATCGGGTATGCGCATCTATAATGTTTGTAGATATCTCTCATAATTAAATAATCAATTTCCAGCTTGTGTTTGCATTGTAGATTTAGTTTGTAGTTCATTATATGCAATTTCTTATTACCTGGCAAATATTTTCAAAACACAAAAAAATAAAAAAACCATAAAAGGAAAAAAATTGCACATACAACATTTAATATCAGTAGTGAAATCCATGGCTTGAAAAGTGAGACTGAATCAAAACTCGAGAAAGTTCCCTGCAAAATTGCAAACACTTCCCTCAGTCAGTGAGAAAGTTCCCAGCAAAATAGCAGACATTAGATTTGTAAGATTTTGTTGGATGTATGTTGTTCTTAATCTCTTTCAATCAAAATTGTAGTAGGAAATGGGAGGGTATGTTGAGAATAGGATTGATGCCAGCAAGGCCACTTACAACAAAGGTGAGGTGTGTTGTGCCCTCTGTTTTTTGGAACTATGTTTTGTGGTTTATGTGTAAATTTATGGTTTTTTATATGTGTTGCTTTAGGATAGTTGTATTTGAAGTGTGTATAATTCCTGTGAGATGAGGAAAATCCAATGGTTACAGACTTTGTCTTCAATATGCTTCCTGGGTGTTGCCTTTGTTATGGAGCATTCCAGTGATGAATTGATTTTGTGTTTTGACAGGTCTTAAAATGGAAGGCAATCGGCGAAGGGCCCTTTCTGATATTAGAAATGTTGTTGGAAGGTGGGTTATCCCTATATAATTTGTTTTCTCTATTGATTTAGATTTGAAGGACCCATTTTAGGCATCCGTAAATCTCTTCTTCTTAGTTCTTGATTGGTCATTGTGCTGTCCTCTTATGTCTACCGTTTGTTAATGTTTATCTATATGTATGATGGCCTTAAAGAAATCCTCAAGCAGTTGGTGCCAAGAAATTTGTTCCAATTGATTGCCCTATGACCAGGTGAAGATTGTGAAGATTTGTTTTGATTTTTTTATTCAATCTTCCTTAATGTCTATTAGTGTAGGAATTGATCCCTCATCTGCTTGGTTGGTCCAGGAATTATATTGCTACATTGGCAAACAATCAGCATTTGGTACATGTATATGTCTTAAATGCCCCAAAGCTCGGTGATTTCCCCCAGAGGGTCTTGAGTTTATGCATTGATTGTTGCTTTGTTTACCAGGATACTCAACACGATAAGAATATGCTCCTAACAACTAAGGACCCAAGCACAGTGTCATCTACAGCAAATAATCATGGCTTTATTATAAATGAAGATGAAGTGTCTTTGGTTGTTGATATGGAAGATTTGGTTGAATCTTCTGCACTTCACCCCTAAGTTAGTTGGATGGATTAGGATTTTATAATAGGAATTTTCTTTCTTTTTGGAAATTCTTAGTTAAAATGTATTTTACTTGCAGTGGATGCCTGTATATATATAAACATATCATTTGAGGGGAAAGAGATTTTTTAAGAAGTTGGTTGGAATGGGATTTTTTTTTTTTAAATCATTTTTTAAGAAGGTTGTTGGAATGGGATTTTCTTTAAAAGAAAGCCATTTTTTAAGATTGTAGGAATGAAAATTAAAAAAAAAAAACATTTTTAAGAAGCTTGTAAGAATAGGAATTTTTTTTGAAAGTTTTTAACATTGAAGCCATCTTTATATGTAGGCTATTCTTAAACATAATTCATTTCAACAATCAAAAGTCCATTTTAGCAAATAAAAATGGGACAAATATTTATCATTTTTTATTATGGATGAGGTGTAAAATTGCTACTGATTGTTTGACCACTGAAATAGATGATATTTAAGTATAGTGTTATATATGTGTTTTGCCACATGATAATCATATCATGGTGGGGGATTTGTAGGAATGTCATGAAGTGGAATGGAGGATCCCGTTGATCCAATGGCAATGTCAAATATTGATGAGCATGATCAAGAAAACATATTGGCCGTTACAGAATATGTACAAGACATTTATACTATGTATAGAGAAAGGGAGGTAAGGCTAGATATTATTTATTTTCCCAGGTTCCTGCACTTTTTTCAGACAGATGAAAACTAGAGTTCTTAAGTCAAAGCTTTTTATATCAACATGAAGTGTTTGTTTCTTGCAGAACCTTAGTTGTGTTCCCAGAGATTATATGTGGGAACAAACAGATATAAATGAGAGAATGAGGGGTATTCTGACTGATTGGCTCATTGAGGTAGAATTTGGATACTTAGTACTAAGTCCAATTTTTGAACATTCCTCTGTCTCCCTAGAAAAACAATTTGAAATGCTAATAATTCTTGTCCCTTCTTGTACACGTACATGTAAAGTTTGAACTCATGGAGGAAACATTGTTCTTGACAGTCAACATCATTGATAGATACCTCTCAAGAGTAAGGGTGATAAGAAAGCATTTACACCTTGTTGGGGCTTCTGCTATGCTTTTGGCCTACAAGTATGAGGAGGTCTCTGTTCCTATAGTTGACGATTTTGTCCAAATTTCAGACAAAGCTTACACTAGAGAAGAAGTTTTACAAATGGTTAGAAGCCTTCCATCTCTTACAAAAAAAACTAAGTTATGAATGGTTCTAATGCATGGGTGCAGCAGGGCTATTTTTAAATGTCATCCACTTCAATAGTCAAAGGTCAATTTTGGCCAATAAAAATAGGACAAATATTTACCACTTTTTATTGTTAATGAAGTGTAAAATTGTTATTGACTGTTTGACCATTGAAGTGGATGATTTTTAAGTAGAGTGGTGCCAGCCTGGCCAAGCCTTTCCATCTGTTTATGTGGCAAATGTCATTCCACTAACCAATAAGCCTTCTCCTGGTTGCAGAAAAAATCAATTCTTTTTGCATTGCAATTCGATATGACTGTACCAACCCCTTATGTTTTCATCAGGAGATTTCTCAAGGCAGCTGAATTTGATAAAGAGGTATGTATTTTCATATAATTGTGACCAAGTTTTTTAGTTTTTAATCGACTCATGGTTTGTTCTCCATGTCTTTCCAGTTGGAGGTATTGTCCTTTTTCCTCATTGAGCTCTATCTAGTGGACTATGAAATGTTGAGATACCCACCATCAATGGTAGCAGCTGCAGTAGTGTACACAGCACAATGTACACTAAACAGAGTTCCTTGTTGGAATAGGACTATTGAATGTCATGCTGGCTACTCAGAAGGGCAACTTTATCCTGGTTTTGTAAATGTAATAATCCTCTTTCTTTGTTCTTTCAATCCTTACAAAAACATCTTCATAATTTGTCCAGCGAATGTGCCAAGATGATTGTGGATTACCATCGCAAGGAAGGGCAGGGGAAGCTCACATATGTTCATAGGGAATATTCATCTTCCAAATATAACTGTGCAACTAGGATAGAACCGGCTAACATTATCGGAAACGAGCTTCTTCTAGACTAGACAAGAAAGCCCATTTCTTGTTTGTCATGAACGCAATACAAAGAAAGTATAGAGACCTAATCTATCAACCAATATGTTACTGTATATATAACATGAATTACAGAGGGTCATGGGGGGGTTTTAACATGAAGCGAGTGTGGCTAACAATAATTTAGCAAAGAGACTACAATATTGCAACTGTAATTTGGCTAACAATAATTTGGCTACTTGAACACCTGTAGATGGTGATCATTTGTGATATTTGGATTTTTTCAGAATTGGTGGAGCATCATTGTATTTTCTTAAAAATTAAAACCAAAAAAGTCTTTCTCAGTTTTTTTTTTTTGAATTGGGTAAATCATTTTTGAATTAATCCTTGCTTTAAGTAGTACAATGGTGAATTAACGCTTGCTTCCTCTTAATCTATTTTTATATTTATCCCACTTGTCTTCATAATTGATGTTTCTCATAACAAAAATGTTTCATTTTGCTATAAACACTATATATTTTTTACAATGAAAATATTTATATATAACAAATTAATACATATGACTATATATAGTAAACTAAAAAGTACAAGAAAATTTGGAACTAGAGAGGGAGAGAGAAATAGGAGAGGGAGGATATTCTTCCTATGTTCACTAACAAAAAAATCACTCCACTAAAAACCTTCAATCACTATATTTTGCCACTATCATCAATTAGACCTATAATGTTTCTAATTCAATTATATTTCCAACATTCATAAAAGAGGATAAGAAAGATGCAATGGGGCATAACAAAATTAAAACATATAGTAAGAGTGAGAAAAGCTCTTCATGGCTCTATATTTCATTTTTTTTTACAAGTGATACGAGGCCTGCAATAAGGTTTATATATAGAGCTTGAGGATGAATCACACTATCTCCTAATAGTTGCATTCCATATCAACAAATCCAAAACCCATCTTTCACAACATAGTCATGGAAAATGAACTCACAATGACTTACAACAAGTAGGATCCCAAGCTCTCTCCAAGAGAGGAAGATGAAACTCTCTCCTTAGTAGTTGAGATTCCTAATAGCTAGCAATCCAATATCCATTCCATGGCTAAAGAAGTATGCTAGAGACACCACGTGTAATAAATAAATATGTTAGGTGACATGAAAAGCTACATTGAGTCATCTGATAGCACATGATGGAACAATGACTTCTATGAGGTCATGCACAATGGTGCATAATAACATAGTGCCTTTTTGTGTAAGGCTCATGTGATGTGGATGAGTGTGTGGGAGTGTAGAAAAGTGGCTAGGTGCACACAAGGTTCCTTGAGACTTCTATGGTTGTGTATTGATCATTTACCCTTTCTTGAGAAGTAATGGTCCCTAGTGTGTCTAATTAGACATGGAAACTGATTTACCACTTTGCCTAATATGTATATAATCTTGCCTTAGCCACTCTTAGTAGATGATGTGAACCTTGGTGGTATGCATTGCTGTTGTTTGGATGATCTCATCTTGCACAATTTTTTGTTGACAATAAATACAAGCCCAAGGTTTGGATAAATTATGTCAAAAAGTTGACCCTAGGGTGGTATAATAAGGAAACCAAAATTAGTTGCAGTACAATAATATATACACAAAAAGAAAGATTATGCATGTGTACACATTATAAGAATGTTCCATTCATAGATTCATATCATATACTTCTTATATACAATGTACATACATACCACAAGCATAGATATATCATATATGCTTGGGTGATATATCTTTTTATCTCTACAATACATTCACTCATCTCTATATTTCGTTTTTCTTGTCTTCCTTTCTCTTTGTGGTATAGCTAGATTCTAATATAGCTTATAAAGATGTAGTGGTGTGTCCCTCTTTTCATCTTTATACCTTATCAATCATCAAGAGGTGGCACATGTATATTCTTGGATGCTACCACAATGTACTTTTTGAGTCCTATGGTAAGTATGGTTTGTCCTATTTTGCTTCCAATTCCATGCTTGCCAACATCCTCCTGTGACCTAACTTAACCTCAAATTTGTTCAAAAAGAGATTCCACTATCTCTAAAATTTTACCTAAGTTAGGCCTTCTAGTATCTCAAAGTCTATCTGTAAACTTGGCAAAATATGGTTATGGTAGCAATTGCTTGTATCTGTTCTTGACCTACTCGTAATAAGTTTCCCAGTATTAAGCACTAGCATATATTGTAGAATTCCCTATAAATGTTTAGAAATCCTTTAGCCGAGACCTAATTGTTTTAGTTATCTTATAGCTGCGTGCTCGAGTTTAGTGCAACCATCAGAGGTTAAAATTTCAACATAAATTTTGTGCCCTTGGTATAATTCGAGTATAAGAAAAAATAAAGACTGGTATCAAATTCAGCCAAGACAAAATTCTTGAGTTAAGGATATGATATGACATAGAACAACTTTGTTGTTTTTCCCAGCTACTACAAAACAATGGAATTAGAATGGAAGGCACCTACAAAACAAAATGTAAGGAAAGTAAGTACTGAATTTAAAAATGGATATTACAAAATGAAAGGCACCTACAAAATGGTTTGACAGCTATGCAAGGCTTCCTTGGGATTCACATGACCCACGCCTCGGGCCAGTTGCTCTAGTGACACGTGCTCCTCAGTGATAACAACCCTTCAGAATGGCATCAGCATTGACCATATATAAAGCCCATGGGCTTACACTTGACAGGGTCATGATAGACATTGGTCCTATAGAACGTCAAGGTTTACTCTTCACTGTTGTCTTTCATGTTCAGTGTTTGCAAAAGACATACGCATCTCGCTTGCTTTCACCTTTTTACATGTAGGACAATGCTTGTGTTTCTCTCAGGCAAAGGGAGGTGGCATGTCTCAACGCTCTTGAATCCTTGGTTCCATAGTAGTCATGTCTATTCATGTGCGTGTTCTTGCTCCACTACATAATGTTTGTTTTGTATTGTTTTTCTCACCCTAAAAATTTCACCCTATGTAAATTTTCACATGACCACTTTCCTAGCAATCATTTGTTTTTGAATTTGTTTTTGTTCTTCTATATTTATAGTTTGGTTAATTATTTAATAATTTATGGTTTATATTTGTGCCCATCAATTTCTCAACTAAATTAACAAAAAGAAATTTCAAATTGGAATACACATTGCATCTTGAAAAGGGATGAGGCATGTCTCAAGGCTCTTGAAGCCTTGGTTTTAGTAGTCTTGTCTATTTATGTGCTTGATAGTACTCCATTCCAAATCGTGTATATTGTGTTATTTTTCTCACCCCTAAAATTGCACCCTCATGTTAATTTTGGTGTGCATACTTTCCCAGCAATTGTTTGTTTTAGAAATTGTAATACAGAGCAAAATCGCTTTTCTGTTAATAGTCTTCTCCTTCTAAGAAACAACATTACTTGGAAATGTTTATCAGCGTGCCCATTGCACATTTTTGTGCTATTGCCAGTATAAAAATAATTGAAATGAAACTTCACTTTCTGGTTATTTTGTATTTTTTTGCTAGTTGAATAAAAATATGACTCTTTTATTTAATATAAAAAATAAAAAATGTTAATAGTAAATTAGCTTCATATGAAAACTAACAACTTTTAATAGTGGTAATATATATATGTATTATTTAAAATATATTATATTTATTTTAAGTATAATATTATATTATAAAATTGAGTATTTAGGAAAAAAATATTATATATTTAATATTTATATTTATATTTTTTTAATCCTTACTAGATAGATTTTAATATAATGTAAGGTATTTAAAATATTTTTAAAATAATATTATATTGCAAAATGGTATAATTATATTAATTATTTTTATATAATGTAAAGTATTTAATATATTTCATTAATATATTTCTAAAATAATATTATATTGTAAAATTGTATATTTACATTAAATACCATTTGTTTAATATTTATATATATTTATTATTTGATTATATATCTATAAGTACTTAGAAATGGAAGAAATGTTGTAAAGACTAATTTTTCTAATTCAAAATTATTTTCTCATTATAACTTATATGATCTTTTCTAATGGTGATGAGATTTATTGGTAATGATCTTTTCTAATGGTGAAGAGATTTATTGGTAATGGTTAAATTTACCTATATTTATTATTTAACTATATATCTATTTTATATATAAAATCTATATTATGTTACTATGTATATTTTTTATATAATTTAAATTATTAAATATATTTTTAATATAATAGTATAGTATATTTAAATATATTTTTTATTCAATTATATATTTATTTTATAGATAAAATCTATATTGTAATTATATTTATTATATTATATTTTAAAAATATAAATATAATATAATATATAAATATAAAATATATATTTGTTACTTAATTATATATTGAGTGTATAAAAATTTATATTATAGTTGTATTTATTATTTATTCTATACAATATAAATTACTAAATATAAATATAACAGTATATACTGTTTAAATTAACTTGAAAGAAATCTAATAACTTAAATAATCTTCCATGAAGAGGGGGGGACAGGTAGAGAGAGAAGAAGAATATATATAGAGGTAGGTAGATGGAGAGAAATAGAGAGACACATAGAGATATAGAGAGAAGTTTCCTTGGTTAGGAAAACTTTACTTGGTATTTAGGAGAACTGAGACAAATGTGAATTTCCTTATCAATGTGTCAGCTACTAATTGCTATGTGTATCTTTGTTTGTGTTTGTCCTTTTATTATTATAAACATTATTTATTAATAATGTAATAATAATATAATAATATAAATATAATATTATTATATTTAATAATGTTATACTATATTATTATATATTAATTTAATTAATGTCTTACATATGATATAATTATCTATGAATTTAATTAATTTAAGTAACTTTGTTAATAATATAATAATAATATAAATTTAATATTAGTATATTTAATAATGTTATGCTATGCCTTAATTATTTTAATAATATAGCATAACATTATTTGAAATAATATAGTAGTATAACATTATTTTAATTATTTTAAATCAAAATTATTAAAATATAGCAAATGATCAATTAAAAACCCTAAGCATTATTAAATTATTAAAACATATTATTGTCATAGTAAAAATTCACACAATGTATTGATATAATTTAAGTCTTAAATATAAATTAAAACACCACAATTATATAATTAAATTAAAATTATTCAAGAATAAAATTAAATAATGTAATGTACTAAATTAATTATAATTAATAAATACTAAACGCTTAGAAAATATATTTTGCACGTTTAATTTTTTACAAAATAATTTTTAATGTGGAAAATAAATTTAAAAAAAAATAAAAAACTACATTAAAATTAAGAAACTTGTTAAGAAAAAGAGATTGCTATTCTATTAAATTTCTGAAGTATAGGAGCCAACAAGGATAGTGGCAGCACTGCGAACACATAATTAATGGAAGATATTTATTGGCTGTAGCATGGATGCATGGATTTCGTACGCTGACTTCATGATTTATTATAGTTTGTGGTAATGCCATGCATGCATGGATGGGTAAGAGGATGTCGGGTGCATTTGTAGTGTTGTATAGATGGTGCTATGGCCTTATGGGTATGGCATTAAATGAAAGAAGGTAGAAGTTTGTTGAGTAGTAGTGGACGCAGGGATGGACATCCATCGATGCATAAAGGATACAAGAATTTTGACCAAGAGGAGGACATGCAATGCAAATGGAGGAGAAATAAATGCACTTTGTCTCTCCTAGTGTACTCATCCACTCCTCTTTAATCAGTGTATACCCTCAAAGGAAGAGGACAGGCTGAAGTTGGGAAAAATAAATTTGAAGGGAGTTAAGCACTCGAGTTTTAAAGATTGATGAGGTGCTTTATAGGGCGCATATTGATTTGTTACATGAGAATGGTTCTATGAATGAGGCTCTTTATTTGCTTGATCAGATGGAAAAGGAAGAGCGTGTGGATGGAGGTAGGAGAAGAATGCATTTGTTTGTTTCTATCTGGTGTTCAGAGAGGACCATGACTGCCATCTCTGTGGGGGTCTAAGGAAATGATAGGAGATAATGGGGGAATCGTAGGAGCTCTCTCTAAGTGGTTGACAGATTCCTTTTACCATATCATGAATCTTTGTTTTAGATGTTTTGTGGCAGCTATAAGTTTCTGGGTCTGAAACTGTTGTTGATTGCTTTGCTCATTCTGTAATGCGGGCTTGCTCAATGTAGAGGTCAAAATAGATTTATTCATCAGAGGCCAACGTCCCAACAAAACTTGGTATCGAATGGAGTTGATGAACCCAATCTATTAGAACTACCAAAAATGTTTATGAGAGAGTTGGAATCTATTAGAACCAAATCTTCTTCTGTAGAGTGTGAAGAGACTTATGGGTTTTTGTCGTGTATGAAAATTGCTCTTGGTAACCTATTTTTGCTCAGGGCATATGGATTCTTGATTTTCAAGGTGGTCTCCTTTCTACTAGATGGAATTGAGCTTCTGTTGAATGTCATGGATCTTGGCATGGTGGGTGGTTTGTTTCTTCCACTATTTAGAGCTTTGCCTATCACGCTAGTTGTATTAGTGTTTGGTATATCTAGAAGTAAGGAGACTGCTAAAAAAAAAAGTGCTCATTGGAATGGGTTTACTTGCGAGGTTAATTGTTATGCTGCTGACAACTTTATGGGGCCATGTCTTCTTGCTGGAAGGTGTGATCTTTCTAAAATGTCAAAAGCAATTAATTCACAAGTACCAGCAGGAAGTGCACAAGTCCAAGTCAACTTTGAAGGCCATTTTATCTTTCACTAGCGTACTCCCCAGGAGCTCCTTTCTCCATTCTTTGGCACCATGGATAGCATTGGAAATGGCTCTGTGATGGTGGCATGATGTTGCTTGAATTAAGAAGAAACACAACTTGATTTGAGGGAGGCAGATGGAGGTGTGTGCAGCTGGAGAAGTTGGACAAAGCTGCTCCAATGCCTAAAATTGAGACATCTTCAACATTGTGCAAAGAGCTAAGTATATTGCTCTACAATCTACTCTCTAAACTAGTATTGAACTCTAAGCTATTCCTTGCCACAACTTAAGACAATTAATCTAAGCAACCTAAGTTGATTTCTGCATATGGATATTGTAGCAAGAATACCATTGGTATTTTGGAGTTCAACCCTACACTCACCAAATGCAATTACTTCAAGGTTTCTTGGGCCTTTATTAACCATTTTGAACATGCCCTACAAATAAGGCATCCCATGAGATCACTTTTCTTTGAGATGTTTTGTTAACCAATTTTGATACCATAAATGCATACCTTCTTAAGGTTTTCTATCATATTGTTTTCTACATTGTATTTATCAAAACATATTACATACCAACCTACCCGGGGCAATGAAAATGTTAATTTCTAATGAAATTCCTTTTATCTTAATGCATGAGGAATACCTAACAAATTATGATAGCTAAGACATAACTATAATCACTGTTAATTATAGCAAGGTTGATAAGAAGCAATATATATATATATATATATATATATATATATATATATATATATATATATATATATATATATATATGTGGGTGTGTGTGGCACGTTGATACCATCAAGATAGTTGTTAATCAACTCATATGCCTAGTGCAAGCCTAGAATCCTAAAGGAATCTTGGCATCAGTTGAGTGTTGTAATGGACTACATAATACACGTGAATAGTAACATGCAAATGGATGTGAATGTCAAGAATAATTTCTATTAGATCAAACATCAGTCATATGGGTCATTGCTCCTTGATAATGTTGCAAGTATATGTGACTTTGGTATCAATAAATTAGATTACATAATTGAATAATTGTCATGGTGGGACACATGCATAGATTGATCATGGGCATGCTACTATTACTAAACACGAAGAGTAGTGAAATGTTTAAATATATATGTAGTTGACTTGAATAGCTAAGTAATTAGATTTCCTTCTCTATGATGTATTGCACGGAAACAATACATTAATTATAACATACAATTATGTATCTCTCTCCAAGTGATATTTGTGAAGTTACTCATAATAGAATGAGATGATATGATATCGACTCACTTATAAACAAAACTATATATCAAGTACCTAATCATAGGGTAATGTGTTATTGATCTATGAGGTAGGTGAGATATATGTAGGGAGCAATCATTAAGAAATCGAATGAGGAAGGATATCTTAGATATATATAGTTATTAGGGAGTGATTGTTTTGGGTATGACTTGATTATTGTCCTTGTTAAAGCAAGTTTGCTAAACTAAGAACATTGTTGGGTTTTCATGCATACTAATTAGTGCTATTTTCTTGTTGGGGATCATTTAGACGAACCTTCTCAGGATATGGAATAGAACCCAAGAATTTGGAGTATTGCTATTAATCATTGAACTTGGTGTGTTGTTGTTTATTTTGGAATGGGTATTGATAACTAGTGACTTGTTACATTGTTTAGTCTTAAACCCTTTTATCATTATCCTCTTATAGTATTCCTTCTATTCAACTTCTAGGAGGAAAATCACTATGTGGCAGCAAAACCCTGAAGCTGGAATCTATGTGAATAAGCCTAGAAGGAGATTAAGTGAGGAGAACTACATGTGACTTTGATCCCATTTGGAAGCGGGTATGTAGGCAGTTCTTGGGTGAAGGATGCTCCTGGACCTCAAGTCCATAGGGGAGGGGTTTAGGGAATGACTTTGAGGCATGGGGTGTTCCTAAACTTGATCAACCTTCCCTTTTCGATATGTTTTAGCTTGAAGCTGAAACTACATGATGGAGATATAAACCCACCTTCCAATTAGTAAGTCTCATTATATAGGCCCAAGTCAGAAAAAGGCACTTTATCAGCACTAAGCTCTTATACTCTGAGGTTGTTGGGTTAGGTTCTTAAATCTACCCCAATCTTTGATGGACTTTTAGAATTACTATTTTCATAGTTCATCTCTAATTTGCATATATGAAGGTGACTTTGAACTTGTCTAATATTACTATTGTGGGTTTGACTTATGCATATTATGTTTCCAAGTGACAACTGAATGTGTGGAATGGCCCTTGATATTACTTTGTTTTTGTATAGGTTTATGCATATGTGACCAAATAGAATCCAACTCATGTGGGTCCAATATGTTTATTGAGTGTTGACTTGTGATTTAGACCCCTGGACCTAAAAAGACCCTGTGTATTGGTTTATGGACCTCTATGTGGCATGTAACCAAGTCAACTTGATCAGTGTTGGTGAATCCTTGTGACACTTTGATTGTGTTTCCCTTGGCTATAAGATGACCCACATATCAGAATCTAGTTGTTTTCAATCATTCTTGTTTACTTAGAATATTGTAATTGCTTTATTTCCCTTACACAACCTCTAGGATAAAACTTAGGAATCTTTAATTGTACACACAGTACAAGCATATGATTCCCTGGTTTGACAATGTAAATGTAGCACATTATGTAATCGGTAGATTGCTTGATAAGGGGTCTGTTGGTTGGTTGAGTAGTATGTATGTCCTTTCTACATCAATATATTGGTAAATAACAGAGTTTGACATTTTTGGCGTTGTTGCCGGGGATGGTGCTAAGGTTTAGAGTTTTTGAGTTCTTATTGATTTATGCTTGTATTTTCTTTGTTAGGACATAATAGTTTCTTTTCAACATTTAGGATTGCTTAGATATTCCATATATCTCCAAAATATTCACTAACATGGTGCAAGAATAGATCCACTAGCTCATACATTATTGTATGCGACGGCCAAGAGACCATAGAGGGAGGTTTCTTCCAACTAGTTCAATAGAAGAAGAAGAATACTTTGAATCATCCCTTGGTCTGGAGAACATTGAGGATTTTCAAGATATTGTAGATCATAACCCAGACATCATGGCAGATGAAGAAGTAGAGAATCCAGCTAAACCAGTTACATTTTCCTTTCCTATTACCAACTAGGAGAGGGCTGAAACTTTCAAAAATATCCCTCCTGCTTTACCAAACTTTCATGGGCTAATCACTGAAGATCCGGATACATTTCTCTTTGAGTTTGATGTACTATGTAGGAGTTATGATTACACTATAGATGCATACAGGCTTAAGCTTTTCCCAGCCACCCTCAAGGATGCTGCATTAAGATGGTTTATGGGTCTAGGAGAAAACTCTGTAACTACTTGGGCCATCATGAAAGAAAAGTTTTTGCAGAAATATTAGGACTATTGTCGTGGCAAAGACATGAAGGGGTATGACATCTTTAGGATGTCACAAAAAAATATGAGTCTCTAGAAGATTATGTTGAGAGGTTTCACTTTTACCTCAAAAAGTCAAGACAGAATAGGCTCTCTCCATAGTCACTGAAGCTGGTCTTCCTAAGAGGTGTGAGCGAGGAATGTATGGATGCACTCAATCTAATTAGAGCAGGAGATATCTCTCAACTGGGATTTGATGAAATTTGTCAAATCTGTAGAAACTATTCATGTTCTACTCTAAAGAAAGATAGAGGTTTTAGAACCTTGTCTTTAAGTAAATCATCCAATGGAGTCTACAGAGTAGAGCTCAGCAATTGTAATGTCCCCATTTTGAGGTTCTCTTGCACTACAGTTGGCACTAACATTGTGAGTGTGTGTCAACATTATCAGAGGGGTTATTTAAGGACTCCAATGAGCTAAGTTGATCTAGAGGACTCATATGTTGCTTTTTGAGGTGATTTTTAGCTTCTAGTGTGCTCTCCAAGAATCTTGGAGAGGGTGTATATTTATAGTAAGTCACCCAGTTGGCTTCGATTATCATTATTCTTCATCGAGATCACTCCAATGCAGTTAGTTTTTTATTCTGATGCATTCTAGCAATTTCCACAAAATGAGTGTATTAATGGCTTTATTTTAATTATTTTAGTAAGGTTGCTAAATATTATTTAAAATATTTTAAAAGCGCCTTAGTGTTATAGCTCACCAGAACCAGGATGAAATGTTTTAAATTATGGATGCATTAAATAGGGACCTTGTGTGTCAAATTATCATTATTTTAATTAAAAGGTCTTTTTCGAAGCTAAAATGGAGTTTTAATTAAAAAGTGAATAAAGTGACTTTATTACATAGTATGGACTTAATGAAATATTTCGAGTTTATTAAAGTCACTAATGTGGGCGCCCAAGACAAGAAAAGAATATTAAAAGTAAAATATTGAAAATCCCAAAAGGGTGTTGAGGAAAGGGGAATAAAAGAGAAAAGTGAAAGCTCATTTTATTATTCACTTTTGCATTTTTAACTCTAAGTCTGAGCTTTGTTCTTTGGAGCGAGGGTTTTGAACTAGCGATCTTGGAGATGGAAACCTCCATGGTTAAGAGCATCTGCGGGGTTGAAAGACACTCCCAGGGTGTTTTGTGAGTGGTCTCAGCACAGGGATCACATTGGTGCTTCATTGCAAATAGATAGCTTGTCGCGGCAAGGTTTTCAAGGATATATCTTTAGATTTTTGGCATGATAATACAAGGAAGACATTAGCAAAGACATTGCAGATGAGAGCCGTGAATTTGTTGGTAATTTGAAGTGCTTTTCACCTCCTTGGCTGGTTGTACTAGTCCCCTATCAGGTTGTACAGCAGTAGGGTTGAAAAGAGTTTGTGTGAGGTTCAAAGTACATATTTCCATTCCTATATTGTGCATTCTACTGTTACAATGAAGTATCATCGATTGAAGTGCAGAGTTGAGGAGATTTGGGGTGTGTGGAGTTTGTATTTATTGTTGTCTTGGTTGTACCAAATCAGCAGAGTGGTGTGAGACCTTTAGAGGGTTTGTTTCAGCAATTTCCTTGCTTTTAGGCACTTTCAAAGGTGTCAACACCTAAATGGTTGTTGTCCTGTGTGATTTATGTACTACAGTTGATAAATATTAATCTCTCCTCATTCTTGTAGCATCCCAACATGTTGTCATTATCAAATTAGACTTGTATTTTCAATATCAACTGATGGGTATGTTAAATCCTTATCATTATTTTGAATTTCTCACATGGGTATTTGATATTGTCATTGTAAAACATATTTCCCAAATAAATAAGCATCTGGGTGTCTCTAGTTTTCATTATTTGCAAAATATATGTATGCATGTGTGTTATGTCAATGCAAAAAAAAAACCCAAAATGCAACAAGTCTCAACTAAACGTCAGAAAACAAAAGGGGTGGGATATTACAGTGGTATCAGAGCTGGTTTTTCCTGTCAGCCTGTTGGAGTTTTAACTTTTGCTACAGTTCTTCAGTTGCATGCCTGAGTTTCAATAGTATTTATCAATTTTAGTGGTCATATATTTTTGTATGTTGGTGACTAGCACCTGCATGTTTATTTCCATGACTCTCTTTGTTAGTTGTTAAAAGCAAAGTTGAAAAGATGTCTATAGACAAGTCTATATTTGAGTTGATGCAAGAACTATCTAATCTGGTGAAAGACCTAGACATTAAAAGGGCATATTCAAGGATTGTTGCAAAACCTAAACAAATGGAATCAATTTTGAGAGAAGATGCAGTGACAATTAATGAGAGCATGGATTCTTTTGTTGAAGAGAAGAATGTTCAAAAATCAGAAGATTGTTTGGTTACCTTTCCTATTTACACACCAGAAGAGCATGAGAACTTGAATGGTCAAGATAGAAATACTAATTTACTTGAAGATGAAGGCAGGAATGTCTTCAATGATGAAGAGAAAGTTCCCAAGCATGAAGACTATCAGATTGACTCACTTGAGTTTATAGAAAAAGAACACGTTGAAATTAAGAGAGGTGAACCTACAGAGCTGTCATATGAAGAAGAAGATGTCATTAATCAAGAGGAATGTATGGTAGAGCTCCAAAATGATTTAATTGAAGGAAATGCAGCTATCAATGAAGAGTTTGAGCTCACTGAAATTTACAAAACAACAGCTAACTCTAGTTTGTTTGACTTAGATATTTTTGAAGGTGATGTCTTGAAGCAACCAATCATTCATGGAGAGCTTGATGGGCCTATTTGTTCAAGACAAAATCAGAAATTCATGAGACCATGGGATTTGGATGTTTTGACACCGAAATGCTTAGAGGAGCAAGCGATGGAATCTTTTGATGATTCATTGCTTGAGTATATTGCTGACAAGCATTCTATTCAGGGATGTTGCATTGGGAAGGTTAGTGAGGAAGCTGATTTTGAAAAATCATGTCAATGAAGACCAATCAAAAATGTTGCATGAAGATTTTGGGTCTCATAAGTCACATCACTTGGAAAGACAATTGAAGGTGCATGATAATCAGATTGTGGTAGCCCTAACTCACTTTGATGATATTCATAAGATGATGGTAGATTTGTGTTGGAAAGCACTAACGGAACATGAAGATTTTGAAGGAGGTATATCTCTTGATGACTTGCACGAACTCAAGAAGGCTTTGGTGGTAGTGAAGTCAAACTACCTACACTTACTTGTTGATAGAGATCATCTCCTCACACTCCGTGATATATACTCGGATGCTTTGAAAATAAAAGAAGATGAGGTAGACAAGCTCACCCTTGAGCTTAATTATACGGCTCTTCAAGAATCGGAAGAGCATGAGGATAAGTTTGGTTGGAGGATGACAAAGAGTGGAGACATGGAGGAAGGACATAGAGGATTCCATGATGAAGTCATTAAGATAAAGGGGACCTATACACATGAAGATTTAGCTTGCATCCATGGGACAAAACTTATGGTACATAACACACTTGATTTTCCATGGGAGACATCCCTTGGACCAACACTAATTGATGAACACTTATCCATAGAAGAAGAAGTGGTAAGGACTGATTTTCTATGTAACAACAGTCCCCTACCTTCACAATATCATGACATGGTAGCCAAAAGGATAGAGGTCTGATTCATATTGGAGGCAAGAGATTTCCAATTAGAACCACTTTTTGGATCTGCACTTGTAGGAGAACCTGGAGCCAAGGAAGAGGACATGATTGAAGATCTAGAGGATGGCATGATAAGATGTGACAGTATGTCTAATTTTATGATTCATGACAATAGTCCTATTCCTTCATTTATAACAGCCACTTCACATGAAGAGAATGAAGTAGAAGAATCTTCCAAGATTGGCACTTGTGATTGGGATGTGGAGCAATCAAGTTTGAAGTATGATTCAAAATTCTTTGTTTGTTCACATCAACATTTGGTGTCACTTCATTTAGAGAGCCATTTGAATAGTCGTATCACCTGGATGGCATTATGGAGCATACACTTTGTGGATCAACTACTAGTGTTACGACTACATATGTAGATGGAGATATGGGTGATGCAGATTTGGTTTGGACTTTGACCATTTATGGAGCACTTGAGGAGTTTGCTCGTGATGAGTCTCATCTTGTTGATGACTCTTTGGTAGGGTATGTAGTTACTCTATTTTAGAGTCTTGTGATGCATTGCATGGAGGCACTTGCATTTGATGGGCACACTTTTAGGTGGCAGCTGGCTTTTGAGCTGAGGTATGGAAACATTACTATGACTTGTGATTTTGAGGCACTAATGTTTTATTTACAGCTAGACTATGGTGTTGGGCATAGAGGTGAGCATATTTGCATTGGTGTTCCAGCCCTAGTTCGTGAGAATCTACTCCCTACATTGATAAGAGATGGTTGTTCTAATTTATGGAACATGGATTTCTTGCATAATTTTTGGAGGACAATGACTGTTCGAAAGTTTGGAGGAGATTTGCATCATCTCCTCACCTTTGGAGAGTGGCATAGGGTTGATACTCTATCATCCTATGGCCTTGGTTGTGTTAGGTGCATCCACATAGGTCTGATTTTGAGTCATGAGGTTGTTGTTCTGTTCTATATCAACAACTTGGAAGAAGTTGTTATACACTTTCTTGCACCTATGTTGGGTACTCTTCACATCCATGGGAGATCTACACAAGTTGGAGGTTGGTTTTCTATTGTTAGCACTTTGGGATGCTTCCAACTCTTCATGTTTGTCGGATGTGATGATAGGGTGATTTGGGATCTAGGTACAATTACTAGGGGTGTGATGTTGATTCAAAATTAGAGTGGTGGGAAAAACTTTAGAGTTGGTACTGTTGTCCACTTTCCAATTAGCCTACATAGGACATTGAATGATAGTATGAAAATGGATTGGTCAATACCTCCAATCTAGCAATGGAGTAATTCTCAGTCGGTGTTGATTAGTAGAAGTAATTTGGTTATTGCAGGAGTTCCTTGGATCATTTCCATGCTCACATTTCCTATGTTTTCAGGGAAAATGATTCATGACAATTGTTGCTCTAGCATTTCCATGTTGATTATGGCAACATCAGTTTATAGATAGATGTACTTTGAGTACTTACAGGTTTCTTGGCAGCAGGTTGTGGGAGGATTTACGGAGTTAGAGAAATCATTTTTAGCTTCCACCAGTATGAGTGATGGTCATTGCAATCAGTTTGAAATGTTGATGGATATACCTACAGATATTACTGTGATGACTGCAGTCGATTGGACAAGTTGGTGTGCTCATTGTTGGTTTTTCTTCTGAATCAGCATTAGGGTTTGCCAGTTCTAATGCACAAGCAGATTCAGCCAACTAAATATAGGAGGTTACGTGAGCTCCTCCCCTTCACTTCTGGTTCTGTCGCACCAAGGGGGGTGTCCCTATTTGATAAAAGTATGACCTTGACTAGCTCAATGACAGAAAGATATAACTTGACAGCAACAGGCAGAATACTCTCACGTAAGGACCAAGATTTGTATAACAAATCACAAGGTTGGCAACATTCTTGGACATATATGTCTAGTTGGGTATGAGAGTACGCATGGATCCTAATCCTACTCCTACAACTAACAGGTGGAAGGATGAAATGGTTTGATTTGATTTTTGGATGCAAAGCTGGACATGGTATATAACCTCAACATAGAGCTAGATTGGTGCCTATCCAGGGCTTGGAGTCGGTAGACATACACCTGTGAATGATCAGCATAAACAACTAAAACTAGATTTTAGGGGATATACATGATATCTGCCTTACAGATATCTCCTAATACAGAGTGTTAAGCTATCGATACTTATGGCATCCCTATTACAGTATACCCTTCCCAATATTCAATCTGAAAATAGTTTAATCTACCCCTTGAGTAGAAGTTAAAAGATTAAACATTCAACACAGGAATTCTATGTTCTAGAATCTCAGACATTCCTTGAATGCCTGGACTCAGAAGAAAGATACATGCAAAACTAGAGACAGAATCAGCATAACACATGCAAACATAGCATTATTCATATAAAATTGACCATGAAATTAGTGGATTCATGCACAAACGTACAACAGGAGATACATAAACTCGCAAGTTTTGCTGCACAGAGCAACCAAAACCAGTTGTATCTTATTACAGAGCCAAAATGTCTAGTTTTCAACAACGTCAAAAATGGTAACACAGTCTGCCTATATTGGCTAGAAAGTGTACCCACAGCAATTAATTACATGGTCAAAAATCAAAAATCTACCAGATACAGACTCCACAAAGGAATGGCACTCAGAAGTTATTGATGTAGTAGGCAGGAGAGTTGACAGGGAGGCCTCGAGCCTTGCGCCACCGTATGGAAGTCCTCATTCACAATCGAGTAGTTTAATCACTTGTACCGTCACCCATATCCCTGCTACAGTCGCCATTGATGGCTCAACCACCTGCAGCCATCGAGAAATCAGTCGCAGCAATCAAAATGAAGTTCCCGCCAAAAAGTGTTTACCACAGGTTCAAAATAATGCAGGGAGATTAATCCCACATGCATGGTGCAGAGACCACCTTAGTAGTTTAAAAGCATAGTTACTTGCATAATAGGTGTCGAGCGCTTTTGCCACGCTCGACACACGCTCCTTCACCCAAAAGCCCATCGCCTAGACACAGGCCATCGGCCAACTCCCAAATCCTCTTGCCAATCTATCAAGTCTCGCCGATGACACCTCCCGAAAGCCTACAACTTCCATATCGGCCAGAGAAGAACCATCGGCCAACTCCACAAAACTCATCCCGACATCAATAGTCTGGCCGATGACCACAAACTACACTTTGCACCCCCGTCGGCGTGACTCCCTCCATCGGAGCATCCAAAAATCCTCTGGCTGACCTCAACAGTCTCACCGACCGTTTCACTACATTCCCCTCATCGGCCAGAGACTGACCATCAGGCTAACTCTCCAGACTCCCACCGACAATACGAGTCTCCCTGATGGCCACCAAAACATACTTCGTCGGCTAGACAACAACTGTCAGGCTAGCCCAAAATTCCCTTGCTGACATACTAAGTCATCCTGATGGTTCACTCCAAACACGCCCGTCGCCAAGACATAGACCATCGGCGTAACAGAAAAGATGCTCATCGACAACACAACTCACGCCGATAACATCCATCGGCTAAACACAAATGAAGCCTGCCGACGATGAATATCACACCGATGGCATTTCCATCGGCCAAACCAAACACATTGGAGGGAACAAAAAATAGCTCGCTGATAGGCCAAGCTCTTGCCGATCACTCCAATGAACCAAAAACATAAAGCTCCGAACCTTTGAACCATGAACCAGTTCAAACGGATGGTTCAACCGAGAAGTTCAACGCCAAACGGAGCACTTCAAAAAGAACATTTGCCAAACACAAACACAAAGCCTTGAACCGTTGAACCATGAACCAAAAGGGTTCAACGCGGTGGTTCAAAACGATGGTTCAATCGTAATCTGAGCACTCAAAAAGAAGTTTTGCCGATAGAGAAAGTCACAGCGATGAACAAGGAAACTTAGGGCCCAAAAAGAAAAAACCCTCCAACATCTGCGCTCAGATCCAGACCAAAATTAGTGCCAACACTCATTATGGGCAAGTTGGCACTGGGAGATTAGGTGTTGGTGAGGGGTTATCAGTCTATGATTGGGATGACATTGTCAGGATGTATAATTCCAGCGATGGCACTATTTTTATTGGCTTCTGATTAGGGACTGATTGGCATCACTTCCGGGATATTGTGAGGGGATATGCTAAGGGTTATTATTTGAGGATGAGGAGATTATTTCTTTTGTTGACCAAGACCGAGTTAGGCAGTGGGATTTCATATATGGACCTCACTATGGCACCTTGGTAGGAGACTTTTCATAATATAGTTTTCAGCGCTCTCAAATATTTCAGTTTGGATGTTGATGATGATTACATTTTTGGGTTACTAGAGGAGAGAGCATAGACTTGGTGCTATAGATTAACAATTGTTATCAGAGTAGTGCAGTGACAACATGATGGATATTTCCATAGATTGATTTGGGACCCTAGGATCACTCTTGGGTTTAGTTTGGATCGATCTGATGATTGTGAGGTTGTTTTGGCATTGCTTGAGGACAAGCAATCTTTGGGGAGGGTAGACTGTAATGTCCCCATTTTAGGTTCTCTTGCAGTGCAGTTGGCATTAACCTTGTGAGTGTGTGTCAATGTTATCAAAGGGGTTATTTAAGGACTCCAATGAGCTTAGTTGATCTAGAGGACTCATATGCCGCTTTCTGGGGTGATTTCTGACTTCTAGTGTGCTCTCCAAGAATCCTGGAGAGGGCGTCTATTTATAGTAAATCACTCAGTTGGCTTCAATTATCATTATTCTTCATCAGGATCACTCCAATGGAGTTAGTTTTCGATTCTGATGCATTCCGGTAGTTTCTGTAAAATGAGTGTATTAATGGCTTTATTTTAATTATTTTACTAAGATTGCTAAATATTATTTAAAATATTTTAAAAGCACCTTAGTGTTATAGCTCATCAGAACCGGGATGAAATGTTTTAAATTATGGATGCATTAAACAGGGACATTGTATGTCAAATTATCATTATTTTAATTAAAAGGTCTTTTTCAGAGTTAAAATGGAGTTTTAAATAAACAGTGAATAAAGTGACTTTATTACATAGTATGGACTTAATGAAATATTTTGAGTTTATTAAAGTCACTAATGTGGGTGCCCAAGATAAGAAAAGAATATTAAAAGTAAAATATTGAAAATCCCAAAAGGGTGTGAGGAAAGGGGAATAAAAGAGAAAACTAAAAGGTTATTTTATTATTCATTTTGGCATTTTTTACTCTAAGTCTGAGCTTTGTTCTTTGGAGCAAGGGTTTTGAACCAGCAATCTTGGAGACGGAAACCTCCATGGTTCAGAGCATCTGCGGGGTTGAAATATGACACTCCCAAGGTGTTTTGTGAGTGGTATCAGCATGGGGATCACATTGGTGCTTCATTGCAAATAGATAGCTTGTCACGACAAGGTTTTCAATGATATATCTTCACCTTTTTGGCATGATAATGCAAGGAAGACATTGTAGATGATAGCCATGAGTTTGTTGGTGATTTGAAGTGCTTTTCATCTCCTTGGTTGGTTGTACCAGTCCCCTATTAGGCCGTACAACAACAAGGTTAAAAAGAGTTTGTGTGAGGTTCAAAGTACATATTTCCATTCCTATATTGTGCATTTTGCTATTACAACGAAGGATCATTGATTGAAGTCTAGAGTTAAGGAGATTTGGGGTGTGTGTAGTTTGTATTTATTGCTGTCTTGGTCGTACCAGATCAACAGAGTGGCGTGAAACCTTTAAAGGGTTTGTTTCAGCAATTTCCTTGCTTTTAGGCTGCTTTTGGAGGCATCAACACCTGAATGGTTGCTGTCCTATGTGATTTATGTACTACAGCTGATAAATATTGAGCTCTCCTCATTCTTGTAGCATCCCAGCATGTTGTCATTATCAAATCAAACTTGTATTTTCAATATCAACTAATGGGTATGTTAAATCCTTAACATTATTTTGAATTTCTCACATGGATATTGTTGGAATTAGTCTAGACAACTGAGAGGGGGGTGAATTAGTTGTCACATAATTTAAACTTTTATGCCTTTAATCTTCTTTTACAACTTATAATCAATTTAATGATAGAAACATTTCAGCATCAATCAATAACACATGAGCAGAAACATAAATAACACACTTGACACCAAGATTTTTGACATGGAAACCTAGTTAAGGGAAAAACCATGGTGGGGTTAACCCACAAAGATTATACTCTGTTAAAAGTATTACAAAGGGGAATGTACATGCATTCAGGCTCATTGCCCAAAGCTCACTGCTCAAAAGAAGGCTCACTACCTACAGAAGGAGGATTACAATGAGTTTGAACTGATAATTAGCATCTACCAATGTAAGGATTTATTTCTGGTTAAGCACAGAATATTGACTTGATACACTTCATCTTAGTTCTTCCCAGTTTACTACTTTTCTATAATATGGACCTTAGATCTCTTCCTTTTTGCACTCCAATCTACCCTTTTTGCACTTACTCCATATTCACATTATTACTGTCTCTAATACACTCAAATCCATCGGCCATATATATCCGCCTCAAGAAATTCAATCACTTTATGTCAACCTAGTGAAGAACTTTACAAACAATACAAATTCTTTGTTCTGTCAGTTGGATCCATACACCAATGTTGATGTGTACTAGAAATAACACTTGAAGGTCACCATTCATGTTAGCCACTAACATTATATCCCATATGACCAAAACACTTCTACCAGATCTGCATAAGGATCTAACATAGGTCAACTTGTTCTCTATTGAACTATTTTGTCATATTAGGACCTAGTACTCAGATGCTCATAACTTTTAATCCCCTCGTCACCAGAGGTTGACATCTTGGATTTAGATTGTCCTAACATTCCTCTACACTACCTCAAATACGCAACACACAATGATTGACTGGAGGAATCTGCTAACCAAAATACTAAACTCTGTCATATACCCTGTTCCTATCTATCTAGACTTGATAAATCTTGAAACTGACTTCCGGTATGATCTGATACTACTCTTTATTTCACTAAACTTCTTATCCCAAAATTCATTTCTGACTTTAGTCTCTGTAGACTTCTCAAAATACCCAAAATGTGTACTTACTGAATTTACATGATTCTTCAGATGTCCAGAGGGAGAGTCGGATGGATTCTTGTGGAAGGTTGGAATTATCTTCTCCAATACTTTGATTGCAAGGCCTAGTAGCTCACTGTCCTCAATGTGAGATTTCAACATCTTTTCTCTTGCCTTGGCTTGTGTGAAAGATGCTATCTTCATTACTTGAACCGGAGAGAGAGCATCTAGATTGATCGATCCTTGAAATAGCTCTGGTTCATCAAACTCAGCATTTCTTTACTTAGGAGACCTTTTACTGCATCTGTAGTGTCTCTTGCTACAATTCCTGAACCACCTTCCTTCCCTTGAGATTTCTCAGCATCAAAATTTATTTGTGTGGGTGCATTAACATTTGCACCATCTTCTTCTACCTTGTCTTCTTTACCATCCTCTTTCTCTTCCTTTGCTTCACCTTTTTCTATATCATCTATAGGGGGAATCTTTTCTTTGTCTTCACCACTTGCTACCTATTCTAGAGGACTTTGAGTAGCAATATTATCTTCTTTTATAGATTGACCAGGTGGAGTTAGAGTATCTCCTGCATCATCAGTTTTGTTTTCCATCTCTATGTCTTCTTTGTTTAATTGCTCCTCTTCTGGAACAAAGGAGTCATCAACTTTAGTTTGTTGTTCACTGATGTTTACTTTTTCAACATCCGGAATCGATGAATTAATCCCAACATATGTCTCCCCATAGGTTTGCTTTGGAGGATCTAAAGTATCACCTTGGTCATCATTTCCTTTTTCAATTTCTTCTTCTAGAGCTTCTTGTTTCAGAACTAAAAAATTATCTTCCTCAACTTGTTCCTCTGAAACAATATAGTATTTATCTTTATCAAGGGCCTTTCTCAAAATTTCCTCTGTTTCCTTTACAACTTCCTTAGTTTCACCAAGCATTAGCATGTTCATCCTAATCTTGCTTCTAAATTTCTCCTTAACTCCTTTGAGGATTTTATATGCTTTGCTTCTGGTCATTATTGAACATAGGGTGGAGAGGACATATTCTCTGAATTCTAGATCTTTGGCCTTGGCTGCTTCCTTCCTCATTTCCAGTATTTTCCTTAAACTTTTAGGAAATTCTTGTAAAATTTCGAGTAGAGCTCTATTGAATTTATTCAAGTATATGATTTTGGCATCTTCCAAGATTTTCTTATTTGCTTGATAGAAATTATCATAATAAACTTTGATAGGCCTTAGATTTCCATGAACAGTAATTGTTTTTACAATTTCATCAACTGTCATAACAACCTTACCAGTTTCTTGCTTTTTACTTGCCTTTTTGCTTCCAAAAGGCTGGTCCTCAAAAGCCTTTGAAGTTTTAGCTATCTTGGATCTCATCTCTTTAACTTCTTCATCTGCCTCTGTCTCTTCATCATCTTTTGTGCCCACATACATTCTTGTGGCCTTTGTTTTCTTTCTCTTACTTCCTTCACCGGATGGTCTGTCTTCTGGTTTTGCAGGTTTAGGGGGGAACAGAAGCAGCAACAAAGCTTCTAGTAGTCCTTGAAGTGGAGGATGGTTCCACTAAAGCATCTTCTTGTTTCTTGTCCTACCTTTCTTTTTTAGCCTTTTCAATTCTTTCCCTGTTTTTCTTCACTGCTTCCTTGATTAGTCCAATGCTCTTAGCATACTTTTCAACTTGCTTCTGCACTTTCCTTTTGGTCTCTGGTTGTCTGAGGTCCACATGCAATTTTAGACTTGGCTCCTTGTATGTTCCAAACCTTTCCATAGATGTGTCTTTTGATTTGCTTAGGGGATGTTGAGCATACATTTCCAAAACTTTCTCATCAACCTCATAACCCATTGGCATAATCCATATGGTTCTAGGTTCCACAGCCTCCATCAGGCACTGATCAATGTCAACCATAAAGCATATTTCATTCTCATATTTTTCCACAGCTAACTTAGGGATTCTTTCTCTTGCATGCATCATACTTTGAAATTTTTTGTAGTAACCCCAAATGGTTGTCTTCTAAGCTTGGAAATCACCAAGGCTAAGTAGATGATCTTTTATTTGCCATGCAACTGGCCTGTCATTTGTCCAGTGCGCACCTTGAACTCCAGGCACTTCATTCATAAAATAGAAGAATAAACATACAATCAAGGAACCATACTTGAAGGTATTTTTCTTATCTTTATTTTGCTCAAATTCTCAATCAACTGATTTTGTAGTAGTTCACATAGGTCATAATCAACATTCTCCTTCAACATTTGATAGGCTACATATATTGCAGTTCCGGAGACAGGATTTCCTCTGTTGGAGTGGTAAATCTTGTACCCAATCACCATGGAGGCAAATTTAACATCTGGTTCTATAATATCATTAATGGTCATTTCCCTTTTATCAAACTTGGCATTGGTAGCATCAATCACTATCTGGTTTTTCATGGCTTTTAGCATGGGTAATCCACTAGTTGAATTTAACCCAGTTACAATCTTGATAACATCCTTTGTAATCTTAAATGGTTTCAATAGCCATATGAACTCATCATGTATTCAGTTCAAGATATATCAAACTGATTCATTCTCATCAAATGTAAAAAATCTAATGACTTGCAAAAAATGTTTGCTTTCTAGGGCTTTGTATTCTGGTTTCAATTTATAGCTATCATCCCTTAGGTAGTTGTTAAACAAACCAAGAGTTTCAAGTTTCCAAATTCATCAATGCTATAGTGGATGTATGCCCTAATATCCTCAACATGTTGTATGCCATACGAAACTCCAGAAAATACACCTAATGGTTCAACTTCAACTGATTTGTATGGATGCTTCTTAAATATTGGTCGAGGCCTTTCAGTTACATCAACAACTAGAGGTGTAGCCATCTCAACAGATTTTAGATTCAAGGCTTTATAGAGAAGTACCTTTTTCTTTCATGGGGTTAGGGTTGATCAATTGTTGGTTGAATTCACTCTTCGTGCTTCAATTTCTGGATTTGCAGCTCAGATGCTCTTCTTCTTATTTCCTTCGAATGCAAAGTGATTCAAATGCATGACCAAGTGACCTTTTATCCTCCGCAAAACCTAATTTGGCATTGTAATAAATGTGTTGCCCTAACTTCATCCGGTTACTCTATTTTGAACAGTTCATGAATCACTTCGCAAATTTCCATATCAACCTCTTTTCTTCTGTAAATCCTTCCAAATTTTCTAAAACAATTCAAAATATCTTCTCTCATTGTGCCATATCTAGGCACCCACTTAATGGTTGGGGGAATTTGATTTTCAATGCAGCTCCCCCTGAGCCAAAGCTCCTAATTCAATTCCCAGAGGAATTATCAACACCAGATTTTGATGTGGACCCATTACTATTGTTCACAATTGTTTTCTTGACCCATGTCTTGCTCATTTCATTTTCAATCTCATTCACATCAATTTTTTCTCTTCCTCTGTCTTGTCTCTGCTCATCCATTTTTCTATTTACCGGACCCCTTCTTTCATTAATCCTACTTCTGTAGAATCTTGCAATATGATCAGATTTATTGCAATTAAAGCACACAACATTTCTTTGCTTATATACTTGATTTCCTCTTGATCTGCACTGATTAGCCATGTGTCCAAATTCATTGCAAGGAAATAGTAGCCATTGAAAGAATTGCCATTAGAGTTCTTCATTATCATACTTCTACATTCATTGGATCTATGACCATACCTCTTGCACTTGAAGCATTGATCGGAAAAGGATGGACCATTTTGATTTACTCTACTTCTGCATTGAGTAGCTTTATGGCCAAATTTATTGTAGTTGAAACAATTTGCATTGAAGGATGGATACCTTTGAGCATTTGGCTGTCTTACTAGAGGTCTTCTAGGTCTGTTTCTTCCATTTCTTGATTGAGAATTTCTTTGTCCAGATCCAGAGCTTTCATCTTTCTCATATCCAAGACCATGCTTGTCATCAACCTTTTTATGTCCTTCGAGCAGTGCTTCAAGTTTAGCTGAGCTTATTTTGAACTTCTCCTTGTATTCATTTGCAACTTGTAGGCCATTTCTGAGAATAACAATTTGCCTTTCAAGTTCTCTTTCATTATCTTTGCTTTCTTGTAGGTCAAACTCTAGATGACCAGCTACTCTGTCCAATCTACAACATTCTTCAGTTCTTTCTTTTAGAGTTTGATTCAAATTTTCTCCAATCTTCTTCCTTTGCTCAATTTATTTGGTTAGCCTCATTGTCCCAAATTCCATCTCAACTTTCAGAATAGCAACTTATTTTGACAGCTTTTCACACTCCTGTCTTTTCTTTCAAGGCTTCATTCATGTCATTTTCTTCAGTTAAAATGGATAACTATAGAAGTAGCTCTTTTCTCTTTTCCATAGATTTCTTTAATTTATCTTTTAATTTTTCATTGGTATCATCAGCATCTTTAAGCTCATCTTTCATATTAGATGCTTCTACTTTGGACTGACCAAGATCTTCTAGGGCCAACTGAAGTTGATCTTTGAGTGAACCCATTAAAACTCCTTCCAAGATCTTTCCTCAAGTTGCTAGGCTTCTTTCAAGGAACCTCGCTCTGATGCTAATTGTTGGAATTAGTCTAAACAATTGAGAAGGGGGGTGAATCAGTTGTCACACAATTTAAACTTTTTCTGCCTTTAATCTTCTTTTACAACTTATAATCAATTTAATGATATAAACATTTCAGCATCAATCAATAACACATGAGAAGAAACATAAATAACACACTTGACACCAAGATTTTTGACGTGGAAACCCGATTAAGGGAAAAACCACAGTGGGGGTTAACCCACAAAGATTATACTCTGTTAAAAGTATTACAAAGGGGAATGCACATGCATTCGGGCTCACTGCTCAAAAAAAGCCTCACTGCCTATAGAAGGAAGATTACAATGAGTTTGAACTGATAATTAGCATCTACCAATGCAAGGATTCAGTTCTGGTTAAGCACAGAATACTGACTTGATACACTTCATCTTTGTTCTTTCCAGTTTACTGCTCTACCATAATCCAGACCTTAGATCTCTTCCTTTTTGCACTCCAATCTACCCTTTTCACACTTACTCCATATTCGCATTATTAGTCTCTCCAATACACTTGAATCCATCAGCTATATATATCTGCCTCAAGAAATTCAATCACTTTCTATCGGCCTAGTGAAGAACTTAGCAAACAACACAAATACTTTCTTATGTTGGTTGGATCCATACACCAATGTTGATGCATACCAGAAATAACACTTGAAGGTCACCATTCATGTCGATCACTAACATTATATCCCATACACAACTCACCAAAACACTTCTACCAGATCCGCATAAGGGTCTAAAATAGGTCAGCCCGTTCTTTATTGAATTGTTCTATCATATTAGGACCCAGTACTCAGATGCTCATAACTTTTAATCCCCTTGTCACCGAAGGCTAACATATTAGATTTTGATTGTCCTAACATGCCTCTACACTACCTCATATATGCAACACACAATGATTGATTGGAGAAATCTGCTGACCAAAATACTAAACTCTGTCATATACTCTGTTCATGTCTATCTGGACTTGACAAATCTTAAAATTGACTTCTGGTATGATCTCATACTACACTGCAGATGTGTGTAATGAACTTAGTTGCCATCAATGACAACACTAGTCATGTGTAGCAGTGTCTCTTGCCAACAGGTATTTGATATTGTCATTGTAAAACATATTTCCCAAATAAATAAGCATCTGGGTGTCAATAGTTTTTGTTATTTGCAAATTATATGTATGCATGTGTGTTATATCAAATGCAAAAAAAACCAAAAAAGTAATAGGTTTCAACTAAATGTTAGAAAACAAAAGGGGTGGGATATTATAGCAATCTCATGTCTAACATAAAAGAGGATATCATAAGCCATCTGGCGACATAGCTAGACACTTTGCGTATAAAAAAGAAACAAGAGGCATCAAAGGCAGCTTTGAGTGAATACTGTCCACATTGTTGACAGAAGAAGGCCAACTGTCGATGCAAGGGACTTGCTAGTATTTCTAAGGGTAAGAATGAGAAAGCAGAATTCAAAGCTATAGAAGATGAAGAAGGTCAAGTGTTCTACATTGCACAATGAAGACCATGGAAGCAAAGACAACATATGCCTCAAGAACCCTTGACCAACTCCATGCCATTTGCACCACATGTCTCAAACTCTCATAATTGGAATAATGCACCTTGGTATAATTGGCCACAATAGCAGTGGGGAACCATGCCACCTAGTTGGACCCAATAGCAGGGGTTATGGCCACTGTAGCCATCCAAATCCTCAAATTATAATCCATAATGTCAGGCTAATCAAAACCCGTGGCTACAACAGTGGCATGGAAACCAATCTTGGAAAAATCCAAATGTGAACTACCCACAGCCAAAACAAACCCTACCTCAGCAACCTGCTCTTATGCCAAATATAGCCTAACCTACTCTTGCCTAGCCTAGAGCTACTCAATTACTGGCACAACCTGCACCTAACCCTAACAACAAGCCTGTTAGTAGGCCTATACTAATCAGGCCATTGAATACCCAACCTATATAGTTGAAGTTAGTGATGTGCACTTGCGCTTAAGAAATATGCTTGTTGGACCATCAACATCGCTCATTACAGAACTTCCTGATGAGGAACAACTCTTCGTCACTAACAACCATCTGAATAACCAGCAAAAGCCTCCTGAGAAAATCTCTCTGCAAGAAGAAATAATTACTAGAAGCCCTCCATTTCTAGAGAGATTGAAAATGCACCCTAAACCAACTCCATCTGAACTTGATTTTGATTTCATGGGGCAGCTAAAAGATGTATGTGTTAAAATTATCCTCATCCAAGCCATCAAGGATGTGCCCATTTACACCAAAGCCATATGGGATTTATGCCTTAAGAAACTAGGAAGGAAGAGAAAAGATCCTCAGATAGTCCATGTTATAGGACAACTTGTTGATATCATGTTAGATAACTTGGTTGTCCCAAAATATGCAGATCCTAGAAGCCCTGTGGTTGATGTAAACATCAATGGTACCCTTATCAAAAACACCTTGATTGACCTAGGTGCAACCATTAATGTAATGATAAAAGAAACAATGACTAACCTCCAGCTAGATAAACTAAGACCTACCCCCACAGTACTCTAGTTAGCAGATAGGTCCATAGTCAAGCTAGAGGGGATTATTGAAGACCTTGTTATCACATTGGATTCATAGGAATACCCTGTAGACTTTATGGTTTTGCATCCCATGTTTACCCTAGGAGGATATCCACTTATCCTAGGGAGACCTTGGTTGGCAACAACAGATGTCTTCACAGGATGTTGGTCAAGAAATTTGATAATTTCCAATGGGAATGTAACAAAGAAATTGGTCCTTTATCCACCTACTCAACCTTTTGCTAATATGGAGCAGTCCATTTGGCTAGATCCAGGGGATCTTGACCAATATTCTCTTCAGACATTAACGACAATTGAAAGAGACCCACTACTGGCTATTCAAGATGAAGATACAAAATAATTATGGAACAGACATACAACAAGACCCATGTCTAATATGTATGGCATGTCCCCTTCATAGTGTTCTGCCTACAATCACTACTCTAGCCCATGCTTCCACCAGTAGAATGTTTCATTAGTTGTTGCCTTATAGTTTTAGTCTCAACTTATCAAGGTTGGATGTTGCCTATGTCATGCCTATGGCAGTGCGAGTTGACATTACCCCTAGGAGAACACTCAATATCAACAGTGAATTGATATTTGTCCAGAAAACTGAGCTGATTAAAATGCTACAAAATCATAAGACAACATTTGCATGGGACTATCATGATATGAAGGGAATTGACCCCAAACTTTTTATGCATATGATATACATTAATGAAGGATGCAGACCAGTTAGGCAGCCTCAGAGAAGGATGAACCCTGTAGTAAGAGACATAGTGAAGAATGAATTGCAGAAATGACTGGATGTAGGATTCATATACCCAATATCAGACAGACAATGGGTGTCTCCACTAGTTATAGTGCCAAAGAAAGGAGGTAAGTGGAGAGTTTGTGTAGACTACAAAGAATTAAATACTACCACTAGGAAAGATCATTTCCCTCTTCCTTTCATTGACCAGGTCCTAGACTCTTTGGCTGGTAAAAAATATTTTTCTTTTCTTGATGGGTTTAGTGGATATAACGAGATCAAGATAGCTCCTGAAGACCAGGATAAGACCACATTTACATGCCTATGGGGGACATATGCCTATTCTATTCTTCCATTTGGACTTTGCAATGCTCCTGCCACATTTCAGGGAGCTGTCTTAAGCATCTTTGCTAACCTTGCTCATGACTCTATGGAAGTTAATATGGATGACTTTACTACTTATGGAGAGTCCTATGAGGAGGCCTTGAAGAACCTTGAAAAAGTATTGCAGAGATGTCAGGATCATAATCTGTCCCTTAGTCATGAAAAATGTTTCATGATGATGCAGGAAGGAGTAGTGCTTGGTCATTTTGTGTCCAAAGCAGGAATTCAAGTGGATCTACACAAAATTGAAATCATTTCAATCTTACTTGTCCCTCAAAAATAGAAGGATGTCAGAAGTTTTCTAGGTCATGCAGGGTATTATAGAATATTTATAAAGGATTTCAATAAGATTGTTGCTCCTTTGTTTATCTTACTCTCTAAAGATGCAGAATTTAATTGGACAGATGATGTCAAATATCCTTTGACCATCTCAAAGAGTCATTAACAAAGACACGTGTACTTAGAGGACCTAATTGCGCAATACCTTTCCATATACATATAGATGCCTCTGATTTTGCAATAGGGATTGTGCTAGGATAGAAAGAAGGTAATGTGGAATATGCAATTTATTACATCAGCAAAAATCTTCAAGGTGCTAAACTTAACTATATTGTTATTGAGAAAGAAATGTTAGTTGTTGTTTATGCAATAAATAAGTTCATGCATTATATCACTAGTTATCCTATTTTCATTCACATTGACCATGAAACAATAATATATCTTATGAATAAATCAGTGGTAAGTGGTAGATTGGTTAGATGGTTATTGCTAGTTTAGGAATTTGATATCATCATTGTAGACAAGCCAGGGAAGGCCAATGTTGTTGTTGATTTTCTCTTCAGGCTTCCCACTTGTATTGAAAAACTAGTCATTGATGATTCTTTTCCATATGAACACTTTTTTGCACTAACTGTACAAACTCCATGGTATGCAGATATAGAAAATTATCTTGTCACAGGGAAAACACATCTACACCTCTCACCCAGAGAAAGGCATCACCTTGTAGAAAAAAGATTTCCTTATTCATGGGTATCTGATTATCTCTTCTATATAGGACCTGATCATATTATGAGAAGGTGTATTAGGAAAGATGAAGTGTATGACATCCTCAGATCTTGCCATGATGAACACTATGGTGGACACTTTGCATCTAAGAGGACAACAATCAAAATTCTGAACACTGGTTATTATTGGCCACCATTGCATAAAGATACATCTCTCTATACAAGAAGATGTGACCATTGTCAAGGAATGGCTAGACCTACAAGAAGTGATGAAATGCCTCTACAACCACAATTGGTGGTCACACCATTTGACAAGTGGGGCATTGATTTTATTGGACCCATAGATCTACCTTCTAACCACAAGGAATATATACTTGTTTGCATTGATTACTTTACAAAATGGGTGGAAGTGAAAGCCTTGACAATAGCTAGAGATAGTAAGGTTGCTACATTCCTCTATGAAGAAATATTTACAAGGTATGGTGTCCCAAGGGAAATAGTCATAGATCAAGGACCACAATTTGCATCTGCACTAATTGCGAGCCTTGTTTAGGAATATGAAATCAAGCATAAAAAGTCCATCCCATATCATCCACAGTCCAATGGTCAAGTTGAGATGACCGACAGAGAGCTTGAGGCAATATTGACAAAGACAGTTGCAGTGCATAAGAAAGATTGGGTAGCAAGACTCTCTAAAGAAGTTTGGGCATATAGAACTACATGGAACAACTAGATACACACCTTATGATTTAGTTTATGGCAAGAAAGTGGTCCTTCCTATTGAGTTTGAATATAAAACACTGAGAACAATTGTCCAACTTGGTATGGACCTGTCAAAATCTCAACAAGAGATATTGCATCAGCTTAATGCATTGGAGGAGCTCAGGATGGAAGTAGTTCATCACACTGAATTAATCCAAAACTAGAGAATCAAATGGCATGATCAGTACATCAAAACTAAGAACTTTCAGGTAGGTGATTGAGCACTTGTCTATGACTCTAGATACAAAGATCATAAGGGTAAGTTGTAGACCAGATGGTTAGGGCCTTATGAGATCAAGGAGGTTTTCACAAATGGTGTAGTCCAATTAACCACTATAGACCAAGTCAAATTTTCACTGATGGTTAATGGGCATAGATTGAAATTGTATAAGAGCATTTGGATAAAGGTGCATTTCTCCAGTAATTAAAGGAAGATATGACTCATAATGTTACAGAGCCTCTTGCCTCAGATGAGGTCTCTGGTCTAAAAGCAGCTGACAACATTGTTCCAGAACTAAACCCAGTTGCCAAATTGAATGACATTTCATAGCCCTCTGCATCTACAGCGGATTCCAACCAGGTACCAACTGATAATATTGTTTCAGGTTTAGGTCAAGCTATCAACTTGATTGAATTTCCTTAACTCAGTTTGAGTTCTCCAAACTTTGTACATAAATAAAAACACACAATGCACACACACCACATAGCAATAGCAATAAAACATGGTGATCTTCCAATCAAAAGTTTAGGCTCCATCATTTCAACACCATTCTCCACTAGGAATTTCCTTTGACATTTAACCACTTCAATGAAGGGACCTATAGCCAAAGGTAATCTATTGTTACTTGGGACCTATTAAAGTTGCACCCGCAACCACTATACATGGGACTTGTTTATTTCACAATATGCTTGCATGCATGCAACCAATATTACCTGCAGTACATTTTTGCACCTACATACGCATGCCACCATATTTTCAACAGATAGTACTTCCTTGCCACGTGTCACACATCCAACACATTCTGTCAACACACCATGTCAATATCACTATCACATCATTGTGATTCACTCCAGCTCATTAGTCGAGTACGTCACCTCAATCCGCTATGCAATCATGTTTACATGCAACAATTCTAGCTTTGAATGGTATTTATCTCATTCATCACTTTCATTGACATTAATTGCTACTTCTTTCATGACTTTCTTTATTTGCATCTAATTAATATTACATACTTTATCCATTCGACATGCTTTCAACCTATTTGTTCGTACCCTTATCAGTCCTTCTCATTTGAGGACATATAATATTTTAGTTGGGGGCATTTGAATTATTCCATGTACATTCAAAATTCAAATCAACTTTGAAACCCCTTATTTCATAATTATTACTATCCGCTACACGACATTCAAGCTAAGCAAGCAAATGACAAATGTAGCTGGTAATAATGTCTTGGTAAGTAGCATTGGGTATCAAACAAAGAAGATATTGAGAATAGTTGAGAACAACAAGTTGAAAACATAGGATTAAGAATAAGTTAAAATAACAAATTGAATATCCTTGAGATATCATAATGGGTGGTGACCCAATAAGAAGAGAACCTACTATTCATACAACATTATTGGTTGACGTTGAGTCCTTGTTAGTTTTTCAACAGGCAGGTTGGTTGCAGTATTTTCTCAAGATAATAGATTGTAATGAGGACATTACTCAGAAGTTTGCAGAGACATTCCACAATGAGGAAGCTATAGTAAAAGGTTTAAAGGTTGATGTTACTGTAGTAGCCATAGCTAAGGTCATGGGGTTACGAGCAGCTGGGGAGGAATTTCTTGTTAAAGTGGATGCAATTTCTACAAGAGTTGAGTTCATGTGATCGAGAGAAAGGTTGGAATCAACCTCTCAAGGTACTAAATGAATTTCCTTACCCTGGTTTTGGGCCTCAGTAGCTTCTTGGGTTATTAAGTACCTTACATGTGATGAAAGGCAGTCTTTACTTTATACTATTGATTTTAAACTCCTGAGCCATCTTCGTCATGGAAGGATAGTTAATGTTCCTAATTTTCTATTTAATTTACTAAAGAGGATGTCTCCAAAATACAGAAAGAGAAATTGTCAGTCCTCAATGTCCCATCATGGTTTGATTGTCTTGTTAGTGAAGAGGAGTCTATCTATCCATTACCCTGAGTTTTCTTGGGAAAGATTTCTTGAAGTTGATCATATTAATGAGGGGCCAGTGAGAGTGGAACTAGAAGTATAAGAGACAAAGGTAGAAACTTCTCACCCAGAAGCTTCTTCTTCCCATAGCCATACATTTATTGAGGAGCAACCAGCTCCAAGCTCTGCTAAACCCATTGAACAACCTGCTAGTTCTATATTGTATATAGCTTCTGGAAGAGATTGTGTGTTGCTTTTTTGGATCGACATTTTGGATCACACTCCATGATCCATCATCAGGAAGAAAATAAGAGAATGAGTGAGTTGTAATTGTAGATAAATTTCCTTAAAAAGCAATATGCAATATCTGTAACATTCCTTAAAAAGATTTTTAAGGAACTTTATCTGCAATTACAACTCACTCATTCTCTTCTTTTCTTCTTGATGATGGATCACAAAGTGTGATCCAAAACGTTGATCCAAAAAAGCAACACACAGTCTCTTCCATAAGCTATATACAATATTATCATGGACTGTGGAAACATCATGCATTTAATTAACCTGCTATTTCTCTTACACCCACAGTCTCACCTATTTCAACCCCAGTTGTAGAAGATGTATTTCCTCATACTAAAAACCATAAAAAGAGAAAGCTAAAATGGAAATTACGGCCTAGAGCTTCTAGTTCACAAACCCCAGCTTTTGAAATTGCATGTGAAACCCTAGCATCTGAAACTCCCCATGAAACTTCTTATGTTCCAAGTGCTACCAAGAAAAGGAAATCAAGTTCTTCTAGAGCTAAGGACAAACAAGGAACCCATATTCAAACATGTAGGCATTCAGGTCACCTGAAAGAAAAATAACTTTTAGGGGAACCTGAGAAGAGGAATGTAGTTGATCTTGATACTGACTCCAAGAGGGAGCACATTTTTGTTGATAGAGGGAAAAAAAATGGGTTACACACTTGTTGAGGAGTCTAATGAGGAATTTGAGGAAGAAGATATATGGATAGCTAGGAAAAGTCATAGGCCTCCCTCTAATAATGAAGAACTAGATTTCTCAATCCCTCAAGATGAACCACAGGAAGAAAAGTTATTGTTAGAATCCAAAGAAACAACAGAGGGTGAGAAAGATGAGTTACAATGGGCAATGCAGAAGATTGCAAAGTTGGATGGGAAACTTAAGGAGTATCAACAAAAAGAAACTAGATTGAATAACAAGGTTAGGAAGTTAGAAGAACAATTGCATGATTACCAGAAATAGGGATCAAGACTTGAACAATTGGCCCAATTGGCCATCATTGAGATAAATAGGAGAAATCAAGAGCCTGTGTAGCTAGAAGAGTAGTCTGTAGATCTGACTCCAATTACCTTACTTTTAGTCACCTTACAAATCTGGAATGAAATAGATAAACTAGTAAAGGAATAAGGTGAAATGAAGGAGCAACATGGTAAGGAAATTGAGATGAAAAATGCAAAGATAAAGAGGTTGAAGTTTGAGGGAGACAAAATGGCTGACATGACTATAGAGTTGATGAGATGTAGGCCACCTACTAGGGTGTATGCCCTCTACTTGTAAGAATATACCCATGTTTTCAATTTAGCCAACTATGCAATGATGCCCCTATCCCCTTGTTTACACTTGACTTATTCCTAACCACTTACCAAAAACCTACCCATAAATTGCAAAACCAATTATGTGAACTCTACCTACATGAACTTGCCATTCCTTATGACACTGGAATCCCCTAGTAATTGGGGATGTACAATTGAGGGCCTTGGCCTCATTTATATAGAATGAGCATAGGAGGGGAGAGTTAATGCAGCAATATAATGAAAGGGAGAATTCAATCCCTCTCAAATTGAGGGAAGAATCTCTAAACCCTTGGAAGATAGTGGAGGAATGGGTGGACTTGATTAAACATCAAGAGGTAGAAAGTAAGCTATTGGAATGTAGAGCCATGGACTATCAGAAATTTGGGGAATTGGTAGGAAAGATTGGTAAGGAAACCGTGATATTTTCACAAAACAGATGGAAGGAATTGACACCAACACTATAGAGAAAGGAGCCTCACTCTATCTTTAACTTGTCAGTAGTAATTCACAGAGCACAAAGATATATAAGTTTGGCTAAGGAACATGAGATAACATGGTTACCACTGGTCTTTCATCCTCCTCTGCTGCTCTATCCTATTCCACATTGGATGGGGTAGAAGACTAATCAGACTACAAAACAAGATAGATGGGACAGATTGGAAAACTAGAGATGATTCTACCTCAAACAGGGAAGAGGGTAGAAGAGCCAACAGACTACAGGGAGATAGCCCTCCAGTGCAATCTGAGACCTTGATTACTAGAGGACCAACAAAATGATTGGTTGGGGGGGTGTGATGGGACCATCATTTGTCTTGTTTTTATTGCTTTAATTACCTATTTCCCAAAGACATTTCCAAACTTATATATGTATTAATTATGTCCATGTTTATTCTTAAGACACTGAAGCATGAAGATGGTATATAATATGTTGATAATTAATTATGTGTGGATAATAGATTGGTCATGTGATAAGTTAGTATTTTATGTTGATTCTAAGTGGTAGTGATGCATAAATATTATATAGAGTACTAACTCCTCATGCAGTAAAAGCTTGGCTTTGTATCATGAACACTGAACAACCCGCAACCAAAGGAGATGCTGATATGCATAGAAGATGATACAGGTACCTGCAACCAAAGGAATAAGATCCCAAATTAACTGGGATGAGTCACCCATGACTCTATAATGGTTATCTTTCAATGAATGATGCAGTTGAGGAACCTAGATCATGCTCCATGTTTTTGTTTCTAAGTCTTGATTATTATTTATGGAGGTAGAATTGTAGTAGGACTATGTTCTGCTGCCTTCATGTTAGTTAGTTTCCTATTTTCAGTTGCTCTATAATAAATCCCTTTTCCTATAATGTGTGATGATGGCTAGTTAAGACATTAATTGTTTAGTAGCTTTACTCATAAAAATAATGCTGATCTCGATTAGCTAGATCAGAGGAGAATAGATTAGATTTTGTTTCATACAATTTTGAATAGAGATACAGTAGCAGATTTTGTTGTATCCTTGTTACTTTTGGCATTCAATAAAGAATATGTGTTTTTGAGTTATGCTTATGACTACAAAGATTCAATAGAGATTTAGTTAGATCTTGTGGGATCACATCCACTCAAGCCAGCCACTTGAGGTACTGTGCTTCTCCACCTTGTTCATATGTTCAGTTTATAAATTGTATGTTTATATATGTGTGTGTGTGATTGATGTTTTGTTTTTATGAATCATGTGAAGTAGTTTAACCTTGGTAGTTTGTGTTGTCAAGTCCATTGAGTCAAGGTGATCACCAACTAAACCACTTGTCAGTTCCTCTTTTACATAGAAGTTACATAAAGACATTTCATTACTATTGTGTTAGATAATCTAGTTGTTTTCCATTATTCCTGTTTACTTAGAATATTGTAATTGATTTATTTCCCTTACACAACCTCTAGGATAAAACTCAAGAATCCTTAACTGTACATACAGTATGTGCATCATCCAAGAAGAATATGATTGCTTGGTTTGGCAATGTAAATGTAGCACATTATGTAATCGGTAGATTGCTTGATAAGGGATTTGTTGGTCCATTAAGTAGTATGTATGTCATTTCTACATCAATATAATGGTAAATAACAAAGTTTGACACCCCATACTAGGTTGGACAGACTTTTGCTAGTGGCATGGAGGTGATAAATGTTAGGATCCACCAACTCGATGGCTCAGTGGGTTGTGGAAATCTTCTTAATAGCCACATGTGATGTATATTGTTACTCCTACTTCTTAGCTAGTGATGACAACAAGTAGTATGGGATGCTTTATTTTCATCACAATTGGTTGTGAATATGTATGTTGTTACACCTACTCCTTAGCTAGTGATGACAACAAGTAGTACGGGATGCTTGCTTATCATTATAGTTGGTTGTGAACTGAGAAAAGGATGGGAGCTTATGTGTTAGTGAACTAGGTAATGGGAAGGTGGACATAGTAGGTTACATCCACTTTCTATTACTAGTTGGTCACTATGTATGTGTGAGTCAATCACTGTGTGCATTTGTATTAGGGACCTTATGTGTTATGTGTTATTGCACTTGAACCATTGCCAATGATGACCGCAAGTAGTATGGGATGCTTGCTTGTCATCATAGTTCATTGCAAATCAAGAAAAATGATGGAACCTGTTGGTGCCTGCTAAATCAATCTAAACCAACCAGGTCCAAAATGTTTAATGTACAGGCACTCTCCCTGGGGGTCATCAAGTTTTTCTATCATCAAGTGTTCATCGGTGTGACTGGAGGCATTGGGTTGAGGAAATCACATTGGGCCGACGGTATTGGGTTTCACCGATCAGGGTGACAGTTTCCAAGAGAAGATGTGGGTTGTTGAGCCATTAATGGCGATTTGTAGAGGCATGGGCAAACGGTTGAACAACCATGTACCTGATTTATGACAGAGAATTTTCTAGCGGTGACACAAGGCTTGAGCTCATCTGCTCCTTGTCCTTCTCTTGCTTCTCCATGTTTTGTCCCCTGCCGCATTTAATCTTTGAAGGCCTTTCCTCAGAATGAACTGTATCTGGCGAATTTTGAAATCTGCCATGTCATTAATGCTGAGGACCTTCCTTGTTGTCTTCTCATTTTGTGGTTGTTGAAAACTAGACATATTTGGCTTTGTAATAGGATACAACTGGTTTTGGTTGCTCTATGCAGGAGGTCTTGTGAGTTTATGTATCTCTTGTTGTATGCCTCATGCATGAATTTACTGATTTCATGATTGGTTTTATATGAGTAATGCTATATTTGCATGTGTTTTGTTATTCTGTCTCTAGTATTGCATGTGTCCTTTTGAATCTAGATATCTAAGGGATGTCTGGGATTCTAGAATATAGATTTGTTGTATTGAATGCTTGATCTTTCAACTTCTGCTCAAGGGGTAGATTAAATTGTTTTCAGATTAAGTGTTGGGAAAGATACACTGCAATAGGGATACCATAAGTAGAGATAACTTAACACTCTATTTTGGGAGGTATCTATAAGGCAGATACCACAACATCCCCTTGAAATCTAGTTTTAGTGTGTTCATGCTAATCATTCACAGGTGTATGTCTACTGACTCCGAGCCCAATAGATAGGCACCAATCTAGCTCTACATTGAGATTACATACCAGGTCCTAGTTTTGCATCCAAACACACACAAAATCAAATTCAAACTTCCAAAACAACCTTTAGGACTGTAGAAGTAGTTTAGGACCAAGATCCTCTGATTCACAACTGAACATAAGAACAAAGCTAGCCCCTTTGTACTTATCCCACAGTTTTGGTCTTCATATAGGAGGATTTATCTACTTTGTATCAACATCCCAAGCCAACCCACAAGCATATTCTCATGGGTGTTGAATAGGGAATACCCCCCTAGGTTTTACAGAGCTTGAAGAAGAAGAGGAGATAAAAATAGAGTCTATCTCCTACATTGTTGGCCCCTGGCTTGGGAATCCTGTTGATCAATGATGGTTACCTTGTAGGGATACTAGGAACAAGCATCTAGTCATGGAAAAGACCAACAGAAATTGGTGACTCCGTTGGGGAGTATGAAGTGATGGAACCCTGATTTAAAAGAAAATAGTTCCTAGTTATAGGTGGCGACTCTGAAGTAATCTCCCAACCGGTCAAAGTGAAATTTATATCTAGGGGAGAAGATCCCAACATAATCCTTTATTTGAAGAGTTACCAGTAGAAAGAAGGATGATGTATAGAAGAAAAGGAACCATCTCAGTCAGTCATGGGGGTTCCCCCAGGAATAATGATGATACTCAGGACAACCTTAGGCCATCAAGACAGCATGTGCCTTATTTTTCAAATGCAGAAGCTGATATCCAAGGTGCATATGAGAGGCAACAGGGTGGTAGCATAAGGATGAGGTCAGAGGTGTTCCAAGAACGCCCTTTCTTAGACCCTGGTGAAAGATTTGAAGATGCAGAATCTCCAAGGGATGATGAAGATGATGACCAGAATGGTATGAGACCATCTACCTCCATGCCTAAAGAAGAATGGTTAGCTGAAGAAATCAAAAGCCTAAGAGCAGAATTAGAATATCTACAAGCAATGAAAGTTAGAGATGACATGAGACAGAAAGTGTAAGCTTTAAGGACTGCTCAGAGTGATTCAGTTCCTACCCTTGAAAATGTAAATACACAGAGAAACCAGTTCAGAGGTGAGATACAACATCAACATAATGATCAAAGACAGAATGTAAATGATGCCAGAATACCATTGAATAATGTAAGAAATCAGAACGTAAACAAAAATATTAATGCTAATTAGTTTGATAGACAACCCATGTAGCTAGATAGATTTAGACAGCTGGTGTTTGATGGTATTCCTGGTTATCGTAACCCTATTGACAAGCATGTAAGGCTTCAAGTGTCAAAGTTTCCAGGAAATAACACTGTGTCAGGGGAGGATCATTTGAAAGCTTTTCAAAATGTCATGGACAACTTTGAGGTTGAGCATGAGGATGTCTTTATGAAGTCATTCATGCAATCTTTGGTCGATGAGGCTAGAGAATGGTACAAAAATCTGCTTGATCAGAGCATTTCATCATGGGATGAGTTCAAAAGGATGTTTAAGGAGCAGTATGGTGACAAAACTGACCCTAGCTTTTTTGTAAATGAGTTCACTAGTATCACTAAAGGGTCAAATGAGTAGGTTGCAGATTTTAATGCAAGATTTACTAAAGTGTTGAACAAATTGCCACATCACATGAGGCCAAATGAACCAATGTGCATAATATTATATATTAATGCTTTTGATGCCAAAATAGCATATGGGTTAAGATATAAAGGTCCTGCTACTCTCCGAGATGCTTTCAAGATAGCAATAAATATTGAGAATAACAGGAAAGCATCAGGCAAGACAAATAGAAGGGATGATGTGAAAATTCTGCAGAATCTAAATAAACCTCAGAATATTCAAGGTAATACATCTGCTCCTGAAGACAAAATTAATAAACTGGCAAATGTTGTTAAGGACCTAAGCTATAGGCTGGCTAGAAGTGAAAAAGGGATAGGTCCTAATAGGCAAGTTTACCAAAGGCAGGAAAAAAGGCCATCATTACATGATATGCCATATACTACCAATTGGCATAATGGTAAACCTATATTTCCACATAACAACACAAATCAGAGAACCCCACACACCAAAGAAACTCTTGATCCTTTGAAGAGAGCTATAAATATTGCTGATGATACTCCATGGTGCATAATCTGTCAGATGCCACATTCGCAGTCCCAATGCATGATTGCTCAGTCTTTGTATGATAATGCTATATCTTGTGATGAATGCAATGAACCACATTATGTACAGGATGATGATGTTAATTTGTTGTCCATAAGCAGGGAGCATCCTTCTCATGATGCAGATGAGAGTATAGATGATGGAATTCAGGCCTATCAGCAGGTTCTTTATGATGAGGATAATGAAGATAGTTATGTATATGCTCAGGGCTCACATAGTTTTTTGAGTAGCCTACAAAGACCTTCTGATGAAGAGATTAGGGCTCTCACAGCTGCAGTAGTAGCTCAAGTCAAAAGCAATTATAACCTCAGAGGTAAAGCTCAGGTAAGTAGCCCACATCAGCCAGAAGGCATTTCTACAGGTCAACCAGTGCATAGTCATAGAGGGATTGAACCACAAAAAAGGTAGTGGGGAAATAACAAGCAAAATTTTAAGCAGAAAATAGATCATGATTCTCAAAGACCAGAAAATAGAATTCCCCATGTTGAAGGTCAAAACAAGAGTTCCCAAATCAGAAATGATTATCAGGGGACTATGAAGATAAAAGCTGGATCATCTCAGGATAAAAACAAAGCCACAACACAAGCTACAACTGTGGTACAAAATTATGCTTCATTTGATATCGCTCAAGTCCTCTCTCAGGTAAAGGTTTCCGTCCCATTAATGGAACTTATGAAGGTTGAAGAAATCAAGAATAGGACAGTATCCCTAATTTCTGGAGTGCCTTGTCAAGCTAAGCAAGATGATGAAACTCAAGGTACGAAGTAGGCCATGTGCAATGAAGAAGATGAAATCCCTGAGGTGTATTTAGGGATGACCATGACAAAATACCCTTCACAAGTGGAACCATTTTATGTATCCCTAGTTATAAATGGAAAAGTAATCAGAAATTGTATGCTTGATTCTGGAGCATCCACAAACATTATGCCTTTGGCTATCATGCAACAAGCTGGGTTGAAAATAGACAAGGCATGTGGAAAATGTTATGCTATGGATGCTAGAGAGGTACCTGTCATTGGAATCATGAAGGATGTGGATTTCAGACTGACAACATATCCAGAGAGGACCTACAAAATGAATATAATAGTGGTTGACATCAAGCCACAGTATGGTATGCTGTTGTCAAGAAGGTGGGCGGCACTCATTGGTGGGAGTATGCAACTAGACTTGTCATATGCTATGATCCCTATGAATGGTAGGGATGTCAAACTGGTTAGAGAAGAAAGGTCACTAGAGACAATGGAGGACCAAGAATCAGAGGAGCATGTGTGTTTTGTGAACACCGACTGTGATAACTTCAGGGTTGTCTCAGATGATAAAGAGAAAAAAGAAAAAAATGTTTGCACTCAAGAGCTAGACCAGCAGGGTCTATGGACCATGTATTTTGATGGAGCTTGTGCAAAGAAAAGCTCTGGAGTTGGAGTTGTATTCCTGTCTCCATTTGGTAAGCTCCTAAAATTCTCCTTCTTGCTAAGATTTGCTTGCACAAACAACATTGCAGAGTATGAAGCCTTACTCTTAGGATTAAATATGGCTCTCAAACATGGAATTAAGATGTTAATGGTATTTGGGGATTCTAAATTGATTGTGTCCCAAGTTAGAGATAGGTATGCTTCAAAGAACAAAAGATTAAAACAATACAAGCATGCTGTCTGGGATACCATTGAACTATTTGATGCATTTTCAATAGGCTGGGTAGAGAGATCAAAAAATGTCATGGCTGATTTCTTAGCCAATATAGCAATAAGGCCAGATGATATCACTCTATCAGGTGTTACAAATGTTGGAGTTAAAATCAGACCTGCAGTACTAGAAAATATATGCAGTTGGCAAGTGTTTGACGATGACAAGGACTTGTTAAGATTTTTGCACTGCATAGATGAATATGAGAACCAAGAAATTAATTTTCAAAATTTTGTAGAAACTATAGATGGAAAAGAAACTCTTATGGGGAAAGAAGTAAATTAGTTGAAGACTAACAAAATCCCTAGAGGGTTAGTAGCTTTGGAAAGAGCTTTTGACAATAGAGACCAATTGGTCACAAGGACATCTCCAACAAATAAAGATGATTTAGAAGAGATAAATCTGGGGACATCTCAGGCCCCCAAGAAGGTATACATTGGCAAACAACTCAAACCACACATTAGGAGCATGTTGATTGCATTACTGAAAAGATATAAGCATGTTTTTGCCTGGTCATATGAAGACCTCAAGGCTTATAGAGAAGACCTATTCCAGCATGAGATCCCTTTGAAGCCTAGAGCTAAGCCATTTAGACAAAAGCAAAGGCCTATTAATCCCACCTTGGCTCCAAAAATGCAGCAAAAACTTAAGAAGCTTAGGGAGGCTGGAATAATTGTGCCAATTAGACATTCAACTTAGGTGTCTAACCTTGTCCCAGTTAGAAAAAAGAATGGTGATATTAGGCTTTGTGTTGACTTTAGAAATTTGAATGTATCCTCCTTAAAGGATAATTACCCATTGCCTAATATGGAAGCTATGTTACAGAAAGTGACTGGTTGTGAACTCTTATCCATGATGGATGGATACTTAGGTTACAATCAGGTGAAGGTAAAGGAATCAGAACAATACAAGACTGCCTTCACTACTCCATGGGGAACTTATGTATATGTTAAAATGCGATTTGGATTGACAAATGCAGGTGCTACATTTCAAAGAGCAATGGATATTGCTTTTGCAGGGTTGATTGACTCAATTCTGGCTATATATCAGGATGATCTGACTGCCTATTCTAAGAAGGAAGAGAAGCATTGTATGCACTTGGAGTAGATTTTCATTAGAGCACTGGAGTATGGCATTTCTTTAAATCCAAAGAAGTGTGCTCTTGGGGTAGTTGAAGGAAAGCTCCTGGGGCACATTGTTTCCAAAGATGGAGTTAGGATTGATCCTGAGAGGGTTGTTGCAATTGATAAGATCTAGATGCCAAAAATAGTAAAAGGAATCCAGTCCTTCTTTGGACAAATAAATTTTGTTAGAAGATTTGTTCCCAATTTTGCAGAAACCACAAGGAACATTTCTAAAATGATGAAGAAGGGTGAGACTGTTAGTTGGGAAGGTGAAGCAAGCAGATCTTTTCAGGACATCAAGGAAGCAATCAAGATGGCCCCTGTGCTGAAATCTCCTAATTTTTCCAAGCTATTTCAATTGTTTTCATTTGCTTCTTTCCATACTGTTGCTGCATGTTTACTACAGAAAAATGAAGATGGATTTGAGCAGCCCATAGCTTTCTTTAGTATGTCCTTGCAGGCTTCTGAGTTAAAGTATGATATCATGGAGAAACAAGCATATGCACTAGTCAGAGTGGTCAAGAGTTTCAGGCCATATCTAGTAGGATCCCAAATAATTGCATATGTGCCTCATGCAGCAGTCAAGGATATCTTCATTCATCAGGAGGTAGTAGGAAGAAGGTGCAGATGGATAAATAAACTGCAAGAATTCAACATAGAGATACAAATTATCAAGTTGGTAAGAGGACAAGGATTCACTAAGATGATGGCACAGTCAAACTTGGAAGCATGCCAAGTCAATGCGGTCCAGAATGAGAATGTCAATGTATCAAAATCTGAATGGTATAAGGACATCATATATTACTTGCAAAATCTGAATTGTCCTTCCCATTTCAGTGACAGTCAAAAGAGGACCTTAAAACTACATGCAATCAGGTATGTTATTGTTCAAGGTAAGCTGTACTGGAAGAACCCTGATGGTGTGCTGCTAAGATGTGTGGATGAAGATGAAGCTAACAATGTTTTGAATGACATGCATAAAGGATTGTGTGGTGGACATTATACTGCCCAAACAATAGCTCATAAGATCCTTAGGGCAGGATATTGGTGGCCCACTCTCTTTTCAGATGCACAAAGGTTGGTAAGGAAATGTGACCCTTGCCAAAGGTTCTCAGGGAAGTTAAGATATGAAGGTGCACTACCCCTTAGGACTATAATTGTGGATGCTCCATTTCAGCAATGGGGAATTGATTTCATAGGGGAAATTACAGAAAAGTCAAGTGCGGGACATAGTTGGATTTTGGTGGCTACTGATTACTTCACCAAATGGATTGAGGCTATTCCAACTAAGAGAGCTACAATTAAGATAGTGATGGATCTTATCCTAGAGAATATCATCATTAGGTTTGGAGTACCATTCAAGATAGTCACAGATAATGTTATGTGCTTCAGATCTGGTGAATTTGTTGATTTTTGCAACAAGTACAGGATAAATTTATCGTATGCATCACCATACCACCCGCAAGGAAATGATCAGGCAGAGTCAAGCAATAAAAGCCTCATGAAAATCATCAAGAGGATAGTGGATAAGAATAAGAGAGCTTGGGATTCAAAGTTAAAGTTGGCATTATGGGCTGACAGGGTAACAGTGAAAAAAGCTATTGGAAGGTCACCTTTTGAATTAGTGTATGGTGCAAAAGCCAGGCTGCCTATAAACAATCTCCTACCAGTTTACAAATTTATCCAAGAGAATGATGAGGAGGTTGAAGACTCCATGATAGAAAGAATAAACTAGCTGGTTGCACTGGATGAAAGCAGGAGAAAGGCCCACCAAGTCAATCTCAAGAAACAACAAAATGTGAAGTATCTGTTTGATAGGAGAGCTGCAGAAAGGAAGTTTCAGATAAATGACTGGGTGCTCATCTGGAATGCAAGAAGTTAGGACAAGGGCAAACATGGTAAGTTTGAACCCATATGGATGGGCCCATATCAGGTTTGCAATACTCATGGGGAGGATTCTTATGTCCTCCAGGCCCTAGATGGTGAGATGCTAGGATTGCCTATGCATGGTCAATTCCTCAAGTTTTATTTTGCATAAGTTATCTACCTCTATGCACATTTGTAAAAGTATGTGTATATTGTAAATATCTTGTACAGTTGGTTCCTTTTGTGTGTTTTGTCTGGTCTGCCTGGAGGTCTAGTTCTCACTGCAGCCTTGTGCCTACACGTCCCCAATTGAAGCCACTGTTGGGGCCTGCTAAATCAATCTAAACCAACTAGGTCCAAAATGTTTAATGTACAGGCACTCTCCCAGGGGGTCATCAAGTTTTTCTATCATCAAGTGTTCATCGGTGTGACTGAAGGCATCGGGCTGAGGAAATCACATTGGGCCAACGGTATTGGGTTTCACCGATCGGGGTGACTATTGTGAAGTGGCACCGATGGGATGTGCCATCGGTGGGAGTATTGCTATCGGTGAAGGGGTTTTAGGTCCTGCCGATGTGTTGGGGTCTGGCCGATGGGAATGCCATAAGTGTAATGAAGAGTATCGGGCTGATTGGTGGATGGTTCGCTGATGCTAAGGGTCTTATCAACGGAGTGTAGTTTGTTTGTGCCATCGGCATGACATGGTGTATTGGGTGGACCGGGGAGAGTTAGGCCGACAGGGTTGTTCTTACTGATGGAGATGCCATCGGTTTGATCGATGTGATCGGTGTGTCCGATGGGAGTTACTACGATGGTGTATGTTACACTGATGAAGGCGGGAGGTGGGCTGATAGGCTATTGGCAGAGGGTTCGTGGGTCGAGCAGGGTAAAATGCTTGACATTTAGCATACTTCTGGCCCTGTTTATAAATTGATAAAAAGGTCCTTGTAGGACAAATGTGGGATTTTTATTTTCACGAAGTTTGAAGAGTCAATGAAAGGAAAAGTGCTTGCGTGGCACATTCTCAGTGGTTCTCAACTTTTCAATGTGGATTTGGTGCCATGGATTTTCAAACGATGGGAGAAATAGACAGTCATGTTTTAAAGGTGGAGTATGGGTTTCCTTTGCATCTTCAGGCATGTTTTGAGCGGGAAAGTTCCATAGGAGCGCTGCGACAGTTTCCAAGAGAAGATGTGGGTTGTTGAGCCATTAATGGCGATTTGTAGAGGCATGGGCAAATGGTTGAACAACCATGTACCTGATTTATGAAAGAGAATTCTCTAGCGGTGGCACAAGGCTCGAGCTCATCTGCTCCTCGTCCTTCTCTTGCTTCTCTATGTTTTGTCCCCTGCTACATTTAATCTTTGAAGGCCTTTCCTCAGAATGAACTGTATCTGGCGAATTTTGAAATCTACCATGTCATTAATGCTGAGGACCTTCCTTGTTGTATTTAGGAAGGTTGTGCTTCTCATTTTGTGGTTGTTGAAAATTGGACATATCTGGCTTTGTAATAGGATACAACTAGTTTTGGTTGCTCTGTGCAGGAGGTCTTGTGAGTTTATGTATCTCTTGTTGTATGCCTCATGCATGAATTTACTGATTTCATGATTGGTTTTATATGAGTAATGTTGTATTTGCATGTGTCCTTCTTCTGAATCTAGATATCTAAGGGATGTCTGGGATTCTAGAATATAGATTTGCTGTATTGAATGCTTGATCTTTCAACTTCTGCTCAAGGGGTAGATTAAATTGTTTTTAGATTAAGTGTTGGGAAAGATACACTGCAATAGGGATACCATAAGTAGAGATAACTTAACACTCTATTCTGGGAGGTATCTGTAAGGCAGATACCACAACATCCCGTTGAAATCCAGTTTTAGTGTGTTCATGCTGATCATTCACAGGGGTATGTCTACTGACTCCGAGCCCAATAGATAGGCACCAATCTAGCTCTGCATTGAGATTACATACTAGGTCCTAGTTTTACATCCAAACACACAGAAAATCAAATTCAAACTTCCAAAACAACCTTTAGTACTGTAGAAGTAGTTTAGGACCAAGATCCTTTGATTCACAACTGAACATAAGCCCAAAGCTAGCCCCTTTGCACTTATCCCACAGTTTTGGTCTTCATATAGGAGGATTTATCTGCTTTGTATCAACATCCCAAGCCAACCCACAAGCATATTCTCATGGGTGTTGAATAGGGAATACCCCCCTAGGTTTTGCAGAGCCTGAAGAAGAAGAGGAGATAAAAATAGAGTCTATCTCCTACACTATTGGCCCCTGGCCCGGGAATCCTGTTGATCAATGATGGCTACCTTGTAGGGATACTGGGAACAAGCATCCAGTTAGGGAAAAGACCAACATAACCCATGGTGTACCATTAGATATACCAACATTCATATTTTGGGTTGAGATATGTTTGAGGACTTATGTGCTAGTGAATTAGGCAAAGGGGGAAATGCTTGCAATATGGTTACAACCTTTCCTTTTGCTACCTTGTCACTATGTGTGCCTATGATGTGCATATAATCCCATCACCTTGTGTATATATGTTGCCTGCATGAGCTAATCACATTGTGTATATGTGAATTAGTCACATTGTATATATGTGATGCCTACACGAGCTAATCACATTGTGTATATGTGAATTAGTCACATTATGTATATGTGATTCCTACACAAGCTAATCACATTGTGTATATGTGATATGGGTGTGCATTAATCACACTGGGTATATGTGTTGTAAGCATGAGATAGTCACTCTATGTGTATGTGACGCATGCATGAATTATTCTCCCTATGTATATATGTTGTATGCATGAGATAGTCACTTTGAGTGAATGTGATGCATGCGTAAGTTATCCACTCTATGTATAGGTGGTATGTAGGAGCTAGTCACATTATGTATATGTGACATATAGATGAGTTATTCCCTTTATATATATGGGTTGTACCCATGAGCTAGTTGCACTTGAATGTGTAACCCATGTGGTAGATAGTCACATTGCGTACAAGGAATGTATGCTTGAGTCAGTCACTATGTGGGAACAAGTAATGTTTATATGAGTTGGTCACTACGTGGTTATGTGTGTTTTCATACCTTAATGTTGGCGGTGAACTAACCTTTGATCGGATTGCATTTTCTATCATACTATTGCTTATGAATTGAATTGGGATCATAGGGTTTACTTAAAAGATATGATTTAAAAGTGAGACTAGAGATATCATATCAAAGGAGAGGATGCAGTCTCTCTACTGTTGATATATGAACTACTGTTGATATATGAACTACGGGCCATTGCAAATGAACCCTCAAGGTTTAGGTCTGGGTCTAGGGATGACCTTGACCTTGTGAGCTTCCCATACTCTAGTGTGAGTATATGAGTTGTGGCATAGAGTTGTTGCCATGACTACGGTTGGTAAGTCTCTGAAGTTAGCACTTCTAAAAATCAAATAGAAGATGCTTGGGTGATTAAGATAGTACTTGGTGTTAAAAAATGGTAGTAACCAGGGTGGTTATTACAATATATCACTATTTAAACCTGAAATCATTCAATATGTGAAGAGAGTGGATGTAACTGCAACCAATGACATAATGTGGCTCCTAGCACCTAGTAAAGTGAATTGGTTATTAAAGAATGTAACTTCAAATGGAGAAGTGGGTTAAGGCTTGTGACATTAACAATCAATCTAGGATAAAATATTTCAAGTTAATCTAGTAAGGTTGCCAATATTTCATGAGGATAAGGATTGGAGTACAAGATGAACCGAATGGCTACTCCATACAATATGTAGCCCTCTAAAAGCTAGGGATGCCAACACAAGGTCATGATAAGTGCAGTATTCAATAGAAATATAAAAGATAATATAAACCCATAGCAAAGAATCTTGAACTATCTTGACACAACCCACCTTTTAAAAAAATGCCCATATTAATGGATTGAGATTTTAAAATAATTACCCATACCATGTCATAGTGCCTATTAGGCTAACCGATTCTCCTACTTGTATTTTCTAGGGGCCACAAACATCAAGATTAAAAAATTGGATTTCATCTCCTAATTAAGGGCTTAGAAGGGCTTAGAAGTTGAATATGTATCTTTTATTGATGAAAACATTATGTAGAAATAGAAACATAAAAAAGTAGAGAAAGAGGAAGATAAGTGGAATATAGATACTCGTATGGACCTGTGCCAAATAAATAGAACAAAGTAGTTCATATCTATATAGTCCTTATGATTATGATTTTGCATGTAACCTCAAGGTAAATTTGTGTTTTGAGGGACCTGTGGGAGTGGGTACCCCTCTTTTAGTCACTACCAGTTTTCCAACCATAGTGGCCAAACCCTGTCAGACCTATAGTCCCTTCCATCAAATCAATAACCTACATTTCTTGAGGATAGAAATCTTAAATATAAGATGTGTGCATGTTCTTGTATATGGTATCACACTTGTGTTAACTAGTGTTTCTTCAAGTTTCAAGGTCGAGTTTTGAGGACAGCAAAAAAAATTCTAGATTTTTGGGGATAGCAGGGGGAAGCTAATAAAATAGAATATAAAATTAATATTTGAATTTTTAAAATACAAATAAATAAAAAATACCTAAAAATAATATAAACAAACCAAAAGAAGCAGAAATTCTAAAGATTTGAGTACAATAACAATTCATTAATTGCATTTTAGCTCAAAATTTACTATTTTTTCACAATGGCTCCTACTACTGCAACTACATCTTACCCTAAGGCAGCTTCTCTAGTTGTTCCTATTTTCATCTTCTCAGCTGACAGTCCTAGTGTGCATGGATTTTGACCAATGCTAGGACAAAAGGCTTTTTGCCATTCAGATAGGCTTTTGCAAAGTCATTTTTGTTTGAATCAATTGGGGATCAGTCCATTGTGGCTCCAATTTCACCCAACCAACCCTATTTTCAGCCCCATGGAGATCTCTCTACTCCTTCAAAGGGAATGGTAGCACTCCCTTGATAGAATTTGCTTTAGTTCTGAAGGCAGAGGCTATTTGCGTGGTGTTCAAAGAAGGAAGAGACCCTTCCCTATTGGTCTTCTACAATTGGAGATGTTACAGTTCATGCTATGTTATTGGGTGAGGTCATGTCTGGATTGGAAGGAGGCAGATCTTTTGTAGAACATGCTTCTACTCATTCAGGTCTAACCTTGATATGTAAATCTAAGAAGACTTTGTTGTTGTTCATGGGCTCAGAGGTTGTAGAGGTGGCACATGATGTTGAGTTTGATATGATATGTAGATTTCAAAATCCATGACTGAGTATGGTTGATCTCTGTGTGTGGGTTTGTAATATGTGTAAACCCTTGTTGTCTAATATTTAGTCCTTGATCCCTGTGCTCAGGGATTTTTATTGTAGTGTACAACTCATCAAAAGACAAGAAGTTTCACCTCAATCTGATCCCTGGTCATGGAGGAAGGCGCAACGCTATGTTTAAAGCACTGGTTTCCCAGACTTTATTCCCTCCTTTGGCACCTTCTCTTTGGTTTCAGTTTGGGTTCACTCACCAGACCTGCCTCTATAGTTTTGGCAGCCCTCCAGTTTATTAAAAAGTGGAAATTCTTTTGGTAAATTTCTCTCTATTCACATATCTAAATCATTTGACAAGTGTGATTCTGCTTCCTAAAAACTATAAAAGTTTAGATTCAAAAAAGATGATGATTGGATACAATGTTTTATTTGCACCCCTCATTCTCCATCACAATAAATATCCAAAAGGGTAAATAGTTGTAGAGGTTTGTGAGGCACACCCTTGTGCGACAGGTTTATTTGCACTTTTAGACCCAATTTATATTGCTTCAGCCAGGCTAAGGGTTTGGTAAATGGAATTGTGACCTTATCTAAGAGACAATATGGTGTTATTGTGGATCTATTTATAGGGTGGTTGTGTTAATTTGAGTATGCGTAGGAGATGTACACCTTAGCTTGGATTGATTGGTTTATCACCTAATTGTGCTTGAACAAAATCCTTACTGAATTAGAGTGAGGCCACCTTTGTTGCACCTCCTGATTTGACTATGAGACTTGTTGTTTGGATTATATTTGACATTTAGATATTTTTGGGGACAACCGATCCCTTCTATTTAGACATTCGATGGTTTTATTTTGTGATTTGACTAGATAGATGAGTGATTATATGATGATGCTATATCTTACATGTTAGAGTATATTTTGCTTCTAATATGATGAATGTTGTATAATATTTGATACAAAGGAAATGTTGTATTGAGATAATTGAGTTGTTGAGATATTATGTCATTTTATGATTCCATGATCCTGATTGTGTTATCTAAAGTATAATTGCTTTGAGAATCAAGTGAATTTTATCATGTGATATATTTGAGAATGTATGAACTTGTGCAATCATGTGTGTGCATAATTTAATTGCTTCAGCTATGATATAACTTGGGCTATTGATGTGTTTGTGTCATGTGCAGGTATTTTCTATGGCTAATAGAATCTAGAAGTCATACAAATAACCCTGAGTAATTATCCTTGTAAAACCAACCTAGTCCCTAATGTGGACTAAGGTTAATTGTGTTTGAGCAAGAATGTAATGTGTTTATTCTTGATTTTGATTTTTAATTTGAGTCTCCTAAGGTTGACTTAGGTTGAGTGGATGGTGAGTGTCATCCATGTGTCATTTTTGTTCATAAGTTTTAAGGGCTTTTTAATTGATGTTTTTTGAGCTTTTTAAGGCTAATTTCATGTGTTTAAGAGGCCTAGGTCAAGTACCTATGCGTTAGGTACCTTATAGACCTAAAATCATGAGTTTTAACTCATATTTGGGCCCTTTTTTAACCCTAGGAGTTAGGTGGCGAGATTAGGGTTTTTGGCTAAGGATTGGGTGACTTGTCTCATTCAATCCCACAACCCAAGGTTCTTGAGTGAGCTTAGGGGAATCCCAAGGGTCTCACATGTGTGAACACACAATGTAAGAACCTTTGGGAAGTGAACCCCAAATACTTCCCTCTTCCCCATGTATCACACATGTGTGAGTAGAAATATGGGGAGATGTGCCTTGGAGAAGGAATGGGAGGTTGACAAGTGTCACCTCCCTACTCCTCCATATCTCACACTTGTGTGAGAGCATTTGTGGGAGGTTGTGCTTGTAGGAATGAATGAGAAGGGTTTTGAAACCCTATATATCTCCCTCTTGTGGAGGTGAGAAGGGTTCTTCCATTTTGGGTTTTGGTATTTGATTTTGAGAAGGAGCTTAGTCTTGGAGAGGAATAATTATGCAAGGATCTTGGACTTGGGCTCTTTAGTTCTTCACCAAGCATCGTTTATCACTTGAGGCTTGAGAGGTAGGCTCTCAAGGCTTCAAGTCCATCTTATTCTTGTTTATTTTTGTATCTTGGCATGTAGTTATGTTATACTTTTGTTTCTTGTAATTCTTGTGATGTTGTAATGGGTTAAGGGTTGTTTTAGTGAGCTCTCCATGTGAGAGAGCTCACTATGTGTTGGGTAAGCGAGGAGATAACCTCCTTGGGGAAAACCCCTCCTTGTAAAGGAGTTTGATGGCTATGGCCTTGTTTATGGGAAGATTTGATAGTTTTGTGTATGGCAAGAGTGCCTTGATATTATTTGGAGTTATAAGTGATTTGATAGTTTTGTGTATGACAAGAGTGTCTTGATATTATTTGGAGTTATAAGTGGTTTGACAGAAAGAGGCTATTTTATGTGGATGTTATGATATTTTGGGTACTTTGGTTGGTTTGGTTTTCCCCTTGAGTTGAGTGAGTCTACTCTCTCTCTTAAAATCCATTTGTATTGATGTAGTTTGTTGAGTCTCCTTGGGTAGGTGTTATTGTGTATTCATTTGAGTGTGTGTGTGTGTGTGTGTTTGAAACCCCTTTGTGTGAGTATGAGCCCGATTATCTTGTGGACCTCCTAGCTCAGGGGTGGCTTGCTTACAAGCCAATGGTTGAGAGGTTAGCTTCCCTTAGCCTTTGGAATATTTTCATTTTATTGCAGGTTTGGCTCTTTGAGAAGAGATTGGAAAAAGGATTCTTGAAGTAAGGAGAGTTTTGGGATTGTTGAAAAATTTAAGGCAATATACATGCCTTGACTCCTTTGAGCCTGTAACATCAGAAAATGTCCCCTTGGGGGATTTTTCCTCATAAGGTTTAGCTCCTGAGTCTTCAGCATGCATTTAGGACATCTTAGTTCATATTTTGGCATCCCGATGGAATGAGACCTAGGTTCCATGACAAATTGGACCTAGGTGGACCCCTTGAGTTGTACCCTGCCCAAAATAGGGGGGAGGACTTAGGTGCTCACACCCTAGTCTTGCCCTATTTTGGGGTAGCTCTAATTTCTGGGTGTTGGTTTGTGACTATTATTTGGTCCCTTTTCTAACACGGTAAGTTTAAATTACGAAAATCTTTTGAGAGTGTTTGTAGTTGCATATAAAAGCATGTTTGCGCATTCATTTGTAAACTAGATTTCAATTAGATGATTACTAGCAAGCTATTGTGTTCTCGAGATGATTCAAGGCTTTCATTGTGTTGCAAGAGCAGACTTGTGTGGTGTATGTGTTTGTGTTTGTAGATTTGAGCATCCATTCATCATGGAATGAAGATCATCTTCCTCCCATGATATCTTCATTACAAGGTGACATTATATTATGTTTTTATAATTGATTCATTTGGTTTTTTCCTCTGCCTCACAAGGGCACACTCTTTATCTGACAACGGTGTTCAGAGACTTAAGTGTCCTTTGAGGCTTGATTGAGGCAAGCCTCTAAACACCACAACCCCCAAACCAAGTCTTGTGATTATAGGTTACAGGTGTCGCATTTGGGAAAAGTGGAGTTGCATGAAGGATCAACAAACATCAGGGATTTAGAATTTAAAGAGTTACAGGGCACTGGTGCATTTCCAGGATTTGGGCACTCGTTCCAGTGTCCTCTACAGATGAGTTTCCAAAAATAGAAGTTACAAGGTTGATCAGTGTCGGATGGAGGTCCAGATCTCATGAAGAAACTTGTACCTTAGACTTGGGTGCCTGCTCTAGTGTCCCTAATTATTCCACTTCAGAACCCTAAAAACAAGTACTCTGTGATTTGGTATTTTACTCTTGTATGCAAGAGCTTTTTCTATTAATCGTCAATTTGTTGTCGTATTTGCATAATTAGGGTTTTTAATGGCCAATTGAGCATAAGAGAAGGAAAATTGATCATTAAATTCCCTAATCCAAGTTTCCCTACATCTCATAGCAACCTAGGGTATGATAGTGCTCGCCACTCGACCCTAGATCCTTGAATGTTAAGTGGAAAGGCGGATTTAAACATCAAAACACTAAAACATTAACAAACCCAATTTTCCACCTAAACATTTTGGTGAACCCATGTTTTTAGACTTAAATTGCAACTTACTGAGTTTGTGTCTTCATATTGGGATTGATTTCATTCATTCATATAGTCATTCATTTTATTGCATTGAGAAAAATTCAAAAAAAATTAAAAATTTGGAAAACTTCAAAAAAATTGCATTGTTTGTCTCACTAAATTGCATCAATTCTTTCTATATTTTCCTAATTCATGATTTTTGCATTAGATATGATATAAACTATATAAAAACACAAAAATTCAGAAATTTGCATTGCATTTTCATTATTAATTTGCTAGGGTTTTGTGGAAATTTTGACAATTTTATATAACCTAGCAATTCCAAAATCTAGGGTTTGTACATAAAATCTTTTCTCAGATTTTTATACTGATTTTAGAGGCTCATTCAAATTAAAATTTGGCTATAGTCTTGTATTTTAGTGTAAATTTGCATTTAGATTTAAAATATTTGCAATTTTGCATAGAAAATTTCAACAAAAACTAGCAATTTTGATGCATTTTCATTAGATTTGCATTGGCATTTTGCATATTCAAGCTTGAAAATAATTTTTAGATATAAGAGTATTTAATTTCTATCATAAATCAGACTTCAAAACAATCACATAGCATTTTGTCCCAAGATCTCAAACCTAGGGCTTCAAAAACATTGATTTTCACTAAATTTGGCCTTATCGACTCTATAAACTTGCACCATAGAAGTGTTGTGAAAAAACATTTTGCACTTATTTTCTATTATCAGGGTAATTATCTTCTACCCCTCCTAAAAATATTCACAACCCCCTTTTATCGGGCTCTTGTAGTGAAAATTTGATGAAAAACTACATATTTTGGCTATTTTTGCCCTAGGGTTTGACCTAGTTTGCACTCCAAGTGTGTTGTGATCAATTTTATGGATTGAGTTGACTGATATCATCAGTATTACTTGTTTTACATCCTAAAATTCATTACAACACCCTCTTTTCTAGGTCTTGGAATTGAAAAACTGTGAAAAATAGCCCATTTTTGCTATATTTTCACTAGGATTTTACCTTAAGTGGCACTAAAAGTGTGTTGTGTTGGGAACTTTGACACTAAGTTACTGTTATTACTAATATTATTTTATTTCCATCATAATTTTCCTCACAACACCCTTTTTTATGCTCTTTTGCATTGAATTTTGGTGGAAAAAGTGTCTATTTTGACATATTTTCACTGTAGTTTGACTTGGTGTTTTCTCAGCTTTGCATCAAGAGTGTGTTGAGAAGGATCTTGTTGCTATCTTGGACTGATATCAGACATATAACTTTCTTCCCCTAATTAAAATCCTTACAACACCCTTTGTTTCACCTAATTGCACTGGAAAAAGTACAAAATCAAGCATTTGAGGCTATCTTGGACATATCATTTTGCACTTGCCTTTGACATACTTTTGGAAATTTATAAAATCTGATTTGAGATTTATTTATATATCATGGCTACTTCTTTGGAAGATTTGTTCACATACATAATAGACATGGATCATTTCTCTAAATTCACTAATAAACATCCTCAACTTCTGGAACAAATAGCACACATTCATGACGTTAATCTCTCTATGTGCTCGACATACGAAATACTTTGTTATATTTCTGATTTGGATAGCTTCACAAGTTTCATGGGAATATACCCTTGGATATTGGATGATCTCACTAAATTCATGATCAATAGTACATATACTAGTGATGACCTCAAGATGTTAGATGAAGCCTTAGATGAATTTATAGAACATTCCACTACGACACCTATTGCTAAAACATGTGATGATAACTTTGGTTTACCTTATGAGCCCTCTCCCAAAGTTGTTCCACCTCATAAGAACACTTTGATGCAAGATGATGATATCATTGACACATCTCTTAACATGATGCCACCAAATCTTCATTCTAATGCTCACTCTGGCCAAGATGAAGCATTAGCAAATGAAGAGCCATCACCACTTTGTCATTCCAATGCTCTCCTTGGCCAAGAAGAAGCATTAGTGAATGAAGAAATCCCTTCAACAAAGAACATTCTATGGATAGACAATGAGCTTTCATCTAACAACAATAAAAACTCTATCATAATGCATGAAACCTCTATGGATCATCCTAGCAACATTGTTCCTTTAGTTGATTGTTCATACACTTTGGATTTCACTAAGGAAGAGAAGACCTTTAATGTCCCTCCTTTGTTTGAATACTCAAGTCATTTGGACATCACTAAGGATGTAACACTAGTGGATGAGGAGAAGTCTCTCACATTAAATCCTTCAAGGATGCATGTTGAGATCACTCAAAATAATTTGCTTCTCTCGCCACCTAAGAGGATAGCAAATGTGTGCACTAATGAACTTCAGCAAAAAAACATTCCACCTAACATTGAATCAAACCAAGAAGCATTTAAGAATGAACAAAAGAATAATGACAAAAACTTGGCAATAGTACCTTATGTTGGTGCCTGCATAAACATTCAGGTTTCAGGGATTTAAACCTGCAGGCCCCTTCACAAAAATCTAAAAAATTCTAAGTCTTTCGGCCTTTGCAGTTGAAAAGTGCAAAAAACAAGTTGCATGCATATATCTTCGTATATACATGGCTGTTTGTATGTATCTTTGTACATGCAGCTTCAAATGTACATTCAGGCATACAAGGTGGTTTGTATGTTCAATCGGATTCAAAAGGTGCAAAAATGGTTGCTTGTATGTCACAAATTTTGGGAATATTCCCCGCTTGTATGTGAGGGTTTGCATGTATATTTGTGTTGTATGTTTAGACATGCAATAGGTAGATACAATGACAACATGCAAAGAAAATATACATCGGTGCACATACAAAGAAAATGTACATTGCAAAAATACAAGGATGGTGCAATGCAAAGTCAACATACAAAGAGGCCGACATACATTTGCTATAGTGACAGAGGGTCATTGGCATGACAAGATGCATCGGTAGCCAACTCCAAAGTTTCCCTGACGGCCGATGCATATACAAGAAGAAATATGCAAGGGGCGCATACAAAGAAAAGATGCATGCAAGGCAAGAACCAAACGGTGGGACCCACTGATTGTGATTGTATGTTCACACATGCAAAGGAGCATGCATTCCCGAGATGCAAGGCCCGGACTCGAAAAGGTATGCAATGTAGTTGATAAAGGTAGAAGTCTGAGTGAATGTATGTTTTCCTTGTATGTTCGCATTTGTATATGTGATATACATTGGTTATATACATTCACCACATACAAGCCGGACCTGACTTAAAAAGTCAAATTTGGCAAATTCAGTGGTGGGGTCCGCAGATTGTATGTTAGGTGCTTGTATATGTCAATACACAATGAAAGATGCAAAGAGATAGATGCAAGGCTTAGACCCAAATATGATTTCAATGTGCTTTATAATCTTTTGATGTCCGCAGGATGTACATTACACATTGTATATATGCAATGTACAAGGCTGTATGCAAAAGAAAATGTACAAGGTGGGACCTGAATGCGATTTCAATTTGTTCTATAAAATTAGGGGTCCACACCTTGTATGCAGGCAGTTGTATGTATATGCATGCTCTTTTGCACATACAAGGCCAAAAAAGGCAAAATATGGCGGAAAGGGCAAAATGCATGTTTGCGATGGGAAAAGTCAGCGATGGAAGCACAGGGTGCCTACATGGCATAATTTCATTGGCCAGCGACTTGTATATTCAAATTGAGACCATAGATCTTGGCAATGGGGAAAATTGACGACTCTATTCATATGAAGAGTTTTCCACACTTCTATAGTGGCATTCTTGGCAGGAAAAGTTGCAAAGCACCAGTTTGTTGCGTTTCCAAGGCTGCGAGTTGGTATGCCATTAATGGCAGGTTTGCAAAGAAGTATGGGTTGAGTTGACAAGTCAACCACCTGATTTAGGGAGAAAATCTTGAGGCGACGGTGCAGATCCAGATCTCATATGCTCTTTCCTCTATTTCTCTTGGCTGCATTGAATATTTTTGGGCATCATTCTCAAGATGCAATGTATTTGGCAAATTTTGAGAAGACCATTGTACTAAATGTTGAGTGCATGTTCCTTCTATAAAAAGCAGGTTGTGTTACTCATTTAAGGTTGTTGAAGACTTGGGCATTTTTTAGAAAAAATAACAAAAAACAAAGCATTTTCTGGGTTGTTCTATTTCTTTTTAGAGTTTATGAGTTGCATTTTGAATGTATTTTGCACATATATTTAGTTTCATGTCATGTTTATATGAAAAATACATTATTGCATGTGTTTATCTGTCTATCTCCATTTGTTGTATGTATTTTCTTCTTTTGAATATGGTTGCTAAGGGTTTCTCAGATTCTAGAATACAGACTTGCTATATTGCATGCTTGATCTCTGACTTCCATTTAAGGAGTGGGTTAAAGTGTTTTAGATTAAGTATGGAGAAGAATGTACGTCAGCAGGGATGTTTCTAAGTAGAGGCAGCTAAATACTCAGTCTTGGGTGGTATTTGTAAGGCAAATACCAGTTCTGACCCCTTGAAACTTGGATGCCAGTTGCAAACCATTCTTTTGTATACATCTAGTTGACTCCTTGCCCTGAGATAGGCACCAATCTGCTCCCTGTGTAGTAGTTATGATCCAAAACCCCCTGTCTTGCATCCAAAACTTAAAACAAATCATTTCTAATTTCCAACATGTTAGTTGTAGGAGTAGGAATAGGACCCCTGCATACTCTCATACCCAACCAGTTAGATATGTCTAAGAATGTTGCCAGCCTAGTGACTTATCTTGCAAATCTTGGTCCAAACATAAGAGTATTCTGCATGTTGTTGTAAAGCCAAATCTTTTGTCATTGGGTGAATCAAAGTTAAATCTTTAGCTATAGGGATACCCCCCTTGGTGCGGCAAAACTAGAAGTGAAGGGGAGGCAGCTCACACAACCTCCTATATTAGTTGGCTGAATCTGCCTGTGCATTGGAACTGGCAAACCCTTTGCTGATTCAAGAGAAAACTCCAACACCTTACACACCTTTTCTCCCTAACATTTGTGATTGGAAAGAAGATGATTTGATTGTTGATGACTTCTAGCATGGGCCTCTCTACAGGTAAGTATTTCTACGCCTTTATCTCTCTCGTGATGTGCTTCCCCCTGTAATGTGTTATGTGTTGTTTAGGCCTCCTGGGATGGCCTCGGATTCTCCCGTAAGGTCCAGGATACCAGGAGACCACCTTTGTTGTGACCTTCTATTTGTATCATCATTCTTCTATATTGCCTCTCTCTGATTTCATTATTGTGTGTTGTGTCTTACAGACATAGCATTGTGGTTGGTGACCTGGGGGCACCCTCCTACATGACTGTCCCTAAGACACTTGTTTCTCCTCTCTTATTTATTGTTTCCCTTCCTCTAGTGTTTCCATCTAGCAGGTGGATGACGAAAAACATTTATATTGATGCGGACCTAGTGTCCCTTTTGAGAGCAATCAAAAAATGGATGTTGAATATTAACAATGCATTGACTGATGAACAACATCAATCCTTGCATGAAGTATTGCATACACACTCAGCAGCATTTGCATGGGATTACAATGACATTAGAGGTATTGATCCTACATTATGCATTCAAAAAATATATATTGATAATGGCTATAGACCCATTAGGTAGCAGCAGAGGCGCATGAACCCCAAACTCAGAGAGATTGTGAAAGTTGAGCTTCAAAAGCTTCTGGACGCAGGCTTTATATACCCCATTTTAGATAGTGAATGGGTTTCACCTTTGGTCATAGTGTCCAAGAAAGGTGGCAAATGGAGAGTTTGTGTTGATTATCGGGAACTGAATACTACTACCAGGAAGGATCACTTTCCATTGCCATTTAGTGATCAAGTTCTTGACTCTTTAGCAGGCAAGAAATATTTTTCCTTTCTTGATGGTTTTAGTGTCTATAACTAGACTAAGATTGCTCCAAAGGATCAAGATAAGACAATGTTTACTTGCCCTTGGGGGACATATGCGTACTATGTCTTACGCTTTGGTTTGTGCAATGCTCCAGCTGCATTTCAAAGAGCAGTCCTCAGTATTTTCTTTGATTTTGCCCATGACAACATGGAGATTTATATGGATGACTTCACCACATATGGTGACACATATGATGAAGCTTTGCATAATTTAGAGAAAGTGTTGAAGAGTTGTACAGAGCACAACCTCTCTTTGAGTAATGAAAGGTGTTTTTTGGTGATGACACAAGGAATAGTTTTGGGACATTTTATCTCAAGTACAGGAATACAATTGGACCCAAAGAAGATTGAAGTTATTTCCACCCTGCCTATTCCATAGAAACAAAAGGATTTCAGGAGCTTCCTGGGACATGCAGGATACTATAGGAGGTGCATTTAGGATTTTAGCAAGATTGTTGCACCTCTATTTACTCTGCTAACCAAAGATAGTGAATTTGAATGGACACCAGATTGTCAGACTTATTTTGAAAAGCGCAAAACATTCTTGACACAAGCTCCAATTCTCAGAGGTCCAAATTGGACACTACCTTTTCACATCCACACTGATGCATCAGACTTTACCATTGGGGAAGTTCTAGGCCAGCAAGAAAGAACTAAGGAACATGCAATATACTATGTCAGTAAAAATCTGCAAGGAGCTGAAGTAAACTACACTGTGACAGAAAAAGAGATGTTGGCAGTTGTTTATGCAATTAAGAAATTCAGGCACTACATAACTGGTTACAAAGTATTCATACATACAGATCATGCAACCATTAGATATTTGATGAACAAGCCAATAGTGGGTGGAATACTTGTAAGATGGTTATTGTTGTTACAGGAGTTTGATATTACATTTGTGGATAAACTAGGCAAGGCTAATGTAGTTGTTGATTTTTTGTCTAGACTACCTACACCATCCTCAGAAGGAGTGGTTGATGATTCTTTTCCTGATGAGCATCTATTTTCTCTAACTATATAGACTCCATGGTATGTAGATATAGCCAATTATTTGGTTACGGGGTAGATTCCAAGATACTTCTCTCCAAAGGAGAAGAGGCATCTAGTTCACAAATGTTTCTCCTACTCTTGGATCTCTGGATTCCTATTTTACACTGGCCTAGATAATATTATGAGAAGATGTCTCAGAGAGGATGAAGTGTTTGATGTAATGAAGGCCTGCCATGATGAACCTTATGGGGGACATTTTGCAGCCAAGAGGACAGCCTTCAAAATATTGACAATGGGATATTACTAGCCAACACTTCATAAAGATGATGTCAAGTACACTAGAAGTTGTGATAGATGTCGAAGAATGGGAAGACCTACAAGAAGTGATGAGATGCCTTTGCAACCATAGATTTCATTGGCTCCTTTTGATAAGTGGGGACTAGATTTTGTGGGTTCTATATTTCCTACATCCAACAACAAAGAATATATCCTAGTATGTATTGATTACTTAACTAAATGGGTTGAAGTTAAGGCATTATACTTTGCCAGAGATGGCAATGTGGCCAAATTCCTATATGAGGACATTAGATCAAACATAAGAAATCTACTCCCTACCATCCTCAATCTAATGGTTAGGTGGAAGTCACAAATAGGGGGATTGAGAACATCTTGAAAAAGACAGTACAACTTCATAGAAGAGTCTAGGTTTCTAGGCTCCCAAAAGTTGTTTGGGCATACAGAACAACCTAGAAGACAACTACAGGGTTTACACCTTATGAGTTAGTCTATGGCAAGACAATAGTCCTGCCTATAGAATTTAAACACAAAAACCTAAAGATAGCAGTGGAACTAGGAATGGATTTGACCTCAGCCCAACAGGATAGGCTACACCATTTGAATGATTTGGATGAAATCCAATTGGAGGCCATTCATCACACAGAGGTCATATAGAAACAAAGAGCCAAATGGCATGACAAGTACATCAAGACTAAAGAATTCAATGCTGGTGATTGGGCACTCCTTTATGATTCAAGATATAAGGATTTCAAGGACAAGCTTCAGTCTCGTTGGTTAGGACCCTATGAGATTAAACTAGTCTTTCCTAATGGTGCAGTTCAATTGTAAACCATTGATGAAGTTCAATTTTCATTGCTTGTAAATGGGCACAGGCTGAAACTGTATAAAAAACCACTTCAAAAGGATGACTTTCTTGTTTCTCTAACTACTCAGTGTGGTACTCCTAGTACTCTAGATGAAGGTTCTGTAACACCAGTTGATACACCGTCAGATCTTGATCCACCAATGTTATCCAATGATGTGGAGGTTGAGTTGCAATACTCAACCCCTATTGTTGAAACCTAATTTTTATGCTTTATAAATCACATGCACACACTGCACATTGTACATGATGACCACAGTCAATTTCAAAGGAACCTGTTGCAGTTGGGCCCTGGTTTACTATTTCTGAACATATTTGGTTGGGACCTGTGCTGCTGGTGCCTGTAGCAACAAGTGTCTATAGAGATTTTAAAAAATTTGGCAAACATTCCATTCTTTTTCCCATGCATTTCCTTACAACTACACGTGTTTCATCCACCTTCAATAATCCAACGGTTGTGGCATGCTTGTTCGAATTGCATTCACCAACTATTACATCAACTGTTGTGGTCTGTCACATCACATAAATTCCAATGTACTCGCCACCCTTCCATCTACTCTATGCATATCACTCCACTCGTGCCAAATGAATGCCAATGTACTGATCTCCTTTTCTAAGGCAACCCGCTCCATGCTCTCCATAATCGATGCACATAAGGTAACCTTTTAATGATTATCTTAAAATTTCTATTTATATTCATTATTACTAAGTGTTTATCTCATGCATGTGACAATATATCACCCTTTTCATGCAATCATTACTCTTTCATCCCTGCACATTCATTTGTGAAGTGTGGTCACTTCACCTTTTAGTTGGGGGGAGGGGTATATGGTCAGTTTTTATTTTTTTAATTTTTACCATCAATCAAATTTTTAAGTTGCTGTCAAGGTTTTCTTGTGTCATTTTCCATGATAGTCGACATGCCCTAAATTGTGAGCTTGTTATTTCCCTATGAGTGAGCTGAAATTTCAAATTTTTACTAACAAAAAGCTCCAAAAGCTACAGTGGGGGGGGAAAGAATTGAAAGACAGTTTTCTGATGGTGGTAAAATTGAAATTGGGTAGAATTAAGAAGTGATAAAAGTGCTCTCAGAAGAGATCCATTAGTGCATAAGGAGATATTGGAAGATGTATTGGTTCTTCCACTCTTTACTAGAGTGGGATGGTTAGACTATTTTCTGAAATTAACGGAGTATGATAATGATATGGCAAGGGATTTTGCAGTAACTTTGTAGTATGATGAAGTGACAATGAGGGGATTAGTTGTGGATGCCTCTGAAACAACTATTGCCCAAGTAACCAGATTACCACGAATAGGGTCTGAGTATCTAGCCTGTGCTGATGCAGCAATGGCGAGGGAGGAATTTTGTGAGCGTGGTGAGAACCTAGATTCAACCACTCAAGGTACAAAAAGATTATCCCTTCTGTTCTTTTGGGAGAAATGTGCCTCGTATATTATCAAATATATTACATGTGATGGTCAACATAACTTGTTGTATACTGCACAATTTAAGTTGTTGAATCACCTGCACCATGACAAACTGGTTGATGTTCCCAATCTGTACAATATGTTGAAGAGAATGGCATTTGAGTATCAAATTGTTGAATCACCTACGCCATGACAAACTAGTTAATGTTCCCAATTATCTATACAATATGTTGAATAGAATGGCATTTGAGTATCAAAAAAGACAAACAGAGACTACATTGTCATCATTGTTTGATAGCTCTACTAGTTAAAAGGAGTTTGAGAATCCAACACCCACAGGTTAGCTGGGATACTTTTAAACAATGCAAGGATATTTTAGAATTACTAGAAATAGATGAACCTCAACAGGAGCTAGAGCCAGAAGCTGAACCTAATGTTGAACCAGAGGATGAACCTAAAATTGAGCCTAAACAGGAAGAGTCGTAGGAGGAAATTCCTCTAGAAACTAGGCCGATGAAAGTAGAAGAAACCTCAATTCCTAACCCTAAACCTATGAGAGGAACTATGAGAACTGATGCTTCTACTTCTTCTAAAAAGAAGAAGAGTAAGAAGAATGTGGAGAACCATAAGATCATTGAGAAAGAGAAGGATGCAGGGGAGATGAAGAAGAGGAGAAGTCAGAAAAAGAGAAAAAGTGAAGAGAAGCCAGAAACTGTCACATCTAGGCGTTCAGGAAGGCTGATGAGGCAGAATGTAGGAAAAAGAGTTGATGAGGAACAAGGGGAAGTAGAAAAGGAAGAAGCATAGTAGCAGCAAGATCCAACATTGTTGGACACAGCTTTAGAGAAGGAAGGAAATGTCCTTGGAAATACTCCTACTGATGCCAGTGTACCTGCCAAATGAAGAAGGTATGTTTCTTCATCCTCTAGTTCTGATTCAGAGGACATTTTCATTGCAAGAAAAATATGAAAAACAGTTCCTGGCAGCCCTGTTAGAGAAGTTTTTGATGTTACTAAAAATAAGGATGAAGGTTTTGATTTTGAAAAAGAAAAAGAGTTGTTAGAAGATAGAAATATGAGACAAGAACTTCATGAAGCCCTTAATAGAATCAAACAGTTAGAAGAACAAGTGAAACAGTATGAGGAAAAGGATAGGGAGAAAGAGATAAGAATAAAAGAATTGGAGGAGAAAATTCAGACATATGGTCACGGCACTAAGATGGATCTATTAGCACAATTGGTTGAGAGTAAAATGGAAAATGAGGAAAAAGAAGTTCCAATCCTATAGCCTCTTGTAATAAGACCTCCAACATGCCTCACTATTCTATCTATGGGTTTTGAATTGATGAAGTTCAGTGATGAATTCAAGCAAGAAAAGGAAAATTGGGAGAAGGAGAAACAAATTCTTAATGCATCATTAGAAATTAAAAATGTTGAGTTGAAAAGGTTGGAAGGAAAGCTAACAAAGGTAGTTGATAGGGCAATTCAAATCATAGAATGTAGACCTCCATCTAGAGTTTATGCATTATTTCTCAGGGAAAAGTTTCTAAGCTTTCAATTTAATAGATTCATCAATGATCAACCTATTTCTATTTATTTAAGGCATCATTTTTTTTAGTTATTTCAAGAAGTCAGTTTGGAAGAACAAGATCAGTTATGTGAATACTGTCTGCATAATTATTTGATGGAAGAAGATACAAAGTGGAATCCCTTGATCTATGTTGGTGATCTTCAAGTGAGAGCACTGTTATCTTACTTCATAAATGAGCAGCTTAGAGGGGAACTAATGGACAGGTATGAAGAACAGGAAAAGAAAGTGCCACTGCAGATTAGGAAAGAATCCTTAAATCCTGAAGTGATCCTGACCCAATGGCTAACACTACTTTCTCATAAGGGTCCAAGTAAGGTAATTATGGATTTAAGACTTAGAGATTATAGAAGGATACAAAGATTAGCAGTGTCTTTTATTCAGAACTATCAGAGGCATGTGCAGAACAAATGGGATAGTATAACCCCATAATTTCAAAAGAAAGAGCCTCACTCTTTCTACAACTTTATGACTATGTTTGAGAGGTTGTGCAAGTATATCCAAATCTTAGAGAAAAAAGGAGTGGCATGGTTACCCCTTACTTATCACCCTCCTATTCTTCTTTATCTAGTACTAAATTGGGTGCGAGGAAGAGGTGATGAGTGTAGGCGTGTTGAATCAATTAGGATGGAGAAACTTGCATGCTACAATGTTTTTTATTTCAAACAGAAATAGGGCCTCAGAGAAGCTATGGACTTGAGGTGGATAACTTTGGATTATAACCTTTTCCCATAGGTGTTTTATTGAATATTTTGCTTGAGGACAAGCAATAGTTTAAGTTAGGGGGAAATCATGGGTTCAAATGATGACTTCTTTTATGTTATTTCTTATGCTTCCAGACTTTATACCTATGATATTTTAGATACTTTTCTAAGACATTACCATCATAATATGTTGTCTTTTATATATATATTCTGCCAAACCTTGAACCTAATCTGCCAATATGAAACATGGTGATAATATTTGTCAATTGAATGAGTTAGACATGAGTATGTATGTATATAAATGAGATTTTATAGATTAATTATGAAGGCTATTTTGTATGCATATGTTTTATGGATTAACCCTGTGTAGCAACGAGTTGGTAGCATTAAGGAAAGAAGCATTCGCAACACATTGCAAAACAGAGCATTAAAGGAAGTCACAGTTAAGTGCCAACTAAAGCTGAACGTGATCAACATGGAAGAATAAATACAAAAGAAGAAGAAGACTTGTTCTAGGATTCTAATCGTAGCTTATGTGTTTTCATTCATGAGCTGTTGTATAGAAATTTCTATTTGAATAGAACTCTGCTTCCTTTGTTTCAGTTAGATTAATAAATTGATCTCAAACCTATACCCTGATATCTAGGGATGAATTGATGATCAAAGTTAGTTGGTAGTTACATCGTACTCTCTAATTTATGTATAAGTTAGGAGGGATAAGTTCAATGTTAAGGGAGTTTTTCAAGTTACTTTATTTATACAGTTTCTCAATGGTTACTCTATTTTTATGTTGGAAGATCCAGACATGTTTTATTGAATACAATCTGAAAAGATCTTGTTTCTGATATGAAGTGAATGCAACTATGTGTTATAAGAATCTGAAGTAGATTTAGTTTCTAGATTAAGTGAGATAGTTCCCTGAGCTGGCCACTCAAGGTACTAACCCTCACTTCATGTATTTCCTTGTTTATTTATGCATTCCTAGTTAGAATTATTTTTCTGTTGTTTCATAAGTTGCATTGTGAGACAAGAAAAATATCTTGATTGCTATTTCCATTAATTGTGATTCATGAACAAGTGCATATTTTAAGTCCTCTAGAGGTTAGTGTTAGCTCTTTTATCATTCTAAATATTTTAAGTTAATCTTGTAATTCCCTGTTGAATATAGTTATCTTCATCTTGTGCTGCAGGTACTTGTAGCCACTAAGTTTTGTAGTCCATTTTACTATTTTTGTATTTCTAAGAATTCCAACCTAATAAAATAGGTCTAAATAGGTATGTATGAATTAGTTTAGGATAGAAATAAGTTTTGAAGGCATATATAATGCATGCATCATCATAAGCTTACGCTCCTTGGTTGATAATTTAATGTAGGAATGCAATGAGAGTGGATTGTTTAGATAGGTTTACCCCTGAATTATGTTAAGTCTACAACGCATTAGTTTTCCTCTACACATTGTCATTGGTTTTGTACCAGATATGGCATCCCATAAATCCCTATCTACAAGCATGTCCTCCATTTTGAGTTTTCACAACTTAAAATTACTGTCATTAAACTTCTCTATCTCGAACCTCCCAGATGTGCTCGCCATCTCTTTCCTGCAACAAAGATTTCAAAATCCTTTGCACAAGCTCCCACTCAAATGAAGATCAACTCAAAAAACCCTCTACCCAACAACTAGAACCAAAGGTGATCAAGCTCTGATACCAACTAAAAGGAAGCAAGGTATGCAGAAAATGCTTCCTACACTGATCTACTAAGGAAAGATTTATATAAATTTTAACTTTTATAGTTACAAATTAAGATGCGCGTTAATAGAAAGATAATAACAACATTCAAATGTAAAACACACAACACAAGATATATGTGGGGAAAACCCTTTTAGGTAAAAAACCCCACACTCCAAAGCCGCCAAATATATTATTCAATAATCAAGAAGATTACAATATACTTGTAGAGCAAGATTTCATAGGGGTATATCCAACCAGAGATCTAGGAGGTAACTCAACATACTCCTGATATTTAGGAGATACAATACATTAAACTGTCAACAGTAATTACAAAACCATGAGCCAAAACCACCCAAAAGTGGCACCCAAATTATCTCCAATCAAAGATACCTTGTGATGTACTAAACCACACGCCAACACATGTAACTCTCTCATTTACAGCTCTTTTGAGTGTCCAACACATTTTTACATTTCCCAAAAATAGGAGGTCCAACTTCTGGAGGCCATAACTTTTGATCCGGGTGTCTGATTGATGAACTAAATGATGTGTTGGAAAGCTCATGAAGAAATCTATCATGTTGTAACTGACTTCATCAATTATGACAATTTTTAGAGCATTTAGGGACCTCTAAGTGCCTCAAAAATGAGTTTAAAACTTTTTTCGATAGTTTCAAAAATAAAAACTTTAATATCTCATGATCTAGGTATGATCTTGAGTTGAAACTCACCCAACATGTTTATTTAGTTGTTTCGCACCTTTTGGGAAAATTTTAGGTTAATCCAAGGTAAAATGTAAAGTTACTAAAAAATAGTAAGTCCTACCATTTTTAGCCCTTTTGAAAACTTTGAAAGTTCTAGATCATTCTTCAAGATAAAGGGTATTTGAAAAGACCAAAACTGGGAAGAATAGTAACCTTTCAAAGTTGCAAGGTTGAGATACTTTTCTTAACTATATATATATATATATATATATATATATATATATATATATATATATATATATATATATATATATATATATATATATATATATATATATATATATATATATATATATATATAATCTACACACAAAATCTCAAAAATCACTAGTTCACATTGAATATTCAAATTCTTAATGGTTTAGTTGTTATAGATGTTAGAAAGTGAAAATTTGGTTTAAAATGTTGATTTCAATGTCCCATTTTGGGAAAAAAGTGGGACGCACTATTATGGGTTCACTCATGTGTTCATTTTATTGTTGTTACTAGGCAAGTATTTTAGCATTTAAGGTAATATATGTGTAATGTCTAACTTTAAATTACCATTATCCTATTTATTTCATATTTAAAACCTAGTAATTTGTCTCAACTCTCAACACGTTAAAATTTTGTGGCATTTGCTTTCCTTTTGTAATCTATTATTGATTACAATTAACAACTAGGTTTTAAATATGAAACAATCAATAATATGTTTCAAAAATCATTTTCTAGTTTTGGAGCTTCTATTATCCTTAGTTTTTGATACATCTGAATGTGTAAACGTTTCCTCAAGATTGAAATCGATGACATATCGAAGTAATTTATTGAATTTCCAAATTGATTGAAAGTGAATAATTCAAATAGTCTAATACTTAATAAATCATAATGATAAAATAAGTCACCAAATTTGTTTTTAAAATGATATTTACAACAAACTATGAACTACAAAACCTAAATCACAATATATATAAATTGAATACAAAATTTACAAATGGGTGAATGAGAAGCCCAAAAAATATATGATTTAAATTGAAATAAAGGGGCAATTAAGTTCAATTAAGTTACCTATCGATGTCTATCATTAAGCTCTTTCATTACAATGAATTTGTCGGAGTAGGTGTGTTGTACACCTTGCATAACATTGGTATTATTTTATTATGTAAAATAAATATTTATTTGTGGTGCATCCATGTGATGTGTTTATCCACATTAAATATTTATTTGATGCCACTTGTAATTGTCAACATGAAAGAGTGAATCACCTAGGACAAGCTAAAACAAGTCTAACCTATTCAATTCACTAATTCAAGTAACCTCTAGTTTAGACTATATAGAAATGCACAATTTAATTATGTTTGCACTTTATCTATATGCATCTCTATTGTTATGTCCTAATGATAATATGCTAAGCTATATGATGTGCTTAATTAGCTATGTGAGTGCTCAAATTGACAAAATTTATTTGCATTCTAGTTGCTTCTTGGAAATGGAGGGGAGAGGCTCAATTTATAGATTTTTGGAGGTGAGGATGGAGGGATATGATTGAATTGAATGATCAAGGGCTCAAATTGCTTGAGGATCTTCAAGCAAGGAGAATTGGACAAGTGTCATGAGGAGGTTAGATGAGGGAAATGCTCCAAGATTCAAGGGAAGATCAATGGATGGAATTGAATGTTGAATGAATGGATGGCTAGGATTGGGTAGGTGTATGACATGTAAGGCTTCATTTATGAAAAGATATGGCTTGGATTTTGTGAGGAATTTAAAATTGGGAGGAAAGGACATGTGGAATTTAAAATTAGATGAATAGTGCCATATGGAATTTAAAATTCTATCAATAGTGACACTTGGAGTGGAAGAAAAAGAAATAGGACAAATGTAAATTTTTTGGAAGATTTGCCCATGCTCCCAAAGTACCACTTGCCATGTACATGCATGTATATTGAATGACAAGTGTACTTCTTGAAACATGGGAAGAGGTAATTGTGAGTTAATGTTAATTAACCCATGTGCACATGATTAAGAGGAAAATAATGATGATTACTAAAAGTAATCAAAAGTACACAAAATAGGGAATTAAATAAATAGGGATATTTATTTAATTCTTGGGAGTGCAAATGAACTATAGTTGTCAAAAATATTTAATTTTTGAACTATAGTAGAAGAATTTAATTTTTAGTGATGGGGGAAAGATAGGAAAATGTTAATTAAATAATTATGAATTATTTAATTAATGTATGTATGGGTGAAATGATATGAATTGTCAGGTTTAGAATGCGAAGGATAGATGAAAGTGGTTGTGACCATTTTCAGTTGTCTAAATTTTGTCCCTTTTTGATATGGCATCATTACTGTTGAGGTTGATGGGATATCAAAGAATATTTGGATAATTATTATGCCCCAGTCAGCTGACAGAGGAAGGAAGAATAGTGAGGTGATGCCCCCTTGAGAGATCAATGGAAAAAATAAGAATATTTCTGGAGATGTCTTGAAAAAGGGAGAAAGGGATAGATAGGAAGAGAAAAGGATAAACAGGGAAAATTGGAAGGGGTGGGGGAAGAAACATGGGGACAGGGAGTGAAATTTGGGGTTTAGAGGAAGAAATTAGGGTTTTGGGGCTACATATAAGAGATGGGGGGCCCATTCTCCTCAGAGAGATGTAGGACCATCTCAGTCAGGGGCCTCGGCACAGGACAGTTTTGCCTAGGGGCATGTAGATTCCTGATGTTTTGATTGTACATATATATTTTGACAAGTCCTCAGGAATTGATGTATTATGACCATTTTTTATGTATATATATGAGATGAGATGTTGTGCGATGAGATGTAATGTGTATATGGACTTTATTGATGTGTATTTATGGATTATGATGTATTGACATGCATGTTATGGATGTTGTATGCATGAGATGATGTGATTGATGATATATTTGTGATGTAGGATGACATGGCATAGGATAGTATAATGTAGATGTATGTGATAACTGATGATGTTTTTGATGTGCAGGGTGACATGGTGTATGAGTTGTGTATGGCTATTATGATATGATGTATGACGTATGTGTATGGATGTTTGTATTTATTATGATGATGGTTATGATTATGGTACGTAGGATGTGTTATGGTTTTGATGTAATGATATGATGATGTTTGTTATGGATGTATCTATATGGCATTATGTCATTGAATTTGATGAGTGATATATGATTTATGTGTGTGTATGTGAATATATGAGAATGTAGGTTATGAATGATGTTGTATTTTGAGATGTATGGATGATTAATATGGGTAATGGATTAATGTAATATGATGGAAACATGTGATGTAATATGGTTTAATGGTAATAAGATGGACCAATAATGTGAAATAATGGATTTATAAATGGTAATGTAAATGGACAAATGAATATATGCTCAGATTAAGAAACATATATTATGAATGGATGATAATGAAATGATAAATGATAATTGGATAAATGGGATTGATGAATATATGCTTAGATTAATAAACATATATTATGAATGGATGATAATGAAATGATAAATGGAAAATGACTAATGAAAAGGTATGGTTAATGAAAACTGATCAATGAATGGGAATAGAAAAGGCATGAATGCAGTGATTTGATTTGTTGATCATGATACCAAGTTCCTGAAATTGATCACGGGGTGTAATCCAAGAGGGAAATAAATGGTCAAAATGGATAGGTAGATGGGGGAAGATAGGTGGGTAAAATGAGGATTGGTTTGATGAAGCTTAGAGCAAGATATGGGATGGGATAATGGTAATAGGGATGTATATGTAGGATGGAGGTAAAGGGAAATGATAGAATGTGCTAGAAATTATATAAACAAATATGAGCACTACCGTTGATATAGAATGAGATGTTATGCACCAGGGTATGAGGAACCAAGGTGGAAAGGTATCCCATGCATCAGAATTGACTTTGCAAATAATAGGATGATCCCATACATGTCCAAGATAGTACAATCTTGCCTAGATGAATGAGGGGAATCCAAAAAATAAGCCCTTAGTATACAAAAGGTATGAGGAACCTTAGATGTAAAAAGGAAACTAATATGCTAGAACTAACCCTACTATTCACAAGATATGAATACTAAAGTGGATTAATGAGAACCTCCCACAAGCACAACATATGAAATCAATGACCATGCCCCATTTTAGATCATTCACCACATACCATGATATAGTGAGATAAAGGTAGTTTTGAAATAATCTAAGAATAGGACAAAAGATAAAAATCAATAACCAAAAGACCAACTGACCAAACAAACTGATGAGGGGGTACATTACAAAACACACAATAACACCAATTGCACACAGAAAATAGAAATGTTATTTTATTAATTTGGAAAATACATTACATTATAGAAGCTAAATTCTAATTAGAAGATGAAACCTTCACAGGCTACAACACATTACAGCTTCCTATCTCTAGATTCTGAAACCTTCTACCTTCTGTAGCCTCAAATCAACTAGGGCTTCTATTTTCCTGCCTTTTATTGACTCTACACTTTCCCCCTTTTCTCTACCACCCAAAAGAGTCCCCAATAATGGTCATAAATAGCCATTTTTGGTGCCCAACAGCTAAAATTTTAAAGTTTGTAACTCCCTCCAAAAATAGGTCAACTTCTGGGAGCCATAACTTTTGATCCAGGTGTTGGATTGACAAATTGTTTAAAGCATTGGAAAATTGTGGAGTACGCTACATACTAAGAATCCTCTTTGTTGTTTCTGCCCATTTTCGAGGCCGTACGAGGCCTCTAAGTGATTCAAATCTAACTTTGAAACTTTTTCAGGGTTTTTTTGGGAAATAAAAACTTTAATATCTTTCAGCCCACAAATGATCTTTGACTAATTCCTTCACCAAAGGTCTTATTTTTCAATTCTAAAGCATCCTATAATTTTTTGCTTCCATACGTGCTCAAATGCAAACTTTCCAAAAATAGCAGTTGGCTATTTTTAGTAGTTTGGAAAAACTAAAGGTTCTACATCACTATTCAAGCAATTATGGAACCAGAAATACAAATTTTGATAAGAAATGAAAAAAATCAATATTTTGGGTGATGCAAGATTTCCCTTACACCACTAGATGCTCCTGCATCACAAACATCAATTATATCTCTTGCCAAGATGGATGGGGATTGGTGATTCTATCTATTGTAGAAAGAATGCATCCGTAAGGCAAGAATCGATGAATGATTAGAATAAATAAAAGGATGGGTGAAAAGATATAGGCCATAAGTTGTGGTAAAGTTAATTTGATAGTTGATGATTTTTTGTGAAGAGAGGATGCTTTGATAGTATGTGTAACGAGTATGTGTATTGTGCTGAGACCAAGTGTAATCAACAAGCTCAAGGAAGAGGGACCATCCAAGTGGGGTTGGATGTGTGGCATCTTATGTACCTGAGTATTGGATACTTCCTTCATATTCCAGATTGCCTACATATCTTGTATCCACGGGATCAAGGCACATTAAGATGTGGGTGATGATGATATGTAGTTCTGGCAACTTAATGAAAGAGGAATAGGGATGGGGATATGTAGATGGATACGATCTAGTTAGAAGATGGAATTATCAGATTTTAGACTATACCATGTATTAAAACCATGGTTAGGATGAATGGGATGAAAGCTCAGAGAGGGGGATAGCTTGAGTGGAACGGGATGAAGGTAGGCGGGTCAATGATGGGCTTGAGTTCTGCTTTTCTATTACTTAGTTTCTTGTGCAACATATGTAGGTTGGTGATAGGGGGTGTATATTTTGGGAATGATGGATAGTTGGATTTATGGAATGGTTGAAGCTTAGGTAGTGGGATTGATGGGTAATGGATGAAGTGGATAATGATAATGGAAGGATGGATGCTTAATGGATCTGGATTGAACCTACACATGATGCCTGTAAATAGGTTTTCATCATGGTACTCGCCCAAGGCACCACAAGGAGTGGTTTTCACCATAGGATGGATTTTTTTTTACTTTTTTGGTTTTTAGATTTTTTTTTATTTTTTGACATTTTTTTATTGTTTTGTATTTTTGATTTGGGGTATTCAGCAGGCTAACTGTGAAACTGCTTTAGGTGGATGATGTTCATAGGTTCTTTAAGATCTTATCCTTCAAGGGTGGAGAGGTGATATGCTCCTGAACCATACTTAGCTATGATGACATAGGGACCCAACCAATGAGGTTCAAATTTCCCTTTCTTATCTCGCTCTGAGAGATTCCTTTGATTTTCTCTTAAGACTAGGTCTCCTATTACAAACTCTCTGGCATGGATTTTATTGTTGTAGGATCTACAAAGTCGATTCTAATATGCATGGAGATGATTCAAGGCATTGAGGCATCATTCATCCAGTAGCTCTAACTCTTGGAGGCATGCAACACGATATACTTTGTCAATGATGACATTACACAAAGAGAAGCGCAATGAGGGCAATTCAATTTCGATTGGCAGGATAGATTTGATTCCAAAGACAAGTGAGTATGGAGTGGCACCCATAGGAGTATGAATGCTAGTGCGGTAGGCCCAAAGAGTGGGATGGATGTGGAGGTGCCAGTCTTGAGCAGTTTCATTGACAACTTTCTTGAGGATTTTGAGCAAGGTTTTATTAGTTGCCTCGGCTTGGCCATTACCTTGGGGATAATATGGAGTGGACCAATGATGTTGAATATGGAATTGTTCACAAAGGGTATGAACATTATTGTTTTTGAATGGTTTGCCATTATCTGTGACAAGAGTGGAGGGGATATCATAATGGCAAATGATATGGTAAATGATGAATTTGGCAATTTGATTACCCATAGTAAAAGTGAGAGGAATGGCGTTGACCCACTTGGTAAAGTATTCAGTGGTGATGATGATGAATCTATGTCCATTAGAGAAGGGCGGGTGGATTTTTCTAACAAGATCTAGACCCCACTGAGAAAAGGGCCACGATGTGGTGATTAGATGGAATGCCTGAGAGGGAGAATGTATGATATCTCTATGCTGCTAACAAGGCTTACATTTCATCACATACTCACATGCATCATGCTCCATTGTTGGCCAATAGTATCCTATACGTAAGAGTTTTTTGGCTAGGACAATACTACTTGTGTGAGCACCGTAGATACCTACATGGACTTCATGTAGTGTGAGGGAAGCTTCTTCCATGTTTAGACATCATAGGAGAGTGCCATCATAGCTCGGCGATAAAGGCTATTGGCAAGAATGGTGTAGTGAGAGGCTTGGTGGATGAGGGATTGTTACTGTTTGTGAGAGGATTTGAGTGGGAAAGTGTGATGTTAGAGGTAGATGTAAATGTTATGGTACCAAGGATTTTTAGGACCAGCAATATCACATACGAATTTCAACTCAGCGACATGATATGCTAGTATGAGGAGTTGTTCCACAAGAAACTCACATTGATGACTATCTTGAGGCATATCCAGGAGGGAGCCAATGGTGGTCATAACATCAGCTACTTTGTTATGAAGGTGAGGTACCTGTTCAAATTAAATGTAGTTGAAGAGTAACTTGTATTCATCAACCATTTGTTTTTAGGGGATTAATTTGTTGTCCTTAGTGAGGTATTCACGATTGACCTATTTGATAACCTATTGGGAGTCTCCATAGATTCATAACTACTAAATGTTCCACTGAGCTGCTATTTTGAGACCAATGATCAAGGATTCATATTCAGCCACATTATTTGTGCAAGGGAAGGCAAGCATGTATGCTTTGGGGATGTAGTCACCTTGAGGAGTTACCAAGAGTATTCTACCCCTAAACCATGATTTGTGAAAGATCCAACAAAGTATAGTTTCCAGCTTATTGATTCTATCATATTCAAGATGGATTCATCTGGGAAATCAATGGAGAGTGGTTGATGATCTGTGAGAGGTACTTTAGCTAACTGATCTGCTACAACTTGTCCTTTGATTGATCATCGATCAACATGCTCAATGTCAAACTCGTTAAGTAACATTACCTATTTGGCCACTCTTCTTGTGAGCGAAGTCCTAGAAAGCAGGTATTTGAGAGGGTTGATTTTGGAGATGAGCTTGATTGAGTGACTCAACATATAGTGTCATAACTTTTGAGAACAAAAAATGATAGCTAAACATGCTCGTTCCATAGGTTTGTAGTTAAGCTCATAGCCAACAAGGGTCCTGCTGATGTAGTATATAGCCCTTTTGCGGCCGGTGTCATCATGTTGTGCTAAAAGTGCCCCCAATGCTACTAAAATTGTTGATATGTACAATAATAGGGGCTTTCTAGGGATGGGTGCCATAAGAACTAGTGGTGAAGTCAAGTATTCCTTGATGTGGTCAAATGCTTGCTGGCAATTCTGGTCCCATTTGAAATGTACTTCCTTATGAAGAAAGTGGGACAAGGGTTGACATTTATCTATGAGTTAAGTGATGAACCTTCAAAGTACCTGAAGCTTTCCTTAGAGACTACAAAGTTGTTTGAGAGTCTTTGGCACTGGCATTTCTACTATAGTGGTGACCTTAGCTAGATCCACTTGGATACCCCTATAGGAGACAATGAACCCCAAGAGTTTTATTGATGTGATGCCAAAGACACATTTCTTGGGGTTGAGGTGGAGCTTGTATTCCCTAAGGTGTTCAAATATTTGTTGTAGAACCTCAAGGTGTTCTCTTGTTTTTTATTTCCCAAGGAGATCATCTACATAGTCCTCCATGATTTTGTGTAACATGTCGTGAAAGATGGTAGTCATGGCTCGTTGATAAGTTGCTCCAACTTTTTTAAGGCCAAAGGGAATGACTTACCAAAAATAGGTACTCCAAGGAGAGGTGAAGGTTTTTTTATGTTGATCTTCAGGGGTGATTCTAATTTGATTCTACCAAAATAATCCATCCATGAGGGAGAGCATCTCATATCCAGCTGTGAGATCCATAATAATGTCAATGTTAGGAAGTGGAAAGTTGTCTTTTGGGCATGCTTTGTTGAGGTCATAGAAATTTGTGTTGGATCTAGGGCATACAACTGAGAGGGGGGGGGTGAATCAGTTGTATAAAACTTCTTCTTCTTTCAAACACTTGATTCTTTGTTGTTAGTTAGCAGCATATCAAATAATCATCCATGAAAGCATAATACATAAACGCAAGAGCAGATAAGCATCAACACATTGAACACCAAGATTTTGACGTGGAAAACCCGGTTAAGGGAAAAACCACGGGGTGATTAACCCAAGAATTATTCTCTGTTAGAAGAATAAAGAAAAATGAATGGCACATGCCAATAAGGGCTCACTGCCCGAGCACACTGCTCACAAAGAGGCCCACTGCCTACAAGGAGACACACTGTCTACAAAGTGATAAAAATCATAGTCTTGAACTGGAGAATGACATCTCTACCATGTCCGGATCAGTTCCAATTAAGCCCAAAAATCTCTGCTTCTGCCTTTCGCACGTTTCTTCGCTATGCTACACCCATCCACACACCACACTTTGAAATGAACTCACAAACTGTTATTTATACAAGACATCGACTTAGGAACAAACATCTAAGTCAGCAAATAACCATAAGAGTATCCACAAGATGAATAACACATCCGGTCGGCCACCACAAGAATATTCGCAGGATGAACAACTCATCCGGTCGGCTAAACAGAGCAAGAACTTCATCCGGAAGAATAACTTCAATTCCGGGCTCTACCATCAATGCGGACCAACAACACAACCTAAACATGATCCAAGAACCTTCACAAGCCTGTCTGAATGACCGAATACATCCGCACTTCCTCTACTTACTGGAATCTCTTGTCTTCCTCATCCGGAACTTCAAGAACACAGTCTGTCACCACTGTCATAATGCAAGAGGTACTTCTGGACCTCCAAATCATACACAAATCAGGATGACACATCACAAGGACATCCCAAACACTCCTTCCAATCCGCAGATTAGGATAATACAATTCCGGACCTCACCGGACCTTTTTGTGATCCTCTGTCACCTCTGGATACCTGCCGGAACCGGTTCTATACCGACAGCCACAACTCCTTCAGATCTTCATGCGGACCTCTGAAATCTTAACTGAAGCATCTCAAGACTCATATCTACTAACCCTTTAATCCGCATCCTCCGGTTCTCATCCTATACAGTACATTTGCCTTCTTCTCATCACTGTTCTTCACTGTTCCTGACTGAGGCTAATTTTCTCAATATCCTCAGCACACAGCTCATCGAATCCTTCTTGTCAATGCAATATGAGTATGTTGACATCAATGACAACACTGGCTCACCTCATACTTGCAACAATTTGTGCATACTTGGATGCCCCCTAGGTTTCTTAGCAATTGGAATCTTATTGAAGACCCATTATGGGTAGTCAATAGGGCGAATGAAGTTGACTTCCAAAGTTTTTGTAATTCTTCTCTGACGAGCAGGGTGACATGAGGGTGCATCTTGTAGAATTTCTGTTTGACTGGTCATGCTTCTGGATGTACCACAAGGTTATGCACTACCAAGGAGGGATCCAATCCCAGCATGTTTGCATATGACCAACCAAAGACATCAAGTACATTGTGAAGGATGATTGAAAGACTGGATTTGTTTTGGATAGCAAGACTTTCCACAATGTGGGTGAGCTTAGGTTGTTCTTGTGTGTCAAGGTTGATTTCTTGTGTGCCTTCGATTAGGATGGTGGAACATTCCTGTCGGTAAGAAGGTATGGGAGGAAGATGGAGATCCTCATCTCCTAGTGCTTCAGAGAGGTTTTCACCAGGAGATACATCTTTATTTTTCTCTTTTGTGTCTGAAAGTGCCTCAGAGAGGTTTTCACTTGGGGACATTTTCTATTTTTTTAATTTTTGATTTTGACTAAGGATCTCCTCTTCACAAAAATAGGCATTAGCGTGCAAGTATATGTCATATTGTGAGGTGTCGTGGAGTTCTAGGAATACAGAGAGGGCCTCATCATTTTGGAACATATCGAGAGGCAGTAGTCCTTGATAATCCAAGGCAATGAGATCAGAATGGGTGAGGGGAAGGTCGATGAGGAAGATGGCATTGTCAGGGAAGATGCATGAGAGGTCAAGATTTTCGCATGAAGCTATGATGACACTTGGCATAATGTTTTCAACAATAGAAGAGGATTGGATCACCTCTACCGAAGTTTTAGCAGGTCCATAGATTTTCATAGTAGGCGGTGCATATCCTAAACCAAAATACTTGGCATATTGCTTAGGGGATGTGGGATCAACCAGAATAGGTTATGTGCTGCCTTGTTCATTGATGCCAAGTCTTTTTCCATGGTAGGGCATTTTGGTGCATATTTGGAATGGTACAAGATATTTTTCCTTGAAGTATTCAAGATCCGTTGTTGCTGAAGGGGTCTCATCATAGTATAACCAATCACTCAAGAATGTTTCTTCGACTTCTTCTAGAGAGACCTGTGCTGTGATGAAGGGAATCTTGTCATCAACCTTGTGTTGTTATTCTCGAACTTTTTTTGTAGATGATGGCCATGGGAGCAAGGGGACAAAGGTAATTGTCCCACATGGAAGGCATTATGAATCTCATATTCAACACACCTTTTATCTATGATCTTGACCTGGGATACTTGAGGGGTTAGAGTGGAAGATGAAGTGGAAGCACGTGATGGATTAATGGTGATAGATGCAGTGGATGAAGTATGAGATGAGGTGGATGGTACGAATGAGGGATCTTAGAGATGTTCCTCATAAGTTCTTGGGAAATGAAATTGTCTATCATAGACAACCTCTAAAGCTTTACAACACTCAAATGGTTGTTGATCGGTGGGAATAGTGACTTCCACGCTGTTATGGGGAAACTTAAGACATTGGTGATAAGTGGAGGGAACGGCTTACAAGGCATGTAACCATGGTCGACCTAGGAGAAGATTGTATGGTAGGTCAAGATAAACCACATGACATAGAGTGGGTAATGTGAGAGGTCCCACTTTGATAGGGAGACATATGGCACCTTTTGATTCTCACTCTATGTTGTTGCATGCTTTGATGGAAATGACCAAAGACTCCAAGTCAGTTGTTGAATACCCCAAAAGTCTTATGAACTTTAATGTAAATATATTCAAACTAGATCCATCATCCAAGAGGACCCTCTTGACTTTGTGATTGACGATTTGGACTTTGATATGGAGTACTTTATTATGAATGGGGTCGATAGGTGGCATGCCAGATTGGCTAAAAGTGAGATGGTAGGATGAGGACAATTAGGCCACTAGGTTCTAGAATTTTGGGGGAGGAATGTCTGTGGGGACATGGGACTCTTAGAGAGCCTTGTCAAGGATTTCACGGTGGATGGTGGATGTCTTAAGGAGTTCCAAGATGGAGATTTGTGTGGGCATCTTCCCAAGATGATAAAGGAGGTTATACTCAGAAATGGTAGTAGTGGAGGATGGGGATGTTCCCTTGATGGTTACATGCCCACGTTGGGTGGTAACAACACATTCGGGAGTGTTGTTTTTTATCTTGATGGTGGCATTATGAGTAGAGTCAAAATCAATCTAGCCTACTACATTATCATAAGGAGGTGGAACGTTTTTATAGTTGATGGTGTTGGCTTGGTTGTTGGGATTGGTGTTGGAGGATGATGGTTTGGATGTGGATTGGTTATTGCGATTGGGGAGAGAGTCTTGGTAAACTCCTAAGCCATCATTGGGTGAGGTATTGTTGTTTCCTTCCACTTGGATATTGCCACGATCGACGAGGTCTTGGATATAGTTTTTCAATTTCATACATTTTCCCATGGTGTGTCCTTTGATATGATGATAGTCACAATACTCATTTTCTTTGTACCATGTGGGTTTGGGTTGGTTTTCATCAAAGGTTTTGGTCATGGGAAATTCAACCATGTTATCTTGGACAAGTTTTTGGAATACAATTTCGAGTGGTTCACCCAAAGGAGTGTATTTGTGTTTTAGATTGTTGGGAGGATTTCTTTTTGGTGGAGTAGATGGCACCACAACATTATTTGAAACATTTTGTACAACATGTGCCTCTTTAGGTTTAGGAGTAGCTATTTGAATATATTTGGAATCAGTAGAACCATCTCCTACGGCATTTTTGTTCTTAGCCCAAAATTTAGGTTTGTCATTGGATGTTTTTTCATTGTCATTTCAATTGTAGATTTTAATTAAGCCTATTACAATAAGGGCCTTTTCGATGGTGACACCCTTTTCGATGATTTCATCGAAAGTGGATGCACAATGCACTTGCAAGTGGAAGGTCATTTCTTGGTGCAAATTTTGCATAAAAATATGTACAAGTTATTTTTCAGGTGTTGTCCACAATAGCCTACTAGAAAGGGCTCTCCATCTTTGTAAGTATGCAGTAAAACTTTCATGATTTTGTTGTTTGGTGTTGCAAAGGTTGAGCATGGTGATTTCGTGCTCTACGTTGTATGAGAAATGGGTGACATTTTTTTTTTATAGATCGATGAAGGTGGAGATCGATCCATAAGGCAAGTGCATAAACCATTAGAGGGCTTGTCCTCCTAAGCTTCATGGGAAAAGATGAAGGAGAAATTGATCATCATAGGATACTTTCTGGCATGCCATGAAGAACTCCTTAATGTGGTCATGAGGATCTCCTTTTCCTTTGTACTAATCAAATTTGGGCACTTCAAAATGTTAAGGAAAAGGTATGGTTGTCATTTTTTATCAAATGGATAGGGACATAAGTCTTTGAACTTATAATGTTTCTTTTGGGTCCCTAATTGGATGTTTTTGAGAGCATTTTTCATCTCTTGCCATTCTTGATTGAAAGGATTGGCAAGAGGAGGTTGTGATGTGGATTGGAGTGGTGGTTGTTGCGATTGTTGATGGAATGATGATTGTTGTTGTTGAGGGATGATGTATTGTTGTGGGTTATATGGAGGTAGGCCTATAGTTTGTGAATAAACATGAGACCCATATGTTTGATGTTGTGGGAGGGTGTTAGTAGATGTGTGATATGCATCATGTGTGTGGAAAGGTGGTTTCTGATATTGATTGGCATGTTGATGTTGTGTGGAAGTACCATGAGGAGGTTGTTAATGGGTGGCCAAATGATATGTTTGAGTGCGGTTTATATAGCTCGTTAGTGTATTTTGAGGTTGATGGTGTGGTTGGAATGTGAATGGATTGTGTGTTTGGAGGGGTTTTTGTGAATGTACTGTAGGGGGTAATGTTGTTTGGGTGGTGATTATCCTTTGAGGGATGTTCAAAGGGGGAAGTGATTGTGGAATGGTGTTAGTGTTGGAAATGTTTTGAGGAATGTTTGATGGGGCTGGTACAATGGGTATGTTTACATTGGATGGTATGGCTTAAATTGGAAAGTTGGATGGTAGCATGCTATATGGTAAACCAAAAGGAGGATCCAACCCTTGTGGTTGTGGAATAGTGTTACCCCCTACATGTTGATCAATGGTATGGATGGTGATGGTATTTGTGGTGTAGTTAGCCCATGGATTATCATAGATGGAGTTGTTGGGATTCGGGACATGTCCCCATGGTTGATCGTGGATGGGTGATTGTGGTTTGCCATGAACGATTATCTTGAGTTTTTCATCGTCAAATGAATGGGGGAGGCATGTTCCATGTTCGATGAGGCGTTCAAGGAATTCATTTTTATGATTATTAAGGAATTGGTCAAATTTTTTATGTAATCATATTTCATTAATGAAATCAACGAATGTGGGGGAGGTGAGATGATGTTCTGGAGATGTTTCACCCATTTCAGGTTGGTTGACTTATCCCTCCATATTGCTTATGGTGGAGTCATGTGGGGAGAGGGGTTGATAGCAAGCATACATTTTTCTCTTAGCTTGTGACCGTGTGATGGGAAGCATCAAAGGATGAATATGATTAGAGTTGGATGATGTGGTCCCAATGATTAGGGATGGTGATTTTTCTAATTTCAAAATCTAGATCAGTTATGGATGAAGATCAAATGTTATCCTTACAAACTTAGGGTGGACAAAGAGCCTAAGCAAGGGGATAACGGGATTGTCTTACTTGGGGTAGACAAGATGCACCAAGCAAAACAGGATTCTTGGAGTCCAACAACTTAGGAATTGTCTAAGTTCCTAAGCTAATTTATCCAAGTGGGACGATTTCAAATTTATACCAAACTTAATATAGACAATTCTTAAGCCTAATACAAACAATAGGATAAATTGAACTAGATCTTAACCTTAGAAGACTTGTATTGGACTTGGTTGAGTGATTGGTTGGTTTTTGATGAAATTTGATTTGATTTGGATAATTGGTTTGATTTGATTTGGGATGTTGGATTTTGATTTTAGGAAAATGAAGGTTGGATCACAAGCTAAAGTTCAAATGGACATGAATGATTGAAAATGATGATAATATGAATGCGTTTGGATGTGAAAGGATGTTGGATGAGGTGTGAGGACCAATTTGATAATCAAAATGACAAATACCTTAGATTTTTTTGAACTTCAAAACTGGGTGCTAAAACAAAAGCTTTAGGTGCTGACAGAGAGGAAATAGGCATTGAACGGCCTAGAATGGGCACTAATGTAAATGATTGGGTGCTAACAGAGACTGACCAAATGTTGACAGAGATCGACTGAGCACTAACAGAGACCAAGGTGAGTGATGTTTGCGGGCACTGTCAGAGGCCAGCTAGGTGCTAATAAAAAATGGGTACTGATTGGGGTTGTGTTGATTTTAGAAATGTTTGTGTTTGGAATTTTGGCAAGATTTTCAATCAACAAACATAATGGCTATTTTGACTTTCTTAGAATTGGGTGCAAGAAGATAGGAACCTTCACAGATAACAAATGGCTTATATAGGTATATCACATGAAAACACACCAAACACTTGTTTACAAGCCTAGTAATTATTCAAGCAAGGTGTGTCATATTCTGTGAACTCACTCAGGTGTGACTTCAACCCCCACTAATTAGATAATGGCAATTTCCATCCCCTTGATACCACTTATCATTGGTTGGATAGGTAGGGAATGCAAGGTCATGGACTACTTTACACCCCTTACTTTCGAGACAAAAGTCCTACCTAAAGTGTATACTATCTCACCCAATGAAGGTACAAGCGTGAGTTCTTCTCCTCCATGTGGTTGCGATGCACCGAAGGATATGACGGCCAAAGGTCTTAACTAGGATAAACAAGGCTTTTAGGTGGTGTCCCAATATATGCAAGGTACATGGGACAAATCCATGAATGGGGGTGTCCCTATCTAACCAAGTGCCAACCAACACAAGTCTCGGTGGACCGAGGGTTGTGGGGTCATTACAAGGCGAGAGAGAGTCCTTCCTTTAAAGTGAGTCTTTTGATTCTCACAATGCTTATATACCATGCTGGAACACATGGTTGAGGTCGTACCCTTGGGGATGAATTCCAAGGCAGGCCTCCTAATTGGAAGGATTCAAGATGCTTTTGGTCACCCAAGATCATACAAAACACAAGAGAGAATACACATCAAAAATCCTAAGATTAAAAACAAGTCTAGATTGGATCAAATTAAGGTTTTTGATCTCCAAGATCGCCAAATGGCACGAGGAGAGAGCATACACCTTAATTAGTTCCCAAACAAAGCATACAATGTTTTTCTAAAACACCAAAGCAAATGTGCCTAACTTAGTGATAAAATGATATTTTTGGACAAATGGGGTTGCACACAAGCATTAGTAGTTTTTTGATAGACCTTGGACAAGCGTGGGATGCTGCAAAATAAAATGAGTCTAAACAAATACAAAAAATTTAACAATTGCTAAAAACAAAATATAGGCACTGACAGAGCTAAGCATTGAGATAGGGAGTTTGAGCACTGAGTCCTGAGGATTAGGTGTTAAACTAGAAAATGAGAGTGTTGAAATTCAAGTTGTTATAACTTTTGGTCTAGGCGCTAAAATAGACTACTTGGGCACTACTGCAAGTATTTTGGGCATTGATATGGCATCGATGATATAAGGGGTTGCAATTTGATAATTTCCTGCATAATCAAAGAACTAAAAACCCCAAATTTGTTGTTAAGGGGGTTAGTAAGCCATGAAATCTAGAAAGTGATTAACCCTTAAAATATGAAAATACAAGTGCATATAATACCTAAAAACTGGGTGTTGATATGTTTGAGATGGGCACTAAAGCCTATGTGTTTGGCGCTTAAACGTATTGGGCATTATAACGACTTGTACTTTTGCAATTTCCTACAAAATAGAGAGCTAATACCTGCCAATTGGATGTTAGAGAGGTTAGTGATCACATAAAAATCAAATAATGTCTCAATCATGCAAGAAAATGATGAAATGATAAAATTTTCACCTCCTTGAAACCAAGCACTTAAGTAGGATGATTGGGCACTAATACAAGTTGGCTGAGTGCTGAAAGGCATTTAGGAGACCTGCAAAACCCAGCGTTGATATAGAGGACTTAGGCACTGACAGAGAGCTACTCGGCATTATTTTGCCAAATCTCGGCGTTGATCCGACCTACACACATAGAAATAAGCCAAAATCCAACACAAAAAAGATAATTAAGGTGGTGGGAGTCCCACCGGGCATGCCAAAAATGTCAACATAAAAGAGTGAATCACCTAGGACAAGATAAAACAAGTCTAACCTTTCTAATTCACTAATTAAAGTAACCTCTAGTTTAGACTAAATAAAAATGCATAATTTAACTATGTTTGCACCCTATCTATATGCATCTTTATTGATATGTCCTAATGATAATATGCTAAGCTATATGGTGTGATTAATTAGCTATGTGAGTACTTAAATTGACAGAATTTCATTGCATTCTAGTTTCTTCTTGGAAATGGAGGGGAGAGACTCAATTTATAGATTTTTGGAAGTAAGGATGGAGGGTTAGGATTGAATTGAAGGATCAAGGGCTCAAATTACTTGAGGATCTTCAAGTAAGGAGAATTGGACAAGTGTCATGAAGAGGTTGGATGAGGGAAATGCTCCAAGATTCAAAGGAAGATCAATGGATGGAATTGAATGGTTGAATGATTAGATGGCTAGGAATGGGTAGGTGTATGACATGTAAGGCTTCATTTATGAAAAGGTATGGCTTGGATTTTCTGAGGAATTTAAAATTGGGAGGAGAGGACAAGTGGAATTTAAAATTGGATAAATAGTGGATGAATAGTGCCACATGGAATTTAGAATTTCATGAATAGTGACACTTGGAGTGGAAGAAAAGGAAATAAGAAAAATGTATACTTTTTGGAAGATTTGCCCATGCTTCCAAAGTACCACTTGTCATGTACATGCATATACATTGAATGAAAAGTGGACTTCTAGAAACATGGGGAGATGTAATTGTGAGTCAATGTTAATTAACCCATGTGCACATGATTAAGAGGAAAATAATGATGATTACTAAAAGTAACCCAAAGTACACAACATAGGGAATTAAATAAATAGGGATATTTATTTAATTCTTGGGAGTGCATATGAACTATAGTTAAAAATATTTAATTTTTGAACTATAATAGAAGAATTTGATTTTTAGTGATGCAGGAAAGACAAGAAAATGTTAATTAAATAATTTTTTAATTAAGGTGTGTATGGGTGAAATGATGTGAGCTGTCGGGTTTAGAATGCGGAGGATAGAGAAAGTGGTTGTGACCATTTTCAAGTGTCTATAATAATCATTGTATGTAACATTGGGTTAATTATTTTATGTGTGGGACACATAGAGTAATTAATTATTTATTTGTAATTATTTAATTATTGGGAAAACTTAGTACCAATAATTAAGTGTGGGAATCAATGGTTTTGTAGACTCGTGGTTTTGGGGAAAATGGTTTTACCATACCACATGTTGTATTTGTGTGAGCTTATCTCTTTAAAAGAAAACACACAGGTAGTTGTAGAGGTTGGTTATTTTGGCTTTGGTTGGGTTTAGCTTGATTGAGCATCTCTTATAGGTTGCATTTGTGAGGGCTTGAAGCATGGCATTTGATGAGTGGTTACATGCTTGTTCACATGGAGTACAAGTAGAGAGCTTGATGCTTCAGGGTATTCATTATGTATTGTAATCTTTATTGTTGAATAATACATGAGAGATGAATGCTTTTGGAGACTGGGGTTTTCCCTTAATGAGAGTTTTTCCAGGATATATCTTGTGTCACCATTGATGGTATGATTGTCTATTTCTTTTGCATATGGATTTCTAGTTATTTTTTACACATTAATATCTCATTGGGTTATGAGGAATTAGTCTATATGGCTGCATATTTCTAACATTTGGTATCAATGCTTTGTTGTCATGATTTGGGAGGAAATCCCTATTTGATAACCCTAGCTATGAGTGGATTTTTTGTGTATATTGGAATACATGGCTTTGAAAGAAAGAACGAAGACATTTTTAGGGTTACAAGGTTGTTTGCAGACTTGGGTTGTTGTAGATCTAGGGTTTCATGGAGATTTGGCAAATGGGTCTTCAATTTGGGCTCTTTGTATGGTGGGTTTTGGAGGTCATCTTTTGTAGGAAGCCTCTTAGGCAAAAACAGACCCTGCCATTGGATTTAGGAGGTCCCACAAGCAAAGAAAAACATATAATTCAACTATATTTAGAGACAGAAAACAAATTGCCCTATTTTGTGCCCTAGGGAATCTTGTAGAGAATCTTCAAAGATTATGTATGGAATCCATCCAACACATGTCATAGAGCATCTACAAAGAATATTCTCAACAAAGATTTTAATTAAAAAATTCCCTCTCTATAAATGTTTTTTAATTTAAATTTTAAACAATTAAAGTTTAAGGGGGGTCGTACCCCCGTGCACCTATAAGTGCAAGGCCCGCGCTAGCATTGACAAGCCACATGACACTATCAACATCAGGTGTTGTTGGCTAGCAGCAGGCCCTCGATTGGTGCAAAAGTTGGGTTAGCAGGGCTTAAAGCCCCCAGTCATCAACCCCCAATGGAGAGGGCCTAAGCCCAACCCCAAGAAAGCTCTAAAACAAAACATTAAAAATTAAAATTTTAAACCTTTTTTACAACTAGTTTGGATTCCGCTACCACCGTGCCACTTGGACGCCATTGGTGGGCCACCCAGCTACCATCAGAGGGCCACTAGGGTCAGTCTTATAGTCTAGTTGGGAAATTTTTTTCCAGGGGGCATAACATTCACCCATGATGTCAAAATTTCACCTTTTTATAGTCGACAGAAAGCTATTTCCGCATAGTACATTGTGGTGTCAAACAATTTTCTAGATTTTTTCATTTTGATAATGTTTTTCTAGTTAGAATCTAAATATGTGTTTTGAGCTTTGACTGGACATAACTTGTGCATATAGAGTTAGATTTTGGACTTATAATAGGCATTGGAAGGGTATTTTTGAGAACTATGCAGTGGAGTAGGTTTGGAGAGGATATTCTAAGGTTTCTTTAGTTTGTATCAGTTTGAGATTTTTTGGTCCATTTGACTAATGGTGTGTTTGTGAGTTGATGGCAAATCGAATATGAGGTGATTTGATGCTTGAGTCATTGTATACTTACAAGTTTATCTCAGATTTTCCTCATTTGACATAGTTACCAATATAATGTTGACTTTGCATGTTGCATTGTGAGATATTCAGGTTGTGCAGTGTTGTAGGTTGTCTATGCTTACAGGTTGCATATATGACTTGGATGTGGGTTGTCTATGCCCATAGATATTTAAGTGTTGATGTAGATTTTGATTTGTGTCTTGGTTTAGCCACAGGTTTCATTGGTTTGCTTGTCATTATGAGATATAGAGAGAGATGCTATTACCTGATACATTCATGATATGGGACCTATGTTTGTTGACTATATGGTACAGTTGTGTGAGACTTGATGGGAGTTTGGCGCAGGTGTATTAGGTGGTGATCATGGTGTCATGGATGTTCCTTGTTTGGTTAGGACTTTGGTATGACATGATTGTTTTACAGGTGTAGTTTTGGTGGTATTGGATTGATGTTTGGTTTACACGTTTTATTCATCTTCTTGGTTTGGAGATTATAGTTTACTTGACCTTTTGGGAGTTGTTGTCATTACAGTGGGATTCTCTGATTGTGTTGGGGCCATGGATGATCTTCATTTAGGATATGGTTATCATGATGTCATGGATATCTTGGTTGCATGTTTCAATGGGAGCTTTTGACAGTGATGGTTTGATGTTTTTTCATCTTGCCATGTGTAGCTTGGTATCATGGTTTAGTGGGAGATTTTGTAGGATATGGTTATCTTCATGTGATTTGGAGATGTTGATCCTTGGTTTAGAGACGTTATTGTGTCATAATTTACTCTTGATACTAGTTCTAAGTTTTGACATGATACAGGTTCTCTTGAGACAAGATGTGTGCATTAGTGCATGTGATCTTCCTTTGAGGAGATGATTAGATCATGATGTCATGATTAGGTTCTTGATTATGTAGTTGGAGCTTTGACTATGATCTTATTGGTTCTCTTGGTATTGAGTACATTGATCATGTACTTGGGAGCTTCATGATGGTGTGGTTTTTCATTTGGAGTTTAGCATAGATTTATCATGGAGGTGCTCATGGATACTTGGAGACTTAGGTGAGGCTTGAGTTCTCTTGGGATTAGATATATGTGTTGAGATGGTTACTCTTTGATGAGGATTCTAGTAGCAAGACCGAGGAGCCTACACCTTAGTTGGACGTGAGTTCAACACAGACTTCTTGAGGAGATTGTTCTTGGAGAGAGTCTTTGAGGCTTGGTACATCTTGGAGGAGCAATCTCATCCCCACTCTTGGTCCACTTGGTAGTGAAAGATTTGATAGGTATGCCCACCTAATTTTCAAATGCATTCTATCTTTGTATCTTATCTTCTCATGTTTGAGTCTTAAGCTATGGATTATGGTTGTGAGGACTTGTTTGAGGAGTAGATGCATGGTTATGATTAGTTATCTACTTATGTTTGATCCTAAGTTGTTATGAGATCATTGTGTGTAATGGAGATGGCTAGTGGATTTGGTCTTATTCCTACTTTGGAATGGTTATGAGTTTGATCTAATTTTGGTTTGAAAGGCTTGCATCTTGATTTGTTAGATGTTGAGGAGGCTTCTTACTTTGGGGTTGTAAAGTAGATCATATGTTTCACATCTATATTGTTGAACACACCAAGATACCAAGAGGAGGGGGTGAATCAGTATGCAAACAAACTTCAAATCCTCTAGAGAGGATTATAACTTGAACATTACAACATTAACAGAAACATAAAAGATCAACACAATGCATAACAACACATAACACCAGATATACATGGAAAACCACAAAATGGGGAAAACCACGGTGAGGATTAACTCACAATATATGAAGCTCATTGCTATAAAAGATTACAACTTTGTTTTAGCGCTACAACCCAAGGAAGCTACTACTCCCTACTGACTTTGTTTTAGGGCTACAACCCAAGGAATCTACTACTCCCTGAAGACTTTGTTTTAGGGTCACTCCCAAGGAAGCAATTAACCCCTAAATTGAGAACAAATTCATAATTGATTACAACATGGCAGTCCTTCTACTATCTAAAACTGACAATGAAGCTCACTCCTTTTTTATGATTACAATTCTGCTTTGACACTCCTTGATGATTGGATCAGTTAGGCACACTCTTTACTTCCCTTTTGTCACAAAAATATCTTCAAGATGAATCCAGACAGGATCTAACACTTTTGCTCTTTCTCTTTCAGTCACACATCATAGTGCATTACACATTCATATTATGTTCCTCATATTCTCATCTTTGCAATCATACTTTACCTAAATCAACTAGGTTTATAATATATACATGATATTACATTGATTACATTACAAGTCGGCCAATACAACAAGAATATTACAATTTACAAGTCAGCCAAAGACTAAACAACATGAAACATGTAGAGGGCAAGCCCTAACATGAACTACACACAACTCTAGAAAGAGAAACATGCCTTACAGAACCCAACACATGCTTAACCTGGTCCTAAACATTTTTCATAGTAGCATCCTTCAACGAACAACATCTATATGCTTCACACAATTGAATTATGTCTCCCTTAAGCAAGAAAACATGAAGCTTGTAGCACATCGGTCTTTACAATCTTGGATGTACTCATGAATGATTAAACATTACTTGTTCTTCTTCCAGATGAGTCAAAAAGACCTACACAACATCTCCAAACACTCCTAGAACTCTACATAGCAACAACTTTGTGGCACACATCATCAACATTCCTCAATCGACCTCAACAACTCTTCACAAACTTACTTGAAAACTTTGTGCAGTATTGGAAACATGAAAGATCTACATGTGCATTAAATCTGAGAAACATAGAGACATGTGGAATGTCCCCATAAACTCATATAACTGATTTGTATAGTCTCCAATTGGCACAAGTACTCAAACACGTGTCCTAAGAACAATTAGGCATCTGAAACCAACTATAGTACATTGTCATTTGAAAACTGAATTTGCAGACCTCCAAATCACCTAATACTGCAAAGTAGCATGCATTGAACATCTTTGATCATGTTCACAAAACTGCATGAACACATCTTCACATCCAAACCTTGGAATGTAGAGCATTCCAACAAGCCTTCATCATCACTTTACTTTGCTAGAGCACAGACCAAAACTCTGTCATTTATAACTTTCACTACATAAGGTATAATGACTTGCACTTTTGAATATAATACCTTCATAACATACTAAACTCAACTTCTAAACCACATGATCATATCTTCAAATGCGAAGGAATGCAAAGAATTTTACTGAGTAGTCTTCCAGGCATTTTCCTACAACAACAACCTTTACCAACATTTGAAGATCAAAACCTTCTTGTAGAAACTCATACTTTCTTAGGATCATCAGGAAAGAGCATACAATATGCTAGACAGGTCATCAAAAACATCTTCTCAACCTCAACATAGCTTCTAATATATCATCATTCATCTTAATGCTTCTAATTCCCATCTTAATATATCATCATGGTATCATCTCTGCTTACTACAAACATGCTTAATACAACTTTACTTGACATTAATCAAGGCATGACATCTAACCATGAATATCAACAACCAACCATGAAAATCAACAACTAATCATGAACATTAGCAACCAATCATGAACGTCAGTAGCCACTGCTAACACACCATCAACATCTAGTATATCATCATCATAAGCATCCAAGCATAGTGTTGACATCAATGACAATCTTAGATAGCATATATGAAACAATTTCCCCCTTTAGCATTGATGGCAACACACACCAGCTCATTGTCCCCCTTTGACATCAAGGACAAAGGGCAACTTCTTCTCTCCCTTAGGTCCAAAATTCTCCTTGTCAACCTTCTCCCCCTACCAGCAACAATCACTACCTACTCCCTCTGAGAGGTAGCCACCATCATTCCAAGAAAAGGATATAGAATGAATTACTCCATGAATTACTCCCCCTAGATGGATGCTCTAACTATGCATCTAGTAAGGAGGGGCAATTACCCCTAACTTCTTCTAGAGATTCTCAAAAGTATCCTTTGCAAGAGCCTTTGTGAAAATGTCTGCAATCTGATCCTTTGTTGGAACATATTCCAACTTCACCTCCTTGTCTGCAACCTTCTCTCTCAAAAAGTGATACTTGATTAATATATGCTTGGTTCTCGAATGCATCACTGGATTCTTGGAAATATTGATAGCACTTGTATTATCACACAAATAGGAATAGGCTCATCATACAGTGCCTTGATATCCTTCAATTTTGCTTCATCCACAATACTTGTGTACAACAGGATGTTTCTGCAATATACTCTGCCTTTGCAGTTGATAAAGATACTGAATCTTGTTTCTTACTATGCCATGAAACCAATATGCTTCCTAAAAGGAAAGTACCACCATTTGTACTTCTTCTATCATCAACACAACCAGCCCAATCAACATCAATGTAAGCACTCAGATCAAAATCATTACCTCTTAGATACCATAAGCCATAATCTAGAGTTCCCTTCAAGTATCTGAATATTATTTTCATTGCCTTCTCATGAGTTTGTTTAGGATTAGCTTGATATCTGGAAACCACACATACTGCATGCATATCAGGTCTAGAAGCAGTCAAGTACAATAATCCTCCAATCATATATCTATAAACAATCTGATCAATCTCTAGTGACTCATCATTCTTGCTCAAGTGACAGCCAGTAGTCATAGGAGTACTTACTAGTTTGGAATCTTCCATACCAAACTTCTTCAAATCTCTCTATACTTAGCCTGAGAAATAAAGATACCATCATCTAGTTGAACAATTTGAAGCCCAAGGAAGAAAGACATCTCACCAATCATAGACATCTCAAACTCTTTCTGCATCTCTTTTGCAAACCTCTTACACATATCATCATCTCCACCAAAGATAATTTCATGAACATATACTGTAACTATCAAAATCAAGTCTCCCTCTTCCTCAATGTAAAGATTACTATCTGTGGTACCTTTCTATAAAGCTTAATGAAGTAAGTATTTATCCAACCTAGCATACTAAGCTCTAGGAGCTTGCTTGAGTCCATACAAAGACTTTTTGAGTCTGCACACCATGTCTTGATCTTCTGATAATTGAATACTATTCGATTGCTCAATGTAGACCTCTTCCTCTAGATCACCATTCAAGAATGTTGACTTGCCATCCATCTAATAAACCTTGAAGTTATTATGAGCAGCAAGGGCAAGAAACATCCTGATTGCCTCCATCCTGGCTACCAGAGCAAAAGTCTCCTCAAAATCAATGCCTTCAACTTTTGAATAACCCTTACATACCAATCTTTCTTTGTTCCTCAGAACTTCACCATCTTCATTTAGTTTGTTCTGGAACACCCATTTTGTCCCTATAACATTCTTATTGGTTGGTCTAGGAATCAATTCCCATGTTTGAGTTTTCTCTATCTGATTCATTTCTTCTTCCATTTCTTTCAACCATCCATCATCTTTGCTAGCATCAGCAAAGGTTTTAGGCTCTACCTTTGATACTAAACACAAGTTCACTTGCTCACTTGTTTTTGCAAGCCTTCTCCTAGTTTGTAAAAGCACAAAGTTGTGTCACACTTTCAACCAACTTATCAGTACAAGTGAATTTAAGTATTTCTAACTACAAATTAATTTTGGTCAAACATATGATCTTGTAAGATTCATTCTAGCTAAGTTAGATATGTCCACAACTTTTCCAACTAAAATTTTTGGCTAAATGCATATGTAGTACCACTATGAGGCTAATTTACCAAAAACAAAATATTTGAAAAACTTGATATTTCAACAACTTCTACTCATGTAAATAACATTTTTTTAAAAATATAAAAATACCCTTTTGTAGATTTGTAAGTTTAGTTTTCAAATATATATATATATATATATATATATATATATATATATATATATATATATATATATATATATATTAATAGTTTAATTATTATTTATATTTTCCTTTCTATTTTTACTAAAAGTAGGTTATCAGCACAAAACATTAGGTTGATTACCATGTCAAGGAAAAATAGTAAAACTTATTTTAAAAAATTGAAAAAAATATGATGCACTAGATAAAAGAATCTATATCAAGATGGTATAATTTTTTTTTCTATTTTAGATAAATAGTTAATATCAAAGTTGACGTCGAATGGAAACAACTACGTTTTAATACACGCACATTTTATTATTTATTTAAAAATATATATTTATCAAAATTGGAAAAAAAATATATCCATACACTAAAGTTTCAAGTTATAAATACACACAAAAAAATTGAAGAAAAAAAAATTAAAATTTACTATATAAAGATTGATGTCTCATGTAACTTCATTTTTTAGCATTTTATTAGCAACTAAATTATAGTGTCAATTTATTAAAAACTATATTCAAATAATTTTTTAAATTTTTTCAAAAAATACAAACATAAAATATACTAAAAAATAAATATTTTATTAGTTTACATCATTTTAAAATTTAAAACATATGTCACTTTTTAGCGATTCAAGTTTAACAGTTGGGTCAACATTGGTTGTTTCCTTCATAAAAGTGTGACACAACTTTGTGCTTTTACCCTATTCTGCACACCTTCATTCTTATCCACAATTATTTGATCTACTGAATGATTCCTCTGAACATACTTTGCTAGAGTCTTAGGGATTTGCTCTGATTCTTGTTCCTTTTCTTCCTTCTCTTCTTCTTCTTCTTCAATGCGGGGAAGTATATCAAATATGCAGTCTTTTGGTTCTTGTGAGATATGATACAAGTCTTCATCTACCTTGACATTTGTGCTTTCAATCATCTTTCCCAATCTCTTGTTGTAGGATCTATAGGCCTTGCTTCCGGTTGAGTAACCAATAAAGATCCCTTCATCACTTCTTGAATCAAACTTTCCAAGGTCTTCTTCATCTCTCTTGATGTAATATTTGTTGCCAAAGATCTTGAAGTATCTAACATTGAGAGGTCTTCCATACCATAGCTCATAAGGGGTTTTAGTACTATTTACCCTTAGTTGTACTTTGTTAAGCAGATAGACAGCAATGTGAATTGCTTCCTTCTAGTACATATCAGGCAGAACTACATCTTTCAACATTGCCCTAGCCATCTCTTGCACAATCCTATTCTTCATCTCCACTACCCCATTCTATTGAGGGGTCCTAGGAGCGAACAAATGTCTCCTAATGCCATGATCTTTTTGACTCTTTGTTCTTGTAGGGCCACATAGGTTAGTGTGAATCATCTCTAGAGGTATTCTAGAAGAATACTCCTTGCTCTTGAAATTTGGCTTTGTCTATTTTCCCTTTTGACATTCCTTTCATAGTGTGTTTGCAAGCTTGGTTATCTTAAGCATATCTCTCATCACATGAATAGAGTTGATCTTTATCATATTGTCAAAGTTAATGTGTCCCATTCACTTGTGCCACAGCCAACACTCACTAGATTGAGACAATAAGCATGTTCTTCCATTTACCTCCTTTAGATGATATATATATCCATATGTATTGATACCTTCTGTAACTAATTTTCCATACCCTACCTTCCCAATTTCACAACCTTTGGCATGAAAAGTAAGATTGTATCTTTTACTACACATCTGACTAACATTGAGAAGATTGTGTTTTATCCCTTTGACATAGAGGACATCCTCAGTCCTATTCTTCCCATCAATAGTTATAGCACCCTTTCTACATATTTGTACAGACTCACCACCACCAAACCTAATAGCTCCACCATTCCACTTCTTAAGGCTAATAAACTTCTCGTTGTCACCAGTCATGTGGTTAGAGCAACCACTATCAATTACCCAAGCATTGGATTTTTCTTTTGTATGAAAGGCAATCCAAATAACCATTGATTTATTATTTTGATCATCCTGCAAGATATCAAACTTTTTACAATTCTCAATAACATCATTTTTGTCACCAACACTCAAGGAGATGAAAAGTGTTTCATCATTTGAATCATCATGATCCTCATCTTCTAAAGAACAACTACTCTCCATGGAATACAAACTTCTTTTGGGCTTCTTCTTTTGTTACTACCCCATGATTCTTTAAAAGGACATTTAGAAGCAAAATGACCAATTTCCCCACAATTGAAACATTTGAAACATAACTTACCTTTGTATTTGTTGGTGCCCTTATTCAATCTTCTTACAAAGTTTGCCTCTACCTCATCAAGGTCATCATCTTGATTAGTTGCTTCATCTTCTATCTTCTTAATTGCTTTGAATGTTGCTTCCTTCTTTGGAGCACCTTTGTCAAATTCTCTCATTTTGAAGGTTGTGAGAGAGCCAAACAATTGATCTACTGTATATTGATGCAAATTTTGAGTCTCCTCAATAGAAGACACCTTATCACTATAATATTTAGGAAGATATCTTAGAACCTTCTTCACAATCTCATCTTCTTTCACTTCTCCACCAAGACCTCTGATGCCATTAACTATGTCATCCACCTGGAGCATGTAACTAGTAGTGTCTTCATCTTCTATAATCCTCTGGGTCTCAAATTTGCTCTTGAAGATTTGCATCTTGGCTTTCTTCACTTTACTATCTCCTTCATAAATGTTGCTAAGTTTTACCCAAACATCCTTAGCAAAACTGCAACTCATTACCTTCAAAAGTTTTGAATTAGTTAGCCCACTCATGATAGCACTCTTTGCCTTGGCATTGTTCTCATACGACTTAATCTCATTAGCATATGTAGGATCAAAAGAAGGAGCAGTGTAACCATTCTTAACAGCTTGCCAAACACCAAACCTTAGAGAAGATAGATAGTTCTTCATCCATAGCTTCGAAAAGGAATAATTTGTTCCATCAAACATAGGTGCCTTGTGAGATCCATTATGAGCCATCCTAGACCTTCCTCAAGTGGTTAAGCTTCTTTTGAGTAACTTGGCTCTGATACCAATTGTTGAACACACCAGGATACTGAGAGGGGGGGTGAATCACTATGCAAACAAACTTCAAATCCTTCGGAGTAGATTGTAACTTGAACATTACAGCATTAACATAAACATAAAAGATCAACACAATGCATAATAACACATAACACCAAATATACGTGGAAAACCCCAAAAGGGGAAAAACCACAGTGAGGATTAACTCACAATATATGAAGCTCACTACAATAAAAGATTAAAACTTTATTTTAGGGCCAAAACCCAAGGAAGCTACTACTCCCTGAAGACTTTGTTTTAGGGTCACTCCCAAGGAAGCTACAACTCCCTGCAGACTTTGTTTTAGGGTTACAACCCAAGGAAGCAACTAGTCCTTGAACTAAGAACAAACTTAGAATTGATTACAGCATGACAGTCCTTCTACTGTCTGAAATTGATAATGAAGCTCAATCCTCTTTGATGATTGCAATTATTCTTTGACACAACTTGACAATTGGATCAGTTAGGCACACTCTTTACTTCCCTTCTATCACCAAAATGTCTTCAAGATGAATCTAGATAGGATCTAACACTTTTGCTCTTTCTCTTTCAGTCACACATCATAATGCATTACACATTCATATTCTGCTCCTCATATTCTCATCTTTGCAATCATACTTTACCTAGATCAACTAGGTTTATAATATATACATGATATTACATTGATTACATTACAAGTCAGCCAATACAACAAGAATATTACAGTTTACAAGTCGGCCAGAGACTAAACAAAATGAAACATGTAGAGGGCAAGCCCTAACATGAACTACACACAACTCCAGAAAGAGAAACACGCCTTGTGGAACCCAACACATTCGTAACATGGTCCTAAACATTCTTCATAGCATCATCCTTCAAGGAACAACATCTGCATGCTTCACACAATTGAATTAGGTCTCCCTTAAGCAAGAAAACATGAAGCTTGTAGCACATTGGTCTTTACAATCTTGGCGGTACTCACAAATGATTAAACATTACTTGTTCTTCTTATAGATGAGTCAACAAGACCTACACAACAACTCCAAACACTCATTGAACTCCACACAGTAACAACTTTGTGGCACACATCATCAACATTCCCCAGTCGGCCTCAACAACTCTTCACAAACTGACTTGAAAACTTTGTACAGTACTACAAACATGAAAGATATGCATGTGAATTAAATTTGAGAAACATAGAGACATGTGGAATGTCCACATAAACTCATATAACTGATCTGTACAATCTCCAATTGGCACAAGTACTCAAACATGTCTTTAGAATAATCATGCATCCAAAACCAACTATAGTACATTATCATTTGAAAACTAAACTTGCAGACCTCCAAATCACCTGATGTAGCATGCATTGAACATCTCTGATCATGTTCACAAAACTACATGAGCATATCTTCACATCTAGAGGAATGCAGAGCATTCTAATAAGCCTTCATCATCACTTTACTCTGCCAGAGCACATACTGGAACTTTCACTTATAAATTTCACTATGGAAGGTATAATGACTTGCACTCTTGGATATAACACCTTTAGAACATATTGAACTCAACTTATGAACCACAAGACCATATCTTTAAATGCAGAGGAATGCAGAGCATTTTACTGAGAAGTCTTCCAAGCAGCTTCCTACAACAACATTTGCCAACATCTGGAGACCAGAACCTTCTTGTAGCAACTCATAATTTCTTAGGATCATTAGGAAAGAGCATACAACATGCTATAGGTCATCAACAACATCTTCTCAACCTCAGCATAGCTTCTAATATATCATAGTTCATCTTAATGCTTCTAATTACCATCTTAATATATCATCATGGTATCATCTCTACTGACTACAAACATGCTCAATACAACTTTACTTGAGATTAATCAAGGCATGACATCCAACCATGAACATCAATAACCAACCATGAACATCGGCAACCAATCATGAACATCAACAACCACTGCTAACACACCATCAACATAGTATATCATCATCATAAGCATCCAATCATAGTGTTGACATCAATGACAAACTTAAATAGCATATGTGCAACATATAGCACATTAGTCTGGATAGAAGGACATGGTTATGATTTGCAGGTTCTCTCTTGTTGGTATTATGCTTCTTCCTAGATGTTTGTGTTCACATGACATTGGAGTTGAGATGTGTATGGGGCTTTTGAGTCTCTTTGACTTCTTTCTCTTATGATGTGGAGGATTTGGAAGAGATCTAGACTTGAGGTGAGAATTATGTTGCAACTATTTAGTTTGCAAATTTTGCATATCTATGTGTGTGTTCTTTGACACTATGTGATAGAGCTAATAGCCACATCTTCTATGTGAGTGCTATTAGTGGATCTTTGGATTCTTTGATCTATTTTTAGATTTGACATTTACTCATGTAGTGGGAGTTTTAGGATGTATATGATTCCTTTGTTGGATGTTCTCATTATGATGCAGTATGGAGGGTCTTTAGGTTTTTATCATATGCTTTGTCTTGTTACCTTAGAGGACTTCTTTATGTAGGATTGAGTATATACAGGGATTTGTTATCATTGTGATTTAAGTTGGATATGTTGGTGGCATAAGGTCTACTTGTTATCATTTGTATACCTTGGTTTGGAGGTATGGTTAGTTGATGCATTAGCAACTAGCTGTGGTTGCTATTTTAGCTATGGTGATTGATTCTTGTCAGCTACTCAAGCCTATTTGTTACCATTGGATTTGGTGCTTGTGTTTGGATATCAATTGATGCAGGTTTGTTGCTTCTACACAATAGTTTAGTGTGGCATCTCTTTGGAAGATCTTATCCTTCATGGTTTGGCATGATGGAGGATGAGGGGATTCTTGTTTGAGATGGTGGACACCTTGATTATTGTTGTAGGTATCTTGGAGCACATGGATGTTTATATGGTACATGTTGGGCATATGCATGGTTCCCTTGATGTTTTAAGTTTACTTGTTGATCCCTTATGCAATGTATACAACAAGTGGGAGAATGTTGGAGTAGGTGTGTTGTACACCTTGCATAACATTGGTATTATTTTATTATGTAAAATAAATTTTTATTTGTGGTGTATCCATGTGATGTGTTTATCCACATTAAAAATTTATTTGGTGCCACTTGTAATCGTTGTAACATTGGGTTAATTATTTTATGTGTGTGAGACACATGGAGTAATTAATTATTTATTTGTAATTATTTAATTATTATGAAAACTTAGTACCAATAATTAGGTGTGGGAGTCAATGGTTTTGTAGACTCATGGTTTTGGGGAAGATGGTTTTACCATACCACATGTTGTATTTGTGTGAGCTTACCTCTATAAAAGCAAACACACGGGTAGTTGTAGAGGTTAGTTGTTTTGGATTTGGTTGGGTTTATCTTGATTGATCATCTCTTGCAAGTTGTATTTGTGAGGGTTTGAAGCATGGCATTTGATGTGTGGTTACATGCTTGTTCACATGGAGTGCAGGTAGAGAGCTTGATGCTTCAAGGTATTCATTATGTACTGTAATCTTTATTTTTGAATAATACATGAGAGATGGATGCTTTTGGAGGCTAGGTTTTTCCCTCAATGAGGGTTTTCCCAGGGTATATCTTGTGTCACCATTGAGGGTATGATTGTCTATTTCTTTTGCATATGGATTTCTAGTTAATATTTGCACATTAATCTCTCATTGGGTTATGAGGAATTAATCTATATGGTTGCATATTTCCAACAAGCTTTATTGTTGGAAAACATGCTCATTGGTTGCAATAAATTATTTTTTGAATGAGTAAGAAAGAAGGGAGAGAGGACCAAAATTAGAGGGAAAGGTGGAAACAAAACATGGGGGGTTGGAGAATCAAGAATATGTAGAAACAATAGGTGACCTACTTTATTTAGAAAGGCAATACGACTGGAACACATGGATCCTAAATTGTAGGGTCGTGCCATGGTAAAATGAGTTAATATGTTACACACTGCCTCACTCCATTCCATTCCATACTTCCCTCCCTGATGCAGAAACCATAACATTCACATCAAATAACATTGTTTATGTTTCCATGTGTCATCCTTTTAGCTAAAAGAGCACATTTTCATGTGAAATGAAAGATATTTTCACCCGTGAAGTCTCACTTACAAAATCCATTCATATTTTCTACCCATAAAACTTATAAATATGAGCCAATTAGAATAAGACTTAAAGATAAGATCTAATTATATTATTGATAATTAATTTTTAAAACATTTGAAGTTTAAAAAATTACATGTTTAATTTATAAAAAATAGATATAAACTATAAATGGAAAAAAAGGGAGTTTTTGGTTTTCAGAATTGGGAGGTTTTGAGCTCTACTAGGCTTTCTTGGCCTTATTTCATTTATGCCAAATAGTAGCTTTATGTAAGAATTTTCTAGTGCAAGCTTGTATTTATTGTAGTGTGCTTTATGTAGCTAAGCCTGCGAGCATTTTTCACCTCCTTTATATGGCGTCAACCTTTCATTCCCCCATAGTTGTTGTTGGAGCTAAAGGTTTGACGGTGACTTCTAATGGAACCACTACTCAAATACCCTCAAAATTTTGTTCCCAAGGTGTTCCATGAGGTATGTCCCCTGAAACACCTCCAGATGTTGTTCTTCCCATTCTTAAGTTTGACAATGCCTAAAAATAGCTAGAAAATTTCACTTTAATTAGATATTTTGTGGGAAGAGTCCCCCCTAAAAGCATGCTTTGAGACTAGGTTGGTAAAGCCTAGACCCCACATAGGATCTATTGGCAATATGTATTGTCATTGATGTCAACATAGCATACATTGATATCAGCATAGTATATGGAAATGTATAGACAGACTTATACAAAGGAAGAGTTAGTATGGTCAAAGAAAACTAGTCTAGGAGAAAGAGAAAACAATCTAAGTATGGTAAAGTAATCATTTTTGTGTGTGATCATGGTGTGGAGGTAATCACTTATGTTCTTGCATGATTCCAATATCCCCATATGTATATCTAATCATTTGTGAGTGTTGCACTTAATGACAAGAAGCAAAAATCTAACTAAGGCATTCACAATGCACATCCTAAGGCAGAGTCATCTTGTTCTAGTCTGCATTCCTCTGCAAAGCAAGATTTGATCTTGTGGTTATGAAGACAGCTTTATTTAGGTATGGAAATTATAAATCCAAGTTTTCAAGTCCTCACATCATTAGCATAAAAAGTTACAAGGGACAAAGTATTGACCATCACTCAGACAGAGGCAATACAGACTGTTCCAAAGCCCATTTGCACAGGGTTGAGTTCTGTGAAGGATGAAACATGTATAGATCAGCCATTAGAGCTTGTGTGGAGGTACTATATGGTCCAAGGTATATCAGGTATGATCCACATGCAGACAAATTCCATTTTCTGATACCACATCAAGCAATTATGTCTGCAAGTAAAGATTTGAGTATAACTATCCTTCGGACCCCTGGTTATCCATATCAAACTCTTGAATTCCTCTGAAATCATTAGATAAAGGTGTGTAGATTTAATAAGGAACATATAATTATGTTTAATCTCATTCCCAAAAGGTTTGAGGTCTTGCATTGCATCATAACATCATATCTTGAGATGTGAAGTATCACATATGGTCTGAAATGCTCTATTTTCTATAGATAGTCATGTTTCCTATTTTGTGGATGTATAGTTGGATATGATACTTCTTTGGTAAGGTATATGAATATTGTTGAAATCATGTATGATTGATTTTTTAGTCCAGATAAAATTTTTAGCTTCTCCCCAATAGTATGAAGATAGGCAATGAGTAGTCTTGAGCAGTTTGAGCCAACTAGTTAAGTTTCGAATATGTGTGGAGGATCCTGATTAGTTATCTTAACACTGGAAGGTATGGAAAGATATGTCTTGATCTCCCTTATGAATTGCTAAGGTCTGCAACAAGTTTTTCCTATTATATTGTATGTATGGATGCTGACTTGTGAAGAGCTGCACGTTTCATCCAATGTTGATTGTGATGCTGACCTAATTAGTGTTTTGAAGTGTTGCATAGTATATTTATAGAAGATCAAGTTCATTTGTGATGGTGTGAAGTGAATGCAAAGATAAGCAGATCAAAATGAAAGATATGAAGTCTGCAGAATTAGTTTGAGGGCATGTGTTGAGCAAGAAATAGAAGACTGCATTACCAACATAAATCAGATGTTATTTTTATAATAGTCCATGTAGTTACTATCTTTGTAAATCCTATTGCAGTGAATAGAGCACTTAGGGAGTAGTAGCTTCCTTGGGTTGTAGCCTTAAATCAAAGTTGTAATTACTATAAGCACAAATACAGGGAGTTGTAGTTTCCTTGGGTTGTTGCCCTAAACAAAGTTGTAATACTTTTACAGTGAGCATAATATATTATGAGCTAATCCTTAGTGTTTTTTCCTTGTTTTAGGGTTTTCCATGTAAAAATATTGGCGTTATGTGTGTTGCATGATTTCCTTTCTATTCTCTAAGTTATTCAATTTGGCTTGAAAAACAACTAGTTAAATTTTAGTAAATGTTGATTAACCCCCCCCTCTCAACATCTCATTGTGTTCAGCCAAGTGCCTTTGGGAAGCCTAACAGTTGAGGTAGATCCTACATTTGAACACATGGAATCTAAAGTTATGGACAATGATGTATTTGTACCGGGACTAGATCTATAAGCAATGGAACCTGAAGGTTGGGATCTTGATGGGAGTGAAGTAGACCTTGAGGAAGAACTCAAGTCAGCCCTTAGTGAATTGGATGAAGTAAGAGGACTGAATGTAGAATGTGAAGATATGCTTGAATTGGCAAAAGAGACAATTGACAAATTGAAGACAAAGGCCAAAGAATCAAAAGAAGAAATTGGAAAACTAAAATCCCTAATAGAAGGAGATAAAGGAAGTGACATAAAGCTCAAGGAAGCAAAAGAAATGATTTCAAATTTGAAAGTCATGGTTGAAGGAGAAAAGACGATTAGAGATTGCTTAAACACCAAGCTCTTTGAGAAATCAACTAAATGTTCAAAACTTGAGGAAGAAGTTGTCACTCTAAGAAAATAACTGGAAAAGGTAAAAGAGCAAATTGACAAAGGACTAAAACTAAAAGGAGGATCTGAAATCCTTGATGAAATAATTAACTCTCAAAAGCTAGCAAAATAAAAATTAGGTCTTGGTTTTGAAAAGGGAAAGAGTCCTATGATTAGTGCCTCTGCAAATTTATATGATAACTTTCATTTAGGAGGAAAGTCTGAAATTAAGAAGGAAGAGACATATACTAAAGATCCTAAGAAGAAAGCCTATAGAGTTACAAAATAAGAGGAATTCACTCATGTCTAAAGACAAAGGAAAAGTGTGAAGAAGAATTTTAAAAATCCTCAACCTACAAGGCAACTAGCTCACATCAGGTATTATCAAAGTTTCAATGGCAATTGTTTTACTTGCAATAAGTTTGGTCATAAAGTAGTTGATTGTAGAAGCAAGATAAATCAACATGCTCTAAGATGTTATTCTTGCAATAAAATTGGCCATAAAGCTACTAAATGTAGAAGTAAGACAAATCAGAATTAAGTTAAGTGTTATGCCTGTAATAAGATAGGTCACAAGGCTTATGAATGTAGAAGCAAAATGCCAAGGAATAAAAGGGACAATGCTCAGCCCTTTCATGGATATTGTTACACTTGTAACAAGTTTGGCCACAAGGCAGCTAATTGTAGATCTAAGGTAAGGAGGAATGGAAATGCTTAGCAATCAAAGTTCACCTATCACAAGTGCAATCAAACAAGGCACTCTGGAAGGAATGTAGGGACTACTCCACAAAAGAAAGTTGATATTGCTCAGAAAAAGAAGGAAATGAGCAAAGTGTGGAAGAAGAAGGAGGAATGTGATGTTTTTGAACCTTTGCCTAGTGCAGGTGGATCCTCCAATAACTAAAAGATGAAGTACTGATTCAGGGGGAGTTATAATTACAAAATTCTTCAAACCCCTTTATAAATAAGATGCTAAATTTCTTAGAATTTTGGCTAGTGTTGGTATGTGCATTCTAAGATAATAATTTAAAGAAGGTTGGTCAAAACTCTAGAGAAAAATCTCTCAATGCGGCAGATTGTAGAAGTTTTTAAGGTTTTTCAGTGATAAGAGCATCTACCAAAAGGAAGCATGGGCTCAGGGGGAGATGTTACTAAAAATATTCCACTCACCTTCATGATTCTGAAAGCATTCAACATACATATGAGTTTGAATAAGATTCTGGAGCAATTCATCACTCTGCAGTAGATTGTGGAGTAATCAAAGAGTCACTGTTACATCACAAAATAGGCCTAACTAAGTGTTCACCTAACCCTATTGGTGAATTCAATGTGGAACAATTTAAGATATGCAGAGAAGTTTATAAGTCATTCTACATATTCAAAAGGAATTTGTGATCAAGCATTTGAGTGCAAAATAGAGAAAAGGTGGATTAGAGTGTGTTGAAGATCTCTTACTTCCGAAACTCTACCAGTGAATACTTTCAGTATTGTGCAAACCCTAACTTCATTTTTAGTGTTGAAATGGACACTCCTAGGGTAATGGAAAATCCAAGACCAAAATTCAAGCATTCTTTCAAATCATTGGAGACTGATAAAGTAGGAGCATTTTCTAGGGTTCCTATCAATGTGCTTCACTCCGACAATGTGCGAATCTACATTCAACACTCCATGTTGGACGAATTCGACCACAACAAGCTTCAAGAATTCTGGAAGAACAATCTTACAGGTGATGATTTCAATCTAAAGCCAAAATATGCCAGTTTGATTGTAAATAAATTGAATGTATGGAATGATTTTCCCAATTTTAGCTGTGAAAATGATTGGGTCAAACTTGTCTTGACTCAAATTCATGAAGACTTTATAGTTTTGGATAAACCCCATATGATTACTAAGGAGGCAATTAAGGTTGTGACTAGCATGTGTGCTATTGGACCTATGCCTAAATTGAAGTCAATCAAAAATGAAGAAGTGATGAAGCTAACTGGTGCAAAGTTTGATAAACTTACCCTAATTGCGGATGATATAATGGACCCTACTGTAAGGTATGCAACTATGATCATTGCATACAAAATATTTTATACTAATAGAGTGGGCTCTACCATAGCAACTGTAATTCATGTTGCATATTAGATGGTGAAAGAAAACAAGGAAATTGATGTTTGTGAGTTGTTAAGACAATAGCCAATAGAGAACTTGCACAAGACAAAGGAGAACCAGTATAGCTTTTGGTATGGATCACTTATAATCTACCTTATGTTCTAATTTTTGAAGGAATTGCTTGGATCAAAGAATGTTGTGTGGAAAAGAGCTGTATCTATAGGGAGTCAAATTAGGGAACACATGAAGAGTTTTAAAAACTTAGAGGCTTAGAATGCTGTATACTGGGGTTTCTTTAAAACCTTCCAAGAAAAGATGCAGAAGAGAGAAATGATACCTTCCAAGGTGGTTGGAAGATATAAAAATGATATCACCTTTATGGTAGATAAGGACAACTACTAAATGGAAGCAATAGAACCCAGGATTGCATGGATACCCAAGTTGCCTTATGAGGTTTCAAAAATTGATTTGATAGGGTATGTAGACATTTTACTAAGCAAACCCAAGGATCTTAATGCAGCTAGGTTTGGCACTTATGATGAAATCACCAACAAGCAACTCAAGCAAAGGGCTGAAGAAGAAGTAGAGAAGAACAAAGAGAATTAATTGAAAAAGTTGGTATCCCACCAGGTGGATTCACTACACAAATGTTACTAAACATAATGCACCATCTATCACTATGCTTGCAACTCCAAGAAGATCAAGTAGATCCACTTCTCAATCCACTGCCAATATTCCACAACCTACTTCCTCTGCTAGACAGACCCAAGTCTTTGAAGGCCAAACACCAATGAAATCCAAAGGCAAACAACCAAAGAAGAAGGAAACCATTGTAGAAGAGATTGAGAGTGATAAATAAGAAGAGGTGATTTCAAAGAAACAGGAAAAGGAAAAGAAGAAAAAGGAACCAAGGGTCAAAGTGAAGGCTAAAATAAATAAGAAACAAGGTATAGAAGCAAGTGAGGAATAAGAATAAGAAAAGAAGCCAACTCCTCCTCCCAAGAAGAAAAATAAAAATGACTCCCAAGTACCAATACCTTCTTCTAGAGGACCTATGTCTCTAGATGTTGTCTATAATGCTATTATTCATTAAAATTTGTTTGATGAAACTATGACACCCTTCCCAAAATCTACTTTTGAGGATAAAGCCATCATTGAAAAGGTTGTTTCTATGTACATGATGAGATATAATAAGTCTCTAGATGAGATCCTATCCAGAGTACCAGAAAGCCTACAGAAAGCCCTAAGAAGGGATAGAGAAGAAGTTGTAGCCCTAGATGAAAAACTCAGACAAGATGCCTTGGATAAAGTTGGGGCTTCCCTTTCCAAAGAAGAAAAAGAGAAATTAGTTCAAAGGCAATGTTCCATCCCATTTTTGGATTCAGTTTTACTATTTACTTTTACTTGTTCATGGATAGAATAGACATGTGAATATGGTTTAAGTTCATGGGAAACAATGTTATGATTAGAAACAATTTTATGGAATCATGATTATATATCTCTTAAATATGATTAATTTGATAAAATGAATTAAAAGTCTTTTACAACATGGAAAAGAGAAATGTTATTATTGTATTATGCTTTGATTGGGATACTGGTACGTTGACCACAATTTGTATGTGAGAATGTTTTGATAGGAATAGGTGGATCAGACTCTTCGTGAAGTAAAAGGGAGAGAAAGTATCTTCGGGGAAGGGGAGTATAGACTCTGGATTACCAAAGGGTATTTGCCATTGAGAACAGATATCAGATATTGAAACCTAGCATCTTGAGGTAAGATTTGATTTTGGTTAAGTCAAGTTATCGATGAAGTTGTTATGAGTTGTAAGGGTAAGTCACTCTTTGTTACGTCGTTGTGGAAGAACAACGTTGCTTGTCCAAACGTCGTTGTCACGATGAGTAGGATTAATCGACCATTGCATCTTAATATCATGAGTTCATGTCACCAATTATGGATGACTGATATAAATGTCAGGAATGTGTCGTATGTTATGTCTTGTTAAGTTTACTCGATGTAAAATGTTGACAATGGTTTGTCGATCATACGCTTTGTCATTGTGATCACGTATTTGTTCCAAATTATCATCGTCGTAACAACTTATGTGCATATGATGTAAATGTTGTATTTCAGGATTATGATGGACGTAGAGTTAATCCAATTCAGGATATCATTGTGAAATAGGTTTAAATAATGTCTTAAGCCTATTTGAATGTCAAGTGTTATACCATCGATTATAATCGTAATGGTAATGTATAAATAAAATATATATTATTATAATAATCACCGAGAGAAAAATAAAGATTACTAAGTGTTATTGGTAATCAGGCTTTGGTTCAAAAAGTCTTTGTAATAGGTTAATATTTCATGATGCCAATAACTGAATTCGCCACCTTGCTAAATGATTTCACCACCTTTCGAAAACCACGATGGCATGTCAGATAAAAAGCTCGAAGCTCATGCTAGTGGATTGCTGTGTAGGGCAAATGGTAGTTGAATAAGCCTAACGCTTATCAAATGGGATAGAGCTACGAGTTAGTTAGGTTTGGGAGTTGGTTATCCATTCATATCAATAAGAACTGTGTGAGAGTCTTGAGTAGGGGGATTATCATCTTGAGAGTAGAAAGACAAGAGATGAGATCAAGGTGTAGGGTAGAACGATAGGAAATGAGCTGAGAAACTTGAGTAGGAGAAGTCGTGGCTCAACGACACAGGTTCCATGCTCTTTTGTTTACTCTGCATCCATTTAAATATGAAGTCTATATTTATATATATCGTTGGCTGTGAAATGGAATACTGAATGTTGTTTCTCCATAAATTGTTGATGTTGAATCAATCTTAGAAGTGGTATTGTATGTCTTAATTCTTGCTTTAAAACTTTAAATGTCCTCAACTCAACTCAAGAACGTAGCCTTCGTTTCATTACTTGCATGCAAGTTCATGTTGCAGTTAGTATTTAATAGAGGAAAATGATTCTTAGTGCACCAAAAAAAAAGTAGTGAAAACGCATAATGTAGAAGAGACCGTAATGCCATTATGAGAGCCATCATCAGTGATTATAGCTTAAACAAGAACGATCGAGCTCACTTCTTGTCAAAACAGAGAATGAACATATGAATTATGAATGTTATACATTATCACTATAACCTGTAGTCATACCCGCCAGGTATCATGTTTGTTCATGGTTGCAAAACTCAATATTTATTAAGTGGCAAATAGACTGTGATGGTAGGAAGACTTTAGATAGATGCCCGAGGGTTGCTCAACTAATTTGATTATAGCTATGCCATTTAGACCTATGGAAACATGGCATTTTTCCATACTTTTAGAGCATAGTGAAAACAATGGAATATAGAACCTAATACCCAAGGAAAAGGTTACTCAGTGCCTTAATATAAATATATATTTATGTATTACCAAATAAAGAATTCTATTTGGATAAAAACTAAAGTTGATATCCTCTTTTTGGATAAGAATTAAAGTATCTATGTTGACAAGTAGACTAATAGACTCCTCTTGACAAAAGTTGAAACCTATTAGAAATTTATTTATATTCTTACACTTAGAACTAAATAAAGGTGGATAGTGTGAAATAGTTTTACCATTGACTATATTATTGGTTAACCATAAGAATTGATATAAATCAACTCTTTTACGACAAAGAAGAACTTGTATGCCTTATCGTGTATAGATCTCCTATGTCTACGGGTGTGATCTATCTTTTACACAAACCAACCAACCACATCCAAGGATCTTTTAATTTATGCATGGATGTTTAAGATAAGAACATAAGTCATGCATCTTTTCTATCAGAAAGTAGCATTGATAAAAATGCTCCTAAGTTTGTGTTTCCATATGAACTTTGGGCATCAAGAAAACACATCCTCATAACTACCATAGGTTTATTTAGCATATCTATGATAAAGTTAAAGAATCGTCAAGCTAGCCAATGAAAGTATAGAAGTCAACCATGTGCACATAATGATAACTGTCAGCTTGGTCAAATTTAATGGTGTCAACCTAAAATTGTTCTATTGTTTTGGCTTGCTATATGAAAGTATTTAGCCTCTAAAGTCATCAATTGTCATCAACCTCTATTGTATATAATTATCGGCCTTGGATAATGATGATATCAGCCTCTATAAATGTTAAGGATTATTATATGATGAGATTGATTGATATTTGAATATGTTAAATATTACTATTGGTAGGGTTAGTAGAGATATAGATGCCCAATGAGCGAGTTCACTACTTATTATGATGTCATTGATCAATGTCTTTATACCCTGACTATATAAAATATTGTCATTTGGGCATAAGATTATCGTTCCCAACTATTGATGTTTTGATTTGATGAGATTGATTGTTATTCTTTATAACATAATGACATTATAGATCTAAGTGAAGAATTATTATTTGATGACTATGATGGATCCACATACGTATCCTTACATGTGGAATTATTCTACTCATTGATTAATTATACATAGATACTAGTTCATTGTATAAACCAATCACATAAAAGGTTATCATGACTACTATTATTTGGTTTTCTTATGACAGGTTGAGGATTGTTATCAATTTTGAATAGTAATGGTGCAACCATTCTTGCATATTTAGTGTTGGTTTTGAAAATGAGTTTTTACCATTAGAGTCATACTACTCTATTATAATTGTATAACTATGTCATGTTTAATCAAAACATCAAACAATCCTTTTGGAAACTAAAGACCACTTAGTGGGTGATTTTACCTCCCCAAACAACTGGAGTATATATTCTATGATTTTCTCAGGATATCAACCTAAAGGATTACATTTTGTATTGGGGCAACCCAAAAGGTTGTTTATAAGGTTCCAAGAATGATGGTACTAAGAGTTATAATAAAATTATATGATTCTCATAGACTCATATTGCAAATATATTTTAGATTAAGGATTAATCTGAGTCAGATTGACTGGAATGGATTTACCGTTTAGACAAGTTTGTGTCTAGTGTAACTAAATGAATGCATAAGGACCCTAGTTATGTTTATTTGATCTTAATTGTGAAAAGAGATAATTGCCTTGACTATGATGATTAACCTGGGTAAGGTAACCATTTTGACTGTAATGAATTGACTTAAACCCCATTAAGTGTCGATAAGTCTTGGATCTCAGGTATTGCAAAGTTGCAATGAGAATCCTTGTATGGAAAGTTAATCTATAAGAATTATAGAACCTAGACAATATTTGGAAACCTGTTGAAGATAGAAAGACTGAATTAGAATTGATAAACTATAGATATAAACATAGTTCACCATATGCAGGATGACATAACCTATTGGGATGATCATACCTAGCTAGAGGGTATCTAGGGTTGTATGATCAATAGTATCACGTAGGATACACCCCCAGTACTTTAATGGAAAATACCATGGGTCATCCTAGATCTATACTCTTCATGCAGGGTAGGGCCACTTCCGGTTAGGAAGGTGTGCGAGAGACCGTTAGTTAGTGGATGGAGGTAAAGCTCTCTGAAGATGCTTTCTATCTCTTCAACCAGAAGGTAGCTGAGGCTTGTGACATGGAGGATGACAATCAATTTGCAGTGATCTCTTGGTGAGTTTTATTTTGTAAATTTTTCCTTATGAATAATATATATAAATATCATATTGTTGATTCATTGAAAATGAATGGACCCTTTTGTGATTAAATAAGTTGTTGATTAAAATTCAATGTTTGAAAAGTGAAAGAAATTTTATCACCCTTTTACCTCTTCAAATTTTACTTCATGATAAAACTGGATTATAGAGTTGGAATTATTTTGGATACTAGATATGGTATCAGAGTGAACTGGGTTCAACACATGGACCTATGAGCTCATTATGAGAAAATTCGTTAACATCTAGCAGAATTGCTAATGTTTGACAATTGGTTTAATGCTAGAATGATATAGGGAAAAACCAAAGAAATTGTCAGGAAAACTATTTTCCCAACACTTAACCAAGTCAGTATTTAAGAAAGAACCTATTTAAGAATTAAAAAACTCCAAGAGCAAAATAATTCTACTAAGGTTGTGTAGTGGAAAGATTTTGGAGACTTTGACTAGAAAGGTAAAACCTTGGTCAGTTGCAGATCAGAGTAAGAGCTTGGGTAGAGTGGTGTCTGTATGAAATCAAGAACTTAAGGATGGGAAGATCCTAGCACTATATCATAGAAACAAGATTAGATGGGTTCTAGTTTAACTCCTAGATGGCTTGGAATGAGCCAAGTGGAATAAAAGAGTCATTAAAGGAGAAGTAATGATATATTGGCATAAATGTTGAGAAAAATAGTACAAGATTTGGAAATGTATTTTTTTTGCAAAATAACTCACAATAGAAGGAGCTTGCATTCCAATTATAATCTTTGTGTATTGCTACAGCACAATCATACAATCAGAGTGATGAACGATAGATACTCCAAGAAAAAGGAGTGAATATGATATAACCTTATTTTTTTGCAAATTTGTGAGCATGATGAAAGTCTTAAGGGGCTTATTTATTTGTCAAACTCTAATTCACTATAAGTTTTTGGAAAATCAAGTGCAGTGTAGCAATCTACTCCCTTGTTAGTGACTAGTCAATCACGTAGAGCATAATAAGTGAGTCTCTGGATTTTGACACTTCTTTGGATTTTTGGTAAAATTCCTTTTAATACTTGCAAGGATTTATATATTTTCTAATTATTTTGAGATGGTCTATCCACCAAATTTTAAAGATTGCTTATTTTATGACTAGTTGGTCAAATTTTGATTTATTGTCAGAATGAGTTTGTTCTTTTGACTAATTACCAAAATTAAAATTGTTAATAATTTGATATCAATTTACGTTATAGTGGTGGTTATACAATAACATTTTGGTTGTTCACTATGTTTTATGTAATGTTCATCACTATCATGTCCTGGATGGGCCTCTGATGGTTTGTGTAAGGGAGTAAATTATAGAAAATGCCCTTGATATGTCCTTAACGTTACAGAAGAAAGACACTTTGTGTGGAAAGAAATATCTTGCAAACCCTTTTGGGGTTATTGATATATATATATATATATATATATATATATATATATATATATGTTTTTACTATGTAAGCTACTGGAAGAAGGTCTTCCATTGATATCATCTTTTGAATCCTATATTATTGTATGTGGGCAGATGGGTAGTCTAGTAAGCCCAGATTAATAGTCTCTCCAAGTCGAGCAAGGTGGTGAACCATGACTACATTCATTGTGAAACGTATATAAAAAAACTATGGCCATAGTGAGTGACGTCGCCACCACGTGCACTCGTCAGTTCATAGTACTCTAGACATTTAGCTAACCAGATTTATCATACTTGGTTGGAGGGTATCCATGGTAGTGCAACAGAGTTAGTTAAGTGGGAGTACACACCAGAGCTTAGATGACAACTAAGAGGGTTTCCAACACAACCTTTTGTTGAAGGGTAGGACTGCTTCCAGGTAGGAAGATGCAGGGAAACCCCTTAAGTCCATGGTTGGAGGTAAAAACAACCAAGTAATGTTTTCCCTCTCATTAGTGGCATGCCAAGTCTTGGAGGACAGTTGAACTAGATAAGGAAATCTAATCCTTTCTCTTGTATTTACTTATCAGATTATTTAAATGATGTATGAAATGAATGACACTTGTAGCTGATGAATAACCTTTTCAGATAGAAAAGTGAAAGATGATGTTACTCTTTGTATCTTAATTAATGAATAGCGGTACCATACATGCATAATGTTAATAAACTTTGGTAAAAAAATAATTCTTGATAAACCTATGTTTGAAGTAGAGTATCCACCTCCTATAGACTTTATTTCAACAACTCCTATAATTTTGTTATCATGATGACTCCATTTGAAACATTGGACAAAAGAAGATGCCAAACTCCTATAAGCTAGGTAAGCTAAAAGATAGGATTAGCATTACTCTAGAAATGTGTCAGAAATGGTTAAACAAAGAAAACCAATCAAGAAAGATTGGTGGAAGCTAATAATAGATAGAAATCTTAAGTAAATACCAACCATACACTAATACAATTCTTCGTTACGGAAGAAGAGTTTCATAAGTATGGAATGTGTTATAAATAAGTTCCTAGATATGAGAAACTCCTCAAAACCCTCAAAGTTATTCATTTGGTTGATTACAAAATCATTTTATATTGCCAGGGGGCACATGCTCTTATGATTGTATTTGAAAGGTATATAACAAATGACCATTATATTCCTAGAATGTTAAATAGGAACAAGACCTAGGAGAGGTCGTTATTAGGCTTATAAATGTTCGAGGATCACAAGATCTGCTTGCGAAACAAAAGAAAGTTTACTCATTGCAAGGTCCGGTGGGACAATGTGCAGAGGGTAATATGACTTAGAAAAATTTACCATGATTTAATAGCAAAGATTTTATCCATTATTTGCACTTTTGCAGGTTAAACAAAATTCTATCTTATCACGTTTTGGATAGACTAAATCATCGGGGACGATGATTCTTTAGGGGAAGGATATGTTACATCCCCTTTTTGGATTTAATTTTACTATTTACTTTTACTTGTTTCATGGATAGAATAGACATGTAAATATGTTTTAAGTTCATGGGAAACAATGTTATGATTAGAAATAATTTTATGGAATCATGATTATATATCTCTTAAATATGATTAATTTGATGAAACGAATTAAAAAGTCTTTTACAACATGGAAAAGAGAAATGTTATGATTGTACTATGCTTTGACTAGGATACCAGTACGTTGACCACAATTTGTATGTGAGAATGTTTTGACATGAACAGGTGGATCAGACTCTCCATGAAGCAAAGGGGAGAGAAAGTATCTTTGGGGAAGGGGAGTATACACTCTAGATCACCAAAGGGTATTTGCCACTGAGAACAGATATTGGACACTGAAACCTAGCATCTTGAGGTAAGATTTGATTTTGGTTAAGTCAAGTTATCGATGAAGTCATTATGATTTGTAAGGGTAAGTCACTCTTTGCTACATCGTTGTGGAAGAACAATGTTGCCTATCCAAACGTCGTTGTCACGACGAATAAGATTGATCGACAATTGCGTCTTAATATCATGAGTTCATGTCACCAATTATGGATGACGGGTACAAATGTTGGGAATGTGTCGTATGTTATATCTTGTTAAGTTTACTTAATGTAAAACATTGACAATGGTTTGTCGATCGTATGCTTTGTCGTTGCGATTGCATATTTGTTCCAAATTGTCGTCACAGTAATACCTTACATGCGTGTGATGTAAATGTTGTATTTCAGGATTATGATGGATGTAGAGTTAATCCCGTTAAGGCTATCATCGTGAAATAAGTTTAAATAATGTCTTAAGCCTATTTGAATGTCAAGTGTTATACCATCAATTATAATCGTAGTGGTAATGTATAAATAAAATATATATAATTATAATAATCACCGAGAGAAAAATAAAGATTATTAAGTGTCATTGGTAATCGGGCTTTGGTTCAAAAAGGATTTGTAATAGGTTAATATTTCATGATGACAATAACTAAATTCACCACATTGCTAACTGATTTCACCACCTTTCAAAAACTACGATGGCATGTCAGATAAAAAGCCCGAAGCTCATGCTAGTGGATTGTCATGTAGGGCAAATGGTAGTTGAACGAGCCTAACACTTATCAAATGGGATAGAGCTGCAAGTTAGTTAGGTTTACGAGTTGGTTATCCATTCATATCAATAAGAACTGTGTGAGAGTCTTGAGTAGGGGGATTATCATCTTGAGGGCAGAAAGACAAGACAGGAGATCAAGGTGTAGGGTAGAGCGATAGGAAACGAGCTGAGAAGCTTGAGTAGGAGAAGTAGTGGCTCAGTGACATAGGTTCCATGCTCTTTTGTTTACTCTGCATCCATTTAAATATGAAGTCTATATTTATATATATCGTTGGCTATGAAATGGAATACTAAATGCCATTTCTCCATAAATTGTTGATGTTGAATCAATTCTAGAAGTGGTATTGTATGTCTTAATTCTTTCTTTAAAACTTTAAATGTCCTCAACTTAACTCAAGAGCGTAGCCTTTGTTTCATTATTTTCATGTGAGTTCATGTTGCAGTTAGTTTTTAACAGAGAAAAATGATTCTTAGTGCACCAAAAAAAAAGCAGTGAAAACACATAATGTAGAGGAGACCGTAATGCCATTATGAGAGCCATCATCAATGATTATAGCTTAAACGAGAACGATCAAGCTCACATATTGTCAACATAGAGAATGAACGTATCAATTATGAATGTTATACTTTATCACTATAACCTGTAGTCATACCCGCTAGGTATCATGTTTGTTCATGGTTGCAAAACTCAGTATTTATTAAGTGGCAAATAGACTATGATGGTAGGAAGACTTTAGATAGATGCCCGAGGGTTTCTCAACTAACTTGATTATAGCTATTCCATTTAGACCTATGGAAAAGTAGCATTCTTCCATACTTTTAGAGCATAGTGAAAACAATGGAATATAGAACCTAATACCCAAGGAAAAGGTTACTCAGTGCCTTAATAGAAATATATATTTACGTATTAATCAATGAAGAATTCTATAAAGTTACTTGATATGCTCTTTTGGATAAAAACCAAAGTTGATATCCTCTTTTTGGATAAGAATTAAAGTATCTATGTTGACAAGTAGACTAATAGACTCCTCTTGACAAAAGTTGAAACCTATTAGAAATTTATTTATATTCTTACCCTTAGAACTAAATAAAGATGGACAGTGTGAAATAGTTTTACCATTGATTGTATTATTGGTTAACCATAAGAATTGATATAAATCAACTCTTTTACGACAAAGAACTTGTATGCCTTATCGTGTATAGATCTCCTATGTCTATGGGTGTGATCTATCTTTTACACAAACCAACCAACCACATCCAAGGATCTTTTAATTTATGCATGGATATTTAAGATAAGAACATAAGTCATGCATCTTTTCCATCAGAAAGTGGCATCGATGCAAATGCTTCTAAGTTTGTGTTTCCATATGATCTTTGGGCATCGAGAAAACACATCCTCATAACTACCATAGGTTTATTTAGCATTTCTATGATAAAGTTAAAGAATCCTCAAGCTAGCCAATGTGAGTATAGAACTCAACCATGTGCACATAATGATAATTGTCAGCTTGGTCAAATTTAATGGTGTCGACCTAGAATTGTTCTATTGTTTTGGCTCGCTATATGAAAGTGTTTGGCCTCTAAATTCATCAATTGTCATCAACCTCTATTGTATATAATTATCGGCCTTGGATAATGATGATATTGGCCTCTATAAAGGTTAATGGTTATTATATGATGAGATTGATTGATATTTGAATATGTTAAATATTACTATTGGTAGGGTTAGTAGAGATATGAATGCCCAATGAGTGAGTTCACTACTTATTATGACTTCATCGATCAATGTCTTTATACCCTGACTATTTAAAATTTTTTCATTTGGGCATAAGATTATTGTTCCCAACTATTGATGTTTTGATTTGATGAGATTGATTGTTATTCTTTATAACATAATGACATTATAGATCTTAGTGAAGAATTATTATTAGATGACTATGATGGATCCACATACGTATCCTTACATGTGGAGTTATTCTACTCATTGATTATCTATACATAGATGTTGGTTCATTATATAAACCAATCACATAAAAGTTTATCATGACTACTATTATTTGGTTTTATTATGACCAATTGAGGATTGTTATTAATTTTGAATAGTAATGGTACAACCATTCTTGTATCTTTAGTGTTGGTTTCGAAAATGGGTTTTTACCATTAGAGTCATACTACTCTATTATAATTGTATAACTATGTCATGTTTAATCAAAATATCAAACAATCCTTTTGGAAACTAAAGACCACTTAGTGGATGATATTACCTCCCCAAACTACTGGAGTATATATTCTATGATGTTCTCAGGATATCGACCTAAAAATGGTAGGATGTTGTTAAGGATGACATTTTCTATTGGGGCAACCCAAAAGGTTGTTTATAAGGTTCCAAGAATGATGGTACTAAGAGTTATAATAAAATTATATGATTCTCAGATACTCATATTGCATATATATTCTAGATTAAGGATTAATCTGAGTCAGATTGACTGGAATGGATTTATCATTTAGACAAGTTTGTGTCTAGTGTAACTAAATGAAGGAGTAAGGACCCTAGTTATGTTTATTTGATCTTAATTGTGAAAAGAGATAATTGCCTTCACTATGATGCTTAACCTGGGTAAGGTAACCATTTTAGCTATAATGAATCAACTTAAACCCCATTAAGTGTCGATAAGTCTTGGATCTCGGGTATTGCGAAGTTGCAATGAGAATCCTTGTATGGAAAGTTAATCTGTAAGAATTATAGAACCTAGACAATATTTGGAAACCTGTTTAAGATGGAAAGACTGAATTAGAATTGATAAACTATAGATATAAACATAGTTCACCATATCCAGGATGACGTAACCTATTGGGATGATCATACCTAGCTAGAGGGTATCTAGGGTTGTATAATCAATAGTGTTACATAGGATACACCCCTAGTACTTTGATGGCAAATACATTGGGTCATCCTAGGTCTATACTCTTCATGCAGGGTAGGGCCACTTCGAGTTAGGAAGGTATGCAGGAGACTGTCGGTCTGTGGATGGAGGTAAAGCTCTCTGAAGATGATTTCTCTCTCTTCAACCAAAAGGTAGCTGAGGCTTGTGACATGGAGGATGATAATCGAGTTGTAGTGATCTCTTGGTGAGTTTTATTTTGTAAATTTTTCCTTATGAATAATATATATAAATATCATATTGTTGATTCATTGAAAATGAATGGACCCTTTTGTGATTAAATAAGTTGTTGATTAAACTTCAATGTTTGAAAAAGTGAAAGAAATTTTATCACCCTTTTACCTCTTCGAATTTTACTTCATGGTAAAATTGGATTATAGAGATGGAATTATTTTGGATATTATAGGCAAGCCTAAGAGTGTAGAACAAAACATAGAGTCAACACTCTCATGCAAAACAAAAAGGAAGACATTGAAAAAACCACAAAAGAAACTGAAGAAATCACTCTTAAAGTGCTTGGTGACGTAAGAGAAACAAAGGATGTGGAAAAATCACATGTTTAACCACCACAATCACCTCATTATGCTCCAGAGAAACAAGAATAAATTGAAAAGGAGAAGATTGATGAAAATATGAAAATATATGTGAATATTGATTATATTCCTTCGGACAATCAGAAAGATGGACAAAGTGTTCCAGAGAACACTAAACAAGTGGATGGTCAAACAAGTGTGCAAGGTTAACAGAATGTTCCAGTGAATACAAAGCAACATGAAGAACCTACCAAAGATGTGGTTGTTCATGATAAAGAAATGACTCTAGAGATGAGTGAAGATGGAGCAGAAGAGATTGGTCAAGGATGAAATGATTCCTTCATAGGCCTACTAAGCTTACAAATACAATTTCAGATAGTTCCTCAACTACTGCAGGTTCCAACCAATGAAGAATAGATTGATCTGACAAGCATCTCTCCTTTACACAAATTGTAGCTCAGTGATATACTACATGCCTCAGCAAGAAAAGATGTTTTACAAGAAAATCTAAAGAAATCTAGTGCAATAGAGGATGTTGTGAAGTTGATACAAGAAGGGTTACTAGAGGTAACCTTTGACTCCTCTTTGCCTTTAGAGCAAAAGCACAAGTTGCTAATGGACTCCTTTAAGGATCACTCCTCCCACATAGAGCAAAAAGCAAAACAAGAGGTAGTAAGAAGAATAAATGACAAAAAAATGGCTAAGATGGTTGACAAATGTGCTAAAGCACATGACAAGCTTAAAGAAAACTTGAAGAAATTTAATGCTTGCATTGATGAGGCCACAAAATTATATCTATTTTGCCTAAAATGGGTAAATTCCACAAAGAACATCAAAACTCAAATGGACTCTATTGAGTCACAATTATCCAAATTGGCTGAAGTTTGTGATTTATCAAAGGACAAGATTGGTGTAACTAGGGCACAGGTGGAAAACCTTCATGCAGAATTATCTCAACTGCAAGACCAAAGAGAAAACTTGAAGAAACAATTTGGTCAGTTGAGAGAGGCAATAAATCTAAGAGTTGCTTCACTGTCTGGTCTGCTAGGGGAAGCAAAAAAGGTAGAGAAAAAGATGAAGACCCCAAGCAACATAGAGGAAGTTGAGGAGATATGCATGTGGTGTGAATGTCAAAACCATATGCTTGCCTCAAAGTGTGTCAAATGGACTACAACTCTTCAACAACTAAAGGTAATTTACAAGGCTATCATACCATCCAAGTGAGTTGTAAGAGCAATGTAAATAAAACAATTTTTGGTGTACATAGTATTGCGGAAGATAATAGTGTTACACCATGTACATAGCATCATTTTGGAGAAATCTTCATTTCAAGGGGGGTACAATTTAGAAATCATTATGAAAGGGGGAGTATATACAGTTGTTACCTAATTTCACTACTAGCTCAATTAGGTAGAGCTTTTCAAGTTCTAAAGAAGAGAAAGGTACATTTTTATTCTTTTGCTACATTACATGCATGTGCATAAATAGAATTAGAAGGATTACATTTCACTAGATTGCATTTATGCAAATGCAGATAACATAGAAAAGATTTCATGAATCTTTTCAGAAAGAGTAATCTTTATTGATAAAATAAATGTATAAGGTCTCACACAAGCTGTGAGACTAACTATTTCATTGCAAATGAAAAGAGATACTATACATTTATAGAAAACTAAAGAGATAAATATGCATATGAGGTAGGGTGACTCGTCATTGCCTAAATGACGAGTCTTGGTCATGTTTGTCATGTCTTGTGTCATCTCACATTGTCCACTTGTCAAGCACTCAGCTGTTGTCTCCTTGTTGCCCCTAGTTATCTACATAAAATTTTGAAAAACTGATGTTAGAGCAATGACGAGGCATCATACATCATATGATATACATCTACAAATATACAGTTTGAATTTCAAATACAATAAACCAGTCAGTGTCACATAGACCTTCAAGAAAGCAATAGGATAATCAAGAATATCAAGCACATGCACATATTTTCCTAACATGTTTGTTTCCTGTGCAGGTATAGAGAAAGTTAGGTTACTGATTTGTTTATCTCATTTCAGCATGTGGGTTAAATGGGCTCCCACAAGGGTTGAGCCCAGCATGTTGCACTCTTAACCTTCTTAAGAGATATCAAGATATGAAAACATTTCATGTACCAAGTTGATATAATATCTTGTAATCTATATTAGTGAAATGTTTGATATCACTACTATGGGTTACAGGATATTGTAAACCAAGAAACATGGGATAGTATGTGAAATAGAAAGAGGAAAGATGGCTGTTAGAAATGAGAGAAATAGTCACCATAATGACTATATTATAGTCATAAGGGAGTAAAAAAGGAAACTAATATGAAAAGTACATCCTGTTATTTTAAAAGCAGATCCTGTCACTTTATGACTGTCATATATAGAAGCCACAGTTATATCTCAGTTTTGACTGTCATAGATGATGAAAGTAGCAAAAGGGATCATGGGGATCAGTTTCAAAGAGCAAAGAAGACTTTCATGGAGGAATTTTTCAGGAGGGTTTGCAAGACTAACTAGAATCATTGAAAGTCCACAAGAATATGGAGAACATTGAGGACAGAAGCGAGTAAGAGCTTCATGATATGCAAAGACAGTATGTGAATAGTCATAGGAGGATAGCAGTCCATCAATGAGAAAAGGGAGTCTTAAGTATGCAGAGACTCATGATGACTTTTCTAATCTTTCATAGTGAATAGAGTGTCATGCAGATCAAGGACTCATAAATTTGTATACAATGGAGGAGCATGTATCTTGGTGTGATCTTGTTGAGATATTGTTGATAAGAGTTTACAAGCCTGTTAGTAGTCTTCAAGGACTGTCAACTAGCTAAATGTCATTGTTAAGATTGTGCAAGGTTATAACAAGACAAAGAGACCTATCTACAAAGAAGTCATGACAACAGTAGCCAAGAAAGCATGAAAGGTGACAGCATGAAAAATAGAACAATCATCTAAACTATGACAAGGCACAACAAGACATTCACAGTTCTACTAGAGGGAAAGATGAAGAGGTGAAAATCACCATCTCTTGTACCATTATCATTGTGTTCCAAGATTGTAATAGGTCTATTCAAGATGAGAGTGTTTTGGATGTCATGAATAATAGTCCATGGTGAATGGTGTGAAGGATAGAATTAGTCTATCAACAAAAATGCATGGCATACAAAGTTTTTAGTAAGCAGAAATGTTGAGTTAGGAGTAGCAGTCCTGCCTTAGGCCTTAACACTGTCATAAGAAGCCAACAAAAGAAACACTCAAAGGACAACCATGATGCCATCTAAGAAAGGTTTGATCATGAGAGAGTGACCTGATATACTAATTTCGATAATGGTTGAGGGTTTGCAAAGCCCTAACAGAGCAGATGGAAAGAGGATAGAAGAAGTCACTTAGGTTTGTCATCTGGCAACTAAGGCATATACTGTAGAGCAGTCATGAGGTGATTATCAGCAATAGTTAGGGCTAACAGTCAGGCATGACTGTTACACAGAGGAGGGATAGTCTATACTTATAGAGCAGTCACTATTGACTGCCAAAGATGAAGGTAATGGAGACATGACTGTGGCATTAAGGGACTATTGCGAGAGCATTGTGACATAACAGTCTATGGAGAGGTAAGATCAAATAGGGCAGTGCCTAGTATTTTACTTAAAACCATGAACATTTCAAGACTGCTGGGATACTTGTAAGTCCATCAAAAGATTGAAAAAGGGACTGTGAGCACTATGACAGTATGAAGACCTTCAAAAACCCCATGAAGACTATTGGCAAAGTGTCAAGGATAGTAGGATGGAGACTGTTAACACATAAATAGGTTTACCCAATAGTTTGAGGGGTCTCTTTAATAGAAGCATATCAAAGCATGATGCTACAGATAATGGAAAGGAATTTTTATCAAAAGCATGTTATAACAGAAGTGATTTGCAAAATACAGATTACCATGCATGTCTAAGTAACATCACTATGGATAATGATCAAAGACAATTTTCTTATAGATCTGAGACAAAATAGACTATTTTACCAGTGATTTACTGTTACAGAACAAATGAACTATTGATGCAAAAGACATGAGTATGTAGAGGGATCTCCAAGTACAGTAAAAAGCATCACTACTGTAAAGAGGGTAACATACAGGAGCATTTCAAAGGAGCTCAAACATTGCTCATATACATGTATGCAGAGGTCTCAGTCTTGAAACATCATTAGATTTGACATTATTTAATATCTCATAATATATACATGATATGCTCAGGTTTTTGCATTTAAAATGTATACAGAGCATGAGAGATAGGGAAAGTATGCACACAGTTCAAGTATTGCTACTACAGAACAAAGGAAAAGTGTCTTTTTAAACCCATTAAGAGATACAGAATGCCATGGAGTTTATCTATAATGGGTAGATCGAGTAATAGTTAAGGGTCTCCACCAAACCCTAATGCAACATGTAAACAAAGAAAAGGTAATAGTGTCTTTTCGTTGACAGTGAAAGAGTAAAGCATATCTGAGTGAATATTGATCATACACAGCCATACATAATACAAAGAACAAGTTTTGACCAAAAGAAAATCATTCTACTATTTTTGTATTCATATTGAAGACAATACAGTTTGTGAAACATAGGTATGGCCGTGGCCATGATACAAAAATCAAACATCTATCATATACAGTGAAGCAAAGGAGTAGAAACAAAATGAAATATACAAGTTTTAGCTCAAAATTACATCTATTTTACTCACCTCATCAATCTGAAGCCATTCATCAAGCTCTGTGTGTATGGAATCATTGAAAAAACTTTTCCAAAGCAACAAAGAAACCTTTATAAAGGCCAAACAAATCCCACCCATGGTGGAGCACACAGAAGAAACCCAAAAGTTGTAAAATGAAAAAAAGTTGCAAAGTTGCTCAACATTTTGTCTTTTAGGGTTTGAGCCCTAGAAGCCCGATGGGCTTTTTCTTATGTTTTTTACTTTTTGCATCTTTTTCATTAAAGAGCCCGTGGTCCAAGACCTAGTAACATGATGTGCCTTGTCATATACCATGATGTGGTATAGAAGTCTTTTAAGACTTTTGTATTACTTTATGCCCTTATTGCTAGAGTCAGCACTTTGGTGCTTGTAGTTCCTTTACTTTTATTTGCTTTGCATAAGATACAGAATGTGAAACAATTAAGCTTGAATGATGTCATTATAAGTCATTTAAGTTTATTGTTATTATTATATGCAAAGATAATTGTAAAGCAAATTTTTGGCATTAAGTGACCTTGATGACCCAAGCATATAGGAGAGTGGAGGATTTGGCAAACACATGCCAAGAATATAGCCATTTGGTTTGTCCTTGAGATGAGAGTTTTGACTAAGTCACAAAGGCAGTTAGTAGTTGAGTTGAATGCTTTTGAGAGCATCTAGGAGGTGTTTTACTGCTTTTGGAGTCTTATAGGAGTTGGTTTCACGTGTCATTATGTTAGACCAAGTCATGATGGATTTTTTCCTTCATTATGAGCTCTTGTGGAGAGGATATAGGCCCTATATTTTAGGCTTTTTGTGGGCATTAGACCCAAAGTTGTTTCTATCTCCTTATATGGTGAAACCACTTGGATAGTGGTGGATATAGTCACTTTTGTGACTCATTTGTACAGTTCTGTTTATGCAATTTGCAGAGACTTGTGATTTTGACATCCTTTCTCAAATTTTAGCATTTTTGGTAACTCATTCTTATTTTACTTGATATGATATATAGTTGAGACCTTGGATGCCATTGATTGAAGATTATGCCTATTTGTCTTATGCATCTTTGTGCTTATCAACTGATTTGATAGAGGTATCTGTGAAGTAAGTTTATTTCCTCTTAACTTTTATCTCAGAATTAAGATCCTTTTTTATAGAAAATATTTATACAGGTTGGAAGTTGTGTTTAAGTGTGCATTGCCATTAAGTGTGAAATTATTTTGCCTCTTAAGAATTCTGCATTTATAAACTTGCTTGTGAAATATTTATGCAGAAGTATAAGTGATAGGTTGTGCAAAAAATCTTTCATTCATTTTAACAAGTGTTTGAACTGGTATTTTCATGTTCCTCATTAAGATAGGTGTATCACCCTTTAGAGTTAAATTTTAGTTTCAGTGCAAATCTTTCTTACCCTTTTCCTTGTCAAAGCCATAGAATAGTCAGTCTTAGGTGATACAAAGTTAGGAATCTGGCCTTCTCCAGAGATTCACTCCAATTTCCAGGTGACCCACAGCCTAGGAGTGTTTCCATGTTCCTCTAGAGTACCAATTTTTTACAAATTGGCAGGGTGCAACTTTTAGAGATAACAACAGTTTATGGATTGATACAAGCAAATGGTATCAATCCCTTTGTCCTTTATGTTAAAGGGGGAGAGAGAAACATATGTCTAAGGGGGAGTATATGTTTCCATCAATGACAAAGGGGGAGATTTTTGGCAATATGTATTGTCATTGATGTCAGCATAGTAAATGGAAATGTATAAACAAACTTGTACAGAGGAAAAGTCAATATGGTCAAAGTAAACTAGTCTAGGAGAAAGAGAAAATAGTTGAAGTATGGTAAAGTGATCAGTTTGGTGTGTGAGCATGGTACAGAGGTAATCGCTTATGTTCTTGCATGATTTCAGTCTCCCCACTTGTATATCTAATCAGTTGGGAGTACTACACTTAATGATAAGAAGCAAAAATTTGACTAAGGCATTCACAATGCAAATCCTAAGGCAAAGTCATCTTGTTCTGGTCTACATTCCTCTACAGATCAAGAATTGATTTTACGGTTTTGAAGATAGCTATATTTAGGTATGGAAATGATAAATCCAAGTTTTCAATTCCTCACATCATCAGCATAAAAAGTTACAAGGGACCGAGTATCGACCATCACTTAGACAGAGGCAATACAGACTGTTTCGGAGCCCATTTGCATAGGGTTGAGTTTTACAGAGGATGAAACATGTATATGCCACAGTGTTGTCTCAGAACCTACAGCAACTGTTTCAGTCTCTTCTTGCGAGTCTGCAACGACTGTTCCTGAACCTTCTTTTTTTTCTCTACAACAGCTAAAGTAGAAGGAACAATATGACCTATACAAAGATATAAGGTGCCTACTTTCACACCTTTTGCTACTATTAAGGCACCTTTTGAAACCTTCCAATTTTTATCAATAAATGTAACAATGCAACCTTTTTCAGCTAGCTGTCCTGCTAAAATTAAATTCCTACTGAGCCTTGGAACGTGCCTTACGTCTTGTAGTAGCCAATGATTCCTATTCTGCAACTTAATCTTAATTCTTCCCTTTCCAACAATCTGATAGGTTCGTTATCTCCCAAATAAACCAACCCAAAATCCCCTTGGACATAATTAAGAAAATAACTTCTATAGGGTGTAGCATGAAATGAGGCCCCTGAATCTAAAACCTATGAATCATCAGCATTATCTAGGGAAATAATCAAAGCATCATCTTAAAATTTATTACTTACCATATTTGCCTCCTTATTTCCTTCTTGTTTGTCTCCTTCTTTATTCTTCCGAGACCAACAATCTTTCTTCAGATGACCTGGTTTCCCAGAGTACCAGCAATCCTTCTATCCTCTAGATTGGGATCTCTTGTCCTTTGATTTTCCGCTTGACTTCCCATGACCTCCAGAACCTTTTCCTCTCTCCTTTGATCTGCCCCTGCTTTCTGCATTTAAAACACTACCTTATGTGGACCCTCCTGAGCTTTTCTATTTCATTTCCTCGCTAAGGATAACACAACCAACATCATCAAATTTTGAAGTCTTTGAACTAGAGACAGAGTTACTTACAACCATTACCAAGCTATTCCAGCTTTCTAGCAAAGAACATAAAACCAAGAGAGCCATCACCTCTTCATCAAATTTCACTTTTACAGAAGTTAACTGACTGACAATCATATTAAACTCATTTAAATGATCTATCACATATCGACCTTCAATCATTTTTAGATTAAACAAACACTTCATGAGAAATACCTTATTTGAGGCTGAGGGTTTTTCATACAATTTAGCCAAAGCTTTCATCAGTTCACTTGTTGTCTTTGCTTCTATTATATTGAATGCCACAGATGGTGCCAGGCACAACTGAATGGTTCCCAATGCCTTTTTGTCTAGAAGTTCCCAATCCTCATCCGTCATTCCTGTTAGTTTCTTGGATACTCTTTCCAATGGCCTCCATAAATCCTTCTGATAGAGGTAATCCTCCATCTGCATCTTCCATAACTGATAGTTCTGCCATTAAATTTATCAACCTTCAATTTACCCTCATTCGCCATTGCTCCCACTCAACCATGAGACTCCCACTCAATCGTGAGACTTTCCTGCAGATGATAATTAAACACAACCCACTCTGATACCACTTGTTAGGGTTAGTCGGCAGAAGATATCAATTAAATGCAAATAAATATTAAACAGAGGAATAGAAATACATAGAAATAATAATAGCAAGAGACAAGTTTTAATGTGGTGCACCCAAACTCGAGCTACATCCACCAAACAGAGAGTCCAATATTATTATCTAGTAAATCAAACCGATTACAACCAGTAATCCCTGCAACTCAATACCACTGTAAATGCTACAATACAATATCAATGGAAACCCTAACCCTTAGCCGCTTTTATCAAGCCTTATGTCAGTTACAAAAATAGAGTTTTTTATGTCGGCTAATAGAAAAAATAACTCCTGACACCTTTATAAAAGTGGGGAAAACCGCGCTGATAAATAATTTGGAGGGAAACTGTGCCAATAAAAGAGGGGAAAATTTAACCTCTGAGTTTGATTAGGCTCCATATAATAACAATTTGTAATGGTATGAGAACTTGGCCTAGATCTAGGGGTATCACTTGTAAAATATACAATGGTCAAAGTGTGGTGGATTATGTAATTTGCTCTTAGAATTCTACTTCCAAGTTGTTGGAGTTTGACATTAGGGATTGCCCTACTGAGTTGAAATTTGATCATATGCCTCTCTTTGTTCAGTTTGGCTTTCAAACAAACAACCAAAAAGAAAGGTAGGTCCAATGCATACAGAAGAAAGCTCACACAAGATACAATCATTGTGAATTAAAAAAATTAGGAGCTCTTCACTACTGCATTGGAACAACACCTTCATATGATAAAAAACCACATAGGGTGCACATAAACAAACAAGTAAACAAGGAACAATATTTGTAGCAGTATGCTAATCCCATTAATTCACAAGGCTTTAAAGGTATGGAAGAAATCTTGACCTAAGAAGGGGGTTTCAAATACTTTCTTGACCAATCTATGGTATGATGAAGAGTGCAAGGTGGAAGAGAGATCCCTCAAATAGAATGAGACAAACAAAGAAAGTAAGAAAAAAATATGAGAAATTTTGATAAAATCCAAAAAAAAAAGTTATGTAATCTCTAAAAGGAAAGAGTCAATATCTTTAGGTAAACACAACCCTAAAGGCTTTTAGAGGGAGTTACAACAAGAGAGAAAACAAACTAAAAATAATATCATAGATGATCAATGGTTAGAGTATGCGAAGCTTTTCTATGAACGAGCTCAAGAGCAAGATAACCCTCCCATAATTAACACGTCAACTGAGCTCTTCTTGGTGGAAGATATCAAGCAGGGAATAAAGAAATCAACAAGTGGTAAAGCACGAGACATATATGGGCTACAGGCTGAATTTTAAAGTGGGGAGTAGAGCACCTTGCTCCACACATCAAAAGAATTTTTAATGGCATCACACAAGGGGGCTTTCCAATTGAGTGGACAACTAGTGTTGTTATTCCTCTCTACACGAGTGGAGATATCAATAATCCCTCTAATTATCAAACTATCATGGTTAATCCTCTTCTTGGAAAGATTTTTAAGAGCTTGATAGAATGCAGGATCAACAGTTGGGTAGAAAAAGAAGGAAAAAGAGCAAAAGGGTAGGTTGGTTTTAGACCAAGACACTCTACCATTGATCACTGCATCATTCTTAGGAATTTGATTGAAAAAATTTGGGACACTCAGGGAGGGGAAGCCTTTGGTTGCTTCATTGATTTAAAAAAAGCCTTTGACAAGATACCTAGGGACAACCTTTGGAATAAGATGGAAGAACTTGGGATTCCAGATGAGTATAGGGCAGCAGTGCATAAACTTTATGAACAGGTTAGAGCTAAAATCAGAACTAGAGAGGGTATGTCAGAATTCTTTGGTAACAACATTGAGGTCAACAGGGTTGTCCCCTTTCTCCCACTTTGTTTGGCTTATACATTGTTAAACTTGAAGAATGGTTAAACAAAATTGATGGTGGAGGTATCCAGTTGGCAGTTTTATGGTGAAGTTACTTTTGTATGTAGATGATCTTATTCTAGTTGCAAAAACTACCCATGGTTTGAGAGAACATTTGAAGGCTTTAGAGCTCTTTTGCCAATAGGTCAGGATGCAAGTGAACACTAGCAAGACCAAAGTCATGATTTTCTCATTAAAAAGGAAGCAAGAGCAAGTTAACTTTATTTTTGAAGGAAGCACGCTGGAAATTGTAGAAGAATAGAAGTACCAAGTGGAATTATTTGCTAAAATAGGCTCATCTGAGAAACTTGTAGAACGAAAATGATTCAAGGTGGTTAGAGAGCATCTTACCTACTCCAAAATAGGTGTAGGAAAGTAGAGCTATGGGATTAGAAAACCAAGAAGATCCTTTTTGGTTTGTTGGTCACACCGATTGTCCTCTATGGTTGTGATATTTGGGAGAGTAGCATGTCAAATCACAAATGGATACAATTAGAGAGAATTCAAAACATCTCATCACTAGTAGTCTTAAAGTCAAAAGTATGGTCCCCTATAAGATTCTTTTGGTTGAGGTATGCACTTTTCTGATGGAAGCATCATCAATAATTTGGTTACTATGTTACTTAAGAAAGGTGGAAATCATGGAGAATCAACGTTGGCCTAAATTGGTGGTAGAGGAGGAGTTAGATTGTAGGAAAAAGATGTGGATGAAGTAGAACAACAAGTAGATGAGAAAATGGGACATTAATTTGCAAGAGTTTCCTAAAACCAAAGAAGAAATAAAAAAGTTTGTGATAGAAAAATTTAGGACTACCATGTGGACTAAACAAATTGGCCAAAGAAAATCACATTATCTCAAAGAGTTCAACCTCACTTGGGAGCATGGTGAAAAAGCCTACTTGTATGCCACTCTTAAGGGTAAAGCTAAGCTTTTAATTGCACAATTGAGGATCGGTTCTCATCATCTTAGGTGTGAAACTGGTAGATGGATGGTCCCTAAGGAAGATTGGGAAGATAGGATTTGCATTTTCTACAACAAAAGAGTGGTTGAAACTAAATGACACTTCATCTTTGAGTGTGCTGCTTATGAAGATATCCATATTCAATATGAAAACAACTTGAAGGTGGGCAATCTAAATGAGCTCTTTGAGGAAGCAAGGCTTCACATAATGACTAACTTCTTGGTCAAGATTCATAGTAGAAGAGAGGACATAGAAAAGATCTTGAAAATGTCTTAGGGTTGTGGCTTTGGTCCCTTAGACTGCTTAGTCTCGTGGATGACATTAATTCATTCATTCATTCATAAACATTTTTAGCTTGGGCTCCCTCTATTATTCATGAGGACTATCTTATAATATAAAAATTATATTTAGTTGATAGGCTTTTTATAAGTGGACTTTCACTTAACTAGAAAATTGTCTCATGTTGAAAAATTTTCTAAACTCGTCAATTTTCTCATGCCGAGGAAAAAATCTGTCGATGCTTTACTTCTATTGTTATCATCCTCCCACTCTGAACCTCCATTAAATTGAGCCACCTGTGCCATTGCTGCTTGTTTTTCCCTTAAAACACAAAATCTCATCTCCCTCTCTCTCACGCTTGTATATGTGGGTGGTTACAGACTCTGCACTTGTAGCAGTTGCAGGGTGCCCCCACACTATATTTTAGATGATGATTCCATTGAAATCATAGGTGTATCAATGCGAAAAAATTCTCACTATCATTCAATATCCATAATGATTGCATGAGTTGTCCCAAATTCCGACCAATGCCAACATTATCTCTACATCAACTTATTTAAAATGTGAAAAGGTAGGGGTTGAAAACTAGAAATCTCATGTCTAGTTTGCCAGATACTCTGAAAATGGTTAAAAATGTAGGTGAACATATAAAATTGTAAGATTTGAGGTGAGCTGAAGGGGAGCGCGAATAGAAAACAAAAGAATCACCTTCTTAGAATCAATCCAAGGCCATGGAGGAAATACTTTTTTAAACGTATTTGCATCGGTTCTTTGTTTTTCTAGCACAAAAACTAAAATTTGTTTGTTACAATTTCATTAAGAACAGAAAAATTGAAACCCCATTACTACCTTTTTAAATGTTCTGGGTCCAACATATTAAGCTTCACCATAATCTCTCCATTGGGATCAACCAATATTGGGTATGTAATCTTACTTCCAGGGGAACATACTTCAACATTAACCATCCATGCTCTATGTGAATCCACCTCATTAGAGGACAAGCCTAAAAGCTTCACTCCATACTTCTCAAATTCACCAATGTAGTTCGCAATCCTTCCAATCTTAGTAGTACAAACCGGCGTAAAATCAGCTTACCCAGAAAAAGAATAAAGAAATAAGTAAAACAAAAACATAGAAACAAAATGATATATTGAAGAGTTTTGAGATTTGACCAGGGTGTGAGAAGATAATGGCCCAACTATTCCTAGTGTAGCCACAGAGCCTACTATGGCCATGAGTGGAGTTTGCCTCCACATTAGGAATTTTGTCTCCCAAGACAACTCTTGGCATTTTTTGTTTCACGAAAAAAAATTACACTCTACGACTTCAAGTACAAAGATTTATGCCCAAACCTTACTGTATATGGTGTAAGAAAATGGAGGGGTATATATAATAGTTAAGGGGTTGATAACGTACTTGGAATTGTGTCATATGCATGGTTGCAACGTGACACAAGCACTAAATAGGCGGTAGATTATGTTTCACATGTTTGCCCCCATACTTCATCTTCCCAAGGGTGGATTCTAGACACTAACTGAATCCATGCCTTATTATCTGAGCTCCATTAGTTCAGCACCCCCCCCCCCCCCCCCCCGCGCCCCAGCCCAAAAAAAAAAAAGAACCTATATTTTGAGCTTCTTTAGTGAATGTCAATGTAATTAAAAAAAAAAATTATAATTAAAAAAAATTGAAAATAATAAAAAATAAAATATTTATTTATTTTAATAACACAAAATTGCCTTTCTCGATACTTATTAGAGAAATTTCCTTTTCTCTAACTCACTGCAAAAGTATGTTAACAAACAAATATTTTAGGTATTGGTCACATTGATTCCTCCTATTCCTTCATTTCCTCATTCCCTTAACTTCCTATCTGCCAATCCCTTGAATGAATGAATGGATTTTAATGACGTCCATGAGGCCACAACAACCTAAGGGACCAAGAGCCGCAGCCCTAAGACACTTTCAAACTCTTTTCAATGTCAGCTCTTCTACTATGCAACTTGATCAAGAAACCGGCTGTTATGTGGAGTTTATCTTCCTCAAAGAGCTCGCTTAAACTTCCCCTTCAAGTTGTTTCCATGTTTCCACTTTTTAGTTGCAAGTGCTAGTTATAAATATAAAACAACATATGCAATACTATATAATATTATATATGCTATATAATATATTGTCAATGGATCCCTTCTATATCATTCAACACTGCAGATATGGCTATTCTGAAGGCATTGAGTCTCTCTATACCAGCGGCACCCGTAGCAGCAGCAGTCTCATTTTCCACCTCTTCTTCTAATTCTTCACAGAGCTGTCGGCTGACGTGGACCGCTAGCAAGCATTACAACAGACCTAATTTTTTGAGGTCGTGCGGAGTATTGCAGACAGCGTTCTGCGTGAGCGCAGCAACGCCAAAAGCACAAGCAGTTCATCTAGAAACATCTATGGAAAATTCTCAGATAATTTTTCAAAATTCCTTTCGAGTTAGTGTGGTATCTTGAATTTAGTCTTGATGTTTGTGTTTCTTTTCCCAAAAAAGTATTTTTCCTGGAAATATACCCGTACTTGTAATAAATTCAATGTTTTTCTTGAGAATTCGCTATAATACAATTAGAATTTTTATTTTTTGAATTGAAAAAGAATTCCCTTCCCTACTATATTTGATAGGTGTATATAATTTCTATTCCTCAAAATTTTTTGAACTGCAGACTCTATGTATGGATTTCCACATGTAACTTTCCCTGAAAGCGAATAATAGCATAGTGGCATGGAAGGGGCTTGAGCATATTTTTAAGCAGGTGTTGGGAAAATTTAGGAGTTAAATACAGAAATAGGGTCCGATAGGACAAAATATTTTTGTGCTGCAACTGCTTTGTATGACAAAAACTGTTACTGTATTGTTTATAGAAAATGTTAAAAAAGTGAGCACCCGGTGATGCCATTTGGCGGAAAGAATGCTAAATTTTCTTTTCAGGCAATTCAAAATTTTGACCCCTCACTATAGGTAATTGGTAGCTTAAATTCCCCCTCAAAAATAACCGCTGTGCATTTTCAGGTATAGATTCTAAACTTTACAGTTCAAAAATGAATTTCATGGAACCACCAGAGCTGTAGAAATATAGGCAGTAGAAGAAGTAGTAATGACACACATGTTTCTTAAATTTTTTTTTGGATTGAAAGGAATTATGTACCATGACACTTGTAAAAAATTTATATTCCTTAATTTTGCTGAGCTGCATACTTGATATGGATTTACATGTATAAATCGTGCTGAAAATGAAGATGGAGAAAACCCTAATTACATTGTGACATAATTTATATGTAATTTAAATATAACATAATATTGTGCCTATGAAACTGATGCGAGGATTATGGACAGAAGGACAAAATACGCTAATAAATACTCCTGTACTGTGTTGTGTCTAGGTACATGACAAGCTCTATTCCCATTAAATTAATGCATAGCGCATTTTAAGGGAAAAATATTCTACACACTTTTACCATGTCATGTTTAGGCACACAACAGCCCGGAGATTCAAACTTTTGACCATCTATTGATAATAAATAAATGCGTTATAGTTTCTAACTTAAATCCGATATTTTAGAAATGAATTGTAAATTCGAAACAATATAGAGGGAGAATTGAAGTGACTAAAATATGACCCTTTTTTAATCCAAAAATGATTTTTCTCTTAGGTGAAGTCTTTTGTTTAGATTCTCATTGATACTATAAATAATCAATTGGTAATTTTAAAAATAAGGAAAATTTTAGTGGTTAATATTTGTTTAATTTGTGTGAAATACCAAAAAAAGACTTTATTTTTATACCCGAGCAGTTTGTCTGCATGACATACTGTCTCAACAACTAAGTACAGCCTGAAGTTGTATTATTTGTCCTTTCAAAATGAAGATTTACCAAAAATTGGCCAGAAAATTGCTTCCAACTTCTAAACTATCTTTTTTATTGGTAAATTCTTCATCTGTGGTACGTTTGGCTTAGATGTGCGAAAGTCTAGGAGTATCTCTTTTGTCAAATTCATTTGAGACGTGCATCCAAGTTCTAACCTCATCTCTTTATATATGAGGCACCTTGCATCAAATGTTGGACGTGGTATTTTTCCTATTTTGAACACGTAACTTTTCTCTCGGGGAATACCTCTCGCTGTTCTACAAAAGTCCGTATGACTTGCCACTTAATCTCATTACGTTAGGCATATACATATAAAATCTTATGTAAATTTGGATATCTACTAGAAATTTGTTGAACTTCTAAAAATCGGTGCTTCCATAAAATAATTTCCGTAAGTATGCATGTTGTATGAGTTCTTTTGACAAGTGCCAACCTCAAGGATAAAGTCAAATGAATGTACTTGGGTTAACATATAGAAGTTTGTTGAACTTTTCTTTAAATATCTGCGCTTACTTGAAACAATTTCCATAATCATTAATATTTGATGAGTTATTTTGACAAGGGCCAAAACTCAAGGATAAAGCCAAATGCATGTTGAACGAGCTAGTGTAACTCCGCATTTTTTTGTCCGTCCTTTTAAAAAGGAATCTAATAGATTATGGAAATGAAATAGAATTGCCAAAGCTCTGGGTTCTGAAAAAGTTTGGAAAGGTTGGAAAAAAGTTTGGAACATGCAAGCGTATGAGAGAAGATAAAATGAATTTACTATTCTGTTGGTTAAAATGGCTAGTAGCTGTAGGACCTATCAAAACTGTGTTTACTTGTTTAGAAGATTGCTTTAATGAATGCTTTTAGAAAAATAAATTTCCCAAGCTTTGTTCAATTGTCTTTATTCAAAGTCTGATGTATTATGTCATGATTGCAAATATTTGTGTAACTGTACTTAACAATATATAGTATTGAGAATAATCAAAGAATCATTTCTATGTTCTTTGTTTTATTTACTTTCTACATATCTTGTCATGGGTTTCCTCAGACCATTTAACTCCCTTGTGTTCAGACTGCCTTTTTCTAATTAACTAATTAATTTCCATTTCTTTTAATTTAACTGTACTTCATTTTACAACATTTTTTAATGTTCTTTTGACTTTTTAAAAGTTCTTGTCTCAAAGTGGAAACACTAGTAGAGACTTACCTTGTAGCAGAAACGTATGGCTGGGCAAGCCCAACTAAATACCTTAACTGACTCTAAATTTCAAGGATACTATTTTTTGAGTAAGCATACACTGCATATAATGGACACTTAAGTTGAATAAGTCTGTGTGTTTCCAGACTATATGGATGACCTATAAGTTAGGCTACTTGGCTATTCTGCTTGTTTGACAGGTGTGGGCATAACCAGTAACAGTTACACGGGATGCCATAATACGTTGGTCATAACAAAGTTCTTGTTGTTCTATTACAGTCTAACTGTATTTACTAGCACAGGGTTTAAAGAATGTGGGTAGTTAGCGCCATTAATGGATCCTTCATGTGGATGGATGTATGGCTTGTTGGGTCCTTTTTATGTAGGATATTTGTCATATTATGGACAGAGGTCTTGCCTTTGAACCTGGCATATTGCCAGTGCTACATCTTACCCTGCGATACTAACAGATGATTGCATACGATGGAATATACAAATAGGTTTGTGTTCAACTTGCTGAATCCAACTATATTTCTGTGGGATTTATCTATTGAGCTGTGGCTAACTAGGCTTCTACTTATTGAATTTAAACTTTCTTAGGCTATGCCTGTGTATCCTATCCTTAGAATTGCCAAACCTTCCAAGGCTCTAGACTGCATAATCGACAGTCAAGTATCTTAATGTTTTTTTGAAATAGCGTTTATCTGATCGTGATGAATGAGATGGAGCTGTTAATTGCTTTATAATTTATACTGTTGTCAAGGTTGTTCAATTCTGTATAAAATGTGACAAAATAATTGAAGATAGATAAAGATTGTTTGCAACTTTGCAATAGAAAAGGCACTTGAAGTTTTGTTTGATCTTAATTTACTTCTGTGTTGCAGTGTATGCATACAGTTTTTGATATGGATGCGGTATTTGGTATGTATGCAACAGGTTTTAAAGAACCTAACATACATATATGGAAAATCTGTGTTTGTGTGTGTGTAAGATCATTAAACATAGTAAATTCTAGACACCCTTTGTAAATTTGGACTTTCGAATGTTAGTGTTTTGTAGCTGTGGGAGCTAATTTTTTATATAAGATATTCTTCTCTAAGACCTGGTTGGCCTAGTAGAGATTTGCCCAGTCTGCTATATATAGGAGATAGTCTCCACACTTCAATACAATTCAATTAAAAAAAAACGCAATTAATTCAGAACAGAAGCAGGTTCTCCCTTTTTCTAGAGCAGCAGATCTAAAGGAGAAGCATCATTATTATTGTAATCAAGGAAATCGCATTATCTACAAGTGCAGAATTATTGTAAGAGATTCTGCCCTTCTAGGGCCTGATTGTGAGTGTCATTTCTGCACTTATATTTCTGATATATAAGAGAATATCTTGCTGGGTTTTTCTCCCTCAAGCAGGAGGGTTTTCCCAGGATATATGCTGTGTTATATTGTTTGTGTGTTGTTGTATTTCTGCTTATTACATTTCTGATCTTAAATCTAACATTGCGCATATCTTGCAACTTTATGAATCAAGGCACACAAGGATGAGAAAAGTGTGGAAAATTGTGAAGGGTTGTCATATCAGTTTGATATGTGATGCAATACAATGGATCCACATGCAGCTCACAACTCAAATCACACACAATTTCTCAAATCCACAAATTCATTTTCACAATAAAATGCAACACAAAGCTTATTCAACAGCTTATCATCAAATCACAATTATTTCAGTTTGATTTCATCAAAAGAAAATGACTACAAGCATCTGCAACAAAATTACATAAACAGATCATAATGATCTGCAACAGCATTACACAGTAATGGTCCTTCATGACCTGTCACCTACAAGTAAAACTCTTTCTTTCCTCATATTCCAGCTCTCCTCTTATCATACCTTCATGGCCAATCTCCCTGACTGTGCCCCTCTCATGGGCAGATTTCTCTGTGTCAAAAACTCCCTCCAACTTGCAGCTTATTCTTTCTTTTTAACACCTCTGCCCATGCCTCATATTTGCTATTCATGGGCAGCCTTTACTTTGGCGCTTCACTAACTAATAAATGCATTTCATTTCTGCTGTAGCATACCTTCTTCATGGCTGCCTATGTGGCATTTGAAACGGCCATAAAAGTCAAAATTTAACCTCCTCCACACCTCCTTTAACCATTTTAAGCCACCAAAATAAAATGAGGAATAATGGGACACCTCCCCTCATTCAACGCCACCACAGGAAATTATTCAATTTCATTGAAATCTGCAGCTCACAAATAAAGGTGCCACTTTCTTGTTTCAACGCCTTCTGCAGCAATTTAATATATACGCTCTTTTCTCTTCATGATTTTCCCTGCCAATAGTTATTAATTCTCTATCTCCGCTCCTGCTTGGTGGCTAGTTTTATTTGTGTTTTATTTCTCATTTTACCATGCTGCACCCTCCATTTTTTTCCATTGAATATGCTCCTATTATTGGCACCATTCTCCTTTCATTTTCAACGCTCAATTTGAGGTATTTGCTTCAATTTTTAAATGCTTTAGCAGACTAATGATGAGAAATAAATCTCTAACTTATTTTAGGTTGATGCTCCTGCATCAATATGATAATAGACACTGTTTTGATTGTTGCAACTAATTTTATGCTATTATTAATTTGAAGTAGTTTGGGCTTGCTTTATATACTAAGTGGAGAGTGGATGCTAATATGTTATTAGAATGAGATAAAGATGTGGTGCATTTTCTGCTTGAATCAAATATTCAATTATTTATGAAACTATAGTGTTTGATTCAATGATCAATCTCATTGAAATGTTTATAATTTGTATATTTTCTAATGGTTTTGCAGGGCAATGGAGACATTTTACCAGACCTTATGGTAAGTTTGTGCCAATTTCCCCTGTAAAATTCAATGTATTGTATTCTGGAATTTTACAAATTTATTTTGCTTTCTTATTAAGTATGGAATTTCAAATTCTGGATGTAGTCTTGTTTGAATCAGGGTTATTTCTTTGTCATAATTTTATCTTTTGAAATACAATTTTTTCTCTTCAACTTTTGTAATGTGTTCTGGGTAAACATTTTAATGCTCTCATTCTTACAGTTCTATGATCTAGACCATATACTTCGCATTTAATAAAAAAATAAGAGATTTGTTCTTGCACGATACTTTTAACATAGGCCATATTTGCATACTAATTTGAGAACTTAACCAAGGGTTTCCTTATGCTTCCACAAAGGACAATTTCATGCGTAAAGCCCATGTTTCCCGAATTATGAATAATTATTTATTAACATTGTACCTACATATTGGATTTTAAACCTACAAGATTGGCTTGAGTTGAATCTTGGTTGATTTCTAACCACTACCCCAACTTCACAACTTATTGGCACTTGCAAGTGGATGTTTCCGAGGTTGCATAAAGTATGACATTTTTGGATTCTGATATACAAACGGATAGAAATGGAATAGGGGAAATTTTGGGAATCTCTTATTTTTATCTAATTGATACATACTGTTTGACATGCCCAGATTGTCGTTGTTGGATGAAGCAGACTATGCACTCCAACAATATGCTCAAAGTTATTAAATGTCGACATATATAAACATGACAATTAACGTTATCATGGGATTAAGTGAGGTACTTAATGTTGGTTACGGCGGTTCAATTACCATAAGTATAACCACATAGCTAGCACATATAACATACAATGTATGACATAGATATTGAGAAAGCTAAAAGGGTGCCCATCTCAGGCTAACCATTGCATCATTCTACTGCAAACTTAATAATACCATGCTCAATTTCATGTGTCATTTCAGTTTTTTAGCATTTGGCATACAAGTCAGATTATCATGTTTGTGAGGATTTATATTTTTGTGATGGGGGGCACTTAAGTGGATGTGTAACAATGTTGAGATAAATGGAAGCAAAGATAGGAGATAAAGTCAGATTTAATGGAGATAGAAACACTTGCTGTACTATTTTTCATTCAGTTGGGAAATAAAATGGGTGAAAGATAAAGTGAGAGATGACTAGTGGATTGTCAATGAACCTTTAAATGCAAGGTTAAGAAAAGAACCCTCCTGTTGATGTGTTTTTTTATGCACATGCAAATTCAGAATAAAATACTAAGTATTCTATCCTCTTTTGAATTAAGTGTCTCAAAGGCTAAGCATTATGATCCAATGAGACAACTCCAAGGTTCATGATATGTCAAGTCTTGACTTGCAATGGATAGACTCAATAGTTGATGTGATAATGTTGGTAATCACAAAGGGACTTATGCTGAATTGACTCCTTACTCCACCCAAATGTGTTACTTCTTCCTTATGAAATGGAACTTCTTCTAACCGGCTATGAAAAGAAAATGCAAAAGAGAAAGGGTTGAGAAAGCTATTCTAAGGACAATGATCTAATGAAATATGCCAGGATAGACAAACTCCTTATGAAACCTGGCTCTGCTTCACCATGAGAATCAACTACACGAAGCAGGTGCAATCTTCTAAGGTAACCCAATGATTTTCATATTGCAAACACACATCCAAACACCCACAGTTGGCGCAGCTTGAACAAGTATTCACAATCGAACTAAAGCAAATGAAGGTTCATGCTAATTTTGCAAAGTGGGTTGCCTTTGACAATACACAAAAAGTATGAACCATTAAGGAATTCATCAAATATCTTTGCATAAACTCATTACATCAATGAACTTCTAATCTATCTAAACTACTTGGAAACATTTCTCCATCATATTCAAGAATTTGAAACCATGCTAACATTCCACAATCATACCAAATCACCATGCAAGCGACAATGAACTTGTATTGATTTTGGAAGTGTGTGATTACAACAATTTCATGTCTCTTTAATGACTTTGAAGAGTCTCCTCTAATCTACTCCTATTCTACTTCTACTCTTGCGCGAGCTAACAACTTCTAACCTTACAAATGAGAGAAATGGGCCTTATATAGGCTCCAAAATTACATGAACGGCCAGGATTGATTTGCAAACCAATGGCCAAGATTGAGACATGACATAACCACCCAAAAGAGAGGCAATGAAGGCATGCTTTCCAATGTGATAAGAATGAAATGGAATCTTTGAAGCATCTTCCACTTGGGTGTCCTCTTTGACCTCTTATCTTCTTGCAAGTACATTGAACTTGGACGGGTGATGTGGCGAACTGTAATCAGATTGATGATGTGCGGAGGCCACCTCAATCATTGAGCAAACTGGTTTGATTTTTGGGTTTTCACTAGTGGAACTTTGCTTCTTTTGAACTTGCAATTTTGGGAAATTTAGAAGTTCTTCATGTAATTGATGGATTGCTTGATGATTGACTCATTTCTCTTCTCATCATGTTCTTATGCAGGACTATTTGGTGCAGGAAGTAGACCTTGTGTGTAAATTGTTGGAGTAGACTTCATGATTGAAGTGGATGGCTTTGGAGCTTGAATGTGAAACTTGACTCTTGGATTCCTGGATGTGAGCTTTTGGATGATGAAGTGGTGTCGTGCAGTGGACCTCCTCCGAGGATGACCTTGGTGTTGAATTCCTCCTTGTCTTGTTGTGGCGTGCTTGAAATTTGATCATTTGAACTAGCTTTCCTCTATGTGGCGCTGATGTTTCCCTTTGAACTGGAATAACACTCTTCCATGCTTTGAACCTCCAAGTGCAAGTTCTCACCATTTTCCTTCCATTACCTACACAAGAGAAACATCTAGCAATACAAAGACATTTGATCATCAATCCACATTTCATTATTAATTTCCTAACATGTCTCTCTTTTGGATACCTTGCAAAGGTCCTAGACTAGATCTTACTTGTTTTATGCAATGAAGAAGGCTTTGTTCTCATATTTTAAAACTTACCATTTATACTAACTCCAAGCATCACTTCTACCAAGGTCGGCCTCCTCTCGGAGCTCTTTTTTTTTGTTTTTTATTTGAAATTTTCTGACTTTTAACTAGTCGACCTAAACTATGCCTGAGCGCATTTGACAGAGGGTAAAGAAATTTCTTGTGGTTGGGCGCATTTGGTGGTATGTAAGGAAACTTCTTGTGTTGGAGCGCATTTGGTGGTATGTTGGAGAAACTTTCTCAAAGGAGCACACCTGATAAGGGATAAAGAAATTTCTTCTTGAGGGTGGCTTTGCAAGGTGTTGGGGAAATCCACCAAGGAGAGCGCACATGCCAGATGTTGAAGAAGTCTCCTCCAAGGAGAGCGTACTTGAGGGAAGCTAAGGAAATTTTCTCAAAGATGAGTGCATAGGACAAGTGATAAAGAAATTTCCTCAAGGTGACGCCTACAACAAATGATGGAAAAGTCTCAATGAGGGCACACTTGGGTGCTTGAGGAGAAATTTCTCCAAGTGAGCGCATATGGGGGATGTTAGAGAAATTCCTTCAAAGGGGGCGCATAAGACAAGTGTGGAAGAAGTCTCCATGATGGGCACATATGCTGATGTATGAAGACTTCCTTCTAAGTTGGAGCGCACTTGATGGAGGGTGAAGAAATCTTCAAAGATGAGTGCATATGACAAGGTGAGGAGAAAGTTTCTTGAGAGCGCATAGGCCAGGTGATGAAGAAGTCTTCCTAAGTTGGGCGCAATTGATGGAGGGTGAAGAAAGTTTCCTGGGTGAGGGTGCATTCCACAGTGGGTAAAGAAATTTCTTCAGAGGGCGGATTCCACTATGGGTGAAGAAATTTTCTTCAAGTAGGGTGCATTCCGCTCATGGAGAGGAAATTTCCCAGACTTAGCCATTTTTTAGTGCCTGAAATCAAGTATATTTCAAAATATATTTAAGTATATGTTTAGATATTCTTTAAATATTTTGAAATATACTTTTAGGATGTTTGAGATAGGTCTCAGATCCATGGGATTTAACATGCAGATTCTAGATTTTTGAGGATCAATTAGATTTCAGACTTAGTCAGTTTTCAGGATTTCAGGACATCAGACTTAGTCAATTTTTAGTATCTCAGGGACATGCTTAAGTATTGTCAACTGCACCTTGTTAAACTCACTTGATTTATTTCACTTTGCATCCAAAGAGGCTCATTCTTCATTTCATGGAAGAGACTAGGTTTGGCAACACTTCCCAAGGATCCTACAAGCTCAAAATTACAAAAAAAGGTGGGTCCCCATTTGCAATGAGGCGATGTGTGATAAGGTCACAACACCTCTCTTATTAATAACTTTTATAAAGCATAATTATGTTCAATACTGTGCTTTAATTCTATGCCACAGGGTTCGTCAAATTTAATCCATGAAGTTCGAAATCAGGCGAATTTAAAGAAAACCCCCCAAAAATGTTTCAATTCGCCTTGAAATTCATACGGCAAAGGGCTAAGTTTTTTTTAATTAAAATATATTTCAAAATGACATATTTTCAATTAGGTTTTTTGGATTTTTTTATCTTGTTGACAAATTGCGGGTGTTTAGTAGTTTACAATCTGTGCTTTTGTTGAATTTGCTGGCTGCTCGTGTGTTTACAATCTACGTCTGTGTTGAGTTCATTGGTCACATGGGTGTTTATAGTATATAACTCCGTGCCTATACAATATTGTCAATTTGTGTGAGCTTAGCAGTCGGCATTGAAGCACCTATATGTTTGCAACAGAGCGGGAAATAGAGGTAATGTGTCACGAAAGTAGATTCATTTCCCTAATTCAACAATAGGAGCACAAGACAAATTTAGAGACTCTTGCTGAGGTGCTCGAGAATCAAAATGAAGAGTCAACTTCAATGAGTAGAGAATGGTTTGGGCGGTGTATCAATTTATTTGTTCCCTCCTATCTTTTGTATTTCCTTGCTATGAAAGAGAGAATCACTTAACAAAATCTACATTTATTTAGCTCCACTTGATTTTAGGTTTTGTTTGTCTTTATTTGTTTGCTTTGCTGCATGGTTTTTGTCTTTTTCTATTTTTGTTTTGATTTTATTTATTTATTTCTTTTTTATAAGATTTAATACATTAAATTTTAAAATATGATGATTGGTTTATTTTTGTAATATTAAAATTCAATACACTAAATTTCAATATTTTATAATATTTAATATATAATAAATTTTACATATTTACAATATTTAAATTATTATTTTTTTGATCAGTAAATTACAGTCTTGGGGACTGCTCCCTTTATATTATAATAAAACCAAAATTAACATTTGTTCAGCTGTTTTGAGTTAAAAAACCAAAAACCCATATCTTCTTGTGGGGTAGATGATTATCTACAAAAACCTCTAATTTTCTTTTACCCTACATCTATCTTCTATAAACTTGCTAATTTATATTTACTATAAACATATAATCAGTTTTTGATCTATCAGACTAACATTAATTTAAGATGCTACCTCATCATAGAGCTCTCTGATATGAGGTTATTCAGCCAAGCAATTCCTTCAGTCCCATGGCTTGATTCAAGAATTCTAGACCTCTCAACGCTTTTTTCCTCCTCCTATGTTCGTTCTTTTGCAATCCTGTTGTGATGAAAGGCCTCCACTGTGTGTACACAACACCATTATTTATCAGCATTGTCCTATCTAATGGCGAAAGCCCTGCTCCGTAAACTTCTTCCATAATAACATCTTCTAAACTCCCTAAAAAGTTGCTCCAAATCAGAGATGTTACAATCTTCATGATGATATCTTTATCTTCCCCATGGTCAAACAAAACTACCATGAACATGGAAGAGATCTCTGCTATGCTCCCCCAAGTTTCAGGGACGGGGACGGGCGGGGATGAGTTTCGGGGATGGCATTTTTTTGGGCCATTTTTTAGGGGCTGACAGGGGATGGCTACTAAAAAATAATTTTTTTTTTAAATATAAGGAAATTTCAAATATATATGATAACATTGATAAGGCATTCATTATAGACATTATTGAACCTTAAAACATGAATACATAACCATAACATTACACATGAACTTAGTTTTCAAGTTGTCACATGATAATTGACAAACAAATAAACAAAATTTAATTGTTTAATAGAGACAATCCTCATGCCATACATAAGAATGGTGTAGAAATAGAGACAATCCCTCATTCCAACTCTATTTTATATTGCAGAGTTGATTCTTCTCTTTGATGTATACCAGGACCATCTCATATTAGTGCTCTATTTCTCATACTTGTGTAGTTTACATTCATGTTCAATATGAACCTCGTTGTATAATCTATCATAGACATCCCTGATGCTATTATATTTCTAGGTACAGGCCCCATGAAATCTTGGTTCACTCTTCTCTTAACTGTTATGATGATCAATATAATTTTACCATACAATTAATATATGGGAGGGTAAGCCAAAGAATCATTATCAAATCTCCATAAAATTGTGAATTTATTACATAATCGTTTCAGAAAGGAGCATTAATTAAAAAAATAATAAGAAATTGTAATCTCTAAACACCATAATATTAAGAACTCTTGAATTGTAACTGTTCGACACTATCCTATTTATGAGATTTTGTAAGTAGGCATGTATGAAAGTGTAAATGGAGAAAAATGGATGAAAAATAAAGTATAAAATTCAAACGAAAATAATGTTAAGTTAGTAAGTTTATTTTGAAATAATGGTCGATGGAAACAAACAACAATATCACTTAGGAGACCAATTACATTGAGTTTTTTCTCATCTCAAATCTATTTTACCAATATTTACATAGTGGCTAAGCTCCGGGTACAAAACGTGTAATTTTTTAGACTAAACCATTTTCTCTACATAACCTACAAAAGATCTTGGTTTTACTCAGTTCACATTTCCATTAGCTATGGAGGCTTACTGCCTGATTCAATGGGCACGATCTTCTGCCTGAGCGATTTTTTGTGTCTTTTTTTGGTTTTAAAACTGACTTTTCGCTACTGGGCCGTCCCCGGGAAGGTCGGGGGATGTCCCGGCCGTATCGGGGACGTCTAGTCGTCCCTTGTGTTTCTTGCAAAAAAGGGAACATCCCAGGGGAAATGGGGATGGTCAAGGGACATTTCCTGCCAGTCCCCGCATCCACGGAACGTCCCCAGGACGGTACGGGGCTTCCTGGGGCAGGGGACGCGTCCCCGGGGAGAATAGGATATCTGTGTTTACCTTGTATTTGTGCTCAACGATCATAAACTCTTCCCCCAACACCCATTGCACTGTGTGTAAAAGGACGACACTTCGTGTCGAGAATACGCATTTCAATCTCTTCTTTGTTATTCCTCCTAGGAAGGCTCTTCATCTGTAAAGTCCGAAAATATTATTTACTAAAAATAACCAATGAAAGCAAATTCGTTCCAAATACAGAAAGGGGATTCATTCCAATAACAGAGATATATATAATTACATAATGTCTTACAAGTTTCCAAAATAAGTAAAGTGCATTTACCAGCACTAAATGAGAAGTACATTACATCTTTACAATTGTTTTGAGTACAACAAAATTACATCAATATGAGAGTACACTGGTTTGGCAGATGTATTTCCATCGTCAAGCAATAAAAGAAAGATTTGAAGTACAACTGTAAGGATTAACCTAAGTCTACGATCAACGCCTTATCTTAGATGGTAAGGTGTGGCATCATGAGGGTCGCTGATGGTTTTGAACATCTGACTTTAGGTATCTTAAGATGCCAGTATCAAGGAAACAATTAAGTAGATCGCTTAAAGAGGACTGGTTTAGTTTGCAGTTTTCCACATCTTCAAGACTTCAGGATATCCTATATATATATCATGATCAGTAATAACAGAGTTGGTCGCTTGGTATGAAGGATCGCTCGAGAATGAAGGCTTCGAGTGACTAAGGTTGATATACATACACATGGAACAAAGGTACCAGGGAATTGACACTTATTAGGTGATTTCACAAGATGGAGACGCCATTCCAAAGGATTAGTGACCGAATTATTTAAGTGTACCTGGCCAATTCTCATTTCATTAAGTCTAGATTAAGTTTTCATTGCTGTCACCGTAATAAGTATGGAAGGTTGAAGTAAAAGCCAAGCAAAATAATGCTAAGTCCATTTAACACAGCAAGGTCTTAGAGATAAACAAAATAACCTTCAGGTATTCGATATAAGAACAAAACTTCTTGTAAAGGAGGAAAAGAGCTGATGAAAAAGAGACATCTAGAGAAGACGTAATGCTAGCAGTAATGATACTCAGAGAAGCATAACCTCAATATCTGTAGTTTATAATAATGAGGAATCTCAATAGGAAACAAACTAACACTCAAAATAAAAAAGGATTCCTTCTGAATGCAAACATCACAGATATACATGATTTCTAAGGAAGATGAGTGGATTGATCTAAGATATTGCCTACTTGTTTTTGCAAACTCTTCTTTCTCCCAACCAATTCTTGCTCGATGCTGCCCTTCTTGCTCTTCCCTTCCGTACCTTTTCTTTGTGTCCTCTATGGATTTTCATCTCCCCTTTATTATGAAAGTTTCTATCTTCTTCTTTTCTTGATTTTTGGGCTTTTGTTCTATTCTTTTTGTTATATTCTATCTTTTTGCTTTCTTTTGTGTTTTATTCTATTTTTGTGTTCCTTTTCTTTTATTTTGCTTGTATTCTATCTTTTTGATTATCTATCTTTAAAATATTGCTATTATCTAATAAGAATAAAGAATTCATTTTTCGAATAGATAATTATTACAACTAGAATATTTATTATTTAATTGTTATTTCTAATTTACTTGCTCATTTCTAAACAAAATAATTAAGACAAATCATTTCTATAGAATTTTTAATAAAGGAGGTATAACTTTTAGATCTATTTTAATTTAATCCAGAAACAATTAAATTTATGAGCTAATGATTTAACAATGTATTAATTAAAATATAAGAGGAAACTTTTCCTACTAATGCTATTTCAACCCATTAAAAGAAGTCGTAAACAGAATGCAATGCATAAATAACTAAGTGCTTATGTGTGTGGCATCAAGTCTCTCGATCCCATCCATGCCAGGTGGCTAACCACCTCTACTTTAACCACACCTTTGTCTTTGACAACCTGCCATCATTACAGTCAAATCTCCATTAATAGGTTAGTATCCCAAAATCAATAGCCGAAGCACCATACATTATAATTGAAGATAAAAGATGACATTCACTTATTTTCAGAATAGTCATCTATTTATAACATAATCATATTTAACATTTTTATTTATAGTTAACTCTAGAAGTCAAGAAGTTGGAGACGTGACATCGTCTTTGGTTGCAAATCTAATGCACAGGTGTATCCATTAGAGAATTTTGGAAAAAAACAAAGGTTTGTTTTCTCCACAAGATAGGCTTCCGAATATATCGTGAAAAACAAAGTTATCATCATTAGTCTTTCATACATTTGGCCTTGGCCATAACCATAATCTAGGAGATCCTACTTCGGCATGAGTGAGATCTTAACTCTTTAATGATGGGAAGATATTGCCTCCTTCAGGATTTCTATGGCTATCTTAATAATGATTTATTTCTTTTATGTTTGATCACATGTTTTCAGCAATTGTCATTATTCCTTTCGATCTTCAACTTTGTATCCAATTTTTGTGTAATGTCCTTTCCTCAGGCCTAGTCAATTAGGTGACCATTAGCCTATTTCCTGAGTTCCCGTAGGCTAACTGGTATGGTGTCATGTCCCGATATTAAGGCATTATTTAAATTAAAGATTTAAACATCATGACCAAGATGGAGACGTCACTTTTGCCACATATGGTCAATTTGAATGAAAATCATATATAATATAATATTTAACAAACATATGTAATATTATTAATATATAATAATATTAAATAATATTATTTTATAAATATTTTTTATATAATTAAAATATAATATATTTATTGTATTTATAAATAATAAATATAAATACAAATATAAATATTTTAATTATAATATAATATATTATTAAATATAAATATCTTAATATAATATATTTATGACAATATATATATATATATATATATATATATGATAAGTTAATAGCTGGTATGGGCCAGCACCCTTTGATTATATGACAAGATATATATTAATAATATAAATATAAATAATAATATTTAAATATATTTAAATTAAATATGATAATACAAATATTTTATATACTAAATAAAATATATTTAACAAATATTATAAGTTGCTCCCATTACAAAGGGGAGCGAATTAGTAAATGAAGCAAGTCTTATGGCATGAAAGTTTTTAACAATAAGGAAATAAAATAAAGATTATAAGGCAACAGGTGAAATGAAAGTCAGCCAATTACTCAATAGTGATTTCTAATATGAAACAACAATTATTAATAAGGGCAGCACTGAGTATATTAAGTCTGCAACTTATATTCTAAGGCAGCGAAGTCATTAAGAAATCAACAGCGATTAACCCTTGACTAAAGGTCATGTCCATTGGACACCAATTTTAATAAAAGATACATCCCTTCGTAATGGTATGAAGATATAAAATGTAATGTGCCGTACTTGTTTGTATATTTTTAATGTCTTTTTATATGTTATTTTTAATTTTTTAGAGTGGTCTTTTAGATAGACAGAAGATGTAGAAGGGGTTTTCAGTTTCCCTGCAGATGTATTGCTGAAGTATACAATATAGAGCATATGACAAAAACCCAAAAAATATACAATGAATCTGAAGAAACTATTAACTACCCAGATAGCAAAATGGCCAATAATGAATTACTATCACATACCCATGTTGAGATTTGAAACTTTATACAATAACTATAGCTGGACCAGCAAATGGGTATGGCTGGAAACTCTTCAATCTCCTGAGAAATGCAAAATATCAAACATACAAATGTTTGACAACAAATAAGGGCCCTCATGCCTCATACAATGCCAAATAGAAAGTACCCACAAGGAATAATCAAGCCAAAACTCCCAACATCATGCCTGGGCATGTACGACCATGGTTGGAAGGTGTTGTTAGCAGCAAGGATAGCAAATGGTCTCTAAAATACTTCTACAATAGATTGAATCTGGTCTATAAGGTTGGGCGATCAACTTAGGAAGAAAAATATGCAAAGGAACCTCACAAATCTGCACCTGGATATGATACGGCCTCCTTGAGGGTGTACGACCAGCCTAGGAAAAACATAGTAGTTAATACAACTCCAAAACCCCAAATAAATCTGCCCTTAATTAGCTACAAATTAGTCTTTCCAATCTGCAATGGTAAACTCTCAATAAACTGCGAAAGATATATCAAGAAATGCATCAACTCCACAATCCATCAACTCCATTGAAGCCCAATAGTGAACACTAGATGTATCCACCTCAAATGGCACCTTTGGGTGATCTTCCACACCTGTAGAATGCCATTACTCAGGGAGGTTTTCATTTCCAAGAGCCTCTAGTTCGAATCTCCAAACCCTCAACAAGAACAAACCCTAGTAGAGCTCAAAAATGAGAAATATCATAAATCTGGGTGGCCTCAAGAGGTGTTCATGGACTTTGTCATGTCTTGCACAATGCACTCTCCACACACAAGCTCTAAGACCACCCAGGGAAAGTCGGATTATTTTAGGAGGAATTAGCCAGTTGAAGGGTTGGAGAGTAATGATGAAGTTTGGAAGCTAAGTTAATTTTGTAAAGTTGAAGGGAGAAAGCACATTTCACTGAAAAATCCAAGCCTCCCCTCCAAACCCGCCCATCATGGGTGGCCTAGAGAGAAGGTCTTGGATTCAATCCATATCCATGTGAAACTCTCCACATAGAGCATTCAAACCCACCCAAGAGGATGAGTGTTATGAAACTTGCAAGTAAATGTCAAGAGAGGTGATCACAATGAAAATTTTCAAGGTTGAATTGCAAGTTGAGGCAAAGCAAGAGAATTTTTGAGTAAAATTCACATGGCATCCTCCAAGCCGCCCTACCTAAGCAGCCTCAAAAGGTGCTCATGGACTGTGGCTCCTCCCACAGGAATCTCTCTGCACACTGCCTCTAGGATCGCTCAAGGATGCAGGTAGCATAATTTGCAAGTTGTTTGATGAGAATGATGAAGATGACATGAAGCATTCCTCAGACTCCCAACAATGAAGAATCAATTGGAAAGAATGATGAAGAATCACTAAGTCTTGCAAATGGAGAAGAGAAGAGTGTCAAGGTCAAGTGTTCACATTGAACAATCCTTATAACACCTTCAAAGTCGCCCTTCCTAGGCGGGTTTCACCAAGACAAGTGGACAAGACAACCTAACATCCCATGATGTGTCTTTCAACTTCATTGACATCTCAAAATTTTACTAAGTCTTGATGGAGTTGGAAAGGAAGGTTATCAAAAGGAAGGAATGAATGTTGAATGAAGTTTAAGATAAAAAATCCACACACTACTTCTAAAACCACTCTTGCTAGGTGGCCTTCAACACCTCGCTTGGACTACACCTCCTCCACAACACATTCTCCATACACAACCTTCAAAACTGCCTTGCCAAAGTGCTGTCCACCATCATGCATGTTCTTCACATCATTCACTCCATACACTCCCTTCAAGTCTGCCCTTCCTCCCAAGGTTGTCCATCTCATGCAAAGAGGTCAAATCATCAATGAAGCAAGTGAAAAGGATCTTAGATTATCTAAAAATGCTTAAGTCATGCAAAATCCTCACACCCCCTTGAATCCCGCCCATGCTAGGCGGCCTTGAGCATTCCACTTGGACAACATCATGTCTTTCACAACACATCCTCTGCCTATCACCTCCTAACCCGCCCAAGAAGGGCGCTCCTAGCATGAAGGTGTGGAAACTCCAATAAAACATTAATTTTCTCCTACACTAGGCCGACCACCCTTATCTAGGCCGACCTACCTTGAGACATGGCAGCACTGGAATTAAAGAAGGTTCAGTCTTGCAAATTTTATCAAAAACAAATCAAATTTAATTATGATTTGCAGCAGAGCAGACCTACTTCACCAAGGAGCAGCAGATTTTTCAAGAGAAGTAAAAAATTCAAGTGTCTTTAGGAGTTAATTCTTCCCAAATTCTGATTTTGTTCATAAATTCTGAATTTTAAAATTTATTGTTTTTGTCCCACATGCATGAGGAGATGAGTTAGATGTTAAGAGAATCCTTATATCAAGTGTCACATCAGCGTTCTAACACGTGTTGTCTTCTCTTGTAGGAGGAGGTAGATGATGAATGCCAAGGAAAGACAAGCTTTGATCAAGAGTGATAAGTAAGGAGTCATGCCGAAGACGAAGATGATGTCCAAGTGGAGGAACATGAGCGACACTAACTTGGGCCACATTGACATGGAGGAGATCAAGAAAGCCGACCTTGATGTTCATTCCAAGGTTGATGAAGCATATAAATACATGTTGATGAGTTGTGGAAAGTTGTCCTTGTGCAAAAATAATGAAATCATAAGAAATGTAAAGAGGTAGAGAAGAAGAGATGAGAAGTAGAAGAACAAGAGTAGTAAGGATCAAGAGATAGTGAAGAAGTGTTTGGGGGTAGAGCAAAAGTTTTTGTGAGCTTTCAATGAGACTAAACTAGGTAGGATGAAGATGCTAATTCTTAGTTAAATATTTTTGTATTAAACATAAATTCCTATAGGTAGTGAGCCTCTTTGAGCAGTGAACTCTGGGTTGTTATATGGAGCCTAATCAGACTCGGAGGTTATATTTACCCCACTTTTATCGGCGCGGTTTCCCCCCAAATTCCTACGGGGTCAAGGGGCAGCGCCCCTTGCGGGGGTTTGGGGGCAGCGCCCCCAAGACGAGGTCAAGGGGCAGCGGGAGTTAATTTTTTCATTGACCGACATAAGAAAACTCTATTTTGTAACCGACAAAAAGCTTGATAAAAAGCAGCTAAGGGTTAGGGTTTTGATATTGTATTGTAGCATTTTGTAGCGGTATTGAGTTGCAGGGATTGCTGATTGTAATTGGTTTGATTTACTGGATAATAATATTAGACTCTCTGTTTGGTGGATGTAGCCCGAGTTTGGGTGAACCACGTTAAAACTTGTCTCTCGCTATTATTATTTCTGTGTATTTCCATTTCTCTGTTTAATCTTTATTTGCATTTAATTGATATCTTTTGCCGGCTAACCCTAACATGGGTAGTGCACCCAAAGGCAACTGACTTCCCATTCCTTTCAAGTATTTTTAACAGGTTACAAATCTTGTGGGTTAACCCCCACTGTGGTTTTCCCTTAACCGGGTTTCCACGTTAAAATCTTGGTTTCAAGTGTGTTCATTTGTTTCTGCTCATGTGTTGTTGATTCATGCTTTAATGTTTACATCATTAATCTATTTTTAATTGGTAAAGAAGAATTAATTTCTGCAAGTGTTAAAGTTTTGAGACAACTGATTCACCCCCCTCTCAGTTGTCTGACCTAATCCCAACAATTGGTATCAAAGTCGGTTCCTCTAGATGAAGCCTGACCATTTGAGGAGATCCAAAATGTCAAATTACAAGAAGGACAGTCTGAGGTTTGATGGAATGAATTACCCTCTGTGGAAGAAGCACATGGAGTGTCACTTGCAATGTATGGGCGATGCCTTTTGGTTGATAACTAAGGATGAGTATAAGGTTCTGAAGAATGGCCCTACAACTCTAGATGAACTCAAGGATGTTGAACACAACATTTGAGCTAAAGAAGCATTGTTAAGTGCCCTAACTGATGCAAAAATGACAAATGTCCTGGAATTCAAAACTGCTCATAAAATCTGGAATAAGCTGGAAACTCTGTATGAAGGTGATAAATATGTCAAATGTGCCAAGCTACAGAGCCTGAAGGGTAAATATGAAAGATTGATGATGAGTGAAGATGAAAACATTACTTCCTACATGCAGAAGGTGAATGAACTCATGACCAGTATCAGGAGTGCTAGTGGAGTATTGGAAGAATCAAAGATTGTTGCCAAAGTGCTCAGATCCTTACCTATGGCATACAAGCATAAAGTTGTTGCCATTGAAGAGATCAAGATTATGACAACTGTTACAAGGGATCAGTTGGTTGGTAATCTTTGAGCATTTGAAATGAGTGAGTTTGGTGATTTTCTTCCTAAGTTTGAAATTGCATTTAAAGCCAATATTCATGGAAAGAAAAGATATGATCTGAGTGAAAGATCTTCAAGAAGATCAAACAGATTTTACAAGACAAGGAAGGATCTTGAAGATGATGAAACCGAGTTCGCTGAACTTGAAGCCATTTTTGCCAAAGATTGCCAAGAGGATCCAGTAACTATGAAGGAAAGTTGCCATTCAAATGTTTTGCTTGTAATAAGATTGGTCATTTTGCCTCAAGGTGTCCAGAGAGAGGTTCAAAGCCAAACCCTAATAGACCTAGAGTTCAGAAGAAATGCTACTATGTCCAAGAAGCTGGTGAAGAAGGAGTCACAGATGATGAATCTGATCGCGAAGGTTCCACAGAAAGTGATTGGGTGTTCATTTCTATTAAAGAAGAAGATTTGATGCCGACTAAATTTGCTAGATGTGCAAATGTGGAAAGTGCCTTAGCTGCTCATGTTCTAGAAAAGGATGAATGGGTAATTAATAGTGGATGTTCTCATCATATGATTAGTGATAAAAGTTTGTCAGCCTTGAAAAATATGAAGGTGGAATTGTGAAGTTTGGAGACAACTCAGCTAGTAGAATCTATGGTAGAGGATCCATCACTTTTGATGGTAAGAATAACACTAATGATGTTCTGTATGTGGAAGGATTGAAGCATAATCTTCTCAGTGTTGGATAGTTGGTTGACAAGGGTTATGATCTCTGATTCAAGGATGGAAAATGAGGAATCTTGGAAATCTCTGAAACTAAAATTACATCTGGTACTCAAACTAGAGGTAACATATTTCATTTATGTAGTTCTGGTAAAAGTTGCTTGATTTCTCAGGTTGATCAGAGTTGGCTCTGGCATAGGAGAATGTGTCATGTGAATTTTGATAACATTGTCAATATAAGTTCCACTCAGGCTATAAGAGATCTCCCAAGACTTGTGAAACCTACTAATAGCATGTGCAAAGCATGTCAATTTGGTAAATAGAATAGAACCTCATTCAAGAGTAAAGAACAGTCTTCAAGTGGATTGTTGGAACTTGTACATATTGATCTTTCTGGTCCTACCAGAATTAGGAGTGTGTAAGGAGATAGATATTTTATGTTGTTGATTGATGATTACTCCCGGATGCTATGGGTAACCTTCCTGAAAGAAAAATTAGAAGCTCTTGAAAAATTTCATTTCTTCAAAGTCATGGTGGAGAATGTGATTGGTGTGAAGATAAAGTGTTTGAGATCTGACAGAGGTGGAGAGTTTACCTCCGATGAGTTTGATTCATTCTATCAAAAGCAAGGAATGAAAAGACAGTTATTTGCTCCTAGGACTCCTTAGTAGAATGGAGTTGTGGAAAGAAAGAACTGAACCATTCAAGAAGCTACTAGGACCATGATAATGGAAGCAAATGTTTCTCAAGTCAATTGGAGAGAAGTTGTGAGTACTGTTGTCTACACTCTTAACTGACTGTAGATCAAAGGTAATTCTAGTAAGACCCCTTATGAACTATGGTTTGGTCATCCTCCTACTATGAATTAAAGGTCTAGAAGTATCCATTTTTTGGTGACAGTGGTGACAGACTGTGTTCTTGAGGCTCCGGATGAAAGAGAAAAGGATTTCAGTATATAGATGAAGTGTGGATGTTCTTGGTGATTCAAGGAACCTTGTGAAGGACTTTGGATTGTGTCCAGTGTGTGTTAGTGGTCCGCATTGGAGTTGGAGCTCGCTATTGAAGAATAACCTCTGGATGATGGTGTTCTTCTTGAGATTGGTCGACTGGATAAGTTACACATCTTGTGGATGTTCTGGTAGATGTTTGCTGACTTAGATGATTATTCCTAAGTTGATGTCTTGTATAAATAAGGGGTTGCGAAGTCATTTCAAAGTTGTCCAAGCGGAGATGAGGGTGTGGTAGCAAGGAGGGGAGCGAAAGGCAAAGCAGAAGTATTGAGCTTAAATGGAACTGATTCAAGCATGGTGAAGACGCTATTCTCCAGTTCATGTATGTGATACTTATTTCTTTGTAGACAGTGTGTCTCTTATAAGCAGTGAGCCTCTTGTGAGCAGTGTGCTCGGGCAGTGAGCCCTAATTGGCATGTGCCATTTTGTTCTTTCTATTCTTCTAATAGAGAATACAATCTTGGGTTAATCACCCTGTGGTTTTTCCCTTAACCGGGTTTTCCACGTCAAAATCTTGGTGTCTTATATGTTGATGTGTTTTCTGCTTTTTGATTTAAGTGCATTATGTTTCATGATCAATATACTGCTAATCACTAAAAGGATTTAAGTGTGTAATTGGGAGAAAGTTTTGGACAACTGATTCACCCCCCCTCTCAGTTGTGTGTCATATGTCTAACAATTGGTATCAGAGCTGAGTTCCTCTAAAAAGAGCTTAACCGCTTGAGGAGATCCAGGATGTTATCTTACAAGAAGGATAATCTGAAGTTTGATGGAACCAATTTTAATCTCTGGAAGGGTCGCATGAAATGTCACTTGAGATGTATGGGAATAGCATACTGGACCATGGTTACAACATAGTATGTACCTCCACAAGGTGGTCCGAAAACCCAAAATGAAATCACAGATCTGCTGAAAACAATCTGCGGACTATAGAGGCTCTTCTAAGCGCATTGTCTGATTCAAATCTCTCAAATGTTATTGACCTACCAACTACTTTTGAGATTTGGCAAAAATTGGAACTTCTGCATGAAGGAGACAAGTATGTCAAATGTGCAAGGTTAAAAAATCTGAAAGGAAAATTTGAAAATCTAAAGATGAGAGAAGATGAAAACATCACTACTTTTATGCCAAGAGTAAATGAGCTTGTTTGTGGAATTAGAAATGCTGGTGGAGTTTTGGATGAAGATGAGATTGTTGGAAAAATTCTCAGATCCCTTCCTGCTTCTTACAAAATCAAGGCTGCTGCCATTGAAGAATTCAGAGCCCATACAACTGTCACAAGAGATCAATTGGCTAGAAAATTGGCTGCATTTGAAATGACAGAGTTTGGAGATGACCCCCCAAGACTGAATCTGCATTCAAAGCTAGTGCCTCTATTAAAGGTAAACAAAGGTTTGATCCAGGAGAGAATTCATCAAGGAAGCTATCATGGTATGAAAAAGTAAGAAAAGATCTGGAAGAAGAAGTAGAAACTGCTCAACTTGAAGCCCTTATTGCAAAGAGGCTGCCAAGAGGATCTGGTAAGTATGAAGAAAAATTATCTTTTAAGTGTTTTAACTGCAATAAGATTGGTCATTTTGCCTCAAGGTGTCCGGAAAGGTTTTCAAGACAAATTCCTAACAAGCCAAGGTTCCAAAAGAACTGTTACTATGTACATGAAGATGATGATAATGAAGGAGTAACAGATGATGAATTAGAGACAGGAAACAAATCCGGAAATGGATGGCTGTTCATTTCCATCAAGGAAGAAGATCCAATGTCCTATGTATCTATCAATCATAAGACTGTGGAAAGAGCTCTGGCTGCCCAAGTTGAAGAGAAGGATGATTGGGTCATTGACAGTGGATGCTCTCACAATATGACAAGTGACAAAAATAAGTTCATAGATTTGGAAAGGTATGAAGGAGGAGTGGTAAAGTTTGGTGATAATTCTGCTGGCAGAATCAGAGGTAGAGGAACTAATTCTCTTGATGGAAGGAACAAAACTGGTAATGTACTGTATGTTGAAGGTTTAAAGCACAATCTTCTCAGTGTTGGACAGTTGGTGGACAAAGGCTATAATCTCTAGTTCAAGAATGGAAAATGCAAGATCTTTGAAAGTTTCAGAACAGAGATTGCATTCGGTACTCAAACTAAAGGTAATATCTTTCACTTGGTTGGTACTGGAAAAAGTTGCTTGTTTGTTCAAATTGATCAAAGTTGGTTGTGGCATAGGAGGATGTGTCATGTGAATTTTAATAATATCATCAAGATAAGCAAAACTCAGGCTGTAAGAGATCTTCCAAAATTGGTGAAACCTACTAACAGCTTGTGCAAAGAATGTCAGTTGGGGAAGCTAAGCAGAGTCACATTCAAAAGTATGGAACTATCTTCTACCGGATTATTGGACTTACTTCATACTGATCTTTGTGGTCCAGCAAGAATCAGAAGTATTCAAGGTGATAGATACTTCATGCTACTAATTGATGACTATTCTCAGATGATGTGGGTAACCTTTCTAAAAGAGAAATTAGAAGCTCTTGAAAAATTCAAAAGATTTAAGGCTATGGTAGAGAATGAAACCGGATTAAAATTGAAGTGTCTAAGGTTTGATAGAGGTAGAGAATTCACATCTGGTGAGTTCATAGAGTTCTGTGAGAAACATGGAATAAAGAGACAGTTGTCTACTCCTAGGACTCCACAGCAGAATGGAGTAGTGGAGAGAAAGAACCGGACCATCCAGGAAGCATCTAGGACCATGATGATAGAATCAAATGTTCTTCAGATCTATTGGAGAGAAGCTGTCAGCACTGCAGTCTATACTCTCAATCAAGTTCAAATCAGAAGCAATACTGGTAAGACTCCTTATGAACTTTAGTTTGGTATCACTCCTACTATAAGGTATTTCAGAGTTTTTGGTAGCAAATGTTACATTAAAAGAGATGAAGATCTAGGAAAGTTTGATGCTAGAAGTGATGAAGGAATATTCTTGGGTTACTCTACTCAAAGCAAAGCATACCAGTGTTTTAACAAGAGACTAAGAAAGATGATAGAAAGTACAAATGTGAAGGTTGATGAAGGAATTGAAAAACCCTCAAGATTCTATGAATATGATGAAGATGATCAGAATGGTGTTCTGACTCAAGGAGCCCAAGCCTCTTCTAAGATTCAGATCCAGATTGATCTGGTAAATCAAGAAGAAGAGATAAGTTTGAATGAGCCTAATCAAGAATTAGAAATGCAAGTAACTCCCAAAGTGCCTAGGTATGTAAGACTAAATCACTATGAAGATCAGATCATAGGTGATAAAAGCAAAGGTGTACAAACAAGAAGGAAAATTGCTCAAAACTTAGATGTGTATTGTCTAATTTCAAAAATTGAACCTAAGACAGTGAATGAAGCTTGCAATGATGAAAACTAGACTAAAGCAATGGAGGAAGAGTTTATGCAAATTGAGAAAAATCACACTTGGGATCTTGTTCCCAGACCTAGAAACAAAAATGTGATTGGAACCAAATGGGTTTTTCGGAACAAACTAAATGAGGTTGGTGAAATAGTTAGAAATAATGCCAGATTGGTCTGCAAGGGTTACTCTCAAATAGGAGTTGATTTTGAAGAAACTTTTGCTCCAATGGCAAGAATTGAAGCAGTCAGATTATTTCTTGCTTTTGTTGCTTTCAAGGGTTTCAAGGTATATCAGATGGATGTCAAGTCTGCCTTCCTAAATGGTGACTTGGAAGAAGAAGTATACATTGAGCAACCAGATGGATTTCAATTATCTGATCATGATGATATGGTCTGCAAGTTGAAGAAAGCACTGTATGGACTGAAGCAAGCCCCAAGAGCCTGGTATGAAAGATTGGATAAGCACCTTTTAAAGATTGGTTTCAACAAAGGTACTGCTAACAGTAATTTGTATTTCAAAATTGATCATGAAAACATCCTGATTATTGAAGTGTTTGTTGATGATATCATTTTTCGAGGAAGAGATAGTATGTGTAAAACTTTTGTAAATCAAATGAAAAGTGAATTTGAGATGTCCATGCTTGGTGAAATGAATTTCTTCTTAGGTCTGCAAATCACTCAAACAAAGAAAGGAATCTTCATTTCTCAAACCAAATATGTGAAAGAATTGTTGAAGAAATTTGAGATGGAAGAGTCAAAACCAATGAATACTCCCATGGCAACTGGATGTAAATTGAGCAAAGATGATGATTCTCCTAAGGCTGATCAAACAAAGTATAGGTCAATGATTGGAGGACAATTGTATCTTACTCAAACTAGACCAGACATTATGCAGGCTATTGGTCTTGTTGCTAGATTGCAGGCTGATCCTAGAGAATCTCATGTCATGGCAATCAAGAGGATTTTTAGATATCTAAAAGGGATAGTTGAGTATGGTCTGTAGTATCCTAGAGATCATGATTTCTCTCTTCATGCATATATTGATGCAGATTGGGCAGGAGATGTGGATGACCGGAAGAGTACCAGTGGTGGAGCATTCTTTTTGGGAAAGAGACTGGTTTCTTGGCTAAGCAAGAAACAAGAGGCAATATCTCTATCTACAACTGAAGCAGAATATATTGCAACAGTAGGTAGTTGCACTCAAGTTTTATGGATGAAGCAGATGCTAAGAGATATCAAAGTGGAGTATGAAGAACCTATCACAATCTTCTGTGATAATTCAAGTGCTATAAATATATCTAAGAATCTAATGTTGCATTCAAAGACTAAACACATATCCATCAAGTTTCACTTTTTGAGAGAGAAAGTGAACAAGAATGAAGTCAGATTGAAGTTTGTGCCTTCCAAGGATCAGATTGCAAACATCTTTACTAAACCTCTACCTAAGGACTCTTTTGAGTATCTCAGGGAGAAGTTAGGGGTTACTACCCCTCCGGTGATGAACTAAGGGGCACTGAGGTGCATTAGTCCCGTAGATATCACAGTCATATCTTGTGATCTAGATTGATGGGGAGATTCTACTCAGGGGGAGCAGCAGGTATGATTCTAAAGTGTTGGAATTGCAAGTATGTGCCCTTTGCCATTAATGTAAAAGGGGGAGAGAAGACATGTAAAAAACAAGTGGTTTCTGATCAAAGGGGGAGTAGTAAAAGGAGAGAAGACATGTGAATGGTTGTTGCTGATAGGGGGAGTTGTGACAGTGAGGAAAAGTTCTTGTCTTGATGGTCAAAATAGTTTTTCACATCATATGTTGCCATCAATGACAAAGGGGGAGATTGTTGCAAGTATGGGCTTAACATGTGTTATCATTGATGTCAACATATACCTGTTATATTAATGATAAGGATTGGATGAGCTGTGTGCTGAGGATATTGAAAAAATTAGTCTTAATCAGGAACAGTGAAGATCAGTAATAACAATAAGGCAAAAGTCCAAGATAGGAAGAGGATCAGAGGATGCGGATTAAAGGGTTTGTAGATATGTATCTTGAGGTGATTTAGTAGAGATTTTAGAGGTCCACATGAAGATATGAAGAAGTTGTGGCCACTCAAGTAAAACTGGTTTTGGTAGGTGTTCAGAGGTAATAGAGTGACACAGACAGGGCCGATGAGATCTGGAAGTACAGTTTCCTGCTCTACAGATTTGAAACAGTGTGGAGGAAGCCCTTGTGATGTGTCAACTCAATTGGTTCATGAATTGAAGGTCTGGAAGTATCCATTCTTTGGTGACAGTGGTGACAGACTATGTTCTTGAGGCTTCAGATGAAAGAAGGATTTCAATATGCAGATGAAGTGCAGATGTTCTTGGTGATTCAGGAAACCTTGTGAAAGACTTTGGATTGTGTCCAGCATGTATTAGTGGTCCACATTGGAGTTGGACCTCACTATTGAAGAATAACCTCCAGATGATGGTGTTCTTCCTGAGACTGGCCGACCGGATATGTTACACATCTTGTGGATGTTCTGGTAGATGTTTGCCAACTTAGATGATTATTCCTAAGTTGATGTCTTGTATAAATAAGGGGTTGCAAAGTCATTTCAAAGTTGTCCAAGTGGAGATGAGGGTGTGGTAGCAAGGAGGGGAGCGAAAGGCAGAGCAGAAGTATTGAGCCTAAATGGAACTGATTCAAGCATGGTGAAGATGCTATTCTCTAGTTCATGTATGTGATACTTATTTCTTTGTAGACAGTGTGTCTCTTGTAGGCAGTGAGCCTCTTGTGAGCAGTGTGCTCGGGCAGTGCGCCCTAATTGGCATGTGCAATTTTGTTCTTTCTATTCTTCTAATAGAGAATACAATCTTGGGTTAATCACCCCGTGGTTTTTCTCTTAACTGGGTTTTCTACGTCAAAATCTTGGTGTCTTATATGTTGATGTGTTTTCTTCTTTTTGATTTAAGTGCATTATGTTTCATGATTAATATACTGCTAATCACTAAAAGGATTTAAGTGTGTAATTGGGAGAAAGTTTTGGACAACTGATTCACCCCCCCTCTCAGTTGTGTGCACTAAGTCTAACAAGAAGGACATTCCAAGTCTTGCAAATATGATTCAGATGATCAAGATGAAATTAAAAATCAAGAAAAGCAAGTTCAAACTTAGACTCGGATATAGATTGATCTGGAATACCCAATAACTCAAGAAGTTAGTGCAGATGTTGATGAACAAGCTCAAGAATCAGAAGTTCAAACAAATCCCAAAACTCCCATGTATGTAAGGTTGAATCATTCTTAAGATCAAATCATAGGAGATAGAAACAAAGGTGTTCAAACTAGAAGAAGAATTGTTGAAGATTAAGAGGAGATTTGTCTGATTTCAAAGATTGAACCAAAATCAGTAAGTGAAGCTTGCAATGATGAATATTGGGTAAAAGCAATGGAAGAAGAATTAATGTAAATTGAAAAGAATCACACTTGGGATCTTGTTCCTAAACCTGAAGACAAAAATGTGATTGAAACTAAATGGGTCTTCTGGAATAAACTAAATGAAGATGGTGAAGTTGTAAGAAACAAAGCAAGGCTAGTATGCAAGGTTTATTCTTAAGTGGAAGGAATTGATTTTGAAGAAACTTTTGCTCCAGTGGCAAGAATAGAGGTAGTCAGATTATTTCTTGCATTTGCTGCTTATAAAAATTTCAAGGTCTATCAAATGGATGTCAAGTCAGCATTCCTAAATGGAGAATTGGAAGAAGTCTACAGTGAGCAACCAGAAGGTTTTCAGTTGTCTAACCAGAGAGATATGGTCTGTAGGTTGAGGAAAGCATTGTATGGACTCAAACAAGCCCCAAGATCCTGGTATGCAAGGTTAGATAAGTATCTGCTAAAGATAGGATATAGCAAAGACACTACCGACAAAAATCTTTACTTCAAGATTGATCATGAGCACATTTTGATTGTTGAGGTATTTGTTGATGATATCATTTTTGGTGGAAATGAGAGTATGTGCAAAATATTTGCTAATCAGATGTAGAGTGAATTTGAATAATCAGATGTAGAGTGAATTTGAGATGTTCATGTTTGGTGAAATGAACTTCTTCTTAGGTTTGTAAATCATTTAGTCAAATAAAAGGTATCTTCGTATCTCAATCAAAGTATGTGAGAGAATTGTTGAAAAAGTTTGGAATGGAAGATTCAAAGCCAGTGGGTACACCCATGGTAACTAGGTAATTGCACTCAAGTCTTGTTGATGAAACAAATGCTAAAGGATATCATAATTGTGTTTGAAGAGCTTGTTACAATTTTTTGTGATAATTCAAGTGCAATAAACATCTTCAAGAATCTGGTGTTGCATTCAAAGACAAAGTATAAATCCATTAAGTTCCACTTTTTGATAGAGAAGGTTAATGAGAATGAAGTCAGATTGGAGTTTGTTTCTTCAAAGGGTCAGATTGTGGACATATTCACCAAGCCTCTACCTAAGGATACTTTTGAGTATCTCAGAGAGAAGCTACGAGTTAGTACCCCTCCTGATCAGAACTAAGATGCACTAGGCTACATCAGTCTGGTGGAATTCACAGTCATATCTTGTGATCTAGATTGATGTTAAGGAGATACTACTCAGGGAGAGTAGTCAGTATGCAAATTTTGGAGATCAATCTGAAACAAAAAGGGGGAGAAAATATTGCAAATATGTGCCCTTTGTCATTGATCTCAAAGGGGGAGAGAAGTCATGTGAAAAACTAGTTGTTGATGAAAGGGGGAGCAGTGAAGAAAGTAGTTACATAAGTGATAAGATAAAAGAGAGAAGTTCTTGTCTTGATGGTTGAATCAATTTTTCACATCATATGTTGCCATCAATGACAAAGGGGGAGATTGTTGTAAATATGTGCCTAATTGGTGTTGTCATTGATGTCAACATATTCTTGTTGCCATTGGTGTCAACTATATCCTATCTTGTTGCCTATTTAGAAGAATGGAATGTTGAGGATATTGAGAAAATTAATGAAGATCAATGTATGCAGACCATATGGCTATGTAGAGGATTGTATGAAGTAGCTCCAGTAAAGATTTGAGAGCTTCACATGAAGATTTGAAGAAGCTATGGCCATCTGAGTAGAACCGGGTTTTGTCGTGTTCAAAAGAGATAGAGTGACAGTAAATTGGTCTGGATTGCTCTGCATTGAAATATTATGATCTGTGGTTCTAGAGGCATGTTTGGAAAGTCAGAGTGTATCATCAACTCAAGTGGTTCATGGTTTGGAGGTCCACAAGCAATCTTTCTACTGTGAAAGTCATGACAGAAAGTGTTCTCGAGGTTTCGAATGAAGATGCAAGTGATTATGATGATTTGGAGGAGTGCAAATGTTTTTGTTAAATTCAATGTGCTTGTGGGGGTCTCTAGATCATGTGACTATTGTTTTGGAGGTCCACATTGAAGATTGAGCTCATTGTTGAAGATTTCTTCCTTGATGCTATAGTTCTTCCCAGTCTTGGTTGACCAGGTGATTCAAGCATGTTGCAGATGATCTAAGAGCAATTCTCTAAAGTGTGGCGTGTTGTTGGAAGAAGATTAAAGTCTCATCTATGTTTGGCTGATAGTATAGTGATCTGTATTAAGTAAAGATGACCTTGATGTTCATTCCAAGGTTGATGAAGTATATAAATACATGTTGATGAGTTGTGGAAAGTTGTCCTTGTACAAAAATGATAAAATCATAAGAAAGGTACAGAGGTAGAGCAGAAGAGAGAAGTAGAAGAACAAGAGTAGTAAGGATGAAGAGAGTGAAGAAGTGTTTGGGGGTAGAGCAGAACTTTTTGTGAGCTTTCAATGAGATTGAACCAGGCATGATGAAGATGTTAATTCTTAGTTAAATCTTTTTGTATAACAAAAATTCTTGTAGGCAGTGAGCCTCTTTGAGTAGTGAGCTCTGGGCAGTGTGCCCAAAGACAAGTACCTTCCCATTTCTTTCAAGTACTTTTAATAGGGTACGAATCTTGTGGGTTAACACCCACCGTGGTTTTCCTTTAATCAAGTTTCCACATTAAAAACCTTGGTGTCAAGTGTGTTATTTTGTTTCTTCTCATGTGTTGTTGATTAATGCTTTAATGTTTACATCATTAATCTATTTTTAAGTCTTAAAGAAGAATTAATTTCTTCAACTGTTAAAGTTTTGAGACAATTGATTCACCCCCCTTTCAATTGTCTGACCTAATCCCAACAATTGGTATTAGAGCCAATTCCTCTGGAAGAAGCCTGACCGCTTGAGGAGATCCAAAATGTTGACTTACAAGGAAAGTCTGAGGTTTGATGGAATGAATTACCCTCTGTGGAAGAAGCACATGTAGTGTCACTTGCAATGTATGGGTGATGCCTTTTGGTTGATAACTAAGGATGAGTATAAGGCTCTGAAGAATGGCCCCACAACTCTAGATGAACTCAAGGATGCTGAACACAACATTCGAGCTAAAGAAGCATTGTTAAGTGCCCTGACTAATGCAAAAATGACAAATGTCCTGGAATTCAAAACTGTTCATGAAATCTCGAATAAGTTGGAAACTCTATATGAAGGTGATAAATATGTCAAATGTGCCAAGCTAGAGAGCTTGAAGGGTAAATACGAAAGATTGATGATGAGAGAAGATGAAAACATTACTTCCTACATGCAGAAGGTGAATGAACTCGTGACTGGTATTAGGAGTGCTAGTGGAGTATTGGAAGAATCAAATATTGTTGCCAAAGTGCTCAGATCCTTACCTCCGGCATACAAGCATAAAGTTATTTCCATTGAAGAGATTAGGACTATGACAACTGTTACAAGGGATCAGTTGGTTGGTAAGCTTTCAACATTTGAAATGAGTGAGTTTGGTTATTCTCTTCCTAAGTCTAAATCTGCATTTAAAGCCAGTATTCATGGAAAGCAAAGATATGATCCAGGTGAAAGATCTTCAAGAAGATCAAATAGATTTGACAAGACAAGGAAGGATCTTGAAGATGATGAAACTGAGTTCGATGAACTTGAAGCCCTTTGTGGCAAAATATTGCCAAGAGGATCCGGTAAGTATGAAAGAAAGTTGTCATTCAAATATTTTGCTTGTAATAAAATTTGGTCATTTTGCCTCAAGGTATACAGAGAGAAGTTCAAAGCCAAACCCTAACAGACCTAGAGTTTAGAAGAAATGCTACTACGTCTAAGAAGCTGGTGAAGAAGGAGTCACAGATGATGAATTTGATCATGGAGGTTCCACAGAAAGTGATTGGGTGTTCATTGCTATCAAAGAAGAAGATCTGGTGCCTACTGAATCTACTAGATGTGCAAATGTGGAAAGTACCTTGGCTGCTCAGGTTGTAGAAAAAGATGAATGGGTAATTGATAGTAGATGTTCTCATCATATGACTGGTGATAAAATTAAGTTTGTAAGGCTTGAAAAATATGAAGGTGGAATTTTGAAGTTTGGAGACAACTCAGATAGTAGAATTGGTGGCAGAGGTTCCATCTCTTTTGATGATAAGAATAACATTAATAATGTTTTGTATGTGGAAGGATTGAAGCATAATCTTCCTAGTGTTGGATAGTTGGTTGACAAGGGTTATGATCTCTAATTCAAGGATGGAAAATATAGAATCTTGGTAAGCTCCAGAACTGAAATTGCATCTGGTACTTAGACTAGAGGTAACATCTTTCATTTAAGTAGTTCTGGTAAAAGTTGATTGATTTCTCAGATTGATCAGAGTTAGCTCTGGCATAGGAGAATGTGTCATGTGAATTTTGATAACATTATCAAGATAAGTTCCACTTAGGTTGTAAGAGATCTCCCAAGACTTGTGAAACCTGCTAATAGCATGTGCAGAAAATGTCAATTAGGTAAACAAAACAAAACTTCATTCAAGAGTAAAGAACAGTCTTCAAGTGGATTGTTAGAACTTGTGCATACTGATCTTTGTGGTCCTTCCAGAATTACAAGTGTGCAAGGACACAAATAATTTATCTTGTTGATTGATGATTACTCTCGGATGGTGTGGGTAACCTTCCTGAAAGAAAAATTAGAAGCTCTTGAAAAATTCAAATTGTTCAAAGTCATGGTGGAGAATGAGATTGGTGTGAAGATAAAGTGTCTAAGATTTGACAAAGGTGTAGAGTTTACCTTCGGTGAGTTTGATTCATTCTGGGAAAAGGAAGGAATAAAAAGATAATTATCTGCTCCTAAGACTCCTCAGCAGAATGGAGTTTTGAAAAGAAAGAACTGGACCATTCAAGAAGCTGCTAGGACCATGATGATGGAAGAAAATGTTCCTCAAGTCTTTTGGAGAGAAGCTTTGAGTACTTCTATCTACACTCTTAACCAGGTGTAGATCAAAGGCAATTCTGGTAAGACCCCTTATGAACTATGGTTTGGTCATCCTCCTACTATGAAATATTTTAAAGTTTTTGGTAGTAAATGCTATATCAAAAGAGATGAGGATCTAGGCAAGTTTTGGGCAAGAAGTGATGAAGGAATATTTCTGGGTTACCTACTCAAAGCAAAACATGCCGGTGCTTTAACAAGAGATTGAAAAAGATTGTTGAAAGTGCAAATGTTAGAGTTGATGAGAGCAAAGAAGGACATTCCAAGTCTTGCAGATATGATTCAGATGATCAAGATGAAAGTCAGAATCAAGGAAGGCAAGTTTAAACTCAGACTTGGATCCATATTAATCTAGAATACACAGTAACTCAAGAAGTTAGTGCAGATGTTGAGGAACAAGCTCAAGAATCAAAAGTTCAAACAAATCCTGAAACTCCAAGGTATGTAAGTTTTAATCGCTCTGAAGACCAGATCATAGGAGATAGAAACAAAGGTGTCTAAACTAGAAGAATTGTTGAAGATCAAGAGGGGATTTGTCTGATTTCAAAGATTGAACCAAAATCAGTAAGTGAAGCTTGTAATGATGAATATTGGGTAAAAGAAATGGAAGAAGAATTAATGCAAATTGAAAAGAATCACACTTGGGATCTTGTTCCTAGACCTGAAGACAAAAATGTGATTGGAATTAAATGGGTCTTCTGGAATAAACTAAATGAAGATGGTGAAGTTGTAAGAAACAAAGCAAGGCTGGTATGCAAAGGATATTCTCAAGTGGAAGGAATTGATTTTGAAGGAACTTTTTCTCCAGTGGCAAGAATAGAGGCAGTCAGATTATTTCTTGCATTTGGTGCTTATAAAGATTTCAAGGTCTATCAGATGGATGTCAAGTTAGTATCCCTAAATGGAGAATTAGAAGAAGTCTACATTGAGAAACTAGAAGGATTTCAATTGTCTGATCAGAGAGATATGGTCTGAGGGTTGAAGAAAGCATTGTATGGACTCAAACAAGCCCCAAGAGCCTGGTATGCAAGATTAGATAAGTATTTGCTAAAGCTAGGATATAGCAAAGGCACTATTGATAGTAATTTTTACTTCAAGATTGATCATCAGCACATTTTGATTGTTGAGGTATTTGTTGATGATATCATTTTTGGTGGAAATGAGAGTATGTGCAAAACATTTACTGATCAGATGCAAAATGAATTTGAGATGTCAATGTTTGGTGAAATGAACTTCTTCTTAGGTCTGCAAATCATTTAGTCAAATAAAGGTATCTTCATATCTCAATCAAAGTATGTGAGAGAATTGTTGAAAAAGTTTGGAATGGAAGATTCAAAGCCAGTGGATACACCCATGGTAACCAGATGTAAGTTGAGTAAAGATGATGACTCCTCTAAGGAAAATCAGAAAAGGTATAGATCAATGATTGGAGGATTGCTCTATCTGACTCAGACCAGACCTGGTATAATTAATGTAATTAGACTTGTTGTAAGGTTTTAAGCTAATCCTAGAGAATCCCATGTTGTAGCAGTCAAAAGAATTTTCATATATCTCAAAGGGACACTTGATTATAGCTTATGTTATCCAAAGGATAATAACTTCACTCTTCAAGCATACACATATGCTGATTCGGCAGGAGATCTGGATGACAAGAAAGTACTAGTGGTGGTGCATTCTTCTTGGGAAGGAAATTGGTTTCTTGGATGAGAAAAAGCAGGAGGCAATATCTCTGTCTACTATAGAGGCAGAGTATATAGTAGCAACAGGTAGTTGCACTCACGTCTTGTGGATGAAGAAAATGCTAAAGGATATCAGAATTGTGTTTGAAGAGCTTGTTACAATCTTATATGATAATTCAAGTGCAATAAACATTTCCAAGAATCTGGTGTTGCATTCAAAGACAAAGCATATATCCACTAAGTTCCACTTTTTGAGAGAGAAGGTTACTGAAAATGAAATCAAATTGGAGTTTGTTTCTTCAAAGGATCAGATTGCAGACATATTTACCAAGCCTCTGCCTAAGGATACTTTTGAGTATCTCATAGAGAAGCTAGGGGTTAATACCCCTCTTGATTAGAACTAAGATGCATTAGAGTGCATCAGTCTGGTGGAACTCACAGTCATATCTTGTGATCCAGATTGATGTTAAGGAGATACTACTCAGGGGGAGTAGTCATTATGCAAATTTTAGATATCAGTCTGAAACAAAAAGGTGGAGAAAAGATTGCAAATATGTGCCCTTTGCCATTGACGTCAAAGGGGGAGAAATGCCATGTGAAAAACTAGTTACTGATGAAAGGGGGAGCAGTGAAGAAAGTAGTTGCAGAAGTGATAAGAGAAAGGGGGAGAAGTTCTTGTCTTGATGGTTGAATTGTTTTTTCACATCATATGTTGCCATCAATGACAAAGGGGGAGATTGTTGCAAATATGTGCCTAGTCAGTGTTGTCATTGATGTCAACATATCCTCGTTGCCATTGGTGTCAACTGTATCCTATTTTGTTGCCTGTTTAGAGGATTGGAATGTTGAGGATATTGAGAAAATTAATGAAGATCAATGTATACAGACCATATGGATATGTAGAGAATTGTCTAAATTAGCTCTAGTTAAGATTTGAAAGGTCTGCATGAAGATTTGAAGAAGCTATGGCCATCTGAGTAGAACCAGGTTTTGCCATGTTTAGAAGAGATAGAGTGACAGTAAATTGGTCTGGATTGCTCCGCATTGAAATATTATGATCTGGAGTTCTAGAGGCATGTTTGGGAAGTCAGAGTGTATCATCAACTCACGTGGTTCATGGTTTGGAGGTCTGCAAGCAATCTTTCTAGTTTGACAGTCATGACAGACAGTGTTCTTGAGGTTCCAGATGAAGATGTAAGTGATTCTGATGATTTAGAGGAGTGCAGATGTTTTTTGTTGAATTCAATGTGCTTGTGGAGATATCTGGATCATCTGACTATTGTGTTTGAGGTCCACATTGAATATTGAGCTTTTTATTGAAGATTTCTTCCTTGATGCTACTATTCTTCCCAGTCTTGGTCGACTGAATGATTCAAGCGTGTTACAGATGATCTAAGAGCAATTCTCTGAAGCGTGACGTGTTGTTGGAAGAAGATTCAAGTCTCATCTATGTTTGGCCAACAGTATAGTGATCTATGTTAAGTCAAAGCTAACCTTGATGTTCATTCCAAGGTTGATGAAGCATATAAATACTTGTTGATGAGTTGTGGAAAGTTGTCCTTGTGCAAAAATGATAAAATCATAAGAAAGGTACAGAGGCAGAGAAAAAAAGAGAAGTAGAAGAACAAGAGCAGTAAGGATGAAGAGATAGTGAAGAAGTGTTTTTAGGCAAAGCAGAAGTTTTTGTGAGCTTTTAATGAGACTGAACCAGTCATGATGAAGATGTTAATTCTTAGTTCAATATTTTTGTATTAAACATAAATTCTTGTAGGTAGTGAGCCTTTTTGAGCAGTGAGCTCTGGAAAGTGCACCCAAAGGCAAGTGCCTTCCCATTTCTTTCAAGTACTTTTAATAGGGTACAAATCTTGTGGGTTAACCCCCACCGTTGTTTGCCCTTAACTGATTTTCCATGTTAAAAATCTTGGTGTCAAGTGTGTTCATTTGTTTCTGCTCATGTGTTGTTGATTCATGCTTTAATGTTTACATCATTAATCTATTGTTAACTGGTAAAGAAGAATTAATTGTTGCAAGTGTTAAAGTTTTGAGACAACTGATTCACCCCCCTCTTAGTTGTCCAACCTAATCCTAACATGGTTATCCTACAGGACCTCAGCATTCTGTGATTATTCATGGATTTATGGATTCTGCTTGGGCAGGTGACATTGACAGCAGGAGATCCACCAGTGCCTATGTGTTCACTATGTTTGGTGGAGATATTAGTTGGATTAATGAGAGACAACCTGTGGTTGCTTTGTCCATGACAGAAGCAGAGTACATGGCAGCTCCTCATGCTTGTAAGGAAGCCATTTGGTTTAAGAGGTTGTGTTCAGATATTGGTTTTGATGCAGGACATATTACTATCTGTTGTGATAGTTAGAACATGATTTGCCTAGCAAAGGATCCTACTTTCCATTCTAGAGTAAAGCACATTGATGTTCAATTTCATTTTGTTTGTGATAAGGTAGAAGATGGGAAGGTTATATTGGAGAAAGTAGACACTTTGAAGAATGTTGTAGATGCACTGACAAAAATTGTGGGCATAGATAAGTTCAAATGGTGTTTGGAGTCTATGGGCCTCTTGGCCCGTAGTAGTTAAATCTTGTCATTCTATTGGCTCTTGCAAGGTGTTCGACAAGTGGGAGAATGTTGGGAATTAAGGTGTCTCAACCTTTGCAAATTCCTAGTATTTGATATTTATAGTATATTTATTTATTGGCCTAATTTTGTATTTACTTGCACATCCTATTTTGTCATTTAGTTTTAGGTGGCATTGTGACATGTCATCCTACTTGTGGGTATTTGCAGGATCATGATGGGCCAAACTATACCTCTAAGTGGCAATGAAAATACAAAAAATTAGACTTATTCAAGTTCACGTGAAAATTTGAATGGATTATCTACACAATTTGAAAAAGATGTAAGATCAAAATTTGTAGAGAATTGAATCTAGTTTATGGGCTACTAGTTTTTTTTGAAAAAAACTAAATTTACTTAGTGAAAATGAATATTTCAATGAACAACTATTAAATTTTTCAGAAAAAAATAAAAAGTGGGTGTCATTCTAGCCAACCTAACTATGAGCAAAAAAAAAATTGAATCTTTCAAAATAAGTAGAGGACTCATGCCCGGATGTGATGCATATTTGTTTGAAATTTTTTTCCAATAAAATAATTAGTTATGATTTTTTTATTGTGACTTTTTTAAAAAACTAAAAAGTAATTTTCTAGCCAACCTAACTCGATAAAAAAAATCAGAATTCAAAAAAAAAAATTAACCTATAGCCAGAAAAGCATAGAGTGTGACGCAGCTTTCGGATCTCAAAAAGGTGTAATGGTTTGAAAGTTATGGATGTTTTTCAATTAGTGTATCCATCAAGATTTTCGACACACACTATATAGAAAATTATTAATAATTATTTAATAAAATAATAACCAAACAAATGTTATATTTTTAGAAAGCTAACAATTTCTTCAAAAAACCCTTTTCGTTTTATCAATTTTGCATTAAAAAAAGTCGTCAGCACGAAGGGTGAAGTTCGAAGAAGAGACTGAAACATGAAAACACGTTAGAATCCATGAAAAGTCAACAATCAACATGGATATCCATTTTGCTTTGTTACCAAAGAAAAATGGATATCTATTTTGGTAGCTAAAAATGGATATCCATTTTTGGTGTTTAGGGGCTGCCCAAAATTAAGTGTTCAAAGGTTTTGGTTTTATGTGTTCTTATGAGATGAAGGCTCTACCATGAAGTATACCTAACTATCTTGTAAGAGAATAGTCACCACCAAGTTGGAATGACACCTCATATTGTAAATCCAGCATAATAATTGCTTGGGCCCCCATCACCATTAAAGGAAATACATGGCAAGTAAAGAGCTGATAATGAATCCACATAAGCCACATGAGAGACCATACACCCATGACAAATAAACATCAAGGCCCACCAACGTTGGCATCACTAGGATAACATGTGTCATGATACAAATGGTCCAAGTATATTACATAGAGCCATGCAAAGAGATATATAAACATCAAGGAACACGTAGAATAAGGGTGTGCATGCAATGAGAAAATGTACAAGTTAAACCCTAACCATAAGAGGCTTATGCTCAAAATGAAACCTTAATGATGGAGAATAATAATGAACATCTAAACTGAGAATTGAAACATAAAAACATATACACCAAGGTTCATACAAGTTAGAAGAGCACATATGCATATCAAAAGGTTAGACAAAAAATAATGCCAACATAAGCTTTGGTTGAGGATGAGTATCACATATTGACACTATGAAAATCCAAAAAAGTTCTAGGGTGTAGACCAAAATGGAAAAGGGGAAGTCCAAAAACATAGGGGTGATACACAAACACATACCAATTTTTATAGACAACCTAATAAAGGGAACACAACTTAGAACCCTTAGGACAAAGCATAAAAATGAAAACTTGCAGCTAATTGACCTAAAGGCATACAAGAGGACAAATTAAGCATGTCATGCAAATAACATCAAGAACATGTTGCAAGTCAAGACTTGTGGGGAGATTCATTTGCATGCTACAATAGATAAACTAAAGTACTGTTGTCGATTAGGATTGCACCTGTGATGCAAAGTTGTGAAACTCGGCAATCCTTCGAAACATGGGATCAAACTCAGGTTGTGGGTGACCTATGTCAAGTTTGAACCTCCAAATTGTGGGTTGGTTCCCTTAAAATATTCAATTGGATCTATGAATTTGATATGGAAAAGGGTAAAAAGGATCTTTCTAAAAGCAAATAATACTGTAAAAGTATGGTGATGCACCTAATAATGATGGAAACTTAGAAATCTAACTCACAATAGATCTTAGAAAATCTATCCACACAAACCACTTTCAATAAATTGATCACAAAAATGTTTCTAAGGCTAGAAAATATTTCTGTTTGAAGGAAAAGGGGTTTTTCACAATAGAAAAAGAAAGATTCTCTGATTTATTGCAGATGTCTGATTTGATCCAATCACATAAAATGCATAATATCTGCAAGTTTATGTCTGTTGATAAAAACATATGATGATTTTGAATATCCGGAGCTTCTAACAGGGCTTTTCCCCCATTTTGTAGGTACACTGTCCTGATCAAGAACAAAAGATAAGGACATGAATATCAACTGCCAAGACAACAATATCAAACTTCCAAAAAGGCAATGATGGATATTCATTATTCTCATGTGTTCTTTCTCTTTCCTTTTATCCTTAGATGTATAGCTTGCACATGTTTGCTTACTCAGTGTTTAGTCACTCCCACAACTTGCATGGGAGACATTTAAACATTTCTTTAAATATGATCAGTTACTTTACCTTATGCAAGTGATTTATGTATGTTTACTTTTTGAATCAAATGCATAGGATAGAATAACTGAAACTGATATGAAACATATGTTCAAAACCTGATATGAAATGACAACTTTATAAATACCTTTCTTTCTCACTGAATTGTGATTACATGAATAATTCAATCTCATACTTGAAAGATAAAACTAGTTAAAACCTTCTATCATTCATTGACTATGTGGTCTCTTGTCATCAAATAACTTCACTTGTCAGGATGGTTTGACAGTCCTGATTGGACTGTCGGATTATCCAAACAAATGATCTTTGCTTGTCTCTTGCCAAGATGTCATACATTCACTAATTGATCATTACACTTCAAAAAAAAATATTTTATCCCTTTTGTGACAACTGCAATTCAGTCTAACTAAATTAGGTGTGAACATAATTTAGTAACATTTATGGTGACCTCTCAGGGGTGTTTGCCTGCTAAATAAAACATAACTAGTAGCCTTTCAATTCCATTGGGCATATGAGTCTTTTTCATCTCCTATATAACATGAACATTTAGAAATTGATCTTCTTCCCATATCTATGGTTGTACTTCATTACATGATATGAACATGATAATCTACTTCTTTATATCAACTATCTCCTATAGCTTTGTTGTTGATGGATATATCATGTCAATGTATTGATTTGTCATTGTCTTTCTACATGTAACTAATATATTACAATTTGTTCTTTTGCTCTAGATAATAGTTGTCATTATTTATTTGTGATATAACTATCATGGTTTTCTTTCTCTTGCACCTAGAACAATGATGAGCTATGTCTATCTTTGTTGGTGCATACCTGTGGCATTTAACTTGTATCTCTTTTATTGTTGTTTAAATGTCTCTAGATGGTCGTGATCTTTCATTTTGTTTTGAACTCTACTTAGGCACATGATTGTAACATGATATGCTTGACATTTATGCTCTCATGTAGCAAAGAAATTGTACCTTTTGTATACTGAATAAACACCTATTACTTCATACATTGTTGTTTCACATGCTTCTATCAGGTATTTCTGTTATGGCACTTTTATTTGGCATCCTTCATAGTGTTTGATAGACCTTTGTTCCTTCATATGCCTTAAAGAGGTATCATAACAGTTATGACAGCTTTGTATGATATGGCACTATGACAATTTATCATTTTGTCATGGCTCTTGTAGCCCTCACTTCATGTAAATCTGTATTTTATGAGGCTATCTCACTTGGTTAACTTCATGACATTCTTAACAAACTTTACTTAGTTGATTCTTCATTTATTACAAGGTTGTCCCTCATTGTACTGTATGCATTTTTCATAACATCTAAGGTTGGTTTATCATGATGTTCACCTATCTAGATGACTGTCATACCTATGCCATATATGTGGACAACAAAACATACTTCAATCATAATTAGAAATAAAGAAGAATACCTTTCATGACTGTACTTCTGTACTTCTATACTTGCATATCAATCACTATTCATCCTGCAACATGTGATGAAGCATTTTGAACATGATATTTTGATTCTGACAAACTATTTTCTAAAGTGGGCATAGTTTATAGGAGCAACTGCTCCTCACTTCTATGATGATGATTTCACTTCATTTGCAAGTTGACTATTCTGATGCATAGTATCTCTTTGAATAATGCATTCAGTCTATTACAATTTGATATCTTTTTCAAATGAATAAAAGGAAAACATGTTGGGATCTACCCTTGTGGGAGCCACATTTTCTCCACGTGTTTTTTAAAAGTCTTCAAATCAGAAACATTACTTTTCCTATACTTGCACAGTGAACAAACAAGTTAGTATAAAAGCATACCTCTTGAAGTTGATTGATTTTTCTTATGATGATCTGATTTATTTCTACATGTAATGAAGTTAAGTATTTGCATGGGAGGCATAAGGAGAGAATATTCTTTATTTTTCATGCATGATGGCCTTTTTCTTTTGGCATCATTGATTAGTGAAATCATGCAAATGTAAAGGGAGAGCTAAGGTGTTATTCTTTTTTCTTCCATTTCTTCATGATTTCACAACTATAAATAATGTAAATAATTAATAAAGTAATATTTTATAAATTACTTATTAATTTGTCACAAGTTGTGAAATTAAAGAAATTAGACAAATTGAAACTCATAATAGAGTAATCATGCAAAGGGTTACTTTATTCATGGTCCACATTATCTACGTATGCAAAATCATGCAAAAATGGAGGAGTTGAGTTAATTAAAGACTTTGGGGTCTTTTTACATGACTTGGACAAATTGGGAGATTTTGGTAAACTCTTGGGTCAAATACATGGAGACAAGTAGTTTTGAGCTATTTTTGCTCATTTTGAAGTAGTTTTGACCCTTATTTTTAGGGATTTCATTGTTTGCTCATGGATCAAATTAGAGAATTTATTTTTAGAGGTAGTTGACTGCAGTTGATTTTTTCTTTGCCTCTTGGAGAGAGCAAACTATATATTGTAAGAAAAACTTAGGTTTTTCTAGTTCTTTCCTTTTTTGCTCTTTACACTTTGAGAGAGAAAGAGGTTTTGTAACTCACTTATTTGAAGATGTATAGAGATTACAGCAGGTTATAGGTTCTATACTTTATTTTTATACAATTATTTCCTTTATTTTTTTAGTTTGATCAAGTATCTACCTTCCATTAATGCAACTTGTATGAGTGATTTGATGAGATTTTATTGTGTTTAACATCATAACCTTTAAAATCATTGTCTCATTTGTACTTGTTTGTGTTAGATAGCATTGAAAATCATAGGTCTTAGGTTGTGCAAATTAGAGAATCTTTCTTTTTTGTTGTGAAAACCCTCTTTTCCTTCAAACAAAAATATTTACACACCTTAGAAACATTTTTGTGATCAATTTGCTAAAAGTGGTTTGTGTGGATAAATTTTCTGAGATCTATTGTGAGTTAGATTGTCAAGTTTTCATCATTATTAGGTGCATCACCATACTTTTATAATATTATTTGCTTTTAGAAAGATCCTTTTTACCCTTTTCCATATCAAAGTCATAGATCCAATTGAATATATTAAGGGAACCATCCCACAATCTAGAGGTTCAAACTCAACATAGGTCACCCACAACCTAAGTTTGATCCCATGTTTTGAAGGATTGCTGAGTTTCACAACTTTTTATCACAGGTGCAATCCTAATCGACAACAAGTACATCTCCTTCCAAGTTGTAAAAAATAACCTTCATGAATGAGATTCCCAATCTTGACTTGATTATGTATCTAACTTTTAACTACAACATGAAGTATCTTGCACATCCAAACATAACCATGACACTACTTCTTAAAGATACTAGTCAAACTCATTAGAGTCATCAATATAATTTAACCATAGGTAGTAGGAGCGTGATCTATTCCCATCCATGTCAAGAAGCAACTATTCAAATGTTAGGCCAACATGATGTAAACAATCATAAGGTCCAACAATCAACTCCAAATGCATAGGAAAAGAACAACTCTTGGATCCCATATTAATCATGTTCACATGGCTGCTAGCATCTTCAAGTGAGTCAATATGAAAATTGAAAGCCTCAAACTCATACACTTTAGAAAAATATACCTAATTAGAAATTTGATATGCATGAATAAGGAAGTCCTCATGTAACACAAACTAAAATTTGTCACATAAATAGACATGTCATCAAGTTGAACTACATCATGTTGAGACTTGTATTGACTTAAGCATTACAATTCACTTGCCTCTTTGCATGCTTCAAAGTTCCAAACAAAGGACTCAACTTTAGGTGTAGCAGAGTCCTCATCAATGAGTGAAACATGGCCTTCAACAAACTAAAATTATATATCATCTTTATGCTTATATGGAGGCTATATCATCTTTACAATTTTATATGGAGGCTCTTTAGGAGTCTTCACAAATGTGTCCAAAGTAAAATTACTCAAATCAAATAATGACGTATATGGAGCTTTATTAAGTTGATACCTAGGTAGATTAGTGTGTAAACATTCAAATTAGATGGTAATTCACAAGTCTATAGAATAATAAAATGAATCCCTAGTCTAGAATCCAGATGTATATATTCAAAGGCATTAAAGACTTTGAACAAGTAGGAGGTATTTTTCGTAGCATGTCAAATTATGATATTTTAATTCAGGGTTTAACGCAATTAAACCTTGAATTAAAATATCATAATCATGACTTTGAACAAATTATTTTATTGAATTGGAGAACGCATGTACACATGTGCAATGTTTAGCTTATTCTTTCTTGTCTATACTTTTATACATATGTACATGTGTGTGGTGCATGGATCATGTGGACAAGGTGACGATAGATGTCAAACCCATATTGATCTAAAATTACGCAATTAATTTGGATGTATTTAAAATAATTAGACAATCGGGGTCGTGTCCTAATTTTTTCGTTACTGTAGAAGTTGACAGTTTCTCTAGAAGTGGCTCTTTACTACCAAAGTTTCCCTTGTTGGTGAAGTTGCGTAATCATTAACAAAGTCAAATAGTTTTTGATGAAGACATGTTGTTGTTAAAGTTGATAGTTATTGAAGAGTAGTAGAATAAAAATATGAACAAGAATCAAGAAGCTACTTATGCACCTTCTCATTCTAGAACTTATGATGAAAAATGTCTGAGACTCAAGTTGAACATCCTACAATGTTTAATCATTAAGTTAATGATATATGCATGCCTTCCAATGATCTTATTAAGAACACATTCCTCACATACCAAGAAATCAAGAGATTAACAAGGACATTATGTATGATAAACCCACATTTCATTCCAAAGGAACTACTTCTTCCTAGATACTTAATAATGAACTATGGAAAAGCAAATGCAAAATCTCTCTATGGAGCCACCTCAAAAGAAGAAAGCACAATGGATATAGAAAAATAATTCAATAGTTGCACATGTTGCTAGTTTCGCACTAAGAGAACCACTTATAAAAAAATACATTTACTTGAGGATAAAGAACTTGATATTTCTTGTTGGGATGAGGATGACCTCTTTTATAGTTATCTCTCTAATTTTATTGGTTGATCTTTGTTTGGACCCATGTGGGAACATTTTTCCTTTCAATTCTTTCCATGTCTCTTCCTATATGACTTGTTGTTCCTATCTTCCTTGATTACCATTTATGCTATCCTCTGTTACTTGTTTAGCTCCTATTCTTTCATATATTCAATCCTTACCTCCTATGCTTTCCTTGATGCTTTGTTTGGTTCCTAAACATCTCTATATTCTATATTTAGAACCTATATTTTTCCATGTTCCTTGTTTACTTATATATCCCTATGCTATATAGCCATTATGTCCCGATGTTCCTATGATCTATGCTTGTGATCTTTATCTCTTATGTATCCATATTCTATGTTTATCATGATGTTTCTAATACTTAAACATACTTATGGTTCTTACACATTTAGCATTCTTATTCTTTACTTATTTATATATGTATTTTAACATTTAATTTTTCCTTCTTATGTGTTCTTATGCATCTCCTATTCTCATTTATGTGTATAGTTGTATACTTCATAGGTTATGTATATAGTTTCATGCTTAAATTGAGGGAAAAAAATAGATATCCTTTTTGTATCTAAGTGATATGGACGTTGTTGGGTGATTGTTGCCCAAAGAATTGGCTTAAGAAACGGATATTCATTTCAATAATGGATATTTGTTTACTAATGGATATTCATTTCTAAAATGGATATTTGTTATGTAAATGCAAAAAAAGACAAGGAATATTGTTGGGCTCGATATTTGCACCTACAGACCATCTGTTGTCGAAAAACTCATGATTTCTGGCTGTGACAAAGAAAAAAACATTTTTATGCACTTTTGGAGACACAATTTGCTTGTTACAATCATAAGGGTGATCTTTTTGTTCCCCTAAATGTGAAGCAACAGTCATCGTAAACTAAAAAGGAGGAGGAAAGTTACATTGGAGGAAATTGAAGCAATTAGGGAAAAGGATAGGGCAAGGAAGAGGATTGGAAGAGCGGGTTTGGTGGATGCTCATCAAGGTGAAGCTTCTTCTTTACCATCCAATGACATGCAAATTGAAGATGTTAATTTTGATCATAATGAAATGTTAGATAAGAATGAAATTCACCATGATATTGCAAATGAAAATGTTGCAAAATGTTATGAAATACCTATTGATAAGAGCAATACCATGGACAAAGAAGAAGAAGAAAAATAAAGACGTGCACTTGAACAAAGTGGATATGAACCTCATAATATTGAATTTGTACTCCATAATCTATTTGTTAAAATCGATGAGGTTGATAACATGGATGAAACAATGAAAATCAATGTATCTCCAAATTTCATAAGAAGAGAGGACATTTGTCAAGAAGAGAATAAGTGTGATGAAATTGGAAAACTCTCAAGAACCCCAAAATGGTTACTTGAAATTGATAAGAACATAATGGAAAAACTTGAAGGCAAGAGATCTTCACGAATGGTTTAGTTGTGGGCTTCAAAACTCTTTAATGAATACTTTGAGAATAAAACATTAACCAAACAATGCCAACTTTTTGTGCAATTACCACAGATGTACAAAATGATACCTTTACTAAAGAAATTAAAGATTTGGTTAAACAAAGTGTTTGATCGAAATAAAATTATTGTTAGAAGTCTTTTCAATGCACTCAATTCTATTGGAAAGACTAGCAAGGAGAAAGATAAAAGAGCTGCTCGTAGAGTAATAACAACCTCAATAGTAATCAAACAATTAAGAAATGCTTGATTAATGAGGAAAACTTGTGTTGACTTAAGATTGAATCGTAAAACATTGTCAAAAGCACTAGCATTAAGATCAAGGCTAAATAGCCCTCTTAGAAATGATACTTGGGCTTTTAGTGGTAGGTGTTATCATAAATTGTTGTTAACAGCATAAAACCATTAATAAACCAATGAACATCAATATAAATTGCAAATAACAAGATTGAACAATAAAAGGACAAACCTCACACAAACCTTATTATCTCGTTGCTTCCATTGTTCACCTAGTCTTGATCAATCTTTTTGTGAAGAAAGTTGCCCTCAGGAAGCGCACTTCCTTGCTCTATTCTTCAAGATGGCGATGGAGAAATGGTTGTGATACTTTATTGCAATGAAGATGAGCTTCAAATGCAATGAGAATGATCTCAAGCAAAATGGATATGGGGGGTGCCAAAGGCGTGCGGGTAATTCGATAGAGCAATTTTACTTCAAGCTTGGATTTGTAGAAATAGAAGAATAGGTTTGTATTTATAGACTTGAGAGGGAGAAGATCAACAGTTGAGAAAGAATAAGAAGATCAATGGTTGAGAGAACATGCGCAAATAGAAAGAGGACATGTGTCACACAAAAAGCTATTTTGTTTGAGTTAATTGCTTTCATGATAAAGATAAGATTTGATTTTATAAATTAGAATGATTTATTCTAATTTAAGAGTTATTATTTAAATTTGGAGGAATGAACAACTTAATTAAATAATTAGAAATTATTTAATTGTTTGGAAGGAATAAATTAAATAAAATATTTTATTTAATTTTGACTTTAGAAGATGTAATTAAATATTTTGATATTTAATTAACTTAGAGGAAGATGAATAAATAAATTAATTTATTTATTTATTGATAGAGGAAATAGATTTAAATAAATATTAAAAATATTTATTTGGACAGAGTCATGTCACTTTTAGGTGTATACATTTTAAATGTTATCAGAAATTGTTGTTAACAGCCTAAAACCATTAATAAACCAATGAACATCAATAGAAATTGCAAATAACAAGATGGAAAATAAAAGGACAAACCTCACACAAACCTTGTTATCTCTCTGCTTCCATTGTTCACCTAGTCTCGATCGATCTTTTTGTGATGAAAGTTACCCTCAGGAAGCGCACTTCCTTGCTCCATTCTTCAAGATGGCGATGGAGAAATGGCTGCGATACTTTATTGCAATGAAGATGAGCTTCAAATACAATGAGAATGATCTCAAGCAAAATGGATATGGGGGGTGCCAAAGGCACGCTGGTAATTTGATGGAGTAATTTCACTTAAATCTTGGATCTATAAAAATAGAAGAATAGGGCTGTATTTATAGACTTGAGAGGGAGAAGATCAACAGTTGAGAAAGAATAAGAAGATCAATGGTTGAGAATGGTTGAGAGAACGTGTGCAAATAGAAAGAGGACATGTGTCACACAAAAATTTGTTTTGTTTAAGTTAACTACTTTCATGATAAAGATAAGATTTGATTTTATAAATTAGAATGATTTATTCTAATTTAAGAGTTGATAAAAACAAGTTTGTTTTAAATCAATTAACTCAACTCATAGTTTGCTTTTACATGATTTTTAGAGAAAGATTTATTTTTAGAATATTTTGGAAGATAAGAAAGCAAATTAAATTAAATAAATAAATTTATTTAATTTATTTTGTGTAAGAAGAAGAATAAATAAAATATTTAATTATATTTTATTTTTAAAGATCAAGAGGATTTAAATGATTTATTTAAATTTGGAGGAATGAACAACTTAATTAAACAATTAGAAATTATTTAATTGTTTGGAAGGAATAAATTAAATAAAAGATTTTATTTAATTTTGACTTTAGAAGATGTAATTAAATATTTTGATATTTAATTAACTTAGAGGAAGATGAATCAAATAAATAAATTTATTTATTTATTTATTGATAGAAGAAATATAATTAAATAAATATTAAAAACATTTACTTGGATAGAGTCGTGTCACTTTTAGGTGTATACATTTTGCCTCTGTTTGAAGCAATGTGTTTTATCACGTTGTCTCAAAGAATAAGATTGTCTGAAAATGATACATGCCCCAGTTTGCCCCTGGTACAAGTTATGACAACAGGATGCCCCCTCAGGCGATTGGACGGGAAGAAGGCAGAAGGGCATGAGATGGACAATCTTACGATGAGATAGGTTAACAGGAGAAGAAATGGTTGGATGCAGAAGAAAGAGGTGAATGATATGCAATGCAAGATAAAATGAAAACACACACAAGCAAGTAAGCAAGTATGCACAAATGATACAAGAACAAACAAGGTATTGCCCCTGCCAAGCAATAAACCAATTATTAATTGATATGATATACGATGGTGTTGTCATGGCGGGGAATGATAGATCCCTAGAGCAACACAAAGGATAGTGTTCTCATGGCAGAGAACGATAAATCCCTAGAGAAACACGATACGCGTGGGAAATGTATATCCCACTGATACTTATAATGGATTGAGTTGGTTTACAACTAGAAAAGGATCAAGATCACTGATTGTGATTGGATCATTTGACAATATTGATTTGACTTGAGTGGTATGGACTAAGGATGGACTTGCATTTGGATCATTGCTCAGATTGACAACTAGAACTGTCAATGAGAGATATAAAGACAGATAGAAATTTGATCGATAGAAGAATGACTCAATAGAAGAAATCACAAGCTTTTATTTGTAAACATTGATACTCTGCATAGAATTTTTATTGCATGGGATATGGATATGGATACAAATATGAGATGTAATTGGATACGTTATGGATATGGATAAGGAATGCTTTTTGGATATGTTATGGATATGGATATTTTCCATCTTGATATTACAAGTATTTTGAAGTGCTTATTTCATCATCGGGCATTTATTATGTTGTAAGAAAATAAAAGCATCTAAGTATAATTAAACTGAGATGACCTGAGTATTACTTAGATTTTGAAATAAAAAGTTAATACAAGCATCTAGTCAAAATTGAATCTAGATGACCTGAGTATTTCTTGTGTTTCAACAGACAAGGATTGCCTCTTTTCATGTTTAGACCTCTGAAGTCCTCGATGATCTTTTGTTGATCATGTCGTTAGACAAGAGTCGTCACATTACTAAAGATTAACCCACAAATAGCAGACAAAGAAAATGATTATGCCCCCATCATACCATCTCTAGCTTTTGGCATCCTCAAGTAGCATAGAAAGACATAATAACGAAAAATCAAGACTCTAACTTAACCGTTCCATAAAACATTCTTGCATTAGATGTGCTTTCTTGGCATAGTATAGATAAAATTATTTTGATGTGTTTTGGTCCTTGTTTGTTTTTCTTTGGATAGGTTGATGTTTTACGTCAAGATTTTTGTTTGGAAGCATGCTTTGTTGCGCGTGCGTGTCTAGTGAAAAGTATCACAATCCTTATTGGGGGAACAAACCCTAAAGGACTGACCTAGTGCCTCAGGGGCGCATTGATAATGGCCTTGCCTACTTGAAAACACAGAGGCAACGTAGTTCGGGACTTGGACCGTGGACCTAAGATATGGATCGGATGAGACACAATACGAAACATATATGGGTCAAATATGGAACAAATATGGATCGAATGATACTTATGACAAGGAAACACCACAGATAGGTAGATGCATGGGTGAAAAGGAATGAAATGCACATGGAAGAGGGCAAGGATGTGATCGCCAAGGACTAAGTCACATAGGAATAACATGCCCCGTTGTAGGTAGAGTACTTAGGATTTTTCATGAGAATACTTAAGACGAAGGAGGAGGATGAGAGGATAACGAAGGATTTGCATGGTTTGGAGGGATAAGGTATGTCAAGAGACATCTAAAACATTTGTCAACATTGTGCCCCCAATCTTTATCAAGATCAAAGAAATAGAGAAATGGAAGATCAGGATGGATAGACTCGACAGTATAGGTATGTAATAGATAGATGAATAGGATAGGAAATGGTACGGAAGGAAATTGGTAAGAGAAAAGTGATATGTCAATGAGACAAGGTGCCCCCAAGTTAAGATGACATAGGGGATCAACTTTACACATGATACATGTTTGTCAGGTTTTCATCATGGTACTTATCGAAGGTGCCTGTTTTCCAGATTTTCACTGTTGGATGAAGGGATTTTTCTTTACTTTTTTTTTTGAATATTTGGATAAAATAGGTGGATATGGAAGGGAGAGATTCAAGCATCTAGTTCCCTAAAAGGTGATAGTCCCACTAGATGGATGCTATCGCATGGACTATGTTAAGTGTTCTCATAGATGTTGGTAGAGGATTGCATGAAAGTGAGATGGAGTATGATAGATAGCAGATTATGGAAGGGACAATAGTGGATTATGATATGAATTATGTAAGACTTACAGAAGATGGGTGAAAGGCTTATGCAAAAGCATGGGCCATAGGGAGGTGATAAGGTAGATATGTAGGATAATGGTTGAATGATGGTGTGATAGAGGTATGTAGAAATGTTGTGGGATGGAAGGGAATAATGACCAATGGCTACACACATCGTGATAAACATTGAAGCTTTCGATGAGATGGTGGGGTAGGAAGCAATGGAGAGTTTTACTTGGTGGATGAATGATGTAGGAATTTAGGGACCCACATAGACCTAGTATACTTCTAATTTTTTATTGTTATGTGGAATGGAGTAATTGGATATGTTTGAATGGAATGGATGGAAGAGGAGGAAGTGGATGGCTGGGATTTGTGAGAGGTGGATGCTTCATTTAACTTGAGGGATTTTTGCTTAGGTACCCAAACCATTTTTCTTTTAGATTTTTCTTGTGAAGGTATGGGCTTGGGTGTATGCGGCTTTTGTGTAGTTGCTGAGGTAATTACCTATTGCTTGGGGACCCATACCTTTTTTAGTTTGACATTGAGGTGTGTGGGTGTATGCAACTTCTTTGATTCTTGGCTTCTATATCCTAGGTCATGAGGACTCTTAGGATTTTTTACTTGATAGGTAGAGGCATCCCAATGTTTGTCATTGAATCCCCTTAGGATGGTGGAAGTGGGGTTGGAGGAAGCTCATTGTTTAGACAACATGTGCATTTGTTGGCCATGATTGAGATTTTTAGAGGATTTATAGATGGATGGATAAGGTGTTGGATGAAGTGGTGGTAAAATGCATGGAGGGATAGTAGGAGTTGGAAGTAGTGGAGGTAGATTAGATGGTGGAAGGTGTATGGTCACATGCTTTTGACAATTGGAGGATGATAGAGGTGGAATGGCAACATATGTTTTGGGAAGATGATAGGGTTTGTGATGGAAAGTGGTGGACTTAGGAGGAGTGGACGAAGTATCAACATCTTGAGATTGTTCACCTTGGGGTATGTATCCAAGGTCATATGAGCGTGGAGGGACTTTGACATGGATAGGCTCCAAAACACCTTGTTCATGAAGGCCTAGTCCTTTACCTTGATAGTTCATATTCTGGAGTATGCGGTGGACCATGGGATTATGTATAGATGGAATACTAGCAACGAACTCATTATTTGATGAGGAAGGTGAAGAGGTAGATAATGGTTTATGTTCTCCAAATGAAGAACATTCATGCATGAAGGTAGTGAGACCAAGGATATAGGATAATGGATTTGTAGCATGGTTAATAATAGATGGTGAGAGATTATCAGGATCTTGATCATCATTATACTCTTTAGGATCCAAGTTATTGGGTTGATCATCCATGTGCATTTGGGAGGCAAGTGTCTCATCAAGGGAAGTGGAAGTTGTTGGATCATAGATAGGACTAGAGGGAGGATGGATAGGAGTAATGGAGGTTTCTTGCTCACAGATGGGTATAAGATCAAGTTATCCATAGACAGCTTCTTCATAGGGAATATCTTGATCATGGAAGAGATAAAGGTTGTGAATGGGTTGAATTCGGATTTCTTGATCATGCATAGTTGTTGGGAGATGGATAGGATCAAGTGGCTCATGGAGAGGTTCAGTATTATGGATATCATCTTAATCATGGAAAAGATACATGTTATGCATAGGTTGCATAAAAATGATTTGGTCTTGACTTGGACTAGGGCTTAATGTTTCCACATGCTTAGGATTAAACTCTTGACATACCTCTTGGGTTGTTTGAATGGAAGTGGATAGCTCTTGACTTGGGTTCATGGTAGGAGACTCTTCAATAAGGTCAAGGGGTTGAGGATTGCATGAAGGGGTTGTAGGATCTGACATGTTATTGGAAGCATCTTTGGCAAGGTCAAGGACCAAAATTTGGGGACATGATTGACTCTTTGTTGGTAGTCCTTGGATCACATCCTTCATAGGTGTATGAGCAGATGAATGAGGTAATGGATGAGTGGATTTGGCTTTCTCCATAGCTTTTATTTTGCTATATAAATTTGGAAAACATTTTTCCCAAAACTCATCTGAGGTTTTCTGGTTGTCCATTTAGAGTTTGGGGAACTAGATGGCGATGTTGGTGTAGGACTGGTATGCTTTGGGATATGTGTCTTAGAAGATGGTAAAGGAGGACTAGTAGAAGGAGTGGCATACAAGTTCTAACTTGAGGTAGTGCCTACCTTGTCATGAGTATCATTAAGATAGGAAAATGATGTACAATTTTGGTGCGAGGCATAGCTAGTACTGGCACATTCAGCTTGCAAGATTGTCATTTCTTGTTGTAAGACTTGGAGTTCTTGAGCAATTACTATATGATCTCGGGGTGAGGGACCTAAGTTTATTTGCAATTGTAGGTATTAGAGTTTTTGAGCAATATATTCTGATTGGTTTGTCATCTCTACAGAAATTGACACAAGACCAAAATGGGTATCTAGAAAGGTTGATATTTTTCTTGAAAGACCAAGAAATGCTCACTGTCACGGATGCGCAACTATATATGCGCTGGAACAAAAGGTATATGCACTACAGGTCAAAGTATATGTGCAGGTCTGGTGAAGTTCAAAAGCACAATAACAAATAGTAGATGCACAACAGGTTGAAACAAATGCACAATTTCAGATGGTATATGCACAGTCCTAATTTTTCAATTATTTTTTGGCACATTTTTTTAATTTTTTTTTGTTTTTATTTCTTGGTTACAGGTTGGTCTTTTTGATCTAATTTTATCAATAATAGCAAGAAGACACAGTAAGCACATATAATGATTTAACGGTTTTTTTAATTTTTTTTCCTATTTTGGACTCTTTTTGACACAAAAACAAGTACAATCCTAGGCTGGTAAAGACAATATTTGTCGAATCCCCTAGCTGTGCATATTCAAAGTGGATAGCTTTAGGATCTTGGTAGCACTGGCTCCTCTTCACGGAACACACTTCTCACGTATACCAAGATCTAAGTTTCCCAAGGCTCGTACCCCCATCAAACCTTTGGATTGTCCCTGCTATCTCTATTAAGAACCACATGAATCAGGGCGGCTTCAAAGGTCCCACCTTTTGCGCCAACAAATAGAAGGATTTGGGCTACTAAAACAATAGTTCATAGTGGGGGAACATCTAGGGGACTAGCACCTCACAAGCATCCAGCAAGCCACTTAAGGCTCTAAATAACCCTACTAGGAGTTTAATAGACACAAAGGTACACCTTTTGAGCTAGCACTATATGGTGAGTGTTCATACTGGTTAGACTTGACTTTCGCCTTATCCTCAATTTACATATAACAGACCGAATGAAAGTACCGCTTGGGGTCGCCAATGAGTTCTCTGTACAGATGTGTCTCAAGGGTAGGCCCACATCCTAAAAAAGAAGAGAATAGAACCATTTTTCTTATGCCCAAGATCCTTTTGAAGGAAAGGGGAGAGGATACTTCTATTCTAACCCTTGGGTAACACAAAGTGTGCAAGTGCACCAAACATGGCAAACAAGTGCTAATCTTCTTTTTTTAAGTCCAAATCCAAATGTTCCTAAGATCAAGCAATAGTTCCTTTTAAGCCCAAATGAAATGTTTGCCTAACTAAACACACAAAGATTTATTTTAAAGCCCAAAAGAAAAGTGTGCCTAATTTAGTGATAAATGATTATTTTTTGACTGCTTGAAACTTGTAGAATATATGTCAGTAGTTTTTTTGCTCCATTCTTTAACAAGCGATTAGGACAAGCTGCACAGATAAAATGTTAGCTGCCAAAGATATGATCAGATAAAAACCTAAAAAATGATGTTCTGATATAGCCAAATAGACAACAAAAATAGAAAGTTCAGATGATTCTATGCAATTTAAAAAAATGCATTGCAATTGGACATGTTTTGCAAAAGTTATGCTTAGTTGAAGTTTTAAGAATATTTGATTTTCAATTGAGAAAAAAACTGATAAAATGATGATATTACCTATCCCAACCTTCACAACTGCAAAGTTTGTCTTGTTAGTTTTCCAACACCTATAAAAATGCAAAAATTTGACATGATATGCAAAAGTTATGGCAGTTTTAAAAAAGAAAACTATTTTAAGCTTTAAAAAGCACTATTCATGGCCTGAAAACACTGTTCACAGCATGAGAACATTATTCACTACTGGAAGTACTGTTCACTGTTGGAAGTACTGTTCATCTCCGGAAGTATTGTTCACTTCTGAAAGTACTATTTATCGCTAGAAACATTGTTCATTGACGGAAAGCACTGTTCACCACCAGAAACATTGTTCATTGCCCTACAAACATTGGCTCAAATTTCACCTGCACCAAAAAGGGTCAAATTTTATATTTTTTTTCACGTCTTGGCCCTTCTGGATGCAACCGTGATGTTTATTTTATCTTAGGAGGTCACCTATAACAATCACTTGCAAAACTTGCAACACAAGGGTTAGGAAAAAAAATGCAAATTTTTATAACAAAAACTTGGAAAAAATGGTGGGCGCCAGAAAATGTTAGGGGAAATTATGTGTGAATATCAAATATATCAATAATACCCGTAACTCAATTGAATATAGAAATAAAGAAGATCTAAAATGATGAACAATACCTCAACAAACCTCTTTACCTCATGGCTTCCAATGGTGGCCTATCGCAAATGATCTTCTGTATGAATATGCCCTTAGAAGATGAACCTACTCACTATTCCAAGATGTCAAGTGAGAATGGCCATGATAGTTGATTGCAATGAAGATGAGCTTCACAACAATGGTAATGGTGATATGGTAATAGGTTGATCGCAAGAAAATGGAATTCCTGCAGAGTAATGATATTGAAAGCTTGGATTCATAGAAATAGAAGAATAGGGTTGTATTTATAGACTTGAGAGGGAGAAGATCAACAGTTGAGAAAGAATAAGAAGATCAATGGTTGAGAATGGTTGAGAGAACGTGCGCAAATAGAAAGAGGACATGTGTCACAAAAAATTGTTTTGTTTGAGTTAACTACTTTCATGATAAAGATAAGGTTTGATTTTATAAATTAGAATGATTTATTCTAATTTAAAAGTTGTTGATAAAAACAAGTTTGTTTTAAATCAATTAACTCAACTCATAGTTTGCTTTTGTATGATTTTTAGAGGAAGATTTATTTTTAGAAGATTTTGGAAGATAAGAAAGCAACTTAAATTAAATAAATAAATTTATTTAATTCATTTTGTGCAAAAAGAAGAATAAATAAAATATTTAATTATATTTTATTTTTAGAGATCGAGAGGATTTAAATAAATTTAAATGATTTATTTAAATTTGGAGGAATGAACAACTTAATTAAATAATTAGAAATTGTTTAATTGTTTGGAAGGAATAAATTAAATAAAGGATTTTATTTTATTTTGACTTTAGAAGATGTAATGAAATGTTTTGGTATTTAATTAACTTAGAGGAAGATGAATCAAAATAAATAAATTTATTTATGTATTTATTGATAGAGGAAATAGACTTAAATACATATTAAAAATATTTATTGGACAAAGTCATGTCACTTTTAGGTGTATACAGTAGGCTTCCATGAGTTGACAAGAAGCTAATCAATAGCACAAAGGAAGAAATTGAACAATTTTGGCACACTAACTCTAGGGTATCACCGAATACAAAAGATGTTTTAAAGTTAAGAAATGGTAATGAAGACCGTACACCACATCCTAAACATTACTTGGAATGTAGCCAAACAACATTGTACAAACAATATTGTGAAACACACCCAGGTATGATAATCTCACAAAAAGCATTTGAATCTCTTAAGCCATTTAATTGTGTTCCTCTTAAAGTTCGTAATACATGTTGTTGCAAATACCATGTAGAGTTTTGTATGTACCATGAATTATTATGCAATATTCATTCTACATTGCACACTAACGGAATGTTATAAGAGTGTGATGCAATTCAACTACCAAAGTCATCTAGGGACTTATTGGATTTATTTCTATGTATTAGAGATGGTGATTGCATTTTCTATAAGAATGATTGTTTAAATGAAAAGTGTTTACAATGTGGTGGGTTATCAAAGTTTGTATCATGTTTTCATGAGGGCAGCGAGCATGATTTTAGAAAGAGAATGGTTGAGAAAAAGAGATATGAGATAGTGAAATACAATTTGAAAAGTGGAGGTGAAGGTTCTAGATGTGAGTTGATTGTAAAAGAGGTAAGTATTGCTGATTTTATTGATGATTTTAAGAAAAATCATTTCTACAAGTATGTCAGACACAGCCATAGGTCTTGATGGTTAGATCAACAATTCAGGATGTGTAAAGATTTTTTTCCAATTGGAACTATTGTCTCCATAGTTGATTTTGCAGAAAAATACACATTGCAACCCCTAAATGAAGTTCAATCCTAGTACTACAATTCTATTCAGATTGCTATTTCTGTTCACATCACATACAGACATGCCCCCAATAGTACAAAAGAGAATAGGAAGATTGTCAGAGAATAGCATTTTTACATGAGTGATGATTGATCTCATTCATCAAAGTATGTGCAATATTGTTTTGAACAATTTTATCGATTCTTGCAAGAAAAAGATATTAGAATGGATCAACATCTCATTTGATTAGATAATTGCACTGGTCAATTCAATAATGCTCGTATATTCTATTGGTTGTGCAGAAAGCATGTATAGATAGGTATACCTCATATTTGGAATTTTTTTGAAGCTGGGCATAGAAAAGGTGAACATGATGGAGTGGGTGCATGCGTGAAGAGGGCTCTTTTTAAAGAACAACTAAAGATTAGAGGTGGTGCTATATTCAATGATGCAAATTCTATTATTAAGTGGTGTGACTATGCATTGTCACAAGGAGTGGCTCTTGATTTAGAAGTGCACAGGTTCTTTTGGTTGGTTGATGACGGGATAGCGAAAGAGAAATGGGATTGTCAGAGAATCAGTGAATCTTCAAAGATGCATTCATTTCAAAGCTCAGATGCAAGTGCATGGACTATTTGGATACAAGAATTAGCTTGTTTTTGTCAGAGTTGTATTAAATGTGATTGGGATAATTGCGAGTCAAGTGAGTGGGTAGATGCATGGATTCCACGATATTTAACCCCTTTATCTCAAGGTCAATCATCTTATGTCAATGACATGGAGAGCTCATTCAACTATGAACATCTTTCATACCTTGTACAACCAGGTCATATTTATACAGTTGTTGTACCACATGGAAATAAAGAGAGGTCAAACTATTTGTTGGCACGATGTGTATAGGGAAAACAAAAGCTAACACAACCTATGACAGATGATGATGGGTTTACATAGCCTACAGGATCATTTGTTTTTTTTGGGACTTGCTTATGAACATATATGATTAGAAAGAATGGTGTTCTTGCCTTTGAAGACTTTGAGAAGCATAAAACCATATTGATGTATTCGCACCTAGTTGTAGCAACAAATGTCAAGTTACTAAAGCATCATGGAAAATCAAAATCAAAACTATGGACAATTAGTAATGTTGATCATGAAGCAATATTGGATACTCTGAAGGTAAGAGATGACCCCTCAGGTATGCTTGACTAGCATTTAAACTTCTAGATGGACATGTATAACATTTTTTATCTTAACTTGTTCTTTTTTTTTTTTTAGAATTGTTTTATTAAAAATCTTATTTCTTTAACTATAATGCATGTTTTTGACTATATAGGATTGTGAATGAGGTTATTTTGCATGGCATCATAGGTTATTTTGACTATACCCGAGGTACGATTTTTAGAGTTAATTTGACTACAACATCTGACAGATTTCCCATATGCTTCATGCAATTTCATACGGTATATTTCATATAGTATATGACAATCTCTACTTTCCTTGGGTTTTCGATAAATGGTTCCAATGACACCTTGACCATGTTTAACCAAGTAGGCATGACATGAAATCAAATTGCACACTTTTCTATGTTTCCACACTTTGCTTTACACCTGCCAATTGCCAAACTTTTCTATGTTTTAAATTAAAAATCTTGTTTCTTTAACTATAATGCATGTTTTTTACTATATAGGATTGTGAATGAGGTTATTTTGCATGGCATAGTAGATTTTTTTGCATGGCATCATAGGTTATTTTGACTATACCTGAGGTATGATTTTTAGTGTTAATTTGAATTTCTTAATATTTTGCTTTCTAGCTTTTTCTACATACTAATTTCTACCTATGCCTTCTCACCTTGCATTCATGTCTCTTAAGGAAGTTGCAACTACAACATCTGACAAATTTCCCATATCCTTCATGTAATGATATTTATGTTTAATCAATTTTGCTTCTTGATGCTTCTCACAAGAGGTCACAACTCCAACCCATCCACCTACGGACAAAGAAGCTAGAGACAAGATGATGGAGAAGCATCATCAAACGGTGGTAAGTGATCGATTACATATGTGATGTTATATATTTCATACATTTTCTATATTAATGTGCATATATTGTTTGATTGTATTAATAGGTGGAGCTGGATGAACTTCTGTCGAAGAGGTCTACTCGACGGGAGAGAGGATGAGTCACTGATTGAAAACTAGTTTTTGGGACATTTTTTGTATGCCTAGATGGCTTTGTATACATACTTTTGTATGAACTACTAATGTCTATTTTTGAATATATGCCTGTATGGCTTTGTTTGGACATGACTATATGGCTTTGTATATAAACTAGATGTTATGTTCATGACATTATGTATATGACAGTTTATATTAATTATTTAATATGATGATCAATTATCATTACAAGAATTTGGTTTTACACGTGCCAATTGCATTTTCTTGAAAGTTTATAAATTATTTTCAAATAATCCATTTTGTGAATATCTTGCAATCATTGCATTCTGTGGGACTGTGCATTTCTTTGAGGCATCATTTTAAATAGTTCATGTGTCTTGTCTATGCTTCCACACTTTCCATATAGTTCATGTGCCTTCATGATGTGACATTTCTTTGGGGCATCATGCCAAACAATTCATGTGCCTTGTCTATGCTTCCACTCTTTGCATACATGTCTACAAAGGCAGCTGCAATTATAGCATGTGAATAAATTTCCTATATCCTTTATGCTTTGATGGTTGTCCATACGCTATTCCAAACATTCTATTTTGGTGTACAAATAGGGAGGATGTTGGCAAAGGTTGTGGAATTTGGCTTTACACGTGCCAATTGCATTTACTTGTTCAAAAAAATTTATAGCCTTTTCAACAAACCCATTTCATTCATTTCTTGCAATCATTGCATTCCACAAGACAACATTTCTTTGAGGCATTGTGTCAAACAGTTTGAAGGTTCGTTGTATATGAATGAAAAGCTCTTATTTCTAGGGTTTTAAAGAATAATCAAAATGTTATTCCTTGCATTTCCTCCATGATCAAATCAAAACCTCATTTACAGAGCTTTGTCCTGATGTACTGTAATGACCCTCAAGAGTTGAGGCTTGAACAATGTATGGGTGAAGAGAATTTGAATGACAGACTTTGTTTGTTGTTGTGGTTGCAGGTAGATTGACCTTGTGTTGAGGTTACTTGCCAGAGTTTGGCATTATAACATTGCTTAGAGTTTGGTGAAAATTATGATAGGTTTGAGATTGATGTTGACACCCTAGAACAACCATTGGCATGATACTTCCTTCATGGATTGAGGTTTGATTCATTGTTTGCACATGAAACATAGATTGTCCCATTGAATGTTGCTACCTTTAAGTCTGCCCATGCATTTAGGGGTTACTAAGACCTTGAAAGGTCTGTGATATCATTTATATCATCACCTAATGCTTTCTATGGTGTTGTCACACTGTCCCACAAACTGGAGAGGTCTGCCATCTTTGCATATTGAGAGGACTGTCATGACTAAAGAAGTCTGATATTTGGATGTATTAGATTGTGGATAGCAGAAACAAGGAAGATTTGATGTGGTAGAGCCTAGTTTTTATTTGTTTGTCATGAGAAATGATAGGTGGATGGAGAGAGAGGTCCTACAGACCATGAACCATAGGTCTTAAACATCTTTGAAGGGTTGACACAAGTTAAGGCATGATTGTCCCAAGAGGATTGATTTTATAGTCTTAGGGTATAAGAGTTACTAAATATGCCCATGCATTTGGGGGTTACTAAGACCTTGAAAGGTTTGTGATGTCATTTATACCATTACCCAATGCTTTCTATGGTGTTTCTAACCATTGGCATGATACTTCCTTCATGGATTGAGGTTTGATTCATTGTTTGCACATGAAACATAGATTGTCCCATTGAATGTTGCTACCTTTAAGTCTGCCCATGCATTTAGGGGTTACTAAGACCTTGAAAGGTCTGTGATATCATTTATATCATCACCCAATGCTTTCTATGGTGTTGTCACACTGTCCCACAAACTTGAGAGGTCTACCATCTTTGCATATTGAGAGGACTGTCATGACTAAAGAAGTCTGATATTTGGATGTATTAGATTGTGGATAGCAGAAACAAGGAAGATTTGATGTGTTAGAGCCTAGTTTTTGTTTGTTTGTCATGAGCAATGATAGGTGGATGGAGAGAGAGGTCCTATAGACCATGAACCATAGGTCTTGAACATCTTTGAAAGGTTGACACAAGTTAAGGCATGACTGTCCCAAGAGGACTGATTTTATAGTCTTAGGGTATAAGAGTTACTAAATATGCCCATGCATTTGGGGGTTACTAAGACCCTGAAAGGTCTGTGATGTCATTTATACCATTACCCAATGTTTTCTATGGTGTTTCTACGTTGTCCCATAAACTTGAGAGGTCTGCCACCTTTGCATATTGAGAGGACTGTCATGACTAAAGAAGTCTAATATTTGGATGTATCAGACTGTGGACAGCAGAAACAAGGAAGATTTCATGTGTTAGAGCCTAGTTTTTGTTTGTTTGTCATGAGAAATGATAGGTGGATGGAGAGAGAGGTCCTACAAACCATGAACCATAGGTCTTGAACATCTTTGAAGGGTTGACACAAGTTAAGGCATGACTATCCCAAGAGGATTGATTTCACAGTCTTAGGGTGTAAGAGTTACTAAATCTGCCCATGCATTTGGGGGTTACTAAGACCTTGAAAGGTATGTGATGTCATTTATATCATCACCCAATGCTTTCTATGGTGTTTCCATGCTATCCCACAAACTTGAGAGGTCTACCACCTTTAAAACTTGAGAGGACTGTCATGACTAAAGAAGTCTGCCCTGTCAATAGTCTAGTTTGTAACCTTGCTCTACATCAATGCAATGTCAAAAGTCATATTTCAAAGTTCATAATTAGTGGAATTAGTGTTGCTTGATATTGACAAAGATGTTACTTATTTCCTACCCAAACATGTTTTGTCTTTGCCTTTCCTTCTCTCTTAGCATTTGTAATGGTAGCATTAAATTGAGTCCTTCAACAATTACTTGGGAAGGATCTATGAAACTTTCTTATTATATGACTAGCTTTCTTTCAAGGAATGAATTTTCTTTTTTCACTTGGCTCAATAAAGTTGGAAGTGTGTCTATTCATCTAAATGTGCATTGAGATGTGCTTGAATCTAGGTCTTTTGAAATTTGGACCAAGGAGATGGTCTTTATTGAAGAATAGTATGATTTTTCTTTATGTGATCACATTCAATGCTCATTCACTAGCAAGTTGGCAATTAGATTTTAGTGATTTCTTTGGTGTATGAGGTCTGCCACCTTTGAAACTTGAGAGGACTTTTGAAATTTTGGACCAAGGAGATGTTTTTTGTTGAAGAATAGTATGATTTTTCTTTATGTGGTCACATTCAATGCTCATTCACTAGCATGTTGGCAATTGGATTTTAGTGATTTCTTTGGTGTATGAGGTCTTCCTCCTTTGAAACTTGAGAGGACTGTCATGACTAAAGAAGTCTGCCCTGTCAATAGTCTAGTTTGTAACCCTGTTCTGCATCAATTCAATGCTCATTCACTAGCATGTTGACAATTGGATTTTAGTGATTTCTTTGGTGTATGAGGTTTGCCACCTTTGAAACTCAAGAGGACTATCATAACTAAAGAAGTCTGCCCTGTTAATAGTCTATTTTGAAACTTGAGAGAACATCAATGAGAAGAGAAGAAAAAAATCGTTAGAAAAATATGAGAGAGCATCGAAACTACATCATTTATTTGCACAAAGCCTTTTGATTTTTTTTAAAATTTATTTCAAAGTTTGAAATGGTGTGGGAGTTTTGTTTTTCTTTTTTATTTTCTATTTGCACTTGCAGCTTTGTTTTCAACCAAAAAAAAAGAAGAGTAACAGTGAGGGTAGTGAAGGTGAAGAGGTTGATATTGAACAAAGAACTAGAAGCCATAGAGGTATCGGGGGTTCTTCTAGGTGTGGGAGTGTTGCAAGTACTATGGGTTCAAATAAACCCTTTGAATACCTTTTTGATCTTCTAAAACCTAATGTGAAGGACCCATTCAATCCTAGAAAACTATTTTTGGAATTTGTGATAGCCATAGAGAAAGACAAGAAAAAAGTTAAAGGGGGAGTAGATGTTTGTTATGTCATTCATACAATAAGGATTATACGGCCAGCTACACAAGGGTCTACAATCATCTTTTGTACATAGGTGGACAGGGGGTAAAAGGATGTGAAAAAACAACTCTGGTTGAGAAGGCTAAGGTGTTTAGGTTGTTCATGGAGGTGGGACAAGAAATAAGGAAAAACTATTATAGATTGCACAATCTATTATGCCATTTCCTGTCAAAATCATAGATGTTAAGATCCAACTGGCATTTGCTCTTGTAGTCTTATAGCAACTGGGATGAGTAGGAAAGAGTTAATTTCAATCTTTGTTGGCACCTGAATTGTTCCTAGGATTTGTTGGCATAGTAGGTCTGATATTTGGATGTATCAAACTGTGGACAACAAAAACAAGGAAGATTTGATGTGTTAGAGCCTAGTTTTTGTTTGTTTGTCATGAGCAATTAGATTGGTGAATCATTTAAACACCAAGTCAAGCCTACCCCATGACAAGTACATTGTCCCAAGGTCTATTGGATCAAGAGTCTAAAAAGAGTTTAATGTTAGGGTCCTATAGAGGTACACCTAGGAGCATAAATGAAGATGGTGTAATATCTTAGTTTGGCACTAGCAGAGAGGATGTAGTCAAAGGTTGTGGATTTTAGCTTTACACCCACCAATTGGTTTTGCTGGAAAGTTTCTAAAGCCTTGGCGATAAATCCATTATTTGCATATCCTGCAACCATACCATTCCATGAGACCACATTTCTTTGAGGCATCATGTCAAACACTTCACTCACCTTGTCTATGCTTCTGCATTTTACATACATGTCTTCTAGGGCAGTTGCAACTACAACATTTTTCAAAATTCTAATAGACCACATTTTTTTGAGGCATCATTCAATGCAACTACAACATTTGATAAAATTTCCATATGCATTTTGTAAGAATATGTATGAGATACTATATATTTCTATATGATTACCCTAATTAGTAAGAATTAATAAGAAAGAAGCATAATGGAAATAATTAGCATTCAAAGATTTTTAATGAAGACCTAGGGTTTGGGTGCCAATGGTAATTCACCAAACCCTCGGATCAATCTTTATTTGAAGATATTTTATGATTTAGACTAATACAGATGTTTGGGTATCTCATGATCATATTGAGATCTAATCATTGCTTTGTTTCTTGTAGGGTTTGTTTCCATGCTTCTAATCATAATAATCAAGGTTATGGGACAACAAGGCTATGTAATAGATCGTGTCATGTCATATGAGGAGATTATGGCCACAATACCATCAAGATGTGAATTTCAACAACAAATTTCCATCTGTCCAAACCCTACCATCTATGCTAGGAGTGACATTTTGTATTCCATAGCTCATGGGACCAAATGGACTATGCCAACACATTGGGGTGGGTGGGTAAATGCCAGGGGAGGTCTCATTTTGTGCACTAAACATCCCAGTCCTTCTGGGCAACAGACTACCGGCAAAGTCCCTTAAGATCCCTAAGACGAAAAAAATGCCAAACTTTGACGGAGCAGTTCTCAGAATTCATGGCAGCTGGGAATGTTTCATTTGGACCTACATGTGCATGTGGGGTCTATCTACAATAACACCTCTTGGTTTCATTCAACTCCTCTCCGTTTGACCATGCCAAAATCAAACGCATTCTTGCAAAATGCTTCAGTTCCATGCAATGGAAAGGTTGCCAAGTGCCATATTATTTGTTTTGCTCATCATGGGGCCAAACTAACTGTGCCAACATGTCTGGGTGGGTAGATAAATGCTAGGGGAGGTCTTGTTTTGTGAGCCAAGTGTCTTAGTCATTCCAGACTGTAAGCTACCGGCAAACTCGAAAGGTGCTAGGTGTTAGTGGCTTTTAGGCCAAAACAACTGGGACACTTGGCACACAAAATGAGACCTTCCCTACCATTTATCTACCCACCATGATGTGTTGGTGTAGTCAGTTTAGCTCCATGATGAGCAGGACAAAAAATATGGCACCTGACAACCTTTCCACTGCATGGAACTGAAGCATTTTGTAAGAATGCATTTGATTCTAGCATGGTCAAACGGATAGGAGTTGAACGAAAATGAGAGAGGTTATTGTAGACAAACCCCACATGCACCTATAGGTCCAAATGAAACATTCCCAACTGCCATGAATTATGAGAACCACTCCATCAAAGTTTGGTAGTTTTTCATTTTTGATGAAGGGGTAAATCATAAAACACACAACAGAAATGGTACATAGAAATAGAATATTTATTTATGGATTTGGACAACTTATTACACTATAGAAGCTCAATTACAATTAGAGGAATCAATCCTCCGCAGGTTGCAACACACTATAGCTACCATCCCCAGGTTCTAGAATCTTTTGCCTTCTGTAACCCCAAATCAGCTAGGGTTTCTGTTTTCTCGCCTATTCCTGACTCTACACTTTCCCCCTTAACTCTACTACTGCCTAGGATTCACAAAATAGTCATAAATAGCACTTTTTTGTAGCCTCCACCTAAATTTTAAAATTTGTAACTCCCTCCAAAAGTAGGTCAACTTCCGGGAAGCATAACTTTTGATCCAGGTGTCCGATTAACGAACCGTTTTAAGTGCCAGAAATATTGTGTTGTGAACTATCATGCCAAAAATACATAAATTGATTTCCATCAACTTTTTAGGACATTATGGAATGTTTTAATGCTTATATCTCATTTCAAAAATTTTCAGAGGCTTTTCAGAAAACAAAAACTTTAATATCTTTCAGCTCACAAATGATCTTTTCTTGATTCCTTCGCCAAAGGTCTTATATTTCAGTTATGAATATTTTTTTTATTTTTTTGATTCAATCTGTGCCCAAATGCAAACTTTCTAAAATGGTAGTTAAACTTTCAAAAACTAGCAGTTTGTTATTTTTAGCAGTTTGGAAAAAACTAAAAGTCCTACATCATTATTCAGGAGATTATGGAACCAGAAACACTAATTATGGAAATAAATGAAAACAAATACAATGATTTTGAATTAACTTATTTTTGGGTGATGCAAGATTGCCCTTACACCACTGGATGTTCCTGCATCAAACACCTAGGGTAATTTGAGAAGTGACCCTGTCACATCTCAGGTGTTTGTGTGAGGAAAACCCAAACAGTCAACCTCTACCTTAGACAACCAAGAAGAATCTTCAATAGGCATTCCTTTCCATTTCACCAGATATTCTTCATATTACCTATTCCCAATACTTCTTCCCACATGGCTATCCAAGATCTTTTCTATCTCCTCTGTTGAAATAGATGCTAAAATACTCCACTATTCTTGTGTCGGTCCATCCTGTATGCTACCTTCATGATATTCTATTATATCAGCAATGTTGAACATAGGGGAAATATGTATCCCACTCAGAAGCCCTATCGCATATGCATTTCCTGAATCATGCTTCTTCAAGATTCTGCACGGTCTAAATTTCTTCATTTTCAACTTATTGTATGTTCCAATTGGGAACCTTTCTTTTCTCAAGTGAACCATGACTTCATCTCCTACCTAGAACTCCTTATATCTCCTCTTCTGATCTATCTTAGCCTTGTACTGTATATTCATCTTATTAATGTGATTTCTCACCTCTTCATGCAAATTCTTCAGATGTTTTGCAAAGTCTTCTACTTCAACACTTATCTTTTCTCCTTTGTCTAGCTTCCTTAACTCAGAAGCATTTCTTGGGATATTGCCATATACAATCTAGAATGGTGATTTACTAGTACTCCTATTGACATAATTGTTGTAATCAAATTCTACCTATGGTAAAATTAAATCCCATCCCTTAGGCTTATCTCCTACTAAGCATCATAGCAGGTTACCCAAACTCCTATTCACCACTTTCGTCTATCCATCAATGTGTGGATGGTGTGCAAAACTGAACTTCAAATCTGTCTTCAACTTCTTCCACAATGTCCTCCAGAAATAACCAACAAACTTGGTATCTCGATCTGAAAGTATGCTCTTTGGTAGATCATGTAATCTCACCACCTCTCTGAAAAATAATTCAGCAATATGAATAGCATCATTAGTCTTCTTGCAAGGAATGAAATGTGCCATCTTTGAGAATCTAGCCACCACCACAAAAATGGAATCATGCCCTCTCTGTGTCCTTGGTAAACCAAGAACAAAATCCATACTAATATCATCCCATGGCTTCTCGAGTACAAGTAATAGTTGATAGTCTTGTATTCTGACTTGTTTCTTTTACCATCTGACACAATATGCAATACTGCACAAATTTCCTCGCATCTTGCTGCAACTGTGGCCAATAATAATTCTCACCAACAATAGAAATGGTCTTATCTTGACCAAAGTGTCTAGCCAATCCCCCACTATGTTTCTCCTTAATCAGGTTTTCTCACATCGAACTCCTTGGAATGTACAATTGGCTTCCTCTAAACAACATGCCATCTTGGATTATGAAATCCAACCATTTTGTCCTATCCAAAGTAATAGGTTCCAAACAAGCTTTCCAAGCCTCTGCAAAATCTAGATCTTCTGGATACAAACTCTTGAGGTCATCAAACCCAACAACTTCTATCTTTATTTCTGTCAACAAATTTTGCCTTATGCTCAAGGCATCTGCAACTCTATTGGACTTCCCACTCCTGTGCGTCAAAACAAAAGTATAACTCTACAAAAACTCAACCCATTATAAGTTCCGCTGGTTCAACTTTCCTTGACTATTAAGATACTACAAAGCTTGATGATTAGTATATACAAACTCTTTTGGCAACAATTAATGTCTCCATTTCTTCAAAGCCTAAACTATTACATAAAATTCCTGATCATAAATAGAATATTTTTTTTGGCATTATTAAGCTTCTCACTAAAATAGGCAATGGGCTTACCTTCTTGACTCAAAACAACTCCTATAGCACTACCACTAGCATCACAATCTACCTAAAATATCTTATTGAAATCTAGAAGTGCCAAAATAGGTTGCTTTGTGACTTTCTGCTTCAATGTATCAAAGCTTTTGTCTACTCCTTTAGTCCATCTAAACTCCTTTATATATGGTCTCATTTTCTCAGTTAGGGGTGCACAAATGCTACTAAAATTCTTGATAAACTTTTTGTAAAAACTTGCCAAACCATGAAAAGATCATACCTATGTGGCACTCTTTGGTGTAGGCCATTCAATAATAGCCCTCACCTTCTTTAGGTTCATCTTAAGACCTTCCTCTGAGACAACAAATCCCAAGTATACCAACTCTTTCTTTGCAAAACTACATTTTTTCAAATTAATCAGCAACTTCTCCTTCCTCATCTTCTCTCAAACTCTTCTGATATGCATCAGATGCTCATCCCAAGTTTTACTGAAAATCAAAATATCATCCAAATAAACAATAACAAAACTTCCCAAAAATTCTTTCAGTACCTCGTTCATGAGCCGCATGAATGTGCTCGATGCGTTGGTTAGCCCAAATGGCATGACTAACCACTCATACAAACCCTCCTTTGTTTTGAAGGTTATTTTCCATTCATCTCCTTCTCTGATTCAGATCTGGTGATACCCACTCTTTAGGTCAATCTTCGTGAAGTACTTGTATCCACTCAAACAATCCATTATGTCATCCATTTTTGGCAATGGAAACCTGTACTTGATCATGATCTTATTAATAGCTCAAGAATCTGTACACATTCTCCACTCTCCATCTTTCTTTGGTGCTAGTACTTCAGGTACTGCACATGGACTCAGGCTTTCCCTTATCAGTCCCTTCTTTAACAACTCGTGAACTTGTCTATTCAACTCTTCATTCTCTGTTGGAGTTATTCTATGGGCTGCCTTATTTGGCAAACTAGCTCTTGGTATCAAATCCATTTGATGATTTATCTTCCTCACTTATGGTAAACCTTCTAGTACATTATAGCTGATAATGTCCTAAAATTCTTCCAACATATCTAAAACTTCTGCTGGTACATCTTCACATCTCTCTTGACTAATCTTAGGAATCAATGCAAAGCAATGACATTTATGCTTCATACCCTCCAAAAATTTCCTACCATCTACCAAGCAAATTCTAGCAGTACTACATACCTTTTCTTGCACCTCCTTCAAGGGCTTCAACTTATAATGAACTCCATCCATTAGGGAATTTGTGTTTGCACGACCATCATGGACAACATTCTTATCATACTGCCACGACCTTCCCAATAGCATATGACATGCATCCATTGGTATGATATCACATAGCACCTCATCATGGTAGTCCCCAATTTTGAATTTCACTAAACACTGTTCATTGACCAAGGCTCTATGGTCTTTCTACAACCATGCAATCCAATATGGATGTGGATGCTTTCTTCTTGTCAACTTCAACATGTCAACCATCTCCTCTGAAACAAGATTATCAGTACTTCCACTGTCAATAATAATATCACAACACTTACCTTCAAATTTGCACCTTGTGTGGAATAAACTCTTCCTCTAATTGGGTCCTTTCTCCTCATTCAACAAAGTTCTTCTGACAACTAGGATTTCTCCCCTTTCAGCATTTTTAAAATGATTAAACTGTGCATCTTCATCTACATGTGCAACTCGTGCTACCTTCAGGTCTTCTATTTGTCCTTCCTTTATATTATGGACACTCGTATGGTTGATGCCCTTCTTCTCCACATTGGAAATAGGTTCCTTTAAAACCTCCTCTTCCAGGTCCTTGCCTAGGTCGGCTCCTTCCTCTTCCTCTTTGCTCACCATTATTTTGGTCACGAGGGTGGTAGGCATTATCCCCTCTCTAATTCTGACTAGTTCCAGCTTCTTCACTTTTCATTTGATCTTCATTACGACCTCCATAGGGTCTTCCACCAGTCCTTCCACCTTGAACTCTTCCCCTTTGCTTTCTATCAAATCTTTTATTTAGCTTATCTTCTACCTTTAGGGAAAACTGGTATGCATCTTCTATGGTGGTCATTCTGACTAGGCTCAACTCCTCTTGAATACTTGGTCTCAACCTATTAATGTAACAGGTTACCTTCTCCTTGTTGGCCTCTACACGGCATGTCCTAATAGTAATCTTATAAAACTCTTATGTATACTCCTTAATAGACTTGTTACGTTGCTTCAGTTTTTGCAGCTTCTTCAACAGCTCCATCTCATAGTCCATAGGAATGAACTACTTCTGTTTCTCCACCATCCTGCCTCATCTAGTGATCTTTCCCTTTCCTCTTCTATTCCTCTCTAACTGGACCTCCTTCCACCAAATATTTGCATGGCCCTTCAACTTTATTTTTGCAAACTTGACCCGATCTAGGTCCTCCATGTCTTCATACTTGAAATACTCCTCCATGTCATTGATCCAATCAATAAGTTGTTCTAGATTCAAATCTCTAAAATATGCGGAAACTTTGATCCTGGGCCTCTTTGTTGGGAATTAAGGTGTCTCAACCTTGGTAATTCCTTGTATTCTTTCATTGTATTTTTTTATTTATTGCCTATTGTATAATATGGATACAAATCCTATGTTGTCATATTGTGGGAGTTGACACGGTGATGTGTCATCCTACATGGCATATAACCACATGTAATTTTGTCCTCACATGAAAAGATAGGCATCCCACTTAGTGGTAGGAATATTTTGCCATGTGTCAGCATCTTGGATGTTGTGTAAGCGAATATTGACTATAATGGCTATGATATATTTTTATGACAAAGTTATGACATGTAAGACTCATAATTAGAAGCTTGTAAGATAGGTGAAGACATGTGTCGAGGAGCATCTTTGAAAAAGGTATCTTTGGGTTCCCCAAGGTGGACTATGACATGTTGTAACAGAATATGTTATTTATAGCCTATGTATGATATATTCTCTTAAGTTATGAAGGCTATGATAGATTCTATGACGGTCATAAGAGTTGTAAGAGCATCTGTCATAGCCCATTTTGGAAATATGCGACCTCTTTGGGATGGGGTGTGTGGACAAGTGTCAGATGCATCTTACAATGTTGACCAAGTGTCCATAGGCATGGGTTTTGGGCCATGAGACCAAGTTGGATGCCCATTCCAAGATAGAGCCAATTTTGCCTTGTATATTCTATATAAATAGGTGCTTTGAGGAGGAGTTGTAGTATGTGATTGATAGGTACTATTATGCTACCAGATTGACTCCAAACATGAGTGTCGAAGACTATTGAGAGATTGCATTGCAAGTGTATTGTAAACCATATTTAGTTTTGATAATACATTGTGCAGGTTTTCGAGTGTGGGGTTCTTCACCCGATAAGGGTTTTCCCCATGTTATATCTTGTCTCTCTTCTTCTGTCTTCTTCCTGGTTCTATGTGTATTGCTGCATTATCTTTGTTATATGTTTCATGTTGTTGTAACTGTAAAGATTAAATTAAATTTGCATATCTCTCCCCTCATTAGATTAGTGTAGGAAGCGATTTCTGCACACCTAGCTTCCTTTTAGTTGGTATCAGAGCTTGATCACCTTTGGTTTTAGTTGTTGGGTAGGGGTTTTTTGAGCTGATCTTAAGTTGAGTGGGAGTCTGTGCAGAGTATTCTAAATCTTATTGCAGCAAGGAAATGACAAGCACATTCGAAAGGATAGAGGTGGAGCAGTTCAATGGCACTAATTTCGAGTTGTGGAAGCTCAAGATGGAAGACATGCTTGTTTCTCGAGACCTATGGGAAACTATTAGTGGAACAAAACCTATGGCAATGTCACAAGCTGATTGAGATCTCAAGGATCGAAAGGCTAAGGGTCTCATAAGACTTAGTCTTGTTGATTCTGTCTTGTTAAATGTCCATGAGGAGGCTACTTCAAACTTGCTTTGGAAGAAGTTGGAAGATGTGTATCAAGCTAAATCCCTGGTCAACAAACATTTTCTGAGAAAGAAGTTGTATTCTCTTCAAATGGAGGATGGAGGATCTATTGCAGAACATATGAATGCTTTCAACATGTTGGCTACATAATTGACATCCATTGGTGTGAAGATGGAGGAGGAGGATCGTTGTATGAACTTGCTTTGTTCTTTGCTGGACTCGTGGGTTCATATTGTCATGGCTATTGGAAACATCACATCCACATTCAAAATGGATGAAGTGGTTTCTTCTCTATTGTCTGAAGAGATGCAGAGAAAGTCTTTTGAGGCAGCTAAAGAGGCTCTTGCAGTTCATGGAAGACCCAAGGAAAAAGGGAAAAAGAAGGACAAGAAAGCTGAGAAGGGTAGATCCAAATCTTGTGGGAGATCCAAATCTCCTAGAAAGTCTAAGGCTCTCTATTGGAACTGTGGTAAATCTAGGCATTTCTGAAAGGAATGCAAAGAGGAAAAGAAAAAGAAGAAGAAGAACCCAGATTCATATTTTGACGAGTTACAAGATGATGGTGATGCTTTCATCATAGCCCTAGTAACCCATGCATCTGATGATGTGTGGCTAATTGATTCTAGTGCATCATTCCACATGACCTCCCATTGAGACTGGTTTACTAAGTATGAGGAGTTCAATGGTGGAAGGGTGTACCTGGGTGATGACTCTCATCTGAAGATTGTTGGTCATGGAAGAGTCTTTATCTGATTCCCTAATGGACGAGTGAAGGGGATCTCTAGGGTTATGCACATCCCAAGCTTAACACGGAACCTGCTTTCTATAAGTATGTTGAATGATATAGGTGTGCAAGTTGTCTTTTTGAAATAAAGATGCAAGATGACTAGAGGAGCTATGGTGCTTGCTAAGGGTATTAGGAGAGGTACTCTGTTTCAGCTAGAGGCATGCATTTCACAATGCAAAAGTTATTCTGACTCAAGGAAGAGGGCAACAGTCACTTCATCCCCACCATCTGAACCAGTAGTGAAGAAATCTGTTGTATCTAGTCTTGATGGTTGTATTCATGCTTTGGAAGTTAAGCTTCCTATTGAAAAGACAATGTTATCGCATAAGATATTTGGCCACATTGGTGAGAAGGGTCTTAGAACACTAAAAAATAAAAACCTCGTTGATGGGTTAGATTATTGTAATCCTGAGTTTGACTTTTGCAAACATTGCATATATGGAAAAAAAAATTGTGTTTAGTTTTATCTGAGTTCTCATAAGTCTTCTGGTGTGTTGGACCTTGTTCATTTTGATGTATTTGGTCCTATTAATGTTCCTTCATTATCAAAATTTATATATTTTGTATCTTTCATAGATTATTACAATAGAAGGACATGGATTTATTTTCTCAGAAGCAAATCTGAAGTCTATAGTAAGTTTAAGGAGTTTAAAGCCTTTGCTAAAAATTAGACTGGTAAAATGATTAAATGTTTGAGAACTGACAACAGTGGTGAGTTATGTTCTATAGAATTTGATAAATATTGCAAGAAACTTGGGATTGAAAGACATAAGACAACTCCATACACCCCACAGCAAAATGGAGTTGCAGAGAGGATGAACAGGAGACTGATGGAGAAGGCTAGGAGTATGCTTAGTGGAGCTAGCCTAGAACAAAAGTTTTGGGCTGAAGCTGTTGCCACTGCTTCTATCTGGTAAATAGATCTCCTACATCAGGTCTTGTTGGTAAGACACCCATGGAGGTGTGGTCTAGTAGAAAGCCTTCAATAAGGCATCTTCATGTTTTTAGTTGTGAGGCATATGCACATGTGCCTAGGGAGAAGCAGTCAAAGTTGGAGAATAAGGTTGTTAAGTGTATCTTCATTGGCTATGGTGTCAGTGTGAAAAGATACAAGCTTTGGGATCTTGTGGCTGAAAAAATGTTGTATAGCAGAAGTGTCATCTTTAGAGAGCTTACACCTTCTTGCACTATTTTACAGCCAGAAGAAAAAGAAAAGAAAGAGGATGTTGTTCAGTTTCCTGCTACCCCTAAGAAGACTAAACAGAAAGACAATGTTGGACCTGATGATGAGGAGAGCTCTAGTAGCTCTGGAAGCTCAAAAGAAGAAGTTGAACCTCAACCTCAACCCTTGAGGAGGTCTACACGAATAAGAAAGCAACCTGAGAGGTTTGGTTATACATTGCTTGATTCTAGTTGTGCTTTTGCTTTTCTTACTACCAGTGATGAATCTAGAACTGTATCAGAGGCTATGGGTATGAAAGATGCAGGTTCCTGGAAGGAGGCCATGGATAATGAGATGGCTTCTTTGGAAAAGAATCAAACTTGGGACTTGGTGCCTTCTCCTACTGGATGGAAACCTATTGGATGCAAATGGGTGTTCAAGAAGAAATTTGGTGCAGATGGCAGTGTTGAGAAGTATAAGGCCAGATTGGTTGTGAAGGGGTATCCACAAGTGGAGGGTATAGATTATGGTGAGATCTTCTCTCTCATTGCAAACATGACATCCATTAGATTTCTGTTATCTCTTGCAGCTACTTATGATTTAGAGGTAGAGCAGATGGATGTGAAGACAACTTTCCTTCATGTTGATTTGGAGGAAGAAATCTACATGTCACAGCCAGAGCATTACATAGTTAAAGGTAAAGAAAATTTGGTTTGCAAGTTAAAGAAGTCTTTGTATGGTTTGAAGTAGTCTCCTAGGAGGTGGTACTTGAAGTTTGATGCCTTTGTGTTGTCAATTAGATTTGTGAGATCGAAATTGGATCATTATGTGTATTATAAGTTTGATGGTGATTGTATTCTCATTGTTGCATTATATGTTGATGATATGTTGCTCATTAGGAAGGGTAAGAATATGATTTCTGATTTTAAGTCTCAGTTGTTAGCATAGTTTGAAATGAAAGATTTAGGGGCATCTAGATACATTCTAAGAATGGAAATTATAAGAGATAGAACTAACAAAAAACCTTGGTTAAGCCAGAGTGAGTTTGTGAAGACTGTGTTGGATAGGTTCATCATGGCAGACTGTAGACCATTGTGTGTTCTTGTTTCTTTGGGGACAAAGTTGTTTATTAATGATTATCCAAAATCTCCTAATGAGGTGGAGGACATGAGTAGAGTACCTTATGCTAGTGTTGTTGGCAGTTTGATGTATGCTATGGTCTGCACAAGACTAGACATTGCCCAAGCAATGGGAGTCCTTAGTCGATTTATGGCTAATCTTGGATGAGTACATTGGGATACAGTTAAGCAAGTGTTCAGATATTTGAGGGGTCCTTCCGTGTATTCCATATGCTATCATGGTAATGTTACAGGACCTCCACATTCTGTTGATATCCATGGATTTGTGGATTCAAATTGGGCAGGTGACATTGACAGCAGGAGATCCACCAGTGCTTATGTGTTTACACTATTTGGTAGTGCTATTAGTTGGATGAGTAAGCAATAGCCTGTAGTTACTTTGTCCATGACAGAAGCTGAGTATATGGCAGCAACTCATGCTTGTAAGGAAGCCATTTGGCTTAAGAGATTGTGTTCATATATTGGTGTTGATGCAAGTTAGATTACAATTAGTTGTGACAGTCAGAGTGCAATTTACCCTATGAAGAATCCAACTTTCCATGCCAGAACAAAGCATATTGATGTATAGTTTCACTTCATGTGAGACATGGTAGAGGATGGAAAGGTAAATTTAGAGAAGGTAGATACTTTGAAGAATGTTGCAGATGCATTAATGAAACTAGTTAGCACAGAGAAGTTCAGATGGTGTTCAGAGTCTATCGGCCTCTCGGCCTATAGCAGTTAAATCATGTTATTCTATTGGCTCTTACAAGGTGTTTGACAAGTGGGAGAATGTTGGGAATTAAGGTGTCTCAACCTTGGTAATTCCTTGTATTATTTCATTGTATTTATTTATTTATTGCCTATTGTATAATCTGAAAGCAAATCCTATGTTGTCATATTGTGGGAGTTGGCACGGCGATGTGTCATCCTACATGGCATATGACCACATGCAATTTTGTCCTCACATGAGGAGATAGGCATCCCACTTAGTGGTAGGAATATTTTTCCATGTGTTGGCATCTTAGATGTTGTGTAAGGGAATATTGACCGTAACAGTTATGACAGATTCCTATGACAAAGTTATGACATGTAAGAGTCAGAAATAGAAGCTTGTAAGACAGGTGAAGACATGTGTCAAGGAGCATATTTGAAAAAGGCATCTTTGGGGACCCCAAGGTGGACTATGACATGTTTTAAGAGAATATGCTATTTATAGCCTGTGTATGACAAATTCTCTTACAGCTGTAAGTTATGATAGCTATGACAGATTCTATGGCGGTCGTAACAGTCGTAAGAGCATCTGTCATAGCCCATTTTGGAAATAGGTCACCTCTTTAGGATGGGGTGTGTAGACAAGTGTTAGATGCATCTTACAATGTTGACCAAGTGTCCATAGGTGTTGGTTTTGGGCCATGAGGCCAAGTTGGACGCCCATTCCAAGATAGAGTCAATTTTGCCTTGTATATTCTATATAAACAAGTGCTTTGAGGAGTTGTAGTATGTGATTGACAAGTACTATTATGTTGCCAGATTGACTCCAGAAATGAATTTTGAAGACTATTGAGAGCTTGCATTGCAAGTATATTGTAAACCATATTCAGTTTTGATAATACATTGTGCAGGTTTTTGAGTGTGGGGTTTTTCACCTGATAAGGGTTTTCCCCATGTTATATCTTGTCTCTCTTCTTCTATCTTCTTTCCAGTTTTATGTGTGTTTCTGCAATATCTCTGTTATATGTTTCATATTGTTGTAATTGTAAAGATTAAATTGAATTTGCATTGCTCTCCCCTCATTAGATTAGTGTAGGAAGCAATTTCCCCACACCTAGCTTCCTTTCACTCTTTCTAATCTTAGAAATGGCCCTCAACAACCTAACTTCTACAAGATCTCCTGCAGCTTCTTGTTCTTCCTCAGATAGCTCTTCTTCAGCTTCATCTTCGCTTTCTTCTCTTGTTCTCAACTCAAACCCTCTTCGTAGCTCCTCTTGCAATACAATGATTTGCCTTTGCAGGGTTCTAAAACCCTCTTCTGTCAAAGCATTCCTCCCAATACGATTTATTTGTGGAGGCATCTTGATCTCCGCAGCAAATCCACAACCTCAGGTCCTAGTGCAAACTGCCTCATGGTCGGCGATCTATCTTTGTGGAGGCATCTTGATCTCTGCAGCAAACCCACAACCTCAGGTCCTAGTGCAAACTGCCTCTTATGTTTTCCTGCCTATTCTTGACTCTACACTTTCCCCCTTAACTCTACTACTTCCCAGGGTTCCCAAAATAATCATAAATAGCACTTTTTGGTGGCCTCCAGCTAAATTTCAAAATTTGCAACTCCCACCAAAAGTAGGTCAACTTTTGAGAAGCATAACTTTTGATCCGGGTGTCCAATTAATGAACTGTTCTAAGTGCCGAAAATATCGTGATGTGAACTATCACATTGAAAATTTGTAAACATATTTCCATCAACTTTTTAGGATGTTATGGGATGTTTTAGTGCCTCATATGTCATTTTAGAAATTTTCAGGGGCTTTCCGAAAAATAAAAACTTTAATATCTTTCAGCTCACAAATGATCATTGTCTGATTCTTTTACCAAAGGTCTTATATTTTAGTTTTGAAGCTTTCTGTAACTTTTCACTTCAATATGTGGCCAAATGCAAACTTTCCTAAAATGACAGTTAAACTTTCCAAAACTAACAGTTTTCTATTTTTAGTAGTTTGAAAAAAAGTTGAAAGTCTTACATCATTATTCAGGAGATTATAGAACCAGAAACACTAATTATGGAAAGAAATGAAAACAATTACAATGCTTTTGAATTAACTTATTTTTGGGTGATGCAAGATTGCCCTTACACCACTGGATGCTCCTGCATCAGTCTTAAGGACCTTAAGGGACTTTGCTGGTAGCCTATTGCCCGGAAGGACTGGGATACTTGACGCACAAAACGAGCCCTCCCATGGCATTTACCCACCCACCCCAATGCATTGGCATAGTTCGTTTGGCCCCATGACCTATAGAATGCAAAATGTCACTCCTAGCACCTTTCGAGTTTACCGATAGCTTGTAGCCCGAAACAACTGAGACACTTGGCACATGAAATGATACCTCCCCTAGCATTTACCCACCCACCTAGACATGTTGGCATAATTATTTGACCCCCAAGACTTGTGGAATGCAAAATTTTAGTGTTAGCAACTTTCTACTTTATTGGTAGCTTACAGACTAGAATGACTGGGACATTTGACACACAAAATGAGACCTCTCCTAGCATTTGCCCATACACCCTGATGTGTTAGAGTAGTTAGTTTAGCCCCACGATGAGCAGAACAAAAAATATGGCACCTAGAAACCTTTCCACTGCATGGAACTGAATCATTTTGCAAGAATGCATTTGATTCTGGCATGGTCAAATGGACATGAGTTGAATGAAACTGAGAGATGTTATTGTAGACATACCCCACATGCACCTGTAGGTCCAAACGAAATGTTCTTAGCTACCACAAATTCTAAGAATTGCTCCGTCAAAGTTTGGCATTTTTTTCATCTTAGGAATCTTAAGGGACTTTGTTGGTAGCCTGTTGCTCGCAAGGACTGGGATGCTTGGCACATAAAACAAGACCTCCCTTGGCATTTACTCACCCACCTCGATGCATTGGCATAGTCCATTCAGCTCCACAAGCTATGGAATGCAAAATGTCACTCCTAGCACCTTTCGAGTTTACCGGTGGCTTGTAGCCTGAAAGGACTGAGACACTTGGTGCACGAAACAATACCTCCCCTAGCATTTATCCACCCACTCGGGCATGTTGGCATAGTTGTTTCACCCCCAAGACCTGTGGAATGCAAAATTTCATTGTTAGCAACTTTCTACTTTGTTGGTAGCTTACAGCCTGGAATGACTGGGACACTTGACACACAAAACGAGACCTCCCCTAGAATTTACCCGTCCACCCTAACATGTTGGCTTAGTCAGTTTGGCCCCACAATGAGTAGAACAAAAAATATGGCACCTGGCAACCTTTCCACTGCATGGAACTGAAGCATTTTGCAAGAATGCATTTGATTCTGGCACGGTCAAATAGACATGAGTTGAATGAAAGTGAGAGAGGTTATTATAGATAGACCCCACATGCACCTGTAGATCCAAACAAAACGTTCCCAGCTACCACAAATTTTGAGAACTGTTACATCAAAATTTGGCAATTTTTTCATCTTAGGGATCTTAAGGGACTTTGCTAGTAGCCTATTGCCTGGAAGGACTGGGATGTTTGACATACAAAATAAGACCTCCCCTAGCATTTACCCAACCACCCCGATGCATTGGCATAGTCCATTTGGCCCCATGAGCTATGGAATGAAAAATGTCACTCCTAGCACCTTTTGAGTTTATCGATAGCTTGCAGCCCAAAATGACTGAGACACTTGGCACATGAAACGAGACCTCCCCTAGCATTTACCCACCCACCCAGATGTGTTGGCACAATCATTTCACCCCCAAGACCTATGGAATTTAAAATGTTAGTGTTAGCAACTTTCTACTTTGTTGGTAGCTTACAGCCTAGAACGAATGGGATACTTGACACACAAAATGAGACCTCCCCTGGAATTTACCCATCCACCCTAATGTGTTGGTGTGGTTGGTTCAGCCCCACCATGAGCACAACAATAAATATGGCACCTGGCAACCTTTCAACTACATGGAACTGAAGCGTTTTGCAAGCATGTGTTTGATTTCAGCACGGTCAAACGGACAGGAGTTGAACAAAAATAAGATAGTTTATTGTAGACAGACCCCACATGCACCTGTAGGTCCAAACAAAACATTCCCAGCTACCATGAATTCTAAGAACTACTCTGTCAAAGTTTGGTAGTTTTTTCATCTTAGGAACCTTAAGGGAATTTGCCGGTAGCCTGTTGCCCAAAATGACTGGGATTCTTGGCGCAGGAAACGAGACCTTCCCTGGCATTTACCCACCCATCTTGATGCATTGGTACAATCCGTGTGGCCCCACAAACTATTGAATGCAAAATGTCACTCCCAACACCTTTCCACTGCATCAAACTAAAGCATTTTACAAGAATGTGTTTGATTTTAGAACGGTCAAATGGATAGAAGTTGAATGAAACCAAGAGAGGTTATTGTAGATGGACCCCACATGCACCTGTAGGTCTAAATGAAACATTCTCAGCTACCATGAATTCAGAGAACTACTCCGTCAAAATTTGGTAGTTTTTTCGTCTTAGGGATCTTAAGGGACTTTGCTGGTAGCCTGTTGCCCCAAATGATTGGGGCACTTGGCACATGAAACGAGACTTCCTTGGAATTTACCTACCCACCCAGATGTGTTGGCATAGTTGGTTTGGCCCCATGAGCTATGGAATACAAAAAGTCACTCCTAGCACCTTTTGAGTTTACTAATAGCTTGCAGCTTGAAATGACTGAGACACTTGGCACATGAAACAAGACCTTCCCTAGCATTTACCCACCCACACAGACGTGTTGGTGCTGTCATTTCACCCCAAGACCTGTGGAATGCAAAATTATAGTGTTAGCAACTTTCTACTTTGTCGGTTTAAGGAGTCTTCAGTTTAAGGATTAGGAAGATCATATTAGTTTCATGCCGAGTATTAAAGAGAATAAAAGAAAGATTAGCAGATAGAACAGTAAAAATGACAAGAAGAGGGTAGAATAGGTGGTATAATGTTGAACAAAGATAAATATCTTTGAAGGAATGGATCCTGCTAAACCTTGGCTTATAGTGTTGGATATCTTGTGCATTGCTGAGAGGTTACAAAATAGAGATTGAAGATCAATCATACACTAAACCCATCTCCTTGTAGTCTAAAACCTTATGAAAATTTATGAAGATGAATAGTGTGATTAGTGCTAGGGTTTGTACTAAACATGTTGCATGTTTCTAAGAAGGAGAAAAAGCAATGATATAACCTTGTTAGACAATTTTTTAGGTCTAGTAATGGCTAGCATTCTTATTAAAGGATTTTATATCCTTGAAGGGACTCAGAAAAGAAGATACAAGGTCTGTGTATACATTTATAACATGCACATGCTTTCAAACTACTTAAACCCCTGTCTACTTTGGCATGTGTTTCTAACAATATGAAGCTCTGCCAATACAGTTTCAAGACATGCATATATATCTCAAACCAAACATAGCTCATGAGGTTGTCAAGGAAGTCTTAAGACTTTGTTAAAGTTAGCAAAGGAAAGATATTAGATAACACAGTAGTTGTTAGTGGAGGTTAGATTAGTGTTTTTGAAGGACATGCTAGACAAGAGGATGAAAGATGAGTAAAGGCACATGGCCTAAAAATCCACAAAATAGAGATTCTTAAATTAGTTTGAATAGCTTAGCATATGTCTTATATGTCTACATGAGTAATACAAAGGGAGATGCACTCCATCATAGTGGGAACTAATTGTGGATAGCGAATCATATCAGGATAATATATATAGTGGTCATTTTGAAGTCAAAGACTCACATCAACAATAATCAAACATATTGCATTTGTCACCTCCATTGGTATATCAACATTTCATATATATCTCTAATTTTGTAACAATAGATTTGCATGTGTTGGCTGTCATAAAACCATCCATTCTGATGTGATTGAATCGATATAGAAATCTAATTTTCATAGTAGTTAGAAGTGATTCAATTCATCATTCTTCATTGCATACATCTCTAAATTATGTAACAGTAGTCTAAGCTATGTGCCTTGGCTATCCTTTAGCCATGCATATGTTGTAATTGAAGTTGTGTAAGGACTATTGTGTGAACAACCTGATCTAATTTAGTTCTTCATCATTTGCAACCTATTTGTATATGTATTTCATGATACCAAGGTTGCAAAAATCTATACCTTGTTATATGATCAATTTATAAATGTTGTTCATGTTTTTATATGGGCAAAGATATAATAGAAGAATGTAGAAAATAAAGTCAGATTTCAGTCCCAAGACCCTGTCAGCACTAAAAATGGATTGAAACAGTTTCGTGAAGCTTGCAGTATTACTAATGGATAGTCTAAGACTGAGAAAAAGGGGCAAGGGAATGAATACAATTGAGATGACATTGTTAACCAAGAGAAAACCCTAAAAGGTGAGCACATATAGACTATGAACAGTCCAAGTTGGATAGTGAAGCTCACTATCAAACTTAACTGGGCTAGGTCAAGAAGAGATGTCATGTGAGAACATAAATATGTCTTGGAAAAATATCATGAGGAAGAACAAAGACAACAATATGCATTAGGGATAGTGGCCAATGTTGGATACCCCCCAAGTCTCCAAGACCTTGGAGTCATGTAGCTTCTATAAAGAAGTTGTATATGCATGAGAAGAGACTCTCAAGGTCTAAGATCAAAGGACTGTCATAAGTTGACAGTGGAGGCTTACTCTATCATCACAAATCAAACCAAATTGATCCTCAAAATTTTTTCATAAGATAAGAACAAAGGTATATGGATAATATCACAAAAGCATACCTCATCATGTAATAACCATACATGCATATTTCACAATGATAACATGCAAACTCATAAGTCCAAAATCTCAAGACATAACTATGGGAATACAAACCATACTCAACTAAGACCTTCTAAAGAAATAATAACTTAAGTCCATCATACCCATGTAACCAAGATCCTCGTGAAAAATGAAATGCATTATGAACCAACCAAGACTCCACAATCAAAAGCATGTCAAACCTTAACTAATGGACACACAAGCAAACCATCAATTGACTGAAATGAGATATGTGGCAACAAACAAGTGCATCCAAAGCATACAAGTAAACTAGGACCTCCATGAGCATCCAAATGCATCTAAGACCATGCTAAGCAACCAATATCCAAAAAACATCAAAATATGTCAAACTATTACAAATGAATGAAGAAATTTCTAGAATATTCTCCAAAGTCAACCGAGTGTACTTATAGGACAGTCATAAAGAGTTTTATCATAATTTGCATAATTGAAGGAATGAATGATTGAAGGAATGATTTCAAACTCCTAATTTGATATACCAACCATGAAATAAATTGATTTTTAGACCTATATCACTATTGTAAATTTGTACCTACATAATCATATCTAGAAATGGTCAAAGATGAAGGAATCGAGGTCTTGGAGCTAAATGAAAATGAACTTTATAATCATGTACGAGAATTACAGCCTAAATATGATTGTTTCAGCCTTCCATGAGGTACCAAATTGTTGTTCTAGATTGTCAATGTTCTGAATAAGACTGAAAAGGGAGAAAACATGAAGAAAGGAGGCTAGAAATGAAGTTTTGATGGTGAAATTAGTTATCTAAAACTACTTTTTGATGTTTGTACTTGAAAAATGAAGAGATGCGGCTACATATGGAGGAGATAAAAGTATTTTATAGCTTTGCATATGTGTGAACCATTCAAATTTGTCATTTCATGAAAATCCTATATATAACTCAAACTACAATCACATGGCAACTAAGATCAAGTTATGTCTTGAGGTATGAAACAACATATATCATCTTTCTACCAAGAAAAACAATCATATATAACAAGAAATCAATATATAACATGTTATTGATCATAACTCAACCATTATAAATTGATTATACATCAAACTTTTAAGTTTCAAAGTAGGAATACATGCACATAAGGAATTTAAATTATATTGTATATCAAGGTGTATATATATTAAAATCTAGTCCATAATAGTAGACATATACAAAAATTTGGCAAATTATATGCCAACTCAAAACATTTTTTACAAAATGTGGCATATGCCATGTCTCAAAATCTATATACAATCTACATGCTGAATAGCTACATCAAATACTAAAGGTCCACTTGACTCTATGTCTTTGGTGATTCCTCAACCTATGATGGATCCTCAACTTGTGATGGATCCTCAATCTGTGATGGATCCTCAAAAAGTGTCCTCTTCATACCATGATGTCTAGTAGTTGATGGAGGCAAAGTTGACTGCATTAACAAGTCAAACCATAAATTTGATCAATCTCTTCAATGGTAAATAAAAATAAGTTAGAGAACTAGTAAATAGAATCTTATCAACTATAAGACTGCTATAAACTATCAACTATTTAGAAAAATTTAATTCAATTACCTCGACTCTTTCTTGTCGTTTGGATAATCATTCTGCAAATAATTTTCTCTTAAGACGATCAGGTGTCCTACTGAAGCATGATGGTAAAGGTGGCACATCATTGATATTCTCAAGAGACTGTAAAAGTAAAGTAACATTGAAATAAATTAATATATAATTATTAAACAAAAAGGAAATGCATACATTAAAAAAGGTTAGATGTGTTACACATAAACAATCTAGAGTGCACTACACAAAAAATTATCTACTAGAAAACAAGCACATACCACCATCGAGGCCTTTTGCATCGATTGAGAAGGACTCATCATGGATGAATCAACTAATATCTCCTGTATGAAAAATGACAAGAATGTAAGACTCTATGTATACAAATAATCATAATAATTTTTAAATTATTATATATCTAAATGACTATAATCAAATATTTAAATTTTCTAAATTATCAATTAAAGTACAATTCAATCGAATTAAGTTTCCACCCTTTGTTGGCATTCAGAAAGTCGTTTTGCAAATGATAGTCCCTTGGGTCGAACAGGAGTTCGAGTTAAGACCACTGGCAAAGATGCCACATCATTCACATTCTGGATATAAAATTAAAGAGACATCATGATATAAATTAAATTAACATTAAATTAATTAAATTAACATCATGATATAAATTAATATATAATTACTCACAAAGAAATAAATGCATACAACCACAAAAATTGATGTGTAGAACAAATTATACCAACAAGTCAAAGCCAAATTGGATGGCAGACAAAGTCCCATGATGAACTTTTGTCAACTCCTCCTCTGTCATCAACTGTTATCCCCCTTAGATACATTAGTACTAATAAATTTGTTTATATTATTCATATGGAATACACCATGAAATTTAACTTTAAATTTTACCTGCATAAAAGATTGGCCATGGTCTTCTCCTTCTTTATGCTCCACTGATGCTTGTGCTTCTACTCTTGTCCCTGACTCCTCAGCTTGAGTTTTGGAGGCCACTACGTCATCTCGTGAATGGAGATCATACTCTGAGGTGTTCAAAGGTGGCTCGCTACTCTCCAAAATAGGACCTAAGCACAACTGATTGCAAAAAATGCAATGATGGGGCACACAAACATGTGTGGACGAGGAGTGTCTAGTAAAATCAAGTGATCCAATATCATCGCCAACATCATGTGGTTGTGCAAACTGAGAAGTTTGTATAATCAAGTGCTTGGTCAAAGAGTGTATTGCACTAAGGCCCTATTGTGTTACATTTGCAACAATGTTTGGGTGTTGAATTAGGGGTGGAGAAGGGATAGCAGGAGGGGGAATATAGGGACCTTGTACTTGTCTCATTGCCCTAGGTCTATCTTGAGGCATTCCCTTACCTACTCCATGGAAATCTCTAAAATAAAAATAATTAACATGGTAGCCCCATGACAAACTTGACATAGAGTTTACGAAGGAAATACAAAGGTACATATAAATTATTGTTGCGTGGTTTATCAAAAACCATCCACCAACGATCCCAAAAATTCTAACTAATGCCCTCATGTGTACACTATTTAATTGAATACTTGGGCTTATGAACATCAACATGCAAGCTAGTTTTAGAATTGACAAAATGTTGGTCTAACATAGCTTTTGTAAAGTCTAACTCTTTCACTTGATCATATGATAAACTGTCAGCATATTCTGCCTTCTTGGTTTCTTGCCATTGCCTAAATGATTCGTGTTGGATTGGCAGGGTTCGAACATGACTAATAATTCCCTCTAGATTCGATGTCATTGTAGACAATCAAGGGTGGCGGCGATACATTTCTACAATCCTACATATTTGATAATGTTTCTTTGAATTTTCTCTTTGATTGTTGGAGGGGGAGGGTTTGGTGGTGGAGGGTTTGGGTTTTCATTTTGTTCATTCATTTTACCTATTTGAAATATAAAACATACCTATTTAGCATAAAAACAAAAAAACTTGCTTGAATATACAAAACAAACAAAAAATGCAAATTTACTAACCTCTTTGGATCAGATATCCGTTCTGGAGCTTTGATATATGTTTTGCGAGAGGTCTGCATTTTTCAAGCCATGAGTTTGCAAAATGCAACCTCTTTTTTTCCCTTTTTATGTTTTCAGAAACAGATATCCATTTTTCTTTACCCAATTCTTTTCATTATTTTTTAGTTTAACATTACAAATTAAATATAACTAGTTTAAATTATATTACACATTAAATATCAATATCAATAGTTTAAATTACATTACACATTAAACTATTAAATATAAATAGTTTAAATTACACATTAAATATAAATATAAATAGTTTAAATTACACATTACACATTATATATAAATAGTTTAAATTACATTACACATTAAATATCAATAGTTTAAATTACTAACTATAGTCAATGTATTCATGTCTTCTTATATAACCACCACTACTACCCATAAGCTTGTGGTAACACATACAACCATCTAACCAATTCTTTCAACTTGTAGTATTGTAGAACATTCTCTTAACATAACCAAGCCTCTAGATTGTTCCACATGAACTTCAAGTCTGCTACAAGTCCACATGCATTATTATTTATGCTTCTACTAGTAGCACAATTAAATATGTAGCTGTGAGTACTTCTTCAAATGACTCATGGTTAAATTTCCATAGCATCATGACACATGTAGACATATCTCCATGCTATATCACAACACCTAAAACTCGCCACATCCTACCACATTACATTTTATCATTGTTCAATAGTTGAACCATATAAATAGAGAGAGGGGGGGTTTCTTGGGGTTAAGGGTTAGGGTTTAGGGGCATTGTTTAGGGTTTATGAGTTTAGCATTGCTCAAGTTTAGGGTTTAAAGAGAGATAAAGAGAGGGGACTAATAGAGATTGGGAGAGATCTAGAGGAGACAGAGGGGAGAGATGGGGAGATAGAGAGTGAGAGACATGTCCAAAGACAAAGAGAGATTGAGAGGTAGAGGGATGATAGAGATAGGGAAATAGAGAGAGATAGGGAGACAAAGGTTTAGGGTTGCTTGGGTTTAGGGGCATTATTTAGGGCTTAGGGTTTATGGTTTTGGGGTTAGGGGTTAAGGTTTAGAGGTTTAGGGTTTAGGGTTTAGAGATATAGAGGACCAATAGGAAGATACAATGTGTATAAAACCCCACCACCAAAGAGATTACAATCTTGTATTAATCTAAATTATAGAGTACATTAACACAACTTCCCCTTTAGTCCAACAAAATTCTGGTAGCATAGCAACATAACCTATAATACCATACAAAATACTATCGTATGCCTCTAATATATAAGTAAATGTAATCCAATTTGTGGTTTCCAATACAATGGACTTGTTGTGTGGTTACACAACACGCCCCATTTTGACTTGACAAAATAGGGACCCAACTTTTTGCTACTTTGGCTTGCGTTGTTTTTCTTCTCTTCGGCGGTTTGGTAAAAGGAAGTCATGCAAGTGATCTTGCATAAGGGAAGTGGGTAAGTCATCATGATGAGGTCAGTTCGTCAAATTTAATATTTCATATCAATAACCTCATGGTTGAAAAGAGTATAAAATTTCATGCAGGTTTGCCTTTTGGATCACCCTGATATTCCTTAGGGAACGAAAGTTATGACAAGTCAAAATCCTGGTCAAACTTGATATTCTAAGGGGGGGTCATATTCCTTAACATCAATCACCTTACGTTAGATCACCCTGACGCCAGTTTATCACTCGATAATCATTTGGTCCGCAAACTCCGGACGTCAATTTTAGGTAATAATTGTATTTGCCCATCAAACAGTGTCATATATTTTGCGGGGGTCATATTTCAAATATCACCTGATATTCTTAATATCACCCGATCCTTCAAATATCACCCTGTCACAAAATATCACCCTAGAGCCAATATGCTGATGATGTCATCCAATCCCGATGAACAAAGAAATCAGGAAATCATCCTGATGGTGACGTCATCATCCTTTTTACCTCGTAGAGGTATTTTTCCAACGATCACCCTTTTAAATAACATGGCGGTGATGTCATCCTGATCTTTCGAAAGGGGTTCACATTCGTTAATATGACTCATCTTCGCTAACATGATGATGACGTCAGCTTATCCCATTCCACAAAGGACCCAATATGACGGTGACATCATCAGTCGGCTTGACATCCGAGGGTCATCTAATTTCCAACATCCGTCATCTTTTCTAATATGACTGATCTTCCCTAACATGACCATGACGTCATCTTATGCGGAGGGTGATATTCCTCAATATCAGGGTCATATTTCTTAACGTCCTGATTTCCTTCAGTATGACCATGACGTCAGCCTTTCACATTTTAACGAAGCTCGTCCATGATGATGACATCATCATCATATCCCAATCTATGAAGAGAGTCATATTAGTTAATATCCCTCATTAACTAATGTGCATACCTAGACCCGATAGTTTTATTCAATGGAATTTAGTGAACAAAAGCGCATGTATTGCATATGAATGATCTTATGCATGTGATATACACAGAGAAATACAAAACTAAAAATGCTTACATATCATATGAAGGGTCACATTACCCTTGGAATACAAAAAAGAGCTACCAGAAGGTGAAACTATTTGCAAAACTTCAGAGAAACTCAAAAAATTAGGAAATTTTTGACCTTCACCTTGGCAGGGTCATAACTCCTAACTATTTTATCAGAATTTAGACTTTTTGGACTCATTGGAAAGATAAACTAATTATCTAGTTTGAGTTGCTCAGTTACTTAGGCTTAACACCAAGTAACCGGTGAAGTCTTGAGGGCCCAATTTCGCTCCGAAGGCCTCTGAAAATGCAATTTACCAAGATGTAGAAAATACCAAAAATCATATTTTTGGTATTTTTATTAAAAATCACTCAAATGATGCTGGACCTGATCAGATATTGAAACTATTTTAGGGCCTGATAGCATGTTTTTCAGTCAACGATAGCCACCCGGACCCTCTCGACCACCTATGGACATTTAAATATGTGAATTTTCATAGATACTTGATATTCATAACTCGACATATATAGGTTTGCACATTCAGAGCCTGATAAAATATAAATGTTTATTTTTCTGCTAGTTATTAAATGATGATGCTTAATTTTTGTCTGTTTGTTGCAGGATGTTGGAGTTGTATGAAGTGGCTGAAAATTGCCAACTGGCAGGCAACATGAATCAGAGCTAGGGGGATATCATCGAATATGTTGTGTGCCAGCTGGAAGGTGGACTGAGTCAAAGATACTGGAATATTCTATGTCAGCTGTACTGGCAGGCACGTGTTGTTCATCTGGACCGTTGATTATTCTAAGAAGGATCCTAATCCTTGGATCATTGTAATTGTTTTCTAGCCTTTGTTCTATAAAAGGGCCAGAACTTGTCCAAATAAAGGGGGAGTCCTATAGAGAGAATATCTGGCAAAATAAGGCCAATTACTGTAGAATTAAGAAGAGATCGGATTACCGAGACTAATGAGGACTGAATTGTTGAAATGTCAAGGTTCTTTCTTCAGATCATTGTAAATATACCTGTTCTAAAGCATACTGAATGGAGATGAAGCTTCAAATTACATCCTGATTTTAACCTTTACGTAATCTTCAAGTTGATTTCTGGATATGTAATGGTGAATGATGTGTTCAAATAGAAGCGCTTTCATTTTATTGTATGTTGTTGTCAACTTTTCTTTTGAAGATTTGCACTGGATCATGCAGATTTGTGGAATATCCTGGTGAAGTATGATTCTAGTTTTCTTCTCTTCATTGTTGTATGGGAACATGTATGTGGATCAGTGATCTCAGTCAAGTAATTTTGGGAATCTCATTCTCTAACCCCTTTTCTCACTTGAATTTCAGTGAATCACTTCCATAACTGCAAATCATGATAAATAATAAGCAAAACAGAGAAATATGCTGACATCCTATAGATAACTAAAAATCCTTAGCATATTTGAGCTAAATGCATGTAATGTTGAAAATATCATGCAAAGAATTGCAAATAATAGTAAAAATCATGCAAATATCAACCTGTAGGCACATTATTTGAGTGAATTCATAGTGCAGAGGTAGAATTGTTGGAGATTTATGCAGAGCAGATATAAATGACAAGATATCTAGAGAAATACTGATGAACTTTATAGAAATTACTGAAGAATGTAAGGCCCCTGAATGATTAACAGCAACACACATGAACCACTGAGTAATGTCAGTAGATTATGAACTAATTAATGGAGACTTGGGATCATGAATTCTTTGAGTTCATCGTATCTTTCAAGATGAGTAAAGGTTGTTGTGTAACTTTTATTCTATGTTTGCTTATGACTAACATCAACATCAACAGGACTCAAATCATGAGCCAAGTAGTCAACATGCAAAAGAGACCTCATGATGTGTGTGGAAGTTACAAGTATCTTTCTAGAAGCTTCAAGACCTTTCTCATGAACTCATTTATGCAACTTCACTAGAGGAAAAAAATAACTCACTAAAGGACAAAATAACAACTCCCTAAGTCCAAAAATGACAACCAACTTCTTACATGTCATCATATATATATATTGTTTCTTACACCTCTTACAATGTCATATATGTTTCTTACACATCTTACAATATCATAAATTTTCATAGATTACTCTTCACTTTGTGCTAAGTTTCCAATCATGCCTTACACATTTGCTTCCCTCCACATTATACCCCTTACAAACATATTCTAAGTCACCTAGAGAATGTATGAACTCGTGTTTAAGTCTAATTTTCCCCTTTTCATGATCCTTGGAGTTGTACACATAATTAATTGACTATTAAATAAATTGCAATAGTCTAAATCAATTGCAAGGTGAATATCATCCCTAGTCCTAATATATCTCATGTGTTCTTAGAAAATCTACATATAATGTAGCATGGACTGGCTTTCTTTAGATTTAACTTATTGTAGGTTCCTCTAGGTAACTATTTTTCTTAAATGTTCCATGACTAACTCACACTTTGAGTAAATATTTACTCTATAATGATTATCTATGTGTAATACATATACGTTGTGCTACTCTCCTCCATCTACTCCTTGACTTGTGCATGAATCTCTCTCATATATCTTGCATAAATTCCTCAACTTCTACACTTTTGCACTTGCCTTTTTTTTACTCCCAAGAAATTTATGACACATTGTGTGAATGTCCCATACACCACTTGGAATAGAACCTTCATTGATGATAAATTCACCAAGTTGTTGTACACAAACTCTACTTGCACCAACATAGAGTTCCACAACCTAATTATTTCCCCTACCACACATCTAAGTATATTTCCAAGACTTTCATTAACAACCTATGTCTATCTATCCATTTGTAGATGATACATAGAGATATAATTGAGATTTGTACCTAATTTATTCCATAGGTTGTGCTAAAACTAGCTATGGAACTTCATGTCATGATCAGATGTTATTCTCCATAGCAAGCCATGCAACCAAAACATCTCCTTGAAGAATAAATCCACTATCCAGAATGTCTCATTCAACTACACACAAGGAATGAAGTGTTACATTTAGGAGAAAATACCACTATGAAGATAGAATCATTGCCCCTCTATGTGCATAGATCCAAGGACAAAATATAGATAGTTCCTCCGACAATCTATTTGGCATGCACAATGGCTTATAAAACCTAATGTTTTATGTAATTATCTTTGTTTTTGGTAGATGGTACCTCTTTCAATGAATATATGTACATCTTTGTTCAAACTTAGCTAGTGATACCTCTACTCCAACATGGATCATGTCTTTTCTAGACATGAAAATATCCTCCAAGTCCACCTTAATATAACTATCTAATGATATTCTCCCTCCTAGAACTCTACAATATGGATAGTTACTAACTCTTGAATAGGTATCCCTCATGCAAATTATTCCTCATATAAGACTATATCTCCCATCTAGGGTTATACTAATGCATTCCATGTATTTGTAAAATATAGATTTTTTGTGTATATATCCTTCATCACCTCCATGCCCACTAAATTAAGCATCATTACATACAATAATTCCTACCTCCTTTTTAAGGCATATATAAGCTTGTTTGGAAAACTAGAACTTAGAATCATATCCATGAAGTATGAGATGCTACATATTGGTGGAAATCCATCTACAATTCCTTCACAAATCACATCTATGAACTCCTCATGTTGGATCACAACTTGTCTCCTCTAAATTGTAGCTCAATCTACTCCTTCTATGCGGGATTGACTACTTGTGCATAGTACTATTTCAAGTCTTCTATCTCCTTGAGAAATTTTCATTTTGATAATAGCAACACCTTGGCCTTCTACATGAACTCTTACTCATCCTTCATGGGAAGTAACTCAAAATTTTCCCATCAGGTTCTTGATGGTGAAGGTGTTCTTGTGCCCCTATGCATAATGCATTGATCATACTACCAAGGATTTCCTAGTAACACATGATAGGCATACATCAAAATCACATCACACCATACCTTATTTACATATCCTTCAAGGTAGAATGTAACTTAATGTTACTGCGTCATCATGAGTTACTATCCCTTTTGTATCCATGAGATTGTATTGTGTGATTTGCATGACTATCTTCATCCCTAACTTATACATAATCTTTATTGATACTAATGTGTTTGTGGTGCATCCATTAATGATTAGATTGCAACACTTTCCTCTAAACTTGCACTTAGTCAGAAGAGACTCTTTCTAAACCATGGTTCATCATCCTTTCATGCAAGTTTCAACAAAACAATGTTCATCATCAAGTTTTCCCTAGCCTATAGGTTTGCACCTTCTACTCTAGAACTCAATGATCTTTCTTCTTTAGCCTACACAACATGCACATGTTTATCTATATGAACTTTTTTATAGTTCCATTTTTATAGTTCATTGTTTATCTATGCACAATGTAAAGAATTAAAAAAACCATTTATAGTTCTAGGAAATAGATATCTGTTTCTGGAAAATGAAAACGGATATCCACTTTGGGACCCACAAAACAGATATCCATTTTGGAATGGATATCCCCTCCAAACGGATATCCATTTTGGTTTGGTATCCACGCCAAAATAGATATTTTTAACATACCTATGAAAGTCAAAGCTAGGAAATTCACTAATTTGGTAAGTAAAGATGCAATTTTTTTTCCATTGCCACTATTTGGCCTGTGATGATCCTACACATACCCTTGTAATATGACTTGGATGGTCAAGTTAACACATGAGAAACTAGGCATCCCATTTGAGGTGGAACTAATATGCCATGTGTTGGCATCTTGAGGTATGTGGAAGGAGTTATTTTGTGAGACGGAATCTATGACATGTAAGAGCCAAGTATAGAGATTCCTATGACAAGTGAAGACAAGTGTTAGAGAGTATCTTTGCATGTGAGAAGGCATCTTGGAGCACCCAAGATTGACTATGACATGTTGTAAGAGGAATATGCTATATTTAGTCTTGTATGTCGGATTCTCTTACAACTTTAAATGTTGTTATGTTGGGCAGATTTTATGACAGTTGTAAGATGCGTAAGAGCATCTATCATAGCCTATTCTTGGTTGGAGCACTCCACATTGGGAAAGTCAAATATTCATGTTATGACGGTTGAATGGAGGTTGCTTGCATGTTGTCCAAGTGTCCCAAGGCATTGGGATTTGACCATGAGGCCAAGTTGGGCGTCCATCTCTAGAAGCTTCCTAAGATGGCCTTGTAAACTCTATATAATGAGGTACTTGATGTTGGAGTTGTATAGTGTTTTTATAGGTACTGTTATGCTACCGAAATTACTCTAGAAATGACATTTGAAGACTCCTGAAAGAACTTGCATTGCAAGTATATTGTAAACACCATTAGTTTTGATAATACATTGTGTAGGTTTTGGAGTGTGAGGTTTTTCACCTGAAAAGGTTTTCCCCATGTACTTCTTGTGTCCCTTGCATTCTATGTGTTGTTGTTTGTTGTTTTATCTCTATGTTACATGCTTAACATAACTATAATTGTAAGGATCTAAAAATTTGCACTACATTCCCCTTATTAGATCAATGTAGGAAGCGTTTCTGCGTACCTTGCTTCCTTTCATAATTTAGTTACATAATTTTTATAAAGTTTGTTTACATTATATATTTATGAATTTTGTTTGAATTTTACATGGTTTATGTATGTATCTTTTATAGGGGCCACATCACTTTCAACTTCATGATTATAATTTTGATAGCATTTTTGGATTTAAATATGTAATATCTTTTGCATCAATATTTCAAATCACACTTAATGATCTATCATAAACTCCATGTTTGTCAATTGCATCATGAATTCATTCACATGACTCTTACTCTTACCCTTCTACACATTATTGATATTATGCCTAGCAAAATCCAATATGTTTATGATAATATTTTTCATGCTACTAATATGGTTTTGCAAGTGTCATCAATGACTTGTGTAAGTTAGATGTGGCTCTACCAAAACATAAAGAAATTGTGAAGCACCATCCTTACCCTATATCTTTGAAGCTTTTTTCTTATTTCATTTATTAGTTTCATTACTTTAACATGCATGAATCACGTCGCTGACATGCATACCAAATTGGGGACAAAATGTAGAGGAGAAAAGTGCATACCTTGCCTTTGAATTTACCCTCTTGTTTTATGTTCACTTTTGGTCATGTCATAAATACATTATCCTTAAATGCTCAAATTACACTATGCAGGATCATGCCACGTGCATCACATTAGATTGTAACACTGTAATGATATTAAGTGAATAGATTTATCTCACATGTGTTGTACCTTGTAGATCACAGGTCAAGTGACACTATATCAAAGAGGTTGTACAATATAATCATCAAGTTGTGAGTTGATAAATGAAGTAAAGGGTGCCCAATGTACCCATTTTAAATATGTAGGTCATGTGAATGTGTATTATGTATTTTTCTAATGTGGTATCATATTTGAGATTTGTGCATGAAGGCAGTGTCTGTATTTTGTTGGGCACAAAAATACTCTGAGGGTGTAATTTCTCAACCCTCTTGCATGTGTTCAGGTGTTTAACATTGATTTGGTTTTTCCATTATGCTCCTCTATGCAAGATTTGGCTATATTTGACAACATTTTGTAGATCTAGGGTAATTTTGTTTCTACATTGCAAATGTATGATATTATGTAGTTCTAGTGCTATGTATCTAGTTTGATTTAGATTTGCAAGCTCATTTTCTAGGAGTTTGCGATAGATTCATATATGTGTGTTGACATGCAATATTTGCATGTTTTATGCATGTTTTGTTGATTTTGGATTATTGGGGAGTCTCCACAGTTTGTAGTTGCTATTTTTAGACCATCCACCTTAAATTGGTCTATTGATTGTTTTAGATCATCATTTCAAGTGTGGTGCATGTGAGGTGTGTTATTAATTGCAAACTGAATCCATCTTCAAATACATGCTTGCGAGGTCACAACCAAAGGCTATGTTTATCAGTGAGTGAGTATTAGTGGTTGAAGTGGCATTATCAGAGTGTGGGTGAGTGTGGACTACATTCATGCATCCTTGAGTGTGCGGAACAACAAAAGGATCACATGAGCTTGCAAGGACAACATTACAATTTTGCAAGCTATGTATGATGCAACCCTTACTTGTGTTGTGTTCATAACAGAGACATGAAAGTGATGTTGATATAGAGGGGTCTCTTGGCATGCAAACAACACAAGAGAAAAGAGCTTTAAGGAGGAGTGGCATATGTATGCTTGCTACTACATAAAGCAAAGGAGAAATAAATTTTAAAAAAGGAGTGCACCCGGGTGTGGGTAGCATAAATTTTATTTGAATCTTGAGTTAATTTTAAAGATCCCATGCATCAAACAAAAATATTCTATCATAAGATTTCAAAGCTTTAAAAACAACAAAAATCTACTTTAAGTTTGAAATATTTTAGATTTTTCATTAAATCTTGTTTAAACTTTTTTAAAGAAAGCCCCCTCCTAGAAAATGGTCATATGGCTTGCAAGAGTCAATGCAAAGTGCTTAATGGTTTAGTCCCTAGTTTCATGGGAACTAAGTGAAGTTTTTATCTCATGATCATGTTTTCAACCCTCAAGGGCTTACCTTGCTTTCTAGAGACTTTCTTGGAGACAAAACCTTTAAAGGGTATAACCTTTGAATTGGAAGGAAATTTTTTAAGTATTTTTCTAAAACTACATGTTTTTTCAAGCTATGCACATTGATGTAGTCAAAATCTAGTTTCAACACATCTAAATTTAAGTTTTATCCTTTTGTTAAGGTACCTTTCAAGTGCTTTTGAGGTGTGATTTTTACAATTTTCTTTTAGTTTTTTATGTATTTAGTTTTTCTTTGTTAGCATGTGTGTTATTCTTGTTGAGTTCTAAAAGGAAAACCCACAAAACTAAAACAAACAATCTTAGATTCTTCTTTCTCATCTCTCTCTTTATTCTTCTAGTAATCTATCATTAGGCTATAAATCTAGGGCAGAGGGAATCACAATGTTAAAGGGTGATTGAGCCTTCTACAAAGTAAAAAATGCCAACTTTACAATTTCCACTTCATGTTATGTACTCGTTTTAGTGTCCTTGACCTTAGCATGTTTTAGGATACATTTAGCTAGTCCTCAACATTAAAACTAATTATCAAGTACACCCAATCCAATATAGTATCTATTTTGACTAATCTCTAATAAAAAATTGTGTCAACCTAGATGCTAATGTAATTGCAGTAGTGACTTGGTCACAACTATGATCATGGTACAACATTTGTGGGCACTTAACCATTTTAAAAAGTTTGAAAGTCAAATTTGGTGACATTTTTTGTATTTTTGAATAGCTACCATGCATTCCAACATCATAATATACTATGTTGAACCTCATTTAGGATTCTCTTGATCTCAAGATTTTTAAAATCTTTGGTAGTAATATTTTGGATTTCTTACAAGATCTATTTGAATTGTAATTTTTGGCTATTCTTCTTGTGAACTTTCCTAAAACTTTATTCTCCCATTGCCAACTTCCCATAAATTCCTCCATGGCTTTTGTAAGTTCCATAACTTCTTTCCAATATCCAAAACCTACAGTCTAACATTCCTATCCATTTCTAGAACCCTCCAAGCAACCTTGTAATTTTATAGAACTCTTCTTTTCCATACACCATGTAGTACAAATCTCCTTAAATGTCATCCACTTCCATGGTCAACCTTGAATCAATGTTGATGCGGAAGTGGCGGATTGCTTGTCTATTCCCTTCCGTCCCGCATCTTAACCACAACTCTTCACTATTTAAAACTTAGACATTAGCTGTGTTACCCCTTCAAATGTTTCTTTTTTTGTTATTTTATTTATTCGTTGCTTTATATGCTTTTTCTAATTTTTAAGTTTAAAATTGCACAGGTTGTTTTATGTTTTCTCTTGGCGCTACTCCTACTCTCGCTACTTTCACTGGTTTTTTGATTTTTTTGCTTATTCTCAATCATTTGTTGTGAAGATTCAAACACTAGATGGTGCTTTCATCACACCTGGGGCATTCATAAGCATTACATAGCTCTATCAACACCATAAATATTGTGCAGGTATACAATTAATAGCTCTGTAGGATTTCATTCATAAAACAAGGAGGGGAAGAATATTGATTTTTTACTATAAATTTGACCTGCACAAAAATAATACATTTTAATGTAATCCATGTTTTGGTTTTCTTGCTTCTCGAGAGTCTCTGTAGGCACAAAGTGTGCCTGAAATCTAAATCAATATCACCAAACCATGGATTCTAGTTTATACATTTGGCATAAATACCATATATGAATTGTTGGACTCTAGAGTATATCCAATTTGCTTTCACATTTAATAATTTTGCAACCAATGTGTCATTGTTTTACATTAGTGCGTGCTTTCTTTCTTTGATTAAAAAAATATGTGGCTTCATTCTCTCATAACCTCATCTTGGAGATTTTTTTAGTTCTAATAGCTCTAAGATGTTACCTCTTTGAAGTATCTCCGTATCAATTCTCCTTACATTAGATCGTGTTGAAAATCATATTCATTGAGCAAGTCCAAACACTTTCTTTGTTATAATTTACTTACAGTTGGGTAAAAAAATATCAAAGATTCTGATTATTAGTTTGCAATTTGAACTTGCACTTAATCAAGCAACACAAATAAAATTGGTGAGGCATGGTTAACTATTGTGAAATATATTTCATAAGTTATTTTTAAGCTTCCTAGTTTTGTGTCATTGCTCTTCTTATCACAACAAAACACTTGTATGTCCTTGCAAGCAAGCATCAAGATTCATTACAAACAACAAGGCCCTTTAGTTTTGGGATTTGTAAAATCAACACATTCAATAATTGCCTTTTATATCAATAGAAACTAGTCTTAAACTATTCAATCCATTCAAAATGTTTTCCATAGATTATTTATAGGATTTACAACATGGTGAATTCCTTATAAGCCAAGGAACTGATAAAATAAAGTTTCTATGAGTAGGTTGCCCAGAACTTGTGGATAGCTATTTGATGGCTCTATTTCATGTTTTAATTTAGGGTTATGGGTATATTTGAATTTATTCTCATGAAGGCATGTTGTTGACTATAGGTAGTCATCTCTCCATTTTGGTAGACAATGTCGTTTGTCAGTACCAGTTAACATGTGAAAGAATATGTTGTTGGATGCTAATAGTTTTGGTATATGTAAACCAATTGATATAAAGATATAATAAATTCATATATATTGTTGGATGCATGCACATTTAAACTACAATTAAAAATTTATTGTACTCTAATTTCAAGGTTTTGTATGATTTTAGATGGAACAAATTATGCACCAAGAGGTCCAACTTAGCATATTAGATGCAACTTTTTTTGTAAAGAGTTATCTTGAAGAAGATCGAGAGGAAAATCAATGCATTTTTGGTAGATGATGCTACAACATAAATTTATGCTATCAGGTAGTTTTTATTTATGTAACTAGTGTATTGTTAATGTTTCCTATATATAATTGATATGTTGATTATAGTTGTATTGTGGCCTTGTAGGGAGGTTTTTTATTGTGAAATATATCTCTGTAGTTGGCATGTTAGGAGTGCATGGTTGAAGAACTTGATAGCCAAGGTGAAGGATGATTTTTCTAGAAGAGAAATGTTTGATATATTGGGATCCATCATGCATCACTCTCTTGATGAGGAGACAACTGTTAGATATGTTTGGTCATTTGTGCATCATTTTCAAGACATGCATAAAAAAATTGTTGACTATTTTCAAGAGTGATGAATCCATAGGGTGGGAATGTGGTCTAGATTTTCTCATACCCTTATGCATGTTGGCCAAGAAATAAATGGTGCAATTGAATCATATCGCTCACATTTGAAGAACCATTTTTTGAAGGCCATTCAACATGCATCACATAGAAGGGAGGATTGGTTGGTTAACCAATTGACCATGGATGTGTACACATATTATTGGTGGATTCAAATTAGTAAAGAATATGGATTTTATAGGAACTTTTCTTTGGAAAAGGTTGAGAATGTGTCTTGGGTGCATGCATTGCAGATTCCTAATGATCATGTGACATTTGATGTCACTAATAGCCATATTGCATGGGTTCAAAGTCAAACAGATCACAAAATTTGTTACCAAGTGTATGGGTCAATGTCAGGTATGTCCATGTGTTCATGCAAGTTTCAACTCAGGGTTACACATGCAAGCATGTAGTCAAAGTGAACATGATGAAGGAAAAGAATGGTGAGATCCATAGAAACAATATTACCCTTGGTGTTGGTGGCATTTCTAGTGTGGGTGCCCAAGTTTATGAAGAGAACATTGATATTGATATATCAGATCATGTTGTGAGTGTCTTCTTGTGAATTTTTTGCATACTTTTTCTACCTTCTCTTTTAATTTAGGTGGTCATTGTTTCCTTACTAATTGTTTCTATGCAAATGGATTAGGATCTAGTGAATGACCTTCCATCTACATTGCATGCACTAGATGACATTGAGGAGGAGAACTAATGTTACTCAAATGTAATGTTCTTTCAAGTACTTATGTTATGTCCATTACTTTTGTGTATATTCTATTAATTCCTTTTACTGGTTAATATTTAGATTCCAAGCCAAGAAGGTGGAGAAGGCATAACAAATTCAAAGATGAGGGTACAAAAGTTGCTTGAAGATTTCTTGCGAAGCACAAATGATGATGGAACAAGAGCGCACAAATGATGATGGAACAAAAGCCTTTTTGGAAAAGGGGTTAAAGACTTGATAGATAGGGGTAGAGGCATGGCACTATCTAATCAAATTAGACTACAAGACCCCATTGTGCAATCATTCAAGCGTGTCATGGATGGTCATGGAACTACACTTCGTAGGGAGAGAGACTTTATTGAAGTGGTGAATAGGAGGGGATGCACAACCATCTCCCAAGTTTTAGCTATGTTTCTTACTCCATCTCATGTAAAGACCAACAAGAAGCATACCTGGCATGATGATTTGGATAGAGCAGAAACACGTGAAAAGGATAGGAGTGAAACATCTTAATTTAGGAGTAATCACCATTAAGATTCATTTTAGATATACTTTTATTATTAATCCTATTTTTTTCCTGAGTCAATGATTATTTCTTTTCCAACTAATGACTCCACATCTTAATGTCTTGATGTCCATATGATTCTTTATATTTGGCTATAATTTTTTTTAATTTTTTAAGAATTTCATTCAATTTACTATTATCATATTTATTATTATATCTAAAAATCATTAGATTAGAGATTGTATTTTAGTTCTTGTAAATGAAAAGTAACAACTTTGCACTAGCCTTTCCTCTCTCCTTATTTTGAAGATAAATGTGTCTAAACATTTGTTTTTGTCAATAATTATCTATCTTTCAATAGGAGTGTACTTTTTCTTTTCAACATTATCAAAGGAATTTGCATATGCATATTGTTTTAATAAATTACATGGCACAACATAACTAATATTTCTTTTGTTATATTTGCATAATTTCAATACAAAAAAAAACATAACTAATATATGTTTTTATACTTATTGAAATATAACCTTTTAATTTATGAAATCTGCCTTAACTTTGATGACAAAAAATCAACTCTGGTATATTATAAAGTTTGGCCATCAATAGTATGTTTGACAATAAAACACAAATAACATTTAAGCTCTAACCCTACCAAAAAAAAGTGTCCATAGGCGTGGTAGTAACTAAACATTATTTTGTATTGTTAATATTTTTAGTATTTATTTTGTAATGAAATGTATCATGTTTCTTTTGGTAAAATTTTAGAGATAAAGTGGCATATCAATATTTTCATATTAAACTAGCGATAATGTTAAATCACCATAAATGACCAAGGATAAAATCAACATAATATTTATTTTATTTCATTATTAACCCTTATTGACAATAGGCGATTTGCTGCCGACGGTCTACAAAACGAAGTTGAAGTAATTAGCCTTCACCAACTTGGCTGGCCTCTCGTTTTCGTCCCTCGTTTCGATCACGCGACCTGCCTTGCACCGCCTTTCTGATAAACAATCACGATTCACGGCGCGCCAAAACAGAAAATGGGGAAAATGCGGTGTATTCTGTTTTCCGTCGCTTTCGGCGCTTCTAATTGAGTTGGAAATAGAGCTCGATGAGTGGTCTCAGGTTGGTAGTAATGGTACGTTTAACAGTACAAATTGGGATTAGCGAGGAGACATGCCTCGATTTTCTTGAACAGGGTGGTGCTCGTTTCTTTAATCTCCTTCACTTTGCCTTTGATGAATCAGGCTATGAAGGGAAACCCTGGTTCACGAAAGACAGATTGATTGAATGTAACATGGAACCGCCAGGAATGTTACCTGGGTCTGGGGCGCCTGACATTCCATTATAGCTCAAACCCTAATACGCAGGGAAGCCCGTATTGGCAAACCATACTAACTACACAGAAGGGAAGCTGGGGATGAGATTAAGGCGGCGGCTGTGGAAAATTATTAACTCTTAGAAAATTAAATATAGTAGGCATGAGTGCTTCTTGGTGCTGGATTATATTTTTGCACTCTTATAAATTAAATATATTAAGAACAATCAATATTAACCAATCAATTTAACTATTAAAAACAAACAAAATTCTGGAGAAGAAACCCATACCTCATTTTATTTAAACATCATCCATTTCAATGATTAAATCACTCACTCAATAAAAATTTTAAATCGTTCATTAAACAGTCCCAAAAAAATACTACTTTTTACTGTTCAACAGTTAACTTTAAATAAATGATTTAAAATTCTTATTGATTTTAAAGTCACACTTTTGATCTGAATTCGGCCGTTTCCAGCCTGTACCCTTGGAGAAAAACCGAGCACCGACAATCTTTTTATTACAGACCCCCTTCCAGTGGAGAAAAATGGCAGCCAGATGTCACATATGGATCATGGAACGATTGTTGTCCTCGAGTTTGGTGCAAAACGGGAGGAGAGGTGATTAGGGTTTGGATATTTAAGGATATAAAGAGATTTGAGGATATACATTATAGGGTTTTAAGATGATTATAAAAAGGGGGAAGAACGAGAGCTCGCATGTGCCAACAATGGCGGAAGAGACACGTGTGAGGGCGCGCCGTTTCGCCGTTAAACGCCACCATTCACTCCCTTACGGATGGCACCAAATTTCTCTTCACCTGGCGCGCTAAAATTCTCGTATACTGTTTTTTTAATTTTAATGTTACTTTTACTTTTCTCAAACATGTCTGCCGAATTTATCTCTTGTTTACCCACTTCCGCTTAGTTTAACTTTAGGGGAAGGAAGAAAAGGACCGATTGGGGAGGTTGCATTTGGTGTTTTGTCCTTTTTGGCTGCTTTTCGTCCATCGAAATACGGGTCCCATTCCCTAATTTCGCACCTCGTTTCGATCACGCGACCTGCCTTGCAAACTTAACTCTACCTTTCCGTACAAGGCGAAATTGCCAAGGGAAACTTTACCTGTCCATTTCACCTCTCGTTTCGATCACGCGACGGCGCTTCTAATTGAGTTGGAAATGAAAAGTTGTTAAGGTTGTGTTAGAACTAGCAGTTGCAAGGATGGAAACAATAAAGTGTGGAATAAAATATAGAAATAAAAATTCATACTGATGCAAAATTATTCAATTCTTATTTTATCAAATGGATTGTAATCTTTACTTCTATTTGTTTGGCTTGTCACATGTAGACAAAGTGGTCTACTTGACCATATTATGAAATATAATTGTAATATTCTTTGTAATCCTATGGCTGTTTCCCATTGTGTTTCTTTAAAATTCTTATAGACCTAATCCTTTTGAGTTTCAATTGTTTTAAACCTAGTTTCACTCCAAAAACTTATGAAACACCATTTTTAGCTCTCTCCCTACCATTTTCAAACCCTCATCTCATTCGTATCAACTTATAAATCTCATCATTCACAATTTTGTAATACCATTAATTTGCAATTACAATACAACATAAATTGTGATTTTATTTTTACATACAAGAATATTATTCTCTTCTTTCTAACATCAATTTACAATCCTCATTCTAAGTTTTCAAGTGCCATGCATATCTGCTAATTACAACATAAATATAATTGTAACCTTTTTACTTCGTCATATATAAATAATAACAATTCATTTCTAAGTAAAATCAAATAGAGTGAAATCCAATTACATTAAAAAGTATTTGTGAATTTACAAATCTATTAACCATCTCACTAAGTAAGGCATGAGAAACAAAATTAGAAATATCTAACCATAAAAGAAACAAAATCTACATCCACTTACATAAAACTACATACCTAATATGGCATGTGTAATTTAATCTCAAATGATCAAGCTAACATAGGCAAAAGATAATACAATTAATCCAAACAAAAGAACTATACAACATGGGCAGAATAGAATGTGAGACCTCCTCTCGTATTTTCTGCTGATCATGAGACTTTCCATTTACTTGTAGTGCTCCTCACCTTTTATTTTTTCCCCATTTTCCACCTCCTACAACTTTTCATTTCATACATATATAGGTGAAAACAATTCAATGAAATGTCCTTGTTATTATAAAACAGATCTTTGACAAATATCCCAAAAATGCGTATAAGCAATGACCTCCATTGCACTCTATGCATCTAATTTTACAAAGCCAAGAGCATGGTCTAGATTGCCAAATTCTTGCAAAATAAAAATTAAAAAAAACTTTCTAGAAACTGAAAATAAAACATTGTCCCTTCATGCACATTATTATATTGCAAGCCTATTTTTTAGATTGCTTCATTTACCCTCACCAACCATCTCCTCAAGAACATTGTCCTTGTTTAAAATGATGGAAACAATTTGCATCTATCACAACAATTTCTCAAGTGCAACAAACTTGGAGATAAATTTTGTAGCTTGTGGTAATCAGCACATACTTGAAAGTTCTTACAACTCTAGTAGTTGTTCTAGGGGGTGTGTTTAACAAGCCAAATGCAACTGCCAACTTTTCACTATGGTGGCAGAGATAATTATTTTTCCTCCTCTTCCACATCATTTAATATATGTCCTGAATCTAGAAAATGCCCTCCTACCTTCATCTCCTAAGCCAATTTCTCCAACTTTGCATAGATCCCGTGTCTACGGATGTGATTTGTCTCCCACACAAGAATTTACCATTTTATGGCACTCAATCCAACTACATCCAAGAATCTTTTTAACTCCTCTATCTTTCATCAATATTCTTAACACTTGTACCTCACCCCACTTGCCCACTTCTGCATAGATGTTTGAGAGAAGAACATAAGTCGCAGCATTTTTAGGATCCAAATAAAAAAGAAACATCACTGTAAATACTCCTAACCCTACATTCATATGTGATCTACATGCACCAGGAAAACACATTCACACAATCACAATAGGTTGAAATGACATCTTAATGATATGGTTTAGAGTGTCCTCAAGATAGCTAGCACAAGTAAGAAGGTCAACCATGCACACATAATGATCATGGTTACTAATTTGATTGAAGTGTGTACATGCCTTGTCCACTAAACCTAAATGGTTGCATGCACATAGAACACAAGCAAAGCTTACAATGTTAGGATATGTTCCAGAGTGCTTCTTTAATTCAAAAATTTTGAGAGCATCCTTGTAAAATCTATTTTGTGCATATCTTGCAATCATTGCATTCCAAGAGATGACATCTCTTTGATCCATTCCATCAAATAGTTCATGTGCCTTATCTATACTGCCACATTTTGCATACATGTCTACAAGAGCATTTCCAACTATAATATCTAACAAAAATCCTCCTTCCATTATGCTGTGATGGATGTCCATACCTTGTTCTAAAGCTCCCATTTTGGCACAAATAGGGAGGATGCTGGTAAAGGTTGTCGAATTTGGATTTACACCTGCTAATTGCATTTGCTTGAAAGTTTCTAAATCCTTTTCAACAAATCCATTTTGTGCATATCCTGCAATCATTGCATTCCATGAGATGACATCTCTTTGAGTCATTCTGCCAAATAGTTCACATGCCTTGCCAATGCTTCCACATTTTGCATACATGTCTACCAAGGCAATTGAAACTACAACATCTGATAAAATTCCTCTATCCATTACTTTTTGATGGATGTCCATACCTTGTTCCAATGCTCCCATTTTGGCACAGGCAGGAAGGATGCTGGCAAAGGTTGTTGAATTTAGCTTTACATCTGCCAACTGCATTTGCTTGAAAGTTTGTAAAGCCTTTTCAACAAATCCATTTTGTGGATATCCAGCAATAATTGCAGTCCAAGAGCATCTCTTTGAGGCATTCTATCAAACAATTCACTTGCCTTGCCCATGCTTCCACATTTTGCATACATGTCTACTAAAGCATTTCCAACTATAATATTTGACAAAAATCCCCCTTCCATTATGCTTTGATGGATGCCCATTCCCTGTTCCAAAGCTTCTATTATGGAATAAGCAGGGAGGACGCTGGCAAAGATTGTGCAGTCTAGCTTTACACCTGCCAATTACAATTGCTTGAAAGTTTTTAGAGCTTTTTCACAAAATCCAATTTGTGTGTATCCTGCAATCATTGCAGTCCATGAGACCACATTTTTTTGAGGCATTATATCAAACAATTCATGGGCCTTGTCCATGGTTCTACATTTTGCATACATGTCTACCAGGGCAGTTGCAACTACAACATTTGACAAAATTCCTTTATCCTTCATGCTTTGATGGATGTCCATACCCTGTTCCAAAGCTCCCATTTTAGCACAGGCAGGGAGGCTGTTGGCAAAGGTTGTGGAGTCTGGCTTTACACCTGCCAATTGCATTTGACTGAAAGTTTCTAAAGTCTTTTTTAAAAGTTCAATTTGTGCATATTGTGCAACCATTGTAGTCCATGAGATCACATTTCTTTGAGGTATTTGGTCAAACAGTTCACGTTCTTTATCTATGTTTCCACATTTTGCATACATGTCTACCAGGGCAGTTGCTGCTACAACATCTAACAAAATTTCTCTATCCTTTATGCTTTGATGGATTCTATGGGTAAAAGCAAGAAGTTGGGTCCACATATAAGGGAAGTGTTGGGCAAAAAAAAATCTTAACACGAACATGCGCCCGAGACTATAACGGGTACCTATTTTATTTTATAGAATGGGTACCCATTTTGTTTTTTAATGTTTTTAGAAACGGGTACCTTTTTTAGAACAAGCACTCGTTCTAAAATGGGTATCCCTTTTGTTTTTTATTATTTTTTAGAATGGGTACCTGTTTTGTTTTTTATTATTTTTTAGAATGGGTACCCGTTTTTAAAACTTTGAATTTCATATATGCATTTTTAGTTTGCTTTTAGGCTCAGGAAAGGCATGGGTAGCTGACCTTGAGCCTTGGACCTACAAGTATTTGTCTAAGTACAGAACAAGAGAAAAGACTAACTTTACCTATATGGCTGACGATTTTTTGTTCTAATTTTTTTACAAAATTAAAACCCATTACAGATGACAGTGTATAGTTTTCAAATATGTAATTTTTTTATTGGACTTGTTTTTCTATTTATTATTTAATTTATGATCAAACTAGTCTAAAAACTTGAAATGACAGGTGTTTGTATTTTTTAATAACTTTTAATTTTTAAAGTTTTTTTAAAAAAATTATGTCATCAATCTACACATCATTCTTTACACAATGAAAAAAAAAAAATTATGATTAGTTTTGCTCAAATTATGTTGGCCGTACACGAGGGGTTTTCAAAAACAACAATTAGGGCCACTAAAAAATTAATTAGAAAAATATTTAGAAAAAAATTATTAAAAAATATCCTCATCAAACTTCACTATACCACACATCTTTCTCGAAAAGGATTTAGAAAAATACTTTTATTTAGGTCAAATTATGTTAGTCGTACACATGCATGGTATGGTAAAAAAAAGTGACTTTTATACAGTGGTTTCTATAAATGCCTATTGAAAATCAATTTGTATCATCTGGGTATTAAAATAAATTACATATTTAGATACTAGACTCTGAGTACTACATTTCATATTACTAATTTTTTTTAAGATTCAATAATTAAGTGCCTCAAATGTTTAGGTCAAATGTGAAAAATTCTGAAAATCAAGGAAAACACTTCCACTTTTTAGCCAAAAAGTGGACCCAACTTCTTGCACTGACCCCTATACCGTTGCAAAGCTCTCATTTTGGCACAGGCTGGGAGGATGGTGGCAAAGGTTGTAGAATTTGGCTTTAGACCTGCCAATTGCAATTGCTTGAAAGTTTTGAAAGCCCTTTCAACAAATCATTTTGTGAATATCCTGCAATCATTGCATTCCATGAGATTACATCTCTTTGACGCATTATCATTGCATTCCATGAGATTACACCTCTTTTAGGCATTCTGTCAAATAGTTCACGAGCTTTTTCTATGCTTCCACATTTTTCATACATGTCTGTACCAAAGTATTTCCAACTATAGTATCAGACAAAAATCCTTGTTTCATTATGCTTTGATGGAGGTCCATACCATGCTCAAATGTTCCCATCTTAGCATAGGCAGGGAGCATGCTGGCAAATGTTGTGGAGCCTGGCTTTACACTTGCCATTTGCATTTGCTTGAAAATTTCTAAAGCTTTTTCAACAAATTAATTTTGTGCATATCCTGCAGCCATTACATTCCATGGAACCATAGTTCTTTGAGACATTTTATCAAACAGTTCACGTGCCTTCTCTATGCTTCCACATTTTGCATACATGTCTACTAGGGCTATTGCAACTACAACATCTGTCAAAATTCCTCTTTTTTGTGTTTTGATGGATGTCCAAACCCTTTTCCAAAATTCCCATTTTAGCACAGTGGGAGTACGCTGACAAATGTGAACTAATCAGGTTGGAGACCTATTTGTTGCATTTGGTGAAATAGTGTGACTGCCTCATGAAGATACCCATATCTTATGTATGTTGCAATAATCATATTCCATGAGATGCTGTCTGGTTCTTTCATTTGGTCAAACACTTTTTGAGAATCCACCAAATTTCCACACTTGACATACATGTAAATAAGTTGGTGATGGAAAAAAAATATGACTAATTAAATTACTTCTAATCTATAGAATAATGATCTTAGATAAACATATTTCTTATTCAGTCATAATCTGTATATCAAATCTCGCAACCTTTTGTTTTGGTATCCTTCCTAACTATTACAAAATAGAAGGTTTGGAACATGGAACAGACTTCCATTAAAACACAATGGAGAGAGAAATATTGGCAGATATAGTAAGTGGCTCTAGCATACATGTACTAAAAATAATACAGGGCAAAAGTTTCAAAACTTTTACGGATGACCATATACAAAATTTTGGATTAACACAAAAAATTTCCCCATTATTTTTTCCTCAATTACACATGTTTAAATTTTGCAATGCAATACATTCCTACTTCTCCTACTGATCATTATTCTTCAAATTCATCCTCAACAACAATGTGAGGATTTTTCAAGGGTTTTACCAAAACCCTAAAAATAGAGACCACAGAGATTCCTCTACACCCGTAAACATTAGAAGCCTTTCAAGGTTGGTGATCTCTATCGATTTCGACTTTTCTACTTCGAAATAATTGTTATTTTATTTTTTATATAGCTTCTTGTTTTGAGTTGTATTTACAACTTATGCATTAGATTTCAATTTTACACCATCTTAATTAGGGTTTCTGAAAAATGCAAACTTGACCACAAAAATGAAAAACCAACGTAGACGTCAGTGACCGTGAAAATGAAAAAAAAATGGGTGACGGAAATAGAAAATCCGGTCTAGCGTGCGACAAATTCCTAACGTCTGACAATTTTTGGGAACAAAAATGTCCCACATATAAGCCTATCAGCTAATTAAGGAATGAAATAAAAACTATTTAGAGAGAGTATGTCAAATTAGATTAGGGGGAGATGCAAATGATTGAAAATTGGGAGGAGGAGGTCTTGAATTATCAAAAATATATTCTAGAAATTATAGTTTTTTTTGCCACAATCAAAGTTGTCCCAAGATAGAAGTTCCTATACCAAGGGCAGACTTCTATCCACTAGACATGTTTGGGTCATTTACATAAGTAGTAGTGTCCTTTATTAGATGATGCTTCAAACCTACAACTTGTCTTTATGAGAAAAATGGGTACTTAGGAGTTGTTTCTAGGATCTACACTAGTTAGATCCCAAGGTTGATTCAATAGTTTTTACATGGAAGCTCAAGGTGTGTGTGAAAAACTAAGTGTAAGTGTGGATGAAGATGATTTGTTCAGTACTCTATGAACATCCTATTAATTTGAAATGTCCATGGCTACTTTGGAGTGTGTAGCTACGAGTGCAAATGCTACTTCTTATGCTCTAAATCAACTTGTCTATGGTGAAAGTTCAAAGTTGTGTCACACTTCAAGTCAACTTATCAACATAAATGAATTTAAAAAATTTCAACTAAAAGTCAATTTTGGTGAAATAGCTAAATTAGATCTAAGCCACAACTTTTCCAACTAGAAGTGTCCGTTAAATATATACATAACATCAATTTGGGGTTAATTTACCAAAAAGAAAAAATTATTTAAAAAAATTGATCTTCTAACAACTCTTACTCATGTAAATATATATATATTTTTAAATCTAAAAATACCCTTTTTGTCGATCTATAAGTGTAGTTTGTAAAAATATTTTTAATATATTTCAAGTATTGTTTATATTTTCTTTTTTATTTTTACTAATCCACCAAAATATAATAAAAAACTAAAAAAAAATGATGCACTAGAGGAGAGATTCCATATCAAGATGATATAATTTGTTTATCCTATTTTGGATAAATAGTTTAGATAAAAAGTGACATCCCATTGAAACAATTGTGCTTTCATTACACTGAACTTCCAAGATTTATTTAAAAGAATATATATTTATAAAAATAGAGAAAAAATTAATCCATTCATTAAAATTTCAAGTTATAAATACCCAAAAAAATCAAAGGAAAAATTTAAAATTTACTATATAAAGAGCTCCATCCCACTTAACCTTGTTTTTTAGCATTTTATCAACAACTAGATTATAGTGTCAATTTTATAAAAAAAACTACCTTCAAATAATTTTTTAATTTTTTTGAAATACAAACATAATACACTAAAAAATGGATGGAGTCCTTGGGATTTTTCCTCTCTCAGATGGTGTTCGACAAAAGCAATAAAGTGAGTCTGATGACAACAGGACAAGCCAGAATAGTCTTGAAATGAGGTGAATGCACAAAGATGAGTCCACTTAAGCTGGAAGTTTTAGACTTAGAAAAAAACCTGAAATCGGGTTAACCAAAATGGGATCTCGCTTTTTATGCTTCGGGGTCCCGAGCCAAAAGTGAGATCCCGTTTTCTAGAAATGGGATCCCATTTTGAGTTTCATAAAAGGTTAATATTTTAACCTTTATGAAATAGGATCCCGTTTCAAAATGGGATCCCATTTCATAAAAGATTAAAATACTAACCTTTTATGAAATGGGATCCCGTTTCTAGAAGGGGATCCCGTTTTATAAATTTTGAATTTTTGACCCACTTTTTGCTATGGGTTTTGGGTCAGAAAAAAGGCTTGGGAACCCAACCCTTGGCTTTGGACCTGGTTTGACCTGCAAGTTGAAGGTCCTGTCAATGTCATAACAAACTAGTGAATTTGGGCATATGTCTGAAGGCCTTTTTTACAGGATTTTTTGATAAAATTAAAACCCATTATACATGAGACAGTGTAGATTCTAAATATGTAATTTTTTTTACAATTGGATTATTTTTTCTATATTTTCAATTAATTTCTAATGAAATAGGTCCACAAATTTGAATTATCAGGGTTTTTTAGTATTTTAATAACTTTTTATTAAAAAAAATTGTAAAAAAAATTATACGAAAACGTACTTCAGACAATTCTTTTCAATTTGAAAAAAAAATTCAAAAAATGATAAGTTTAGGTCATCTTATACATGATGTACACGACAATTTTTTAAAACACCAAAAATGGCCAATAAAAAATTAACAAAAAAAAAATATTCAATACAAAATTACAAAAAAATATGGAAAACGTGCTTTAGTGAGTTACAAATCTTTTTCCAAAAGGATTTAGAAAAATATGATTATTTAGGTCAAAATATGGATGACGTACACATGCATGGTATAGTAAAAAAAAAGTGACTTTTAAACAGTGGTTTTTAGAAACGCCTATTAAAAATCAATTTGTATCATCTGGGTATTAAAAAAAATTACATATTTGGAAACTAGACTCCAAGTACTACATTTCATATTTAGTGACTTTTTTCAAGATTCCACATTTAGGTGCTTCAAATTTTTAGGTCAAATGTGACAAATTCTAAAAATCAGGGAAAACACTTCCACTTTTTGGCCAAAAAGTGGACTCAACTTCTTGCACACACCCAATGGTAAATTAGTAATATTGGTAGGTAATTAAGTATTTGTTGCGGATTTCATGGTGAAAAGAAGGGTTGTCCGTGACTCGCTGACGGACCCTAGAGTCTAGACCCACAACAATTCTCTGTATTCTATATTTGAATGTTTTCAATGTCAACCACCCTGTAAAATATGGTATATTGGGTCTCTTTTATAAACTACAATTTTTCCTTCACAAGTGCACGTCGCATCAAACATACCAAACTTTTCCAAATGATGTATCCTCTCATCCTCTTATAGCATAAAAAATTGTGTTGCAAGCATTCACATGCTTCAATCAAGAATAAAAAGAAAGGGAGCCTAATGGAAGTTGGTCCTAGCAAGAGAACTCATAACCAAACAAAGGAGTAGTTTATGGTAGACCACTTAATTTCTCAAAGAAGAATGGTAGGTTGTCATGGTTCTCAATTCTTTGTCTTCTTCCCATTAGATTTCCTCTCATATGCCTTTGGTTTTTTCTAGCTATAGTATATTGTCATATAGAGGGTATATTCAACTTAAAAATTAAATTGCATATTATATAAAATATATTATATTTGTATTATTTTAATATAGTATTAAATGTTAAAATTATATATTTATAATAAATATATAAATATTAAATTATAAATTAAATATTATAATGTCATACCCACATTTGCATATGGACATGAACTCCTGAACCAACAAATTTTTTCTTTTGAGTCAACATTAACGCATGCTACTATCATGTGTTGCATGATATCCTAATGTGTGCACTCAATTGCATCACATGTGCAACATCACAAAGAGCACACCACACGAGGTGAGGAAGGAGGATTGTGAATATGTGGGTGTAGTGAACTCCTTTTGTACACCTTGCAAAGATGAAGGCAACCTAATGGAGGTTCAACATCACATTATGTGACACCACGAGAAAAAAAAATCATAACATAATTCACTATTAGGTGTTCTAGAAGGAAATAGAAATGACCTTGCCTCCATGATGCAAGGCATAATTATCTAATTTAAACTGCATCCCTAGTCCAACTAATGTTTAACTAACATTAGACCCATTAAATAAACTCTACTAGAAAAACAATAATTAAATTTAACCAATACGATCGATTTGAATCTCAATTTCACCTCATGGCTAGGAAAATAAATTACTATTACACAAAGACTTAAAATTTAGATCTACCATTATAAAGTGTGCAATATTTCAAGGGAAAAATATTTTAAATAATTTAAATGACGGACCACATTTAATAAAAATTAATACCATCTTTCTCATCTCCAACATATTTAAATATCTTAAACAACAAATAAATAATCGATTCCAAAATAAGATAAGTACACATTTAACAAGGGATTCATTGAATTAAAATATAATGACAAATTTTTGTTTTCTATATGGAAGACAAATATTGGGAACTCAATCCACTAAGTAATAATAACCCATAAAACCAAAACACAATAAAATTCCTTTCCACTAAAGTCACCATAAAACCAATTGCATTAAATTTACTTCACAACACACACCTTAATTTATGTACATGAGGGAAGGTTAGCTAAATGAGATTAATCAAATTCTAAACTAAAGTTAAGTACTAACCCTATTGGGGCAACCCAACTAACCCTATGAACAAGTTACAAAAGCACTCATTCCCCTCTCATATCTGACACTTTCAAATTGCAGGGTTTGAAGAGAGGGAGAAAAGAAAGGTAGAAGGCATGCTATGAGGTGAAGAAGAGAAATCACTAAGTTTGTTTGAGTTTTCTCACCTACTTCCTTGTTTTTCTCCCTAAGTATTATTTTGTTATTCTCACCAATTTATTTTGTTGTAATAGTTTACTACTGCTTAATCTCTTTATTTCTATCCCTTTGTTTCTTGACAAAAAATCTCACATATACTTTTTTTTCACAACTAAATATATATGGCTTAAAAATCTATATATACATTACAGAGTGTATATATCTCTGTATATTTCTATATATACCTTGTATATATATATATACAAAGAAGAGATATATATACATAGCATATATATCTATATACATAGTATATATATACTGTACTCATAAATATGAGACCGGGAGTTATATATATGTATATATACACAAAGAAGAGATATATATATATATAGAACATATATATCTAAATACAAAGTATATATACTGTACTCATAAATATGAGACCGAGAGTTATATATATATATATTTATGTATAACTGTAGGGGTAAAAAATAATAATAATAATTGAAAACAAAAAAAAGTAGGCCAGCGGACTCCACATAGGTCGGCGCCATGTGTTTTGCCGAGACCCCCGCAGGGTCCACGACATTCCACAAGGGTCGTGCCCCTATTGGAGGGGAGCGTGAGCTCCTCCCGTTGTAGCACTTTTGCAACGGTGGGGCTTGACCTTGTCATCGCAGTAGGGGCTTCCGCCCCCTAGCCCTTAGGGCTCGAAGACGATGCCTTGCGCCCTAATTTTTATTTATTTTATAAAATACATCACATTTTCAATGACCCTAATGACTTTAATATAACACACACAAATATATATATATAACTTTGTGTGATGTGAGATGATTAGTCAATAGTGAGTTATATATATATATATATATATATATCACACATCACACAAAGTAATATATATAAATAAAATACTATATTCTGTTAAAAAACAGAGATTAAACAATGGATAAAAGAAATATATACATATTGTTTACACTAGCATTGACATATATATATATTTCTTTTATCCATTGTTTTATATATATATATATATATATATATATATATCACTATTGACTAATCATCTCACATCACACAAAGTAATTCAAACTATACCTTTAATAAGTTTTATATATTTTTCCCTCTTTTTTTGTTTCATTGCTTATCCTAATAGTAGCTTAGTAGAGTGTTCAAAGTACAAGCTTTAATAGTTAAGCTATGAGAGTTAAGATTAAACTGTCCATTACACAAAATTTATTTCTTTCATATGAATACTAAATGCATTTATTAAATGGAAAATATATAAGAGTGGGATTAATATCTTCCTTTCTTCTACAATGTACTCAAATCTAATAATATAAAATATCCCAAACTTTAGCATAGTAAGGAAAATGATACATTCCTTTGTCAACCTTTGCTCATTTAAATTGCTAAGATTACAATGACTCATAATACAATATTATGACTTTCAAACTCAATACACTACAATGCTCAACAAGTCATTTTATTAGACATAGACACCATACAAGGCTTTTTACATATTACTTTCCTCATTCCATGAGGGACTAAATAACACATTTACACCCTTCACTCCTTTACAAAATGATTTCTTTTTGAACGAGATTTTCAACTTCAAATAGGAGACTCTCCTCCTTTCTTGATCCATTCTCACAAAACCTGCATACAAAAAATTACATCCAAAGACCAATAGAGATGCTCACCTCCCAATCATTGGCTTGCTCACAAGCCAACCCCAAGCTAGGAGGCCAACTATGGAACCCAAGGTTCACAAAAATATATCACAACATTTTTTTTTAAACAAGGAATAACACAAACTCCCAACCAAGGCTTACACAACACAACCTAGATGCCAAGAAGGAATCCATTGTGGAGGGAGTAGAGTGGAACATCTCTACCTGGGGTAAAAAATGGAACTACTTCACCAAAGATCACATAAATATATTTCCATACTTCTTTAAATCTCCCAAACTTCTAACATATCATTTTCATCACAAATCCACAATTTCTAAACCACCAAATGGCACTCATGCCAACCCAAAATACAAATATGGCACCCATGCTAAATCTCTCTCTCAAGAGAGTGAAAATTTTCCCCATGGAGGTTCACACCTCCCTCAAACCCCTTACATGGGTTGCACTGAACCATTTAGGGAGCCAACCCAAGAACACAACACCCAACCCAATCCACAATCAACAAATCCAACAAAAACATTGAGAAATAAAATGAAGAGGAAGCAACAACACATAGGCTACTATCTCATTTTACATTCTCATACATACATAATTAATCTAGAAAAGAAAATAAACCTACCTCACATAGCTATTCCAAATGATGATGAAAATCTTGGTGAAGTCTTTCCAAGAGCTCCACTAACTTTCTTCTCCAATCTCCCAATCTCTCAACTCAACAAGTGAAAATGAAATGCCAAATTGTTTTCTCCATTTGCAAGGAGGGTATAAGTAATGGATGACATGTCACACCTCTCCAAATGAGAAGGTGCCACATGGAATCCACCTAATCCCTCTCAACCAATCTTCAAACCCCAGGGAGTGATTTGACTCCTCATGGTTCTCACACATGTGTGAGACCTAGGGGAGAGGAGTGTACTTGTACACTCTTCTCCAAATATCTTCCTAGGTTGGGATCCCACATGTGTGAAGCCTTGGGATGAGGTGATACTTGGTCAAACCCTCATCCCCAAACCTAGGAGGATGGAAGGAGATGGTGACAAATCCACAATCTCTCTTCCCAAAACTCACTCACGCCACCTTTTTCTCAAGGAACTTGGGAGTGATCTAAATCACTCAAATTTCAAAATTTCAAAGCCCAAAAGACTCCCAACCCACAGGTACAATGACCTAGGGACTTAAAATCAATAAAATATTCATGAAAAGACTTCTCAAACCCCCTCAAAAGTGACCCCAAATTTTAAATTTCAAAATAAGACACATAAGCCAACAACTCATCACCCATGCCAACTCACATTTACACACAATTTTAAAAACTAAATTAATCATAGTAAATAAATCACATTACACAATATACATTTATAAAAGACTTTAGTCTCCATATAGACTAAGGTCAGGCATCACAGGGAATTCATATAGGTTTCTAGTTGACCTCTGAATTTCCATTAGTCATGGAAGGTACCTACACATCTCAATTGCACACATCAATTTGTCCAATAAGCATATATAGCTGAAGAAAACTAGAATTAAATTCCATTTATAATCATATTCAATGAAAACATCTATACTCTAAATGATAATCAAAATCTGTATGAATATCAATTACATACCAATACAGTTTCAATCATCATTCCATGATATCTCTTAATGTCATCACATATGCATCATAATGATTTATCAACCCATATATCCAATTTCAATTCACCTCAACTTGTTTAATAACATTATAATCCCAAGCTTAATTCAATTTTCAATAAAATCAACTAGGTAATTGAATCATCTCCAGTCAACATATAATTAATCCAAGTCAAGCACACATTCATTATATAAGGCTCAAATGAAGCATAACTACTTCCTAGTTAAATAATCATCCTCATAAACAAATTAACTCAATTACTCAAATCAAAGCATTGTCCATGGTACTCTATCACAAGAAACATAAGTCCCAAAATCAACTAGTCAAGTATATCTAGGTGATTCAACAATAATAGGCTCAATAGTGCCAACAAATATGCTCCATAAGAATGGGCCTCACAGAGTGGAATGATAACCTAGCTATCTCATGAATGCACCATCATAACATACAAAGTAAGTCAACTATGTTAATCAATATAATCCAACACGTGCCATTTAAATTCACCACTCTAATTTAGTCATCTTTGTCTAATATAACTTATCCAAGAGGATCACAAGTCCATACATAATGTCCAAATTCTAGGAGTATCCAACACCATAATAGGACCCCATTGTGCAATTAAACTAGCCACACAAGGGCAGGCCTCACATATAAATATATCTATTATTATATATTTATATAGAATTTTATAAATTTAATATTTATATAGATTTGTTAATTAATTAATTATTTATTTTGTATATAAAAATATTTATTATTATATAATATGTTTTATATAATATAAATATTAAATATAGAAATAATATATTATATATAGAGAGAAATGTTAAAATACAATAAAATACAACAAATTGTATTCTTATAAGTTAAATATAACAATGATAGATAAAAGGCATATAAAATGAGTTTTAAAACATTTGTTGAATTTTGAAAAACAATTAATGTCTAACTTTTTATGAATCAACCCATCTGAATTAAAATAGGAAACATAAAAATAAAAAATAATGACTCCGCCATTTTCTCTTGCCCACATGATGATAGATCTATGGTCATGTGTCCTATTGTAATTAAACCCTAACTTTCATTGCATCAGATTATTTAGTAGGAAAAAAGGAGGGTTTTTCATGAGATTTTTTATGATCAGGATTGTTCACTCATGATGTCCAGTCATCTTGAGCCATAAAATAAACAAAGCCTATTGGCAAGAGACACTTCTTAGAATTGATAGGTGTTGTCATTGATGGCAACTAAGATTGTTCCACACATCCGCAGTGCAATATCTAATCATACCGGAAGTTAGAATGATAATATATCTAAGTCCGGGAGCTTGAAATAGAGCATATAGCAGAGTCCAATATTTTGGCTAGTGGATCTCTCTAGCTAATCATTATGTGTTATGGATCTGAAGAAGTGTAGAGGGACACCAAGACAATTTAAATCCAACTTTTTAGCTTCCAATGATAAAGCGATCAAAAGTTATGAGTATCTGAATACTAGGTCTTGTTATGACAGAATAGTTCAGCAAAGAACAAGTAGACTTATGATAAATCCTTGTGCGGACCTAATAGAAGTGTTTGTTAAGTTGTGTATGAGATATAATGTTAGTGGCCGACATGTATGATGATCTACATGTGTTATTTTTGATACGCATCAATACTAGTGTATGGATCTAGTCGACAGAGCAGAACATTCTTAAAAGGTTCTAAGTGTTGTTGATTGTTGCCAACTGGCAAGTGATTGCAATTCATGATAAGGATATATATAGCTAATGATTGTGAATATTGTGTGTATGTATTGTGATGATGAAGAAATTGTAGGAGCATAAATCTAATATCTGAATGAAGGCAGAATAGAGAGGAGCAAAATAAAGATGAAGTGTACAAAGTCAATATTTGCACTTAACCGAAACTGATCTCTAGCATTGGCAGATGCATCTTACTGGTTCAAAATAATGTAAATCTCTTGTAAACATTTTTGTAGGCAGTGAGCCTCCAAACTTGAGCAGTGAGCTCGGGGCAGTGAGCCTGAATGCATGTGCATTCCCATTTGTAAAATACTTTTAATAGGGTATTAATTTTTGTGGGTTAACCCCCACCATGGTTTTTCCCTTAACCAGGTTTCCACTTCAAAATCTTGGTGTCAATGTGTCATTCATGTTTTCTGCTCATATGCTATTGTCTAATGCCAGAAAGTTTATATCTTTGATTTAATTTTAAGTTTTAAAAGGTTGAATAGAGCAACAACTGATTCACCCCCCCTGTCAGTTGTCCAGACCTATTCCAACAATTGGTATCAGAGCTAAGTTCCTTTGAAAAAGCTTAACAACTTAAGGAAGATATGGGAAAATAGCAGAATGGATGAATATGACCTTCAAGGGTAACTTAATCTTGCCCTAGATGATCTTGAGCAGTCCAAGGCAGAAGTTTAAGAGCTCTAAGACAACCTCAAAAAGGCTAAAGACTTCATTAAAGTTTTAAAAGAAAATTTGAGTAAATCCAATGCAAAAGGAAAGGAGCCACCTCTTCAACTGGGAAAACCTTATGAAGATAAGGCCCTGGCTGAGAAGACAAAGGAATGTGAGAAGTTAACTAAAGAAGTTACTATTCTAAAACATGAGATGGAAACTAGAGTGATGAGACTAACCAAGGAAATTGAAGATAAGAAGAAAGGTGAAGAAGAGTTAAATCAAAATCTAAAAAAGAGTTCTGAAGAATGCTGCAAATTGGATGTGATAGCTAGCCTTCTAGAATCTAATATACAAGAAAGCAGAGACAATGAAAGAGAACTTGAGAGACAGATTATCACACTCAGACATGACCTAGAAATTGCAAATGAGTATAAGGAGAAGTTCAAGATAAGCTCAGCTAAACTTGAAGCACTCATTGAGGGGTAGAAAAAGGATGTTGATAAGCATAATCTTAGGTATGAGAAAGGTGAAAGCTCTAGATCTAGACTGAGAAATTTTTAACCTAGGAATGATAGAAACAGATCTAGAAAACCTCCAGTAAGACAGCCAAATGCTCAAAGATATCCATCAGTTAATGGAAATTGTTTCAACTACAACAAATTTGGTCATAGAGCTACTTAGTGCAGAAGCAGAGTAAATTGAAATGGTCTATCCTTCTCTGGTCAATGCTTCAAATGTAATAGGTATGGTCATAGATCAAATGAATGTAGAAGTATGACAATGACTAATTTCAATAATAGAAGAATTAGAAATTCTTTCAATGGTTACTGCTTTGTTTGCAATGGGTTTGGACATATGGCTAATCAGTGCAGATCAAGAGAAAATTAGGTTTATAAGAAAGGAAATGTTGTATGCTGTAACTACAATAAATCTGGTCATATTGCAAGATTCTCTAGAAGTAAAAATAATAGAAGAAAAGGTCTGGTAAACAGAAAAATGGATGAGTAGAAACAAGATAGAGGCTAAAGGAAAATTGATGTGGATGAGATAGGGAGTGAAATGAACAAGATTTGGATAAAGAAAGATATAATAAACAATGATAATGAGTCTGCACCAGAATCTGATGCTAACAATTCCTCCGGGAATTAAGTCAGAAACTCTAGCTTAGGGGGAGCTGCATAGAACATCAAATTCCCCCAGTCAGTAAGTGGGTGCCTGAATCTGGCACATTAACAAAAAATACTCTAAATTGGTCCAGAACCTATGGAAGGATTTTCGGAAGAAAAAGATGTTGATATATAAGGAACTGTCAAAACAATGTAACTGGATACAATTAGGGCAACACATTTATTGCAAAGGAAAATTAGGTAATGAGAAGATTTAAAAAGTCACTTGATCACTCATTTGAATCACCTTACATTCAAAGTAAACAAGAAGAAGAACTATTGAGCTACAAAGTCCAGAGACTGAGGCAGAGAATGATATCAATTGGCAAGTGATCAACCCTAACACCGTGAAAGAAAAAGATACCTCTCTATAAATCTTTGAAAATGAAATCTGTTTGAAACGGCTAACCCTCATGTTATTGACATTACCGAAAGGCCTCGACCCAAATTCAAGAAGCATCCTCACAAATCAATTCAAGTCGATCCATTAGGTGCTTTTTCATGTGTTTCGTATGGGGTGCTACATGTAGAAGACATTAGGGTTTACATTCATGCAAATATAGATGAGTTTGAAGATTCAAGGTATGTAGATTTGTTTGAAAAACAACTCATGGATGAAAATAAAGAACTTAAACCCGAATATAAGGCTCTACAGGATAAACACTTTGTTCAGGTTATGGGGTTTCTGACATTCAATGAGGATGATTGGGTTCAATACATCTTAAGTCAGATACATGATGAATTCATTTGGTTGTTAAAACTATTCAAGATTACCCGGGATGCTATCATAAATGTAACTAGTTTAAACTCAATCAGAGAATTACCCATGCTGAAACCTGTGAAAAACCAGATAGTAACTGATGCTACCGGAGCTAAGTTCAATAGAAGAGCAATTACCATAAATGATATTATAGAGCCGGATGTCAAATTCGCCTCCATGGTGATTGAATACAAGATTTACCACTCGAGCAGAGAAAATTCTATTTCTAGAACAACCATTTATGTTGCATACAAGATGCTAAAAGAAAATGTTGATTATGACTTGTGTGAACTATTGTAGAATCAATTGATTGAAAATCTGAACAAGATCAAAATGGATAAGAAGAACACCTTCAAGTATGGTATACTGATTTTATGTCTATTCTTTTACTTTATGAATGAGGTACCTGGGGTAAAAGGTGTACATTGGACTAACGATGAGCCAGTTGCCATTCAAATCAAAAATCATCTTCGTAGCATTGGTGATTTCAATGCTCAGAAAATGGCAATATGGGGTTACTTCAAAAAAATTTAGAATATGATGCACTCAAGGGAAAGAATCCCCAATTCAATTGTTGACAAATAAAAAAATGAAATATGCTTCATAGTTGATACTAATAAGTGTTTAATGGAAGCAGTGGAACCCAGAACTATTTGGATCATGCCCATGGGGTATGAAGTAGATGAAAGGATCTTGGATATGTATGCTCAACATCTACTAAGCAAGCCCAAAGACTCAACGGTTGAAAGATTTGGAACTTATGAGGAGCTGAACTTAAAGTTGCGTACTGAGCTCAGAGAACCTAAAACAAATAGGAGAGAAAGAAAAGAAGTTGAGCAACTAGCTGAAAATCTTGGCCTAACAAAGGAACTTGTGAAGAAATTTAGAGAAAGAATAAAAAAGGATAAGAAATAAAAACAAGAAAAGAGATAAACAAGTGATCCAGTGGAACCTTCTTCCACTTCAAGAACTACTAGAAGTTCTACTACTACCTCTGCTCCCTCCAAATCTGCAAAACTGGAAGCAAAATCATCTGGAAAACGTGAGAAAAGGAAGAAAACAAAAGCTTCCTGGACCTATGAAAGCATAAGAGAAGATGAAGTAGATATAGACTTTGACATTGAAATCAAGGAACCAAAAGGCACTAGAAAAAAAGCTGCAAAGTTAACCAAAGAAAATTCCTACGCAAGCAAAAGGACTAGAAAAAAGAAAGACTGAAGAATATGAAGAGTATGTTGAGAAACCCACAATCTCGCTAGAAGATGTGATAAAATCAGTCACTGTGGATGGTAATCTAAAACCCATGATTGAATTCTATGATGAATACAATGATATGGATAAAAGGGTGTTGGAGGAAGCAACGGTCAGATATCTCAACATCTACAACAAGACACTAATTGAGATAACTTCTGAGTTACCACAAAGTCTGGCAAATATCTTGGAATTGAGAAAAGAAAATTTCAAGTGCAAGGATGTGGAAATTAGAGAACATGAGCTGATAAATTTATGTCCTCAAATCTCTCCTGAACAAATAAATATGATACTTAAGGAAGTCAAAGATGATTTTAAAAGCAAAAGGAGAATGAACAAGCGAAATAGTTGAAGAAACTCAAGAGATTCTTTTGAAAGCATTAAAGAAGTATAATTTTCACATAGTCACAAAAGAAGTACTGGATGGTGAAGAGAATATTATTGAGCAACAATCTGAGTTGGGTGGAGCCTCTGTTCTGGAAGTAGAACAAGCAATTCAGGAGGATACAGAAATGTTGGATAAAATATTTGATGCGGAAGATACTCCCAATCCATCTGATACAATAGGGAAAGAGGATGATGTTACTAATTCACATAGCCCTCCTGATTAGATAGCAAGTGATAAACAAACAAGAAAAAGTTCCTTTATAGAGAACACAGAAAAGGATAAAGCAGAGTTAGAAGAAGAAAGAGATAAGAAAGATAAAACAGAAGAAGATGGTGAAAATGTTGAAGCACCTAAAGCAGAGACTGAGACATTAGGAGATCAAAAGGTTGATTCTCAAATGGATGCAAGAGACACTGTAGAAGGTCTTCTTGAAAAAGAAATGATTGAACTTGATGAATTGGGACTACTCCAAGGTCTAGCCAATCCAGATGCTCTCTCTCCAATTCAACTGATGAAGATAGCATCATTCACCCAAGTAAAGGCTAGAGAGAAGATGTTAAAGTTCCACATGGAGGAGAATGAGCTACTGGGACTTACAACTGGAGTTTTGGAGAAATTAATGCCAACCTATCAGAAGAATCAAAATGATTCCCCCTCTGGACATCTAAAGAATCTTGTAAGTTTAGTAAATTCACATTTTGAGTCCTTTGAGAAGTCTATGGAGGTAAAAGTTCAGAAAGAATTCTTAGATAAGAAATTTTGTGAAATAAAGAACCTGATAGGAAATGCTAGAAGAATACTTGGTATTAGCATAAAGGGTATTCAGAATGCTCTAAATGATGGAAGTGATATGTACAAATTATGTCTATCATGGCCCGAAGTTAATAAGGGTATTGAAAACAAGATAAAGGAGCAAGAACAAAATTTGTCAAATCTCTCTCAAAATTTTGATCCCCTATCAGTTTCGCCCATAAGTCAAGAATGTCAATTAATTAACTTGACTGAGGAAATAAAGAAACTTGTCAAAGAGAAAAGCAACATTATGAAAAGAATGTGTGAGCTTTGAGGATTAATTGCCCCTAAGTTAGAGACAATGTATAATGCCTTATTTGAAGCTTAGACTGCAGTTCAAACCAGTGTTCCATCAGATCAATCAAAGGCAGAAGCATACTCATTTGTGTTAAATGGGCACATTTCAATTTTGGATGGAATAAAGAGTACTTGGGCCTCCGAACTTGTGCAAATAAAATCTAGTTTTGCAAACATCCTCAAGTTCATGTGAATGGAACTTAATGGTCACTTGTACATATGCGGCAATGTGTACAGAAATTTTGGAGAGTTTTGATTTGCGGATCCCACCCCTTGCTATTGATGTCAAAGGGGGAGTGAAGGGTAGTGAAAAATGAAGTATTCAGCAAAGGGGGGGCACTAGAATAAGTAAAGTGCACGAATGTATAGATAAAGGGGGAGTTGCACAAAGACACTTAGTCATTTTTCACTAAGTGTTGCCATCAATGCCAAAGGGGGAGATTGTTGGCAAGAGACACTGCTTAGCATTGATAGGTGTTGTCATTGATGGCAACTAATATTGTTCCACACATCCGCAGTGCAGTATCTAATCATACCAAAAGTTAGAATGATAATCTTGTAGGAATCAAGGGCAACACTGAGAGGGGGGGGGTGAATCAGTGTTGTATGAATTTTCAAAACCTTTGTTTCAACTTTCAGAGCTCAAAAGAAAGATACCATTGATTTGTAAAATGCACATGACTGTGAATAAAAAAAAAGAACAGAACTTCATAAGTAAATCAAACACACACAAAGATGATCAATATGAATCATGACACAAGATATGCACGAGTGGAAAACCCTCCAGGGGTAGAAAAACCACTCCAGAACTGCCTCACTGGCTTAAATGAAAAATCTTCTTACAAATGTCTCACTGACATAAGAGGTCTCACTGACCAAGGTCTCACTGACCACAAGCATATTGTGCCTCACTGGCAAACACAATCACTATAAACAAAACATCAAATTTTGTGTGCAAGACATGATTGTTGTTCAATCAAATTTGCACCATTGTATACAACCTTATACCTCCTGTTTGATTTTTAAATCAAGACCATTTTCTTTTACATACTTTTGCAAACAAGCTCCATATACAAACAACACTGCATATCAATCTTGTATTCTATTTCATTCAACAACACTGCGTATCAATCCTGTATTATAATCCATTCAACAACACTGCATATCAATCCTGTATTCTGATATGCTCAACAACACTACTTTACTCTGTATATTTCATCTCTATCTTGCAAGTCATACATTAATGCACCTGAAAATCATTTTTATACAAGTTGAATGTCCTTCCACCTTCCATCTTCTGTATGTTTCATTTCTGTCAAATAAAATACAACTGCCCTTTCTAATTCACAAAAAAATCTTTTCTGCCTACAAAAAATTTTTAAACAAATTTGCATTATCCTCTTTTTCAAAACCTCTTGATCTTCTCTGCAATTTTTATCAAATTGAATGTTTTCAACAATTTATTTTTCAATCTTCCCTTGTATTCTTTCATCTGCCCTGCATAAACAAAAAAGAAAGAAGTCCAAACATCTTCAACAAAATCTAAACAATACTCTGTCTGAGATCCTCTCAACCCCTTCATCTTCTCCTTCACAAGACTCTTCAATCTGCAAAAATGATTCTTCATATTGTACAAAAAGACCTAAAACAAATCACCAATTTATCTTTTTTATTTTGCAAAAACACTTCAAAAATCTTCCAAATATTAGTCTTTATAACTTCCTCTAGAAAAAGAACTTCACAAGAAAAAATTCCCTTTTTACAAGCACAAAAAAAATCTCTTAAAAGACCATTGTCATCTCCATATGAAAATAGAAAAATTCTAATTATAAAGCACTCCATGCTTTATGCTCCTCCTTAAGTCATAAATCGTGTCTTTTGCATTTTATGCTTTCTAAATAAAACTTTCCACCGAAGAAAAGACTTATCCTTTTGTAAAGGAAACTTTCTAAAAAACAAATTTCATAGCACTCAAAAGAAAAACGTTCATAGGAACGTCAAAATGAACTTGGCAGGAGTCGGGCTTCAGTTTTAAACTAGAACCATTAGATTATGTCTTCGCGGCCTTTGAATTTTAAACTTTAACCTTAGATTTAGGTTTTACCACCCGAATGCTTGTTGAAGGACCGAAGCTATAGGTTAAACAAGTAAAGAGGCCGGTCACCATCATGTCATTAGCACCCTTAAGCAAGTCACCTTTAGTGACTTAACCGGTTATAGGAAGTCAACTATAAAACATAATATAAAGTGTATTAAAAGTATGACAGGCAGATAAGGAGGCTTAAAGGATGACTTAAGTTTATGTTCAAGTCTTTGATGCAAAGGACAAACAATTCTCCTTAAAAGTTTATCAGTGATCATTTTCCTTTTTACAAACTCAGACACAATTCTCAGTCACTGTCATTAAAATGACATTAAAGCATGATCAAGATCTAGACTAGGGCATTAACAAATTTGCTAAGAACATACAATTGATAGAACCCTAGCACACTTGGATGCAATACTAATAGCAAAAATATTTTTGTTTGAGACACAAAGAGAATATTTTAGGTCATGATGATACTGTAACACAGGGAGGTTCAAGACAAGAAGACACACGAATATGTATGATGACATTAACGGAATCATGAACACATGAAGACCTTGACATGAGAATATGAAGACATGACTTGTAAAAGACTTGAAAGCCACTGTATATTTCTGCATATGACACAACTGCAATGCCATTGTATATTAGATATCAACTGCAATGACTGTCAACTACAATGTAACGTATATCAAGAGAACATTGATATGTGACCATTGAAACTATGAGCATCAACAAATCGACACAAACTCATCTTTTGATAACCTTTGAATAGCTCCTATCCAGATGACATCCTGAAAGAATCTTTGCAACCTCACTTGGATTTTCACAACTTCAAGACATATAAACTGAATCATCAAATTGAAACTCAAATGATCAATCATGCTTTACCAAATGATCAACCAACTGAGATCTTCTTTGAACAACAACAATGGCAACTCTTGTATGAACACACTTTTGACATCAATGACAACCTATCACCATCAATCTCCCCCTTTGTCATTGATGGAAAAACCATCTGATTGCAATTTTTCTTTCTCCCCCTTTTTGACATCTGATGACAAAGACCAAAAAAAATTTCTCCCCCTGTGAAAATAACTCCACTGAAAGATGTTAAAGCTTGATCATAACATTTACAAACACATTGCATTATGAGGGCTTTGAAGACATAAAACCCTGTTAACTTGTTATCTTCAACCAAAAATTTAGAACCACTTACCAAAAAAAACTTTGATACCACTTGTCTTTCAGAGAATTGAAGGCACAGAATGCAATTTTGCTAAACTTATCATCTGAAGTACAATCAACAACAATTTTTAACCAACATGACAAATCTCCAATGAATCTATTTGCTTCCACTATGATAAACTTCACAAACAAGTCACTACTCATAAATACCATTGGTAAACACTGACAAGACTAACCAACATAACTCAACTCAACTCAGCACTTATCCATTTCCTGAATTAGTCCTGAAGCAACATATCAACCTTCTGAACACTTTCGCAAAGAAATCATAAACATACCAATACTCTTTGATAAACAGATTTGCAGGCAAAAATTATGAAGATTCCTTATCACACAGTTCTCAACACAAGATGCCAAGATGACCATTTTTGATAAGACCTTTACTTGCCTCTGATTTGATGAAATACAAGATTCACCATCAATGTCATAAGAGACTCTAGATTGTCATAGCTTGAAACACATACCTCATACCACTTCAAAACTGGAGGCACACAATTTGCACATACCTTTCTGAGTCATATTAATGAGGAAGATCATTAATGGAACATGTAAAATTATTACTTCAGAAAACTTCTCAATATCTCTTGTTTATCATCTTCTTTTGACACTTGAAAGCTTCAAGATACATGTCATAAAACATAACTCAACAAAGAATAGATATAATCATCAAACTGATTTCCTGATATGAACTACCATCCTGCACTCAAACTGTTCTGACACCTTTTCTGACTCTGACATGACAAAGACTGAAGACCATCTGAACAAAGACTGAAGACCATCTGAACTATCCTCCTGTTCTGCACAAGACACTTTTCACAACATAAGAACTGATCCCTTTTTAACCTTGAAATTCAAATCAGCCCATCAAGACTGCACACCAAGTTCTTCCTGCAACAACACTTTTTTGTAAAACCAAATGCAGAGACAAGAATTTAACTTCTTCCATTTTTCAATCTCCTTAGGCAACATAAGAAAAACATCTATCCAAAATCCTTTGTGAGCACCAACATGATATGAATAGAACAAGATATTCAACATCATCAATCTCTTTAAGGTAATAAATCTTTTAACCACTTAACAACACCTTGCATTCACTGAACATGTCATTGATCATGGACACCTGATACCACTAGAATCACACAATTTTTACATACTACCTTGAAACATATTACTGATGAAAAATATCAAAGAAACATGTGAGATTATCACATCAAGGACACTTCCATATGAGCATCCAGTCCATCAATTTTGCATACCAACTGCATTAACATGCTCTTCCTGCATCACTGATATACACTAAAAAATCAACTTAGTTAGCAACATCTTCAACAACTATCTCACAAGATTGGCGAATATGATAAACATGATAAGATCACCATTAAAAAAAATCTCCTTCCTGAAACTTCTTGGGGACAATTGATAGGACATGAACAACTCCCCCTTAATTCATGCTATCTGTTATGCAACTGATGATGTAACTTGTGCTGGATGCACAAGTTTGGGATTTACCTTCTCATGACTCTGTTTTTGCTTCCACACTTTTACAGGTGCTTTCTTTCTCCAAACTTTTTCAACCTTTTTCTTTTCCCAACCTTTCAAATTAGGTGATGATCTCTTGCAACTGTGTGCTTTATGACCAAGAGAGTTGCAATTTTAACAAATTATGTTGTAATCAAAATCAATTGACTGATAATACCTTCGAGCACTCATTTTAAGCTTCCATGAAGAATCATACACTCTATTCATTTTGTAGTATCTTTGAATATGTCCAACATTATTGCACTTGTAACAAACAATATCAGTATTCCTTGTATTCCTTCTACAAACAACTGATTTGTGTCCAAATTGATTACAAGTATAACAAAAACCATTAAATGAATAGTTATACCTGTACATGTATGATTGTCTAACAGGAGCACTTCTTCTGAAATTTCTTCTTCTTTGATTATGCATTTTGTTTTCAGTGGCAGTATTCAAATCAATCTTCTTTCTGGGAGTCTCTCTGACTTTTGAACATTCTCCTTCTTCAAATCCTAATCCAGTTGTGTCATTATGCTGCTTCTGTTTTCCCAACAACACATGTAACTTGCTTGTGCTTTCTTCAAACTCCTGATACTTCTTAGATAAAGTCTTGAGACTATCATAATCTTTTCTGAGTTTGATAATTTCACCCTCTAGTTTTAGATTCTCACTCCTTCTAACTTCAAGGTCAGATATTGAGACATCAGCTATCCTCTTAGCTTCTTCAATTTCTGTCTTCAATCTAGCAATTAGTTTGTCAGAATCATCAATATATGTCTTTAAACTAATAATCTGACATCTGGCCTCTTCAAGATCTGTAGAAATAATTTCAAGTTTTGAAAGTGCATTGACTTTTGGTTCTCTTTCTTGTTGCAGCTGCAAGTTTAGTTTATGATTCTCTCTTTTATACTTCTTGAGCTCACTCAGAGCATATATAAGCTCTCCTTCCATGTCAATCTCACAATCTTCTTCATCATCATCACTTGTGATGCTGGCTTCTTCTAAATCAGATTGGGATTGAACTTCAACTTCTTCATTTGAAAGTTTCTTTTCATAGTTATTTTCTTTATCATTACCTTGATAAATTCTTATCAGTTCTTTCCAAATATCCTGAGCTGTTTCATACTGCACAACCTTACAAGAAATATCATTAGATAAACTAGATAAAATAACCCTCTTGGCTATATGATTGCATTTAAGAACCTCTTTGTTATTTGCAGAAATACCATTCTCAACAGACATTAAAACATCATATCCTAAGGAGGATAAATACACTTGCATTCTAACATACCAAACTGAAAAATTTGAACCATCAAACTGAGGAACATCTGAAACCTTTTCTTCTAAGACAATATCAGACTTAACATGGAGAACATCTTTATCAACTAAATTTATATCAACATCTGAATTTGATATGGATAATGTCTTTTGTGTCTTCTGACCAGAATGATGCTTAAGATTTCTCATGTTCTTATTTCTCCTGCACTTACCCATTGAACTCCACACACAGGACCTACCCAAGCTGATTAAGCTGTAGAAGGGAAACTGGCTCTGATACCAATTGTAGGAATCAAGGGCAACACTGAGAGGGGGGGTGAATCAGTGTTGTATGAATTTTCAAAACCTTTGTTTCAACTTTCAGAGCTCAAAAGAAAGATACCATTGATTTGTAAAATGAACATGACTGTGAATAAAAAAAAAGAACAGAACTTCATAAGTAAATCAAACACACACAAAGATGATCAATATGAATCATGACACAAGATGTGCACGAGTGGAAAACCCTCCAGGGGTAGAAAAACCACTCCAGAACTGCCTCACTGGCTTAAATGAAAAATCTTCTTACAAATGTCTCATTGACATAAGAGGTCTCACTGACCACAAGCATACTGTGCCTCACTGGCAAACACAATCACTATAAACAAAACATCAAATTTTGTGTGCAAGACATGATTGCTGTTCAATCAGATTTGCACCATTGTATACAACCTTATACCTCCTGTTTGATTTTTAAATCAAGACCATTTTCTTTTACATACTTCTGCAAACAAGCTCCATATACAAACAACACTGCATATCAATCTTGTATTCTATTTCATTCAACAACACTGCGTATCAATCCTGTATTATAATCCATTCAACAACACTGCATATCAATCCTGTATTCTGATATGCTCAACAACACTACTTTACTCTGTATATTTCATCTCTGTCTTGCAAGTCATACATTAATGCACCTGAAAATCATTTTTATACAAGTTGAATGTCCTTCCACCTTCCATCTTCTGTATGTTTCATTTCTGTCAAATAAAATACAACTGCCCTTTCTAATTCACAAAAAAATCTTTTCTGCCTACAAAAAATTTTTAAACAAATTTGCATTATCCTCTTTTTCAAAACCTCTTGATCTTCTCTGCAATTTTTATCAAATTGAATGTTTTCAACAATTTATTTTTCAATCTTCCCTTGTATTCTTTCATCTGCCCTGCATAAACAAAAAAGAAAGAAGTCCAAACATCTTCAACAAAATCTAAACAATACTCTGTCTGAGATCCTCTCAACCCCTTCATCTTCTCCTTCACAAGACTCTTCAATCTGCAAAAATGATTCTTCATATTGTACAAAAAGACCTAAAACAAATCACCAATTTATCTTTTTTATTTTGCAAAAACACTTCAAAAATCTTCCAAATATTAGTCTTTATAACTTCCTCCAGAAAAAGAACTTCACAAGAAAAAATTCCCTTTTTACAAGCACAAAAAAAATCTCCTTAAAAGACCATTGTCATCTCCATATGAAAATAGAAAAATTCTAATTATAAAGCACTCCATGCTTTATGCTCCTCCTTAAGTCATAAATCATGTCTTTTGCATTTTATGCTTTCTAAATAAAACTTTCCACCGAAGAGAAGACTTATCCTTTTGTAAAGGAAACTTTCTAAAAAACAAATTTCATAGCACTCAAAAGGAAAACGTTCATAGGAACGTCAAAATGAACTTGGCAGGAGTCGGGCTTCAGTTTTAAACTAGAACCATTAGATTATGTCTTCGCGGCCTTTGAATTTTAAACTTTAACCTTAGATTTAGGTTTTGCCGCCCGAATGCTTGTTGAAGGACCGAAGCTATAGGTTAAACAAGTAAAGAGGCCGGTCACCATCATGTCATTAGCACCCTTAAGCAAGTCACCTTTAGTGACTTAACCGGTTATAGGAAGTCAACTATAAAACATAATATAAAGTGTATTAAAAGTATGACAGGCAGATAAGGAGGCTTAAAGGATGACTTAAGTTTATGTTCAAGTCTTTGATGCAAAGGACAAACAATTCTCCTTAAAAGTTTATCAGTGATCATTTTCCTTTTTACAAACTCAGACACAATTCTCAGTCACTGTCATTAAAATGACATTAAAGCATGATCAAGATCTAGACTAGGGCATTAACAAATTTGCTAAGAACATACAATTGATAGAACCCTAGCACACTTGGATGCAATACTAATAGCAAAAATATTTTTGTTTGAGACACAAAGAGAATATTTTAGGTCATGATGATACTGTAACACAGGGAGGTTCAAGACAAGAAGACACAAGAATATGTATGATGACATTAACGGAATCATGAACACATGAAGACCTTGACATGAGAATATGAAGACATGACTTGTAAAAGACTTGAAAGCCACTGTATATTTTTGCATATGACACAACTGCAATGCCATTGTATATTAGATATCAACTGCAATGACTGTCAACTACAATGTAACGTATATCAAGAGAACATTGATATGTGACCATTGAAACTATGAGCATCAACAAATCGACACAAACTCATCTTTTGATAACCTTTGAATAGCTCCTATCCAAATGACATCCTGAAAGAATCTTTGCAACCTCACTTGGATTTTCACAACTTCAAGACATATAAACTGAATCATCAAATTGAAACTCAAATGATCAATCATGCTTTACCAAATGATCAACCAACTGAGATCTTCTTTGAACAACAACAATGGCAACTCTTGTATGAACACACTTTTGACATCAATGACAACCTATCACCATCAAATCTATCTAAGTTCGGGAGCCTGAAATAGAGCATATAGCAGAGTCTAATATTTTGGTCAATGGATCTCTCCAGTTAATTATTATGTGTTGTAGATCTGAAGAAGTGTAGAGGGACACCAGGACAATCTAAATCCAAGTTCTTAGCTTCCAGTGATAAAGGGATCAAAAGTTATGAGCATCTGAATATCGGGTCTTGTTATGACAGAACAGTTCAGTAAAGAACAAGCAAATTTATGATAAATCCTTATGCGGACTAATAATATAAGTGTTTTGTTAAGCTGTGTATCAGATATAATGTTAGTGGATGACATGTATGATGATCTACATGTGTTTTTTTTGATACACATCAATACTAGTGTATGGATCTAGCTGATAGAGCAGAACATTCTTAAAAGGTTCTAAGTGTTGTTGATTGTTGTTGACTGGCAAGTGATTGCAATTCATGATAAGGATATATATAGTTGATGATTGTGGATATTGTGTGTGTATGTATTGTGATGATGAAGAAAGTGTAAAAGGAGCAAAAATCTAATGTCTGAATGAAGGCAAAATAGAGAGAAGAACAGAATCAAGATGAAGTGTACAAAGTCAATATTTGTACTTAACTGGAGCTAATCTCTAGCATTGGCAGATGCATCTTACCAGTTCAAAATCTCTATAAATCTCTTGTAAACTTTTTTGTAGGCAATGAGCCTCCAAACTTGAGCAGTGAGCTCGGGGCAGTGAGCCTGAATGCATGTGCATACCCATTTATAAAATACTTTTAACAAGGTATTAATTTTTGTGGGTTAACCCCCACCATGGTTTTTCCCTTAACCAGGTTGCCACATCAAAATCTTGGTGTCAAATGTGTCATTCATGTTTTCTGCTCATATGCTATTGTGTAATGTTAGAAAGTTTATATCTTTGATTTAATTTTAAGTTTTAAAAGGTTGAATAGAGCAACAACTGATTCACCCCCCCTCTCAATCGTTCGAACCTATTCCAACAAAGCCATCAAGGAAAAATCCTTTCACAATGATGGTCTTCACACATACACTTGTAGACATGGATGTTCTTCTCTCTCTCTCTCACTACCCATGTTCAATCTTCTGAATAATGGGCTACTCTTTTACATAAGACATTAGTGGGTGCTTCATTCAGAACAAATCTTCTTTATAGTATTGGTACCTTGTTAGCTTTTTCAAATGGTGTATCCTCTCATCCTCTTATGAGCCCTCTCCTTCCATAGTTTCTCTCTATTTTCTTCATCTCTTTTATCTCTCTCTCCCTCTCGTGTCTATCCCTCTCTCTCCCTCTTTCTCTCTCATTCTCATTTGATATATCTCTCAAGTTATTAGATTTCTTATAGATTAATTTAAATAGTACTATATAGTAATTAAAAATTAAATAATTTTATATTTCTATTTAATAATGTATAATAATAAATGGAACTAAAAATATATATTTTTTATAAATATATATATATATATATAATAAAATAATAAATATATGGGTAAGTGCATGGAGTTGTGGGACCAAAAAGTTACCACATGACACTTTGGTCCCATGCAGGCTATAACGTGACCATGTTATAACGTGCTCACATTATAACTGTCATAAAGGGAAAAAAAATCATTTCATTCATACCCATGGCCAAAAATGTAGTTTGTCAAGGAAAAAATTTGTCAAATAGCACGAGCACATTGAAGGAAGGGCAAATCAAGCAAGTGCTAAGAGTAATCAACATTTTCACGATGCCACCTCGCCAAACCCGCACCCAAAGACATCATGAAGAAAATGTAGAGGGTCTAGTAGCTGAAGAAGGTAGGGTTTGATTAATTTTTGTGAGTTTGAAAAGAATTTTTTACTTTTGCAATGTTTGATTAGTTTGCTATATTGAATTTAAAATCAATGAGGAAGCACAAAACACAAATCTAGCAGAGGAGGGTCAAAACAACCCTAAAAGCCCTCAAAACCGCCCACCTTCACGTCCTCACCATGAAAGAGATACACAGGAAAACTATTTAGGGCAAATAGAAGAAAATAAAAAACATCTTCAAACACTAATTGAAATGTTAAATAATCCAAGTACAAGCACTGATCGTATGAGAGTGCTTGCAAAGTAATTAGAGATGATTATTTATCACACTAAATCGGTGACAAACCAAATCACCAAAATTCATGACTATAGGGAGAGGTGTCGACAATACTATGCTGACAAATTGACTTATGAACAAGTGAAGGACAAAAAATTATAAAATCTGCATTATGTTCACACTTTATCAATCCTAAAACTGGCCAAAGATTAGAAGAGACTTGCAAATGCTTTCATATTCATTGGTGTAGGAACAAAGATATATCCCAAAACTTTTGGGATAGATGGTACATGGTTTTTGACGAGTACCCATGCAACAACAATGAGGTACCACAATATTTCTTGAGGAAACTCCATTGCGAGTTCATCCTCAAGAAGATTCCTAATTATTTTGACATTTGAGAGTTCTAAGGTAGAGGTGGTGGCTCTGCTCGAGATAGCGAGGGGGCACAACAAGACCAAAACTGTGTACCTAGACCCCTAATGAGGCCAACACATGTGTCACTCCCTTCGACTTTAAAGGAGATTGTTGAGGTGGAGACACTACATTCATTGAGTGATCTCATGCAGTCTCTAGCATAGCATGATGATGATCTCACCCAGGCCAATGAGGGTGAGAGTAGTAAGCATCATTTGTCCCTACATCTATGCAGTTCATGTGGGAACCTGTGCGATTACGGGATGCAAGACTCTCGGCAGGATGCTACAATGCAAGGGCAACATCCAGTGATGGACAAATCCATATTGGATGATCTTGTTCTCACAGATGATGTTTTACAGCATACATTTGGTATTGAATCCCAAGTAATTTTTACAAGTTTTATCTTGATTTAATATATTGATATTTGGAATTTGTAATTAATTTTATATAACTATCTATATTATAAGTCAAAATTAATGTATGTAATTATCTGTGCAATGAAATTCCAAGGTCAGAGTCTTCATCCTACCTCTATTAGCCATCCATTGGTAGGTTATGAGAGGAGGTCAAGTCAGCAAGTATGTAATTTATCACATGATCGTAAATATAGTACATATATCAATGACAATTTGATGATTTCAATAGGGAGCTTCACCGGCACCTCCAAGGTTTCCTTGGTCTCCAAGAGCATTGTCATTAAGTTGAAAACAATTGCTTGCAAGGTGATTTGCTGCCGACAGTCTACAAAATGAGTTAATAATTAGCCTTAAGCAAGTTGGCTGGCCTGTCATTTTTGTCCCTCATTTTGATCACGCGACCTACCTTGCACCACCTTTCTGGTAAACAATCACGATTCACAAGGCGCCAAAATAGAAAATGGGTAAAATGCAATGCATTCTATTTTTTGTCACTTTCCATGGATTAAAATGGAAATCACAAGTTCAGCAAGTAGGTTTCTGTTTTCCATCTCTTTCTCCAAGCATTGAAATGGAAATAAAAAGTTAGAGCAAGTAAAAGGTTACCAGTTTCGACCATTGAACTTGTCACAACAGTTTTCTTTGCATAGTATTGCGTGCTCTTTCGTATGACTAATCAATCGCTCAAAATATTGCAAGCTACAAAATAAGTTATTTAATAACAACGGTAGTCCTTGATTTTTCTGGTTTGATTTTTCTAGTGAAATTCATGAATAACACTAATCGCTTTCAACTTGAAATTCATGAATAGCACAAATATCACTTCTGGAATAAAGCAGTTCCCCATATCTTTAAAGGGGCAGAGAGATAAAAAGGTAAAAGAGCATGAAGGTAAAAATAAGTTCTGTAAAAGGAAGAAATAGATGTTCAACTAATTTAGTGTGTAATGTAATTTTTTTTTAAATCTAAAACTTAGTGTAATGACAATAATGAAAATGTTTTGCATTGAATTTAAATTTTAGATAATAAAACGTTGTTAAGGTTGTATTTTTTAAAGGAATGAAATAAAAATTCTTTAGTGAGAGAGTATGTCAAATTAGATTAGGAGGGAGCTACAAATGATTGAAAATTGGGAGGAGGAGGTCTTGAATTATCAAAAATATATTCTACAAATTATAGTGTTTTTTTCCACAATCAAAGATGTCCCAAGATAGAAGTTCCTATACCAAGGGCACACTTTTATCCACTAGACATGTTTGGGTCCTTTACATAAGCGGTAGTGGCCTTTGTTAGATGATGCTTCAAACCTACAACTTGTCTTTATGAGAAAAATGGGTGCTTAGGGGTTGTTCCTAGGATCTACACTAGTTAGATCCCAAGGTTGATTCAATAGCTTTTACATGGAAGCTAAAGATGTGTGAAAAACTAAGTGTAAGTGTCGAAGAAGATGATTTGAAATGTCCATGGCTACTTTGGAGTGTGTAGCTATGAGTACAAATGCTCCTTCCTATGCTCTAAATCAACTTGTCTATGGTGAAAGTTCAAAGTTGTCACACTTCAAGCCAACTTATCAACATATAAATGAATTTAAATATTTTCAACTAAAAGTCAATTTTGGTGAAATAGCTAAATTAGATCTCAGCCACAACTTTTCCAACCAGAACTGTCCATTAAATATATACATAGCATCAATTTGGGGCTAAGTTACCAAGAAAATTAAATTATTAAAAAAATTGATATTCTAACAACTCTTACTAATGTAAATAATTTTTTTTTTAAATCTAAAAATACCCTTTTGTAGATCTATAAGTGTAGTTTGTCAAAAATATATATATTTCAATTATTGTTTATTTTTTCTTTTTTATTTTTACTAATCAACACCAAAATGTAATAAAAACTAAAAAAAATATGATGCACTAGAGGAGAGATTTCATGTCAAGATTCAATATAATTTATTTTTCCTATTTTGGATAAATAGTTTAGACAAAAAGCGACATCCCATCGAAACAATTGTGCTTTCACTACACTTAACTTCCAAGATTTATTTAAAAGAATATATATTTATCAAAATGGAGAAAAAATTAATCCATTCATTAAAGTTTCAAGTTATAAATACCCAAAAAAAATTGAAGGAAAAAAAAGAAATTTACTATATAAAGAGATACATCCCACTTAACCTTATTTTTTAGCATTTTATCAACAACTAGATTATAGTGTCAATTTTATAGAAAAACTACCTTAAAATAATTTTTTATTTTTATTTAAATACAAACATAAAATACACTAAAAAATGGATGGGGTCCTTGGGATTTTTCCTTCACAAATGGTGTTGGATTTTTCCTCTCTCTCAGATAGTGTTCGACAAAAGCAATAAAACATGTCTGATGACAACAGGACAAGCCAAAATAGTCTTGATACAGTAAATTAGTAATATTGGTAGGTAATCAAGTATTTTTTGTGGATTTCATGGCGAAAAGAAGGGTTGTCTGTGACTTGCTGACAGACCCTAGAGTCTAGACCCACAATGATTCTCTGTATTCTATATTTGAATGTTTTCAATGGCAACCACCCTGTAAAATCTAGTATATCAATTGGGTCTCTTTTATAAACTACAATTTTTCCTTCACGGGTGCACATTGCATCAAACATACCAAACTTTTCCAAATGGTGTATCCTCTCATCCTCTTATAGCATAAAACATTGTGTTGCAAGCATTCACATGCTTCAATCAAGAATAAAAAGGAAAGGGAGCCTAATGGAAGTTGGTCCTAGCAAGAGAACACATAACCAAACAAAGGAGGAGTTTATGGTAGACCATTTAATTTCTCAAAGAAGAATGGGAAGTTGTTGTGGTCCTCAATTCTTTGTCTTCTTCCCATTAGGTTTTCTCTCACATGCCTTTGGTTTTTTCTAGCTATAGTATATTGTCATATATAGGGTGTGTTCAACTTAAAAATTAAATTGCATATTATATAAAATATATTATATTTATATTATTTTAATATAGTATTAAATGTTAAAATTATATATTTATATTAAATATATAAATGTTAAAATATAAATTATATATTATAATGGCATGCCCACATTTGCATGTGGACATGAACACCCAAGCCAACAATTTTTTCTTTTGAGTCAACATTAACACATGCTACTCTCATGTGTTGCACGATATCCTAACGTGCACACTCAATTGCATCACATGTGCAACGTCACAGAGAGCACGCCACATGAGGCAAGGAAGAAAGATTGTGAATGGGTAGGTGTAGTGAACCTCCTTTCACACACCCTGCAAAAATGAAGGCAACCTAATGGAGGTTCGACGTCACATTATGTGACACCACGAGAAAAAAAATCATAACATAATTCAGTATTAGGTGTTCTAGAAGGAAATGAAAATGACCCTGCCTCCATGATGCAAGGTCCAACTAATGTTTAACTAACATTAGACCCATCAAGTAAACTCTATTGGAAAAGCAACAAAAATTTAACCAATACGATTGATTTGAATCTCAAATTTACCTCGTGGCTAGGAAAATAAATTACTATTACACAAAGACTTAAAATTTAGATCTACCATTATAAAGTGTGCAGTATTTCAAGGGAAAAATATTTTAAATAATTTAAATGATGGACCACATTTAATAAAAATTAATACCATATTTCTCGTCTCCAACACATTTAGATTTCCTAAATAATAAATAAATATTTGATTCCAAAATAAGATAAATACACATTTAACAAGGGATTCATTGAATTAAAATATAATGACAAATTTTCGTTTTCTATATGGAAGACAAATATTGGGAACTCAATCCACTAATTTGGCCGATAGGCCATTCTATATGTGCACACATCTTGTAACTGCCAAAAATTTGGTGGTCCTATTATTTGGTTGTTCAAAAATTTAAAAAAATTAGTAGTCCAAAAAATAAATAAATTTTTTAAAAATTATTTAAACTGCTACTGCAAACATTTTTTAATTAAACTACAGTTACACTTTAATTAAAAGTCTGAACGTCAAGCCGCAATATATAATCCTCGGAGTATTACAAGTTGCAGCTACAAAAAAGACAGTTACATGCAAAATTACTAAGAATAACTAATTAGGCACTGAAAAATAGCAGAGAAAAAGATTGCATGCAGAAAGCCTGAACAAAGTTTGAAAAAAAACATTAAAAAACTAGTGGTGTTATAATTTATATTTATTTGAAAATCCTCTTCTGTAATCTTATTAAATTTCCATTATTTCTGACATATTCAACATTTTATATTTTTTTAATGATATTATTTTGAGTGGGCATTACTTGAAAACTCATTTATTTCTGAGTAGATTATTTTGAGATAATTATTCATGTTCAGTTTTAAAAGATTAAGAATTAAGAGAAAGTGGAATTTGAGTCGTCGTGAATAGTGGAGCTAATTTTAGATAATGTTAGTGGAGTTAGTGGGTGTTTTGGAAATTTATTGATTTTATTTTAAATGGACATTTCTTTTAAATTTCTTTAAAAGTGTCTTTTAAGAGACAGGGCAGAGGACTCCAGAAAGAAAGAAACTTTGGAGATAAATTCAATGATGTTGTCAAATAAACTGAAGCGGGGAGGAAAATGAGAGAAGGTTTGATGTTTGTTGATTTTAATTGAAGGATTGGTCTGAGAATGAACCCGCTTATCTCATTTAAAAATAGGTTTAGGAGTTTTAAGTTGTCAATGGCAAAGGCCAAGGAGATTGGCTTCACTCTTGTCAAATTGTTTTTGTGAAAGTTTTATCAATTACTTTCATTCTCGTACTGCTTTTGGGGGCTTCTTTTTCAATTTAGATACTCACAAATTTTGCTTCTGTAGATAGTTTTAGGGTTCATGAAGAAGTTGTAGATGTGTTATCTATTTATCCATTAGCATTGCATGCTCTTATTCACTTGGGACATGCCATATCCAGATTTAGATGCAGTGGTAGTTTACTTGAAGACAAATCATGTACCTTGCAATCACATATAATCAGTTCGTTTACCATTGTTTGCATATTTTCTAGTTGTTATGGCATTCTGGTTTACTGGGTAAGAGATCTTGAAAGATCTTTACAATAATCTAAGGCGGCAGAAATAAATGATCTCCTATCATTAGGTTTTTATGGATGTCTCTACCAGTTTTCTTTGACCTCTGTTGATGCAGCTGATGTTAGAGTTGGTGGTTGCCAAATTGAGCTTGCTTATTAGGTTCTAAAATCTTTTCAAAGATTCCTTGATATATTTAACCTACGTTTCAAAACTTTCCATGTAAACTTTCTATATATTTATCGCCCTGTTATATGGTCTTACTTGTTATTTGTTTTGCTTAAAATTTTCAAGGCAGTTACATTGTGTACCTTGCAATCATTGTATTCCAAGACATAACATCTCCTTGAGGTAAACTGCTTTCTGCTAGAACACCATATATGTGCTTCTTCATTGTGTAAGTCTATGTATATAGAGAATTCTATAATGTTGTCAGTATTGTAAGGGTATTATGTTATTTTTATAATATTTCTTGCTATACTAAATGCCAATTCTAGGAGCTAAAAGTTAGATTTAATGCCCATTTATGGGCACTTGATAACAATTAGACAATTTCTTTGTAACGCCACTGTGTGAGTTTTTGTTTGTGTACAGCTAGAACGAGTGGATTATAAGGTTACATATTTTTGCTTGAAATGAATATTGAGACAGGGAAATCCTTTATCATTTGATGTTTATTGGTTGAGTCAAAAATAAAACAATGGTAGTTATGGAGGTATTTTAAAATAGATATTGTTTAGTTTCAAAATATAGATGCTATGTTAGTTGTTACAAAATGTACTTTAGAATTCTTTGAGTTGTGGCTAAAGTAGAATATTTTCCTTAATCTCATTATGTAACCAACAGTTTAGTAATACTTAGAATAGCAGTTGATATTGAAGTGAATTTCTTTAGACTCAAATTTGAGTCTTCTCTGGCAGCTGGACTCAAGTATTCTCTACTATGATTTTCTTAGATTATAATCAAAGTTTAAAACAATGTTTCATTATTACAAAATATCTGTAAATGAATTACTATGTAATATCTAGATCTGATGGATCTTTTTGAATACTTTGTTGACGATGATGTCTTAGATGAGTTGTTTGTTGCATGAATTTGTGAGAATCTAGGCTTTGTACTTTGATTAATCCTTCATTTTTTACTATAATATTTCCTTAAGGAACACTGCTTTATTATTTCTGTTACTATCAGATTGTTTGGACTGGTTTTGATAGATATAAAAGATGGCAGGGGTATTGAGATGGGGTAAGTTTTGAACTATGCACTGTGTTTTGTTCACAATGCTGAGTTTAGTGGTATGTTGTAATTTTATTTTATCCTTGTGTTTCATCTCTACCAACGCGTAACAATCATATTAAAATATGGTTTTGAGGTTTGATTACAGTTTTAACAATCTTAATGTTCATTGAAACTAGAGGTAACAGTCTTGCTAAAGAAATCTTGTTAGTTGTATTTTATCAAAGTTTTACCAGCAAGTTAATTTTGTGTATATTCTTCAATCATGTTGTCCACAAGATTATATCTCTGAGGTTTTATGCCAAACAGTTAACGTACTTTGTCTATGTTTCCACAATTTATATTCATATTTACCAGAGCATTTATAAATTTAAAGTCTTTCCATACAAGCTTCTGTAAGAAAATGAGAGCATCCCAAAACGTATTTCTAAGAATAGTGGTGTCTTCAACAGATTTAAATTTCATTAGAATGCCTCAAAAACACACACAACTATGCCACAAAGCGGAATCAGACATAGTTCATTATAGTTCATTTCCAACATTAACCCTTAGAGGAAAGTACAAGCAACATTAACTAGTTTCAACAGCAAAAATATTAAACATGAAAGACAGAACAAAAAACATAGATTTACGTGGGGAAAACCCTTACAAGTAAAAAACCCCACACTCCAAAAGCCCAAATCGCCATTGTATTATTCAGCAACAGAAAATATAGTTACAATACAAATCTGGCACTAAGCCTTTCATGGAGATTAACATCATGTTCCATCTGGAAGAATAACTGACAGCATAACCCTACACAAAGTTCTCCTTAGTTCTAATCACAACACTCGGGTTAGTCCTTCATACTGTTATCATGCCACAAATAGCATACAATACAAGACATCCCCGAGAGAGAGAGATACTTCCCTCTTCTCTCTCTCAGCCTGAATCCCCTTCACTCAAACTCTATTCTCACTCCTCTCTCTGTCGCACTCCTCTATTACAATGTGTTTAACATGTCACATTACAGAAGAGAACATTTGGTTGAACTACCTCAGACCGTTACAACTTCCAAAAGGTCGACAGTTCATTTTTAACCATTCGCAACCATTCGTATTCATGAGGACTAAATAGTCCCACATGCATCAGGAGACAAACACAACAGTAGTATATATCCACGAACATGCGGTAAGTCTATCTTCGACGCTTTTGCTGCCAACAAACCCAGCCGGTCAATCATCAACAAACCATCAGAGAGACCAAGGCCTTTGGTGTGACTTCATCCTTCTTCACCGACAAAGTTCCTTCTGTCGATGCCAAACTCCATCAAACAAACCAAGCTCATCGGAGTTAGAATTCCACCAAAGGTTGATAGTGTTAGTCCCGCTGATACCAAACCTCCATCGGTAACACACATAACAGTTGGAGTGACATCTTAGAGCTTAGCCGATAGTTCAAGTTAGGCCGAACACCCTTCCATCAGAGAGACACCAACTATCGCGACTACACAAAACTTTGCCGATAGTTACAGTTACACCGATCGGTGTAGCACAGTCGATCGGAGAGAGAACTTAAGACAAGGCTGATAATGATAGTCAAGCCGATGGATAGAACACCATCGGTGAAACATACTCCATCGCTGGAACACAAACAAGTTACGCTGAAGACCCTCATTTTGCCAATAGCACATCGTAAGAACACCACCATCGGGAAGACACAAACGGTCGGACTAACAAACAGATCGCTGAGACAAAGAGCAGCACAAGCCGATGCCTATAATCTGAGTCACAAGTACTCAACATTCTCCCACTTGACGAAGGAATTATAGGAAACCATCAATGCTCCAAGTTACAGAACCAAAGTTGATACCACCTCCACTCCACTGTGCTCACAAGTTACACAGAAGCTCCAACTTCAAAGCTTCCAAAACACAGCCATGAAATCATCCTCCAGAAATAAGATAGAACATCAGCTAGAACAACAATTAGAAAATTGACTGCACCCATCCAACTGAACAAAACCCACGTGACTGAAAATAGTACACACAGTAAATGCTAATCCATCCAATCATCCATACCTTGAAGGTATTCATATCAACAGACTCATGCCACCTACATATACACCCATCAACTCCATGTGTCAACCAGTCAAAAAAGACCAAACACATCCAAGAACTCCCACTGCATGGGTAATGCAGATCTGAAAAAGATCATGGCATACAAAGTCCACCAATAGCATCACATAGAAAGTGTAAACATCATGTAGTACCAAGGAAACATCCACAATGATACGCAACACCTGTAATCAAATAACAACTCCTAACCACCAATCCAGAACTCTCCCAAGTTCTCCACACCCAATAAAGGAAAGAGATAATAGAACTTCCATGTCATCACTCAAGAACATAAGTGAAAACACAAGACCACAAACTAGTGATCACCTCAGTTCCAATCAAACCTCAAACCAATGTAGTGTGAAACAAACCATCCAGGAAGAAAACCAAGACCATAGAGAGTAACTCTGCACATCATATACTTGTAGACTATCCTTCTACATACACCTTTGAATGCCAACTGTTTCAAGTATGATCTCCTTCAAAACACCCCAAAGAGAACAGCATAACAACACCCAAACAAACATTCAATCTCAAGAGATCAAATTCAACCTATGTAATCATGCAACTAACATGGATGTAAGCCTCTCAAACCAAAGAAGATCAAACTAATCCATTTCCCATTTCAGGAAATCAGCCCATAAAACCATCTCCTAACAATTTTCATCAATGAATGATATCTTAAAATCAAATGCACAAGGAGATTAATCATGCTATCCATCTCTCACAATGAATTCTCCATAACCATCTATGAGCAATTCAAGATCCATGTCTATGAAAGAAAGCATAAAACACCTGAGAGAAACAATGGGCGATACCTCTCAAGTAATAAACTGCCGAGTAGACCATGAGTGGGGATAAGAATACTCCTCCAAGATATACAAGCCATTACGACTCCTCCAAGAGCAATCTCCTCATAGGTCTCTGTTGAACTCACGTCCAACTAAGGTGTAGGCTTCTCAGACTTTCTGCTGAAATCTTCATCAAGAGTAACCATCAACAACACTTCTCTCATCTCAAGAGAATTATAGCCTCACCTTATTCTCCATGTACCCATGGGCATCTGCAAATAATCATATCATGCTAAACTCCAAATGCATCACTACACCAACTTGAAGTAATCAAGCAAAAGATCAATGCACCCAACACACAGAGAATCGCCAGACCACTGTCAAAGCTCCAATCATCTGAATCAGGAACTTATCATGACATCATGATCTTACCATCTCCCTTAGGAGATTCCATGCTCTAGATGAACTTAACCATGGTCTCAAGAGCAATGTATCATGCCAAAACTCAAATGCAAAAATCAAGAAAATATCATGACATGAAACAAACCAAACTCTAAACCAACATCACCTGTCAAGAACCACCAACACCTCAGCCAAGGATTTCATGAATCCTCCATGACTCCAAGATGTTACACATCCTCAAATAGTGCCCCTGCAAATGCAAAAGAACCCTTCTGCAACAATAGGATCTAAGAGCTCCTCTTAGTAACATCTGCAACACTAAAGAAGATCATCCATCACTTAGTGATGAATCTACAGTCATTACTAAAGCTCCCATTGAACTGTGGCAACTGAGATTTCCAAGCAACATGACCAAACATCTTCTCATCTAAAAATCTTCCAGGTCCACATATTAACACATCAATAAAAACTAAATGACACCAAGATCTCCAAACCAAGAAAATACATCACTGTCAAAAGCTTACACTGAATTGTGTATCCAAGCTATACATGACATCATGACACACATGCTATAGATTACTGACTATTCAAGTACTTTACACTATCCACCCTTTTATCCCAATGCAATCACACCAATGCACAAGTGACCACAAATAAGGCCAGCTAACAAGTCTGCATAAACATTAAACGATCTTTTGAATATAGACAGTCCACATCCGAGTCATCTCACTGTAGCTTAATAGGTGGCTAGCCCACAAAACTACATAACTCGCAGATCTAATCAATACACCACACAAACTCACTATCGCACTGAAAACTGCAAAATAGAGATCTCAAGAGGTAAATAACCATGTAGACAACATGACAAAAAACACCATATTACTTACAATCTGATTTGCCAAACCAGTCCACAACCTGAGCACCATAGTCAAGGTATCCATAAAAGCATCACCACAAAAATGCTAAGTGACTTATCACGTACCAACACTCCCACAAGATTGCAACTATCTCATTTAGTAACACCCCAAAAAATAGGGTCTAGAAAATAGCTTAATTGCAGCTTCAACAAAATCACAAGTTTTTTTTTCTTTGTCGGTGTAAAACCTGCAAAATCACTATGTTATACAAAAGACCCATGCACATCCATATCCACTTCACATCTGGATGACTCAAAAGTCTACAACATAAACTCCATAACAGTTAAACCAGAATAATGGATCATCATGAATATGCATAACCATATATTTTAAGGAAAAACTATAAAACCCCTCAAATCCAATAAACATGAATATGAGTCATGCAAGTACAAAATATCCATTTAAGAAAACAACAGTTCAAGAGCTTCAGGCCCATTTGTAGACCAATTCCTCAACCACCAACATGCACATGCATCCAAGAGAATCAGGCTATTACAGAAGCTCCCAGATCTTCCAATGATCAACTCCATACCTTTATGCAACTGGGGCAACAAAAATAATGCTTTCCAATACTAGGAACAAATATCTAGCATAAGCACACTTCTCCATGGCTGAGCAAAAACACAAACTTCTCCATATCACAAGGAAGCCTCTCACACAGACACCCGATATGAAAGTTATTGTAGAGACACAACCACAAAGCATAATCCACCCCATGCAATAGGATTATACACTGTCAACTAAGAGCCTCAGGCCACATCATGACCAGCTCTAGTCTCTTCATCGTCACCATCCTTCAAGCACTGCTGAAACAAGAAAACAAGATCGACTGCCAGACTTCACTCAAAACAAGGATCAAACAACAGAGGATTCCTTCAAGTTTCCTCAAGCCTGTCACACTAAGAAATCATCATAGAAGGAATACCCAGACCTTATACACTAGGAACTCTTACATGCAAACACATGCAACACACAAACGTACATATGTGAGCAACAAAGCAGATCCTAGAAGAAGGCTCTGATACCATTTGTAAGGAAATGAGAGCATCTCAGAATGTATTTCTAAGAACAGTGGTGTCTTTGATAGATTTAAATTTCATTAGATTGCCTCAAAAACACGCACAACTATGCCACAAAGCGGAATCAGACATAGCTCATTTCCAACATTAACCCTTAGAGGAAAGTACAAGCAACATTAACCAGTTTCAATAGTAGAAATATTAAACATGAAAGATAGAAAAAAAAACATAGATTTACGTGGGGAAAACCCTTATGGGTAAAAAACCCCACACTCCAAAAGCCCAGATCACCATTGTATTATTCAGCAACAGAAAATACAATTACAATAAAAATCTGGCACTAAGCCTTTCATGGAGATTAACATCTTGTTCCATCTGGAAGAATAACTGACAGCATAACCCTACACAAAGTTCTCCTCAATTCTAATCACAGCACTCAGGTTAGTCCTTCATACTATTATCATGCCACAAATAGCATATAGTACAAGACATCCCCGAGAGAGAGAGATACTTCCCTCTTCTCCCTCTCGGCCTAAATCCCCTTCACCCGAACTCTATTCTCACTCCTCTTTGTCGCACTCCTCTATTACAATGCGTTTAACATGTCACATTACAGAAGAGAACATTCGGTTCAACTACCTTAGACCGTTACAACTTCCAAAAGGTTGACAGTTCATTTTTAATCATTCACAACTGTTCATATTCATGAGGACTAAATAATCCCACATGCATCAATAGACAAATAGAGCAGTAGTATATATCCACGAACATGCGGTAAGTCTATCATCAGCGCTTTTGCCGCTGACGACCCCAGCTGGTCAATCATCAACAAACCATCAAAGAGACCAAGGCCTTTGGTGTGACTTCATCCTTCTTCGCCGACAAAGTTCTTTCTGCTGATGCCAAACTCCATCGGATAGACCAAGCTCATCGGAGTAAGAATTCCACCGAAGGCCGATAGCATTAGTCCCGTCGATACCAAACCTCCATCGGTAACACACATAATAGTCAGAGTGACATCTTAGAGCTTAGCCGATAGTTTAAGTTAGGCCAAACACCTTTCCATCGAAGAGACACCAACTATCGTGACTACACAAAACTTCACCGATAGTTATAGTTACACCGATCGGTGTAGCACAGTCGATCGGAGAGAGAACTTAAGACAAGGCCAACAGTGATAGTCAAGCCGATGGACAGAACACCATCGGTGAAACATACTCCATCACTGGAACACAAAAAATTTATGCCAAAGACCCCATTTCACCGATAGCACATCACAAGAACACCACCATTGGGAAGACACAAACGGTCAGAGTCACAAGCCGATGCCTGTAATTTGAGTCACAAGTACTCAACAGCTTCCATGTTGGCGGATGCAAGGAGCTTGCTAGTAAAGGTTGTGGTATATGGCTTTATGCCTACCCAATTGTATTTGCATAAAATATTCTTGTTGACCTATTTTTCCTCTAGCAGGAGTCAAATAATTCAAGCTGCATCAATCAGGGTGCATATCCCCAATGTAAGCTATGTTTGTGATCTTGAAGTCTGAACCCAAATCTCAAGGTCTGAAGCTTTCCTGAAGAAGCTTACCATGTGAAAGAGCTTGAAAAAATAGGCAGGTTTTCTTTTTACATCACCCTGAAATTTGCTAAAATAAGGAAGTTATGTATGGTCATGATCTGGTCAAAACCTGATCTTCCAGATGGGGTGATATTTTGCACATCGGGTGATATTTTGGACATCGGGTCATATTCCAAACATCGGGTGATATTTGAAATATCACCCCGATCTCCAAATATCACCCCAATCTCCAAATATCACCCCTTCCTCCAAATATCACCCCGATCTCCAAATATCACCCCGATCTCCAAATATCACCCTGATATTTGTAATATCACCCGATCTCCAAATATCACCCCGATATTTGTAATATCACCCCGATATTTGAAATATCACCCTGATCTCCAAATATCACCCCGATATTTGTAATATCACCCCTTCCTCCAAATATCACCCCGATCTCCAAATATCACCCCAATATTTGAAATATCACCCTGATCTCCAAATATCACCCCGATATTTGAAATATCACGCTGATCTCCAAATATCACCCCGATATGATAATGACGCCATCCTGTCACGTTTCAACAATGCCCATCCATGATGGTGACATCACCATCATATCCCTCATAAGGAGGAGTATACAAAGGCCGATTCAAAAAGGTAGGGGCCCGCGTTGTATGTAGATCTAGGTGCATATTCAAGGGGCGATTTTAAAGAGGAGTTTAAGTGCCAAAAGCAGAGGTACATAATCCAGATTTGCATATTTGGCCGAAGGGACATTTCAGCGACCATTTTGGGGTAGATGCAGATATTTCTTACATTCATTGTTGCACAAAGAGGAAGCAGCTCGCATTGATGATCAAAAAATATCTCTCCACTGGCTTGTTTCAGACGCTGCATGCAGTCATGGTCAAGGATAGACACGCAAGCTGCTCACATTTAATACCAAAATATCTTCCACCATTTCAGGGGAGCAAATTGATGATGCAGCAGCTTGCATTGAAGACTAAAAATATCTTCCATCTGCATCAATTCCAGATATTTGACACCATTACTTCGGCAGCTGGGAGGTCCCTTCAGAAATTTTTTGGTGGCAGCTCTCGAATTTTGTAACCGACTTAGGTTAGGTTGAATACTATATAAGCGGAGGCTTATGTTGTAAATAAGGTTGAAAATTTTTTGGCATAGAAGCTCTTCTATACAGAGCTTTTTCTACCACTGTAAACTTGCCTTCCTACTGAATATATGCAAGTTATCATATATTTTTGACTGATTTTCTAGTTCTGTGTGAATCTGGATATGGTTACCTATGAATGTCTTTGTTCCTCTCAATCATATTGCTTCTTGCCTTTGCTAGAATCATCTAATCTGTGTATACATCCTTGCTCTATTCAGTTGTGCTGTGCATTTTTTAGATCTATGAAAGTCTCTTTAAATCTGTCTGGTGCATCACCCTTTTATATTTCAAGTTTTGTTGTTTCATCTTTACTTTAAAGCATTTCTTCTCCCTTTCCCCCCCAAAAAATTTCAATAGTTTTAGGTGATAATTAGGCAAGGAAGCCGGCCTTCTCTGGAGGTCTGATCTCTCTAAGCAAGGTCCCACACTTCGAGATCATTCCCATTGTATCATTGGAATGCTTGGAATCCTTCCAAGCAAGGTGCAATTTCATGTGACAACAGTTTTTGGCACGTCCGGTGGGACCTTACAAATTTTATTGCTAGTTTTGATGTGTAGCCAGTGATTTTCAGACCTGTATGAGGTTAAAACTTGCATATCTAGTGACTCACACTGAGGAAGGGCAAGCAGATCAGTTCTGCTAATGCATTTTTATGAGAAAGATTCAAACTAGGAGTTCAAGTTCATTTGACTATTTGCAGCTGTCACCACCTAGAAGGTAGAGTAGAGTTGTAGTAAGGACTCCAGTTTCTAAAAGGATATAGTCAACTCCACCAAATTTCAGACTAGTTGCCTCTGTAGTCCCTGTAGCAACTCAAGCAAATCTACCCCCAGCTGTTCAGATGGCAAGAAATCAACCATTCGTGACTTTTGATGGGGGCAGCCCTTTAAACTTAACAGTACATGATGTTATACCCATGGCAGCTTTGAAGAGTCTGCCATATTTTATAGGGGAAAATCAAACTACCCCTATTGAGCACATTAGAGACATAGCATCTCTGTGTGGTGTACATCATGTCACTCAGGAGAATGTAGCCATCAAGCTGCTGGCTGCCTCATTCAAAGGGAAGGCATTGCAATGGTTCAAGAGCCTACCAGTGCAGACTATAGAAACCTGGGATGATCTAGGAGAGAAATTGAACAAACAGTTCCAAGATAAATTAGATAATCTATCATTGGTTGAGCAGATGACCACCATAAAGAGAGCTCCCCACGAGCAAATGATGGATTTCAACTTCAGGTTTTAGAAGACATGGGATAGAATTCCTGCCATGGTAAGGCCTCCAGCTGAATATGCATTCTTGTATTTTTTGAAAGCCCTGAATAGTGATATCTCAGTAATGATTCAATCATAATAGGTACTAGTTTACCTGATGCTTATGAAATAGCTATTAGGGTAGAGAATAATCTAATTCAAGCCAGAAAAATAGCACCTAGACCACCAGTGCCCATCTTTCCTAAGATTCAGGCTTCAATGCCATTGCCAATCCCATATTTTGCCCCTTTACCTATAGTAGCAGCTGTTGGTGATATTTTATGTTCAGGGTTTTGCTGCATGGCACCTTCCCTAAGTATCCAAAAAATGTTCTAAGTGTTGGACCTCCTCAGCATTTTTCAGCTGCATCATCATATTTTCTTTGAGGAGGAGATCATCATCATCATATTGTCTTCGATGATGGTCAGCATCATCATGTTTTCTGTCGACTTGTTTTTCATCAGGATCATCATATTTCAATATCGGGTGATGTTTGGATATCATCCCGATCCTGCTGATGAGCTACAGTGTGCCCTGATTTGCTTGCGGGGGTGATTTTTCAAGTATCTGGTGATTTTCCAAATATCACCTTGCCCTTTTATGATGATGATGTCACCCCGATCTTCTGAAGGGGTTATTTTCTGAGTTGTTCGACCCGACTTGTTTTTTCTTAAGGGTCGTCATCATCATCATCATATTTCCAGTTATCGCCGTGTTGCTTGCGAGGGTCATCATATTTTCTGCCTGCATGATCTTTGGCGGGGTGATATTTTAACATCGGGTGATCTTTGTTAAGATCATCTTGATGATGTTGCTGTAAAGTTCTAAGTGTGACCCGATATTCATCGTGGTCATCATATTTTAAACGTCAGGATGATCTTAGTCAATATCATCCTGATGTTGTTGTATCACTTCATGTTCGTTGTTTTATCATCTTGATAATGCTGACGTCATTCTTACGTCAGGGTGATATTTCAAGCGACATGATATCATGCTGCTGAAGGATAATGATGATGAAGTCTTATACTAGTGTCGTCAGGAGCAAAAGCACCGACATCATATATGCTCGTGGCCTAGTATATAAAGTGTTAAAGAGGTCACCGCGGGGTGCATGTGGGATAATTGGTATCCTGCATATTTTCAAATATCATAACGATGTATCTTGGCGGGAAGTGGTTGCGATCAACTGTTTGACATTTTCCCGAGGCCGCGGGTTGGTGCGCCATTAATGGCGAAGGTTGCAGAGGTATGGATGGATCTGGTACCCGATTGAAGGTGTACATCAACGGACAGTGGCGCAGGGCTCGAGGTTTCTTCCTGTCTCCTCCCCTACCTACTGCATTCATGTTTGGGCGCTAATCTGGTAATGCGTTGAGCGCCATTTTTCTGATACTGTGTATCTGGCGGGATTTTTGGTCAACCATGTAATTAATTGCTGTGGTACACTACCTGGCTGTTATAAGCAGGAAGTGTTACTCATAAATGGTTGTTGAAAGTTGAAGATTTTTGGCTCTATAATTCAAAACAAGCTGATCTGGCTACTCTGTACAGCTAAACCTGTGAGTCTATGTATCTCTTGTTGTATGTTTTGGCACGAACCCACTGATTTCATGATTAATCTTATATGAGAAATGCTATCTTAGCATGTGTTTTGTTAATTCTGTCTCCAGTATTGCATGTATTCTTCTTCTGAATCTGGATATTTGGGTAATGTTTAGATTCTAGAGCATAGAATTCCTACGTTGAATGTCTGATCTTTTAACTTCTGCTCAAGGGGTAGATTAAACTGTTTTCAGGTTGAACATTGGGAAGGGTATACTGCAGTAGGGATGCCATAAGTAGAGATAACTTAACACTCTGTATTGGGAGATATCTGTAAGGCAGGTATCACATATATCCCCCTGAAATCCAGTTTTAGTTGTTCATGCTGATCATTCACAGGTGTATGTCTACTAACTCCAGGCCCTGGATAGGCACCAATCTTGCTGTGTGTTTGTGTTACAACCATATCCAGCTTTGCATCCAAACTTAAAATCCAAATCAAAATCTAAAACAATCTTTAGGACATTAGAATTAGTTTTAGGATCCTCAGTCCTCTGTCTACAACTGCAAATAGGCCCAAAGCTAGCCCCTTTGCTCTTATCTCTCAGTTTTGGTCTACTTATAGGAGGACTTATCTGCTTTCTATCAGCATCCCAGCCTTGTATGCATATCCTCATGGATGTTGAGTAGGGAATACCCCCCTAGGTCTTGCAGAGCCTAAAGAAGAAGAGGAGATAAAATACAGAGTCTATCTCCTACACTGTTGACCCCTGGCCCAGAGATCCTGTTGATCACTGATGGCTACCTTGTAGGGAAATCTGGGAATAAGCATCCAGTCTGGGAAAAAACCAACAGAAATTGGCGACTCCGCTGGGGATTGAGAAGTAAAAGTACTATCTACTCATCTCCAGTAATATATCTGTGACCCATCCGAGTCACCAACAGAAATTCGCGACTCTGCTGGGGACGGTGATTTGAAAATTATTATTTTTGTCCTCCCTGGTGAAATATCTTTGTAACCCATCTGAGTCACCAACAGAAATTGGCGACTCCGCTGGGGAATTTGTGAATGAACCCTGGTTTACAAAAGAAAATAGTTCCTAGTAATAGGTGGCGACTCCGAAGTAATCTCCCAACCGATCAAAGTAAAATTTATATGCAGGGGAGAAGATCCCAACAAAATCCTTTATTTGAAGAGTTACCAGTAACAAGAAGAATGATGTACAGAAGAAAGGGAGCTGTCTCAGTTAGTCATGAGGGTTCCTCCAGAAAAAATAATGATGTGCAAGATAACCCTAGGCCATCAGGACAGCATGAGCCCTACTTTTCAAATGCAGAAGCTGATATTTAGGGTGCATATGAGAGGCAACAGGGAGGTAACATGAGAATGAGGTCAGAGGTGTTCCAGGAACGCCCATTTCTAGACCCTAGTGAAAGGTTTGAAGAGGCCGAGTCTCTGAGGGATGATGAAGATGATGATCAGAATATGGTAAAACCATCCTCCTCTAGGCCCAGTGAGGAAGAACTAGCTGATGAAATTAGGAGCTTAAGGGCCGAGTTTGAATATCAACAGGCAATATCAATCAGAGATGACTTAAGGAAGAAAGTGCAAGCTTTGAGGACTGCCCAGAATAATTCAATTCCTACCCTTGAGAATGCAAATGTGCAGAGACATCAACAGAGAAATGAAGTGCAACATCAGCATAATGATGAGAGACAAAATGTGAATGATGGTAGGATACCACTGAACAATGTAAGAAACCAGAATGCAAATAGAAATATTAATGTTAATCAGTTAAACAGACAGCCAATGCAGCTAGATAGATTCAGACAGCTGGTATTTGATGGTATTCCTGGGTATCCTAACCCCATTGATAAGCATCTGAGGCTGCAAGTGCCTAAATTTTCAGGAAACAACACTGTGTCAGGAGAAGATCATCTAAAAGCCTTTCAAAATGTCATGGATAACTTTGAGGTTGAACATGAGGATGTTTTCATGAAGTCATTCATGCAATCCTTAATAGATGAGGCAAGAGAATGGTACAAGAATCTGCCTGACCAGAGTATTTCATCATGGGATGATTTTAAAAGGATGTTCAAGGAGCAATATGGTGACAAAACTGACCCTAGCTTTTTTGTAAATGAGTTCACCAGTATCACTAAAGGGTCAAATGAGCAGGTTGCAGATTTTAATGCAAGATTTACTAAAGTGTTAAACAAATTGCCACATCACATGAGGCCAAATGAACCAATGTGCATAATATTGTATATCAATGCCTTTGATGCAAAAACTGCATATGGATTAAGAGATAAAGGTCCTGCTACTCTCAGGGATGCTTTCAGAATTGCAGTGAATATTGAAAACAACAGGAAAGCATCGGGCAAGACAAATAGAAGGGATGATATAAAAATTTTGCAGAATCCAAACAAGCCTCAGAACACTCAGGGTAATACATCTGCCCCTGAAGATAAGATAGACAAATTTACAAATGTTGTTAAGGACCTAAGCTATAGATTAGCTAGAAGTGAAAAAGGGATAGGTCCTGATAGGCAAGTCTATCAAAGGTAGGAAAAGAGGCCATCATTGCATGATATGCCTTATAATACCAATTGGCATGATGGTAAACCTATATTCCCGCGCAACAACACAAATCAAAGAGCTCAACATGTCAAAGAAACTCCTGATCCTTTAAAGAAAGCTGTAAATATTGTTGATGATGCTCCATGGTGTATGATTTGCCAGATGCCACATTCACAGTTACAGTGTATGATTGCTCAATCCTTGTGTGATAATATTACATCTTGTAATGAATGCAATGAGCCACATTATGTGCAAGATGATGATGTAAATATGATGTCCATAAGCAATGGATACACTCTTTATGATGCTGATGAGAGTACAAATGATGGAACTCAGGGCTGCCAACAGTTCCCATATAATGAAGATGATGAAGTTAACTATGCCTATGCTCAGAACTCACACAATTTTCTGAGTAACTTACAACAACCTTCTGATGAGGAAATTAGAGCCTTCACAGCTGCAGCAGTTGCTCAAGTCAAGAGCAACTACAATCTCAGAGGTAAAAATCAAGTAAGCAGCCCACATCAGCCAGAAGATATTTCTGCAGGTCAGCTAGTGCATGGTCATAAAGGAATTGAACCACAAAAAAGGCAGTGGGTAAATAATAAACAGAATTTTAGACATAGAACAGGTCATGAATCTCAAGGACCAGAAAACAAAATCCCTCAGGATGAAGATCAAAGTAAAGGTTCCCTAGACAAGAATGATGATCAGGGAACTATGAAAGTAAGAGCTAAATCAGCTCAGGATAAAAACAAGATTGTGGAGCAAGCTACAACTGTTATACAAAATTATGCTCCATTTGATATAGCTCAGGTCCTCTCTCAGGTAAAAGTCTCTGTTCCACTTATGGAACTGATGAAAGTGGAAGAAATCAAGAGTAGGACAATATCCCTAATCTTAGGGGTACCTTTTCAAGCTAAACAAAATGTTCAGACCCAGGGTGAGAAACATGTCATGTGTAATGAAGAAGATGAAGCTCCTGAAGTCTATTTAGGAGTGACTATGACAAAGTGTCCTTCACAAGTGGAACCATTTTATGTATCCCTGGTTATAAATGGAAAAATAATCAGAAATTGTATGCTTGACTCTGGAGCATCTACAAATGTCATGCCTTTGGCCATCATGCAACAGGCTAGATTGAAAATTGATAAGGCATGTGGAAAATGCTATGCTATGGATGCCAGAGAGGTACCAGTTATTGGAATCATGAAGGATGTAGATTTCAAACTAGCAGCATTTCCTGAAAAGAGATATAAAATGAATATAACAGTGGTGGACATCAAGCCACAGTATGGTATGTTGCTGTCAAGAAGATGGGCAGCACTAATAGGTGGAAGTATGCAGTTGGACCTGTCATATGCCATGATTCCAATGAATGGCAGGGATGTTAAGCTAATCAGAGAACAAAGATCATCAGAGACAGTGGAAGACCAAGAAGCAGAGGAACAGATATGCTTTGTAAACACTAACTGTGATAACTTCAAGGTTGTCTCAGATGATATAGAGGATAAAGAAAAAAATGTCTGCATTGAAGAGCTGGATCAGCAAGGCTTATGGACCATGTATTTTGATGGAGCTTGTGCAAAAGAAGGCTCTGGAGCTGGAGTTGTTTTCCTGTCTCCAACTGGTAAGCTCCTCAAATTCTCTTTCTTGCTGAGGTTTGTTTGCACAAACAACATTACAGAATATGAGGCTTTACTCTTAGGCCTAAATATTGCTCTCAAACATGGAATCAAAATGCTAAGAGTATTTGGGGATTCTGAGCTGATTGTATCCCAAATTAGAGATAAGTATGCTTCAAAAAACAAAAGATTGAAACAATACAAGCATGTTGTTTGGGATACCATTGAACTATTTGATGCATTTTCAATAGGCTGGGTAGAGAGGTCAAAGAATGTTATGGCTGATTTCTTAGCCAATGTTGCAATAAGGCCAGATGACATCACTCTGTCAGATGTTACAAATGTAGAAGTTAAAATTAGGCCTGCAGTACCGGAAAATATATGCAGTTGGCAAGTGTTTAATGATGATAGGGACTTGTTAAAATTTTTGCACTGCATAGATGAATATGAGAATCAAGAAATTGATTTCCAAGCTTTTGTAGAGACTATAGATGGAAAAAAAACTCTTGTGGGAAAAGAGATAATTCAATTGAGGACTAATAAAATCCCTAGAGGGTTGGTAGCTTTGGAAAGAGCTTTTGACAGTAAAGATAAATTGGTCACAAGGACATCTCCCACAAATAAGGAAGATTTAGAAGAGATAAATTTGGGGACATCTCAGGCCCCTCAGAAGGTATACATTGGTAAACAGCTCAAACCACACATTAGGAGTATGCTGATTGCATTACTGAAAAAGTATAAACATATTTTTGCTTGGTCATATGAGGACCTAAAAGCCTATAGGGAAGATTTATTCCAGCATGAGATCCCATTGAAGCCTGGAGCTAAGCCATTTAGACAAAAGCAAAGACCTATTAATCCTACCTTAGCTCCCAAGATGCAAGAAGAACTCAAAAGGCTCAGGGAAGCTGGAATAATTGTGCCAATCAGGCATTCAACTTGGGTGTCTAACCTTGTCCCAGTCAGAAAAAAGAATGGTGATATTAGGCTTTGTGTTGACTTCAGGAACTTGAATGTATCCTCTTTAAAGGATAACTATCCACTGCCTAATATGGAAGCTATGTTGCAGAGAGTGACTGGTTGTGAACTCTTATCCATGATGGATGGATTTTCAGGTTATAATTAGGTGAAGGTAAAGGAATCAGGACAGTATAAGACCGCCTTTACCACTCCATGGGGAACTTATGTGTATGTTAGAATGCCCTTCGGACTAACCAATGCAGGTGCTACATTTCAAAGAGCAATAGATGTTGCTTTTGCAGGGTTGATTGATTCAATCCTAGCTGTATATCAGGATGACTTAACTGCTTACTCAAAGAAAGAAGAGCAGCATTGTTTGCATCTGGAGCAGATTTTCATAAGAGCACTAGAGTATGGTATTTCTTTAAATCCAAAGAAGTGTGCCTTTGGGGTAGTTGAAGGAAAGCTCCTGGGACATATTGTTTCCAAGGATGGAGTCAGGATAGATCCAGAGAGAGTGGCTGCTATTGACAGAATTCAAATGCCGAAAACTATAAAAGGAGTTCAGTCCTTCTTTGGACAGATAAATTTTGTTAGGAGATTTGTTCCCAACTTTGCAGAAACCACAAGGAACATTTCCAAGATGATGAAGAAGGATGCAACTGTCCACTGGGAAAGGGAAGCAATAGAATCATTTCAGAGTATCAAAGAGGCAATCAAGATGTCCCCTGTTCTTAAATCTCCTGATTTTTCTAGGCCATTCCAAGTATTTTCATTTGCTTCCTTTCATACTGTTGCTGCATGTTTGCTACAGAAAAACGAAGATGGTTTTGAACAGCCCATCACTTTCTTCAGTATGTCCTTGCAGGCCTCTGAGTTGAAGTATGATATTATGGAAAAACAGGCATATGCACTAGTCAGAGCCATCAAAAGTTTCAGACCATACTTGGTAGGATCATATATAATTGCATATGTACCCCATGCAGCAGTCAAAGACATATTCACTCAGCAGGAGGTGATTGGAAGAAGGTGCAGATGGATAAACAAACTACAAGAGTTCAACATAGACATACAGATTACCAAGTTGATAAGAGGACAAGGATTAGCCAAGATGATGGCACAATCAAACTTGGAAGCGTGCCAAGTTAATGCAGTCCAAAATGAGAGTGTAAATGTATCAGGATCTGAATGGTACAAGGATATTATCTACTACTTGCAAAATCTGAATTGTCCTTCCCATTTCAGTGACAGTCAAAAGAGGACTTTAAAGTTACATGCAATCAGGTATGTTATTGTTCAAGGTGAGCTATACTGGAAAAACCCTGATGGTGTGCTGCTGAGATGTGTGGATGAGGATATGGCTAACAATGTTTTGATTGATATGCATAAAGGATTGTGTGGTGGACATTATACTGCCCAAACAACAGCTCATAAAACTCTCAGAGCAGGATATTGGTGGCCCACTCTCTTTTCAGATGCACAAAAGTTAGTGAGGAAGTGTGACCCTTGCCAAAGATTTTTAGGAAAGCTGAAATATGATGGTGCTTTACCCCTCAGAACTGTAACTGTGGATGCTCCATTTCAGCAATGGGGAATTGACTTTATAGGGGAAATTGCAGACAAATCAAGTGGGGGACACAGTTGGATTTTGGTGGCAACTGATTACTTTACCAAATGGATTGAGGCCATTCCAACTAAGAGAGCTACAAGTAAGGTGGTGACAGATTTCATGCTAGAAAATATTATCATCAGGTTTGGAGTACCATTCAAGATAGTCACTGATAATGCTATGTGCTTCAGATCAGGTGAATTTGTTGATTTTTGCAACAGGTATAGGATAAATCTATCATATACATCACCATATCACCCACAAGGGAATGGTCAAGCAGAATCAAGCAATAAAAGCATCATGAAAATTATCAAGAGGATACTGGACAAGAACAAGAGAGCTTGGGACTCAAAATTGAACTTAGCAATATGGGCTGACAGAGTGACAGTAAAAAGGGCTATTGGGATGTCACCCTTTGAGCTAGTATATGGTGCATCAGCCAGATTGCCCATAAACAATCTCCTACCAGTTTACAGATTAATTTAGGAGAATGATGAGGAGATTGAAGACTCCATGACAGAAAGAGTGAACCAGCTGGTTGCATTGGATGAAAACAGAAGGAAAGCCCACCAGATCAATCTCAAAAGACAACAAGATGTGAAATATCAGTTTGACAGGAGAACTACAAAAAGGAAGTTTCAAGTCAATGATCTGGTGCTCATTTGGAATGCAAAAGGTCAAGAAAAGGGTAAACATGGTAAATTTGAACCCTTATGGATGGGCCCATATTAGATTTGCAGCACTCACGGGGAGGATTCTTATTTCCTCCAAGCCCTAGATGGTGAAGTTCTGGAATTGCCTATGCATGGTCAATTCCTTAAATTCTATTTTGCATAGATGACTTGCCTCTGTGCACATGTGTAAAATTATGTATAAATTGTAAGTGCCTTGTACAGTTCGTGCTTCTTGACTTTTTGTCTGGTCTGCCCGGAGATCTGGTTCTCGCTGCAGTCTTGCACCTGCACGTCCCCAATCAGAGCCAATGTTGGTGATATTTTATGTTCAGGGTTTTGCTGCATGGCACCTTCCCTAAGTATCCAAAAAATGTTCTAAGTGTTGGACCTCCTCAGCATTTTTCAGCTACATCATCATATTTTCTTTGAGGAGGAGATCATCATCATCATATTGTCTTCGATGATGGTCAGCATCATCATGTTTTCTGTCGACTTGTTTTTCATCAGGATCATCATATTTCAATATCGGGTGATGTTTGGATATCATCCCGATCCTGCTGATGAGCTACAGTGTGCCCTGATTTGCTTGCGGGGGTGATTTTTCAAGTATCTGGTGATTTTCCAAATATCACCTTGCCCTTTTATGATGATGATGTCACCCCAATCTTCTGAAGGGGTTATTTTCTGAGTTGTTCGACCCGACTTGTTTTTTCTTAAGGGTCGTCATCATCATCATCATATTTCCAGTTATCGCCGTGTTGCTTGCGAGGGTCATCATATTTTCTGCCTGCATGATCTTTTGCGGGGTGATATTTTAACATCGGGTGGTCTTTGTTAAGATCATCCTGATGATGTTGCTGTAAAGTTCTAAGTGTGACCCGATATTCATCGTGGTCATCATATTTTAAACGTCAAGATGATCTTAGTCAATATCATCCTGATGTTGTTGTATCACTTCATGTTCGTTGTTTTATCATCTTGATAATGCTGACGTCATTCTTACGTCAGGGTGATATTTCAAGCGACAGGATATCATGCTGCTGAAGGATAATGATGATGAAGTCTTATACTAGTGTCGTCAGGAGCAAAAGCACCGACATCATATATGCTCGTGGCCTAGTATATAAAGTGTTAAAGAGGTCACCGCGGGGTGCATGTGGGATAATTGGTATCCTGCATATTTTCAAATATCATGACGATGTATCTTGGCGGGAAGTGGTTGCGATCGACTGTTTGACGTTTTCCCGAGGCCGCGGGTTGGTGCGCCATTAATGGCGAAGGTTGCAGAGGTATGGACGGATCTGGTACCCGATTGAAGGTGTACATCAACGGACAGTGGCACAGGGCTCGAGGTTTCTTCCTGTCTCCTCCCCTACCTACTGCATTCATGTTTGGGCGCCAATCTGGTAATGCGTTGAGCGCCATTTTTCTGATACTGTGTATCTGGCGGGATTTTTGGTCAACCATGTAATTAATTGCTGTGGTACACTACTTGGCTGTTATAAGCAGGAAGTGTTACTCATAAATGGTTGTTGAAAGTTGAAGATTTTTGGCTCTGTAATTCAAAACAAGCTGATCTGGCTGCTCTGTACAGCTAAACCTGTGAGTCTATGTATCTCTTGTTGTATGTTTTGGCACGAACCCACTGATTTCATGATTAATCTTATATGAGAAATGCTATCTTAGCATGTGTTTTGTTAATTCTGTCTCCAGTATTGCATGTATTCTTCTTCTGAATCTAGATATTTGGGTAATGTTTAGATTCTAGAGCATAGAATTCCTATGTTGAATGTCTGATCTTTTAACTTCTGCTCAAGGGGTAGATTAAACTGTTTTCAGGTTGAACATTGGGAAGGGTATACTGCAGTAGGGATGCCATAAGTAGAGATAACTTAACACTCTGTATTGGGAGATATCTGTAAGGCAGGTATCACATATATCCCCCTGAAATCCAGTTTTAGTTGTTCATGCTGATCATTCACAGGTGTATGTCTACTGACTCCAGGCCCTGGATAGGCACCAATCTTGCTGTGTGTTTGTGTTACAACCATATCCAGCTTTGCATCCAAACTTAAAATCCAAATCAAAATCTAAAACAATCTTTAGGACATTAGAATTAGTTTTAGGATCCTCAGTCCTCTGTCTACAACTGCAAATAGGCCCAAAGCTAGCCCCTTTGCTCTTATCTCTCAGTTTTGGTCTACTTACAGGAGGACTTATCTGCTTTCTGTCAGCATCCCAGCCTTGTATGCATATCCTCATGGATGTTGAGTAGGGAATACCCCCTAGGTCTTGCAGAGCCTAAAGAAGAAGAGGAGATAAAATACAGAGTCTATCTCCTACACTATTGGCCCCTGGCCCAGAGATCCTGTTGATCACTGATGGCTACCTTGTAGGGAAATCTGGGAATAAGCATCCAGTCTGGGAAAAAACCAACAGCAGCATTACCAAGCACTGCCAATTCTGAACGTGCTGCTTCTAGCTCATCTCAAGAGTTGAAAGAAATCAAAAATAGCCAACAAAAGACAGAAAATATCCTGCAGACCTTTGGCAATGAGTTAGTAAACATTAAAAAATAGTAGTCCCATAATAGGTAGCATTATCAACAATCTAGTCAAGGGCAAAATCAGTAGCCATATCAAGGCCAAAATCAGCCTTACTAAGCCAATAGGTCACCTTATCAAAGCAACTACCAAGGTGCTAGGCAAAATGTGAATCAAAGGCCTTTTCAGCCTTATAATCCAACACCTATTAATGTAGTAAGGGACCTTGTCCCTACTCAGAACAACCTTGCAGCTGAGTATGAGTGGTGCTATCCATGCAATCAGCCACACAGTCAAGTAGCCTATTCAAATGGAGTGATAAATTAGGCTTTAATGGTGCAAAATGTGGCAGTCTCACAACCAAATGCACCAAATGATGGAGCTGCACAACAACAAGAACAACCTCAGAACGATTATGCCTTCATAAATTGGCAAGAAGGTGAATTCTGCGATGTAAACAGTGATCATACTCCAGTTGTAGCCAATACAAGAGCCAAGAAGAGGGGTTATGAAATAGACCAAGCAACAAATAAAGAGAAAAGACATGCTGATGCTTCTACATCTCATGTGTCACATATTCTACAAAGAAGTAACCCAACAATAGCAAGGGAGATGCCTCATTTGCAAGTAGAGGTTGCTGCTACAAAATCAAATTAGAAAGTAAGTGCCATTCCACCTTTCAATATTATTGAAAATATGAAGAAGATGAATGTGACAATGTCCATGTGGGATTCCCTAGGCATCCCTGGCCAAAAGAAGATGTTGCAGTCTGCCTTATCTGATTTGAAAGTATCCAATGATACAACTATAGATCCAAATAGGGTTGTCCTTACCAACTCATCCCAGGATAACAGTAAACAACCCAACAAAAGTGCCAAACCACTCCCATTTTATGTACCATTGATATATGGAGATAAGTTAGTGCATAATTGCATGGTGGATAGTGGTGGAAGTAGTTCTGTGATGCCAAAGCAGATTACAGATCAATTGGGATTGAAATACCAGCCCCTTGAGAAGGGTGTACTCCAATTTGATGGCACAGTTGTTAATACTGTGGGTGTAATAAAAGACTTAGGTCTCACTTTGCATACATGTCCCAATGTTTCCATTTTTATAGGAGGTGTTCATCATAGATTTGCCTCCTTATTTTGCCATGTGCTTATCAAGAGAATTTACAACCAAGATAGGAGGATATTTATCCTCAGACTAGTCCCACATGTTTTTTAGGACCAGATATGGCACCAAAGTAACTTTAAAATCTGAGTTGTTTTCAAATCATCACATAGAGCCTTACACACCAAGTGTTGTTAATGCAAATTGCATTATCTCCAATGATCCTGAATTAGTTGCTACTCAAGAACTACAAGCTAAGAGTATACCAGAAGTGCTATTGAGGGAGTGGGCCTCAGAAAATGTTATAGATGACCCTGAGGTACACATCCAAGAAACTGGTATGGGGGTTTACATACTGCATGAACCTGAAATAGCAATACCAAGCCTTGTAAAGGATGCAGAACAGAAAATAGAGCAGCATAATGAAGTATGGAAAATGTACTTTGATGGCTCAAGGAGCAGGAATGGATCTGGAGCTGGTGCAATGCTCATGTCACCACAAGGTGAAAAATACTATTCTACTTTCTGTTTTGCTTTTTCATGCACAAATAACACTGTTGAGTATGAAGGATTGATCCAAGGTTTGCAGTGGGCAAGAAAGAGGAAAATTGGTTGTTTGCAGGTATTTGGGGAAAGTGAACTAATTGTGAATCAGGTAAGAGGAATGCATGTTACCAAAAATGATACTTTGAAATGCTATAAGCATAGGGTATGGGATATGATTGAAGAGTTTGAAGATTTCAACCTGATCTCTATTCCAAGAAGTCAGAACTATCATGCTAATAGGTTAGCTGCAATAGGGGCTCAGTTTGACATCCCTAGTGATATTCAAAGGGAGAAGGTACAACCTCATGTAAAAATAGTCGATAGGCCCTCTATCCCTGATAATAACATTCATTGGCAATTTTTTGAAAGTGATGAGAAGATCCTACGTTTCCTGTTGGAGGAGGATGAGTTTCCCATGATGAATCAGGATAAACTCAAACATCAGTATGGCAATGATCAATTTGTTCAGTTGAGAACAAACAAGCTGCCCAAGGGATTGGTAACCTTGGAGTCTATTTTTAGCATAGATGATCAGCTTAAGAAAAGCAAGACTAGCATGTAGGTAAAAGAAGAACATTATGAGGAGGTAGAAATTTTTAAAGATAAGCTTCTTAAAATTGGTAAAATCTACTCAGCTGAGGACAGGAGAGCTTTTATTGCTCTCTATCAAGAATTTGAAGATGTGTTTTCTTGGGATTATTCAGACCTAAAGGGGTTTGACCCTCATATTGCCTAGCATACCATAGAATTAGAACCAGATACTAAACTTGTGAAGCAAAAGCAAAGACCTTTAAATCCAAAGCTAGAGCCTCTAATGATTAAAGAGTTGACCAAACTGATTGAGGGGAAAATCATATTTCTGATCAAGCACACTTCTTGGGTCTCCAACCTTGTCCCTGTGAGGAAGAAGAATGGAGAGATTAGGATGTGTGTCAACTTCAGAGACCTCAACAGAGCCTCCCTAAAAGATCACTACCCATTGCCCTCAATGGAATAGATTCTACAAGTAGTGGTTGGTTCTGAAAGATTCTCCTTGCTGGATGGATATTTTGGATATAATCAAGCGTTAGTCAAGGAGGAGGATCAGTTTAAAACCTCTTTTACTACCAAATGAAGCACCGTGGCCTACAAAAGGATGCCTTTTGGTCTGTCAAATGCTAGCTCTACTTTCTAGAGAGCCATGGACATGGCCTTTAAGGGTTTGTTGTATAAACTGGCACTGGTATACCTTGATGACATAACAATTTTTTCCAAGAATGCATCTGAGGTTAGTATTTGAAAGATGCAAGGAATTCAGGATATATCTCAATCCTAGGAAATGCATATTCGTTGTGCATGAAGGCAAACTATTAGGGCATGTTGTGTCAAAGGAAGGCATTACCATTGACGCTAAAAGGGTAAGGGCTATTTTGGAGCTGCCTTTACCTAGCCACAAAAGGGGACTGCAAAGCTTTATTGGAAGAATTAATTTTCTGCAAATATTTATTCCTGACATTGCAAATCTTTTGAAGCCTTTGACGTCCATGTTGAAGAAGAATACAGCTTTCAGTTGGACAAAAGAGGCCAAACTCAGCTTCAAGTCCATAAAGGAGGCATTAGCGGCTGCACCAACTTTGGTAAATCCTAATTTCTCCAAAGACTTTATTTTATATGGTTACGGTGGCCTGGATACCATCTTTGCGATTCTGGTACAGCAACAGAGTGAAGGTTTTGAGCAACCTATCACTTTCTTTAGTCAAGAGCTGGAGGAGTATGAATAGAGGTATAGCGTCATTGAAAAGCACATCCTTGCAGTGGTAAGGAACCTTAAGAAATTTAGATGTCTTGTTTCTAATAACAAGATACATTTGATGGTAGCTCACCCTAGTGTGAAGGAGTTCCTGTTAAGTAAAGATGTAAATGAGAAAAGGGCTGGTTGGATCACCAAGGTCATGGAATATGACGTGGAGATTAAGATAACCAAGCTTGTCAGAGGCAGAGGACTCAGTGAACAACTCGCTACCAATTCAGAGAGTGAAATAAAAAAGGAAGAGGAGGTGCTTCTGACCATTGAGGAGGAGCATCAGAATGATACAGCAATAGTAAGTACTAGTTGGGTTAATGACATGACTCAATTTTTGCAAACTGGTGAATGTCCAGCAAGTCTAGATAGAACTAAAAGAAGATATTTTAGACTGCAATTCATTCCATATGCTTTAATAAATGGCATCCTTTTCAGAAAGGACTTTAATGGCGTATTGTTAAGGTGCATTGATAAAGGTCAAACTGACAAGGTGCTACATGAATTTCATGATGGAACAGCAGGGGGTCATTTTGCCCCAAGGACTACTACTTGGAAAATAATGAGAGCTAGCTATTACTGGCCCAACTTATTTAAGGATGCCCATGCATGGGCTAGAAAATGTGTAAAGTGTGCCATTTTTGCAGGCAAAGAAAGGCTGCCAGCTTTACCTCTACAGCCAATTCAGGTAGAGCAGCCCTTTATGAGATGGGGCATTGATTTTGTAGGTCCCATTAACCCACCATCAAGTGTAGGCCACAAGTGGATACTCACAGCTACAGATTATTTCACAAGGTGGACTGAAGCAGTGGCTCTAAAGGAATCCAATGAGAATGTTGTTTTAAATTTTTATGGTGATTTGATATCCAGATTTGGAGTACCTGAATCAATCATCTCTGATAATGCTCTAGCCTTTGTTGGACTAAAGATAACTGACTGGGCTGTTAAGAATGGGATCTATTTGAATACTTCATCAAATTATTATCCACAGGGTAATGGTTTGGCTGAATCTACAAACAAAAATCTCATAAGGATTGTTAAAAGATCAATGGAGGATAGCCAGAGGACCTAGCACACTAATCTAAAGTATGCATTATGGGAAGAAAGGATAACTCCTAAAAGGTCTATTGGGAACTCCCCATATCTGCTAGTGTATGGAAAAGAGGCAAGGTTGCCTATGTCTATGGAATTGCCAGCACTAGACATTATCAATTAGCTTGAATTATTTGAAGCAGAGGGCCCCATGGCTATTAGATATGCTCAGCTTATGGAGCTTGAAGAGAGCATAGATAAAGCTATGAAAGTTATGGAGTATCATCAGCTTCAAACAAAAAGAAATTTTGACAAAAAGGCCACCCCCAGAAATTTTAGAATGTGTGATATGGTGCTCAAATGGGATGAATTCAAAAGCAGACCAGGAAAGCATTCCAAGTTTGATAGCATGTGGAGTAGCCCATTTCTCATTACTGAATGTAAGGAGCACAATGTATTTCAGTTATCAAGTATGGATGGAGAAAATTTGCCTATCCCAGTAAATGGGATACACTTGAAGAGGTGTTTTGAGGTATGAGTGCTTTGTAAATAAGTAGATTAGGTCTCTTTGTTTCCAATAAGTGTTGCTGCACATTAGTTTAGATCCCTTTTGCTTTCCCTAAGTGTTGTCTAGCATGGTTGTGGGGGTTGCTTTCAACATTTCTATCTTGGGTTGGTCTTCCAATGTTCTTCACTGTTGTACTGAGTTGCTAAAGTCAGAAAATGTCTGTATATTTTTAGTCTATGTATGACTCCACACCCAATGGATGCTCAAGGCCACTGATCTAATTGTTTAGCAGGCAAACATCCCATAGAAGTTGCCAAATTGTTGACCTATTTTTCCTCTAGTAGGAGTCAGATAATTCAAGCAGCATCAGTCAGGGTGCATATCCCCAATGTAAGCTATGTTTGTGAGCTTGAAGTTTGAACCCAAATCTCAAGGTCTGAAGCTTCCCTGAAGAAGCTTACCATATGAAAGAGCTTGAAAAAATAGGCAGGTTTGCTTTTTACATCACCCTAAAATTTGCTAAAATAAGGAAGTTATGTATGGTCATGATCTGGTCAAAACCTGATCTTCCAGATGGGGTGATATTTTGGACATCGGGTCATATTCCAAACATCGGGTGATATTTGAAATATCACCCCGATCTCCAAATATCACCCTGATATTTGTAATATCACCCCTTCCTCCAAATATCACCCTGATATTTGCAATATCGCCTGATCTCCAAATATCACCCCGATATTTGAAATATCACCCCGATCTCCAAATATCACCCCGATCTCCGAAATATCACCCCGATATGATAATGATGCCATCCTGTCATGTTTCAATAAGGCTCGTCCATGATGGTGACGTCACCATCATATCCCTCATAAGGAGGAGTATACAAAGGCCGATTCAAAAAGGTAGGGGCCCGCGTTGTATGCAGATCTAGGTGCATATTCAGGGGGCAATTTTAAAGAGAAGTTTAAGTGCCAAAAGTAGAGGTACATAATCTAGATTTGTATATTTGGCCAAAGGGACATTTCAGTGACCATTTTGGGGCAGATGTAGATATTTCTTGCCTTCATTGCTGCACAAAGAGGAAGCATCTCGCATTGATGATCAGAGAATATCTCTCCACCGCCTTGTTTCAGATGCTGCATGCAGTCATGGTCGAGGATAGACACGCAAGCTGCTCGCATTTAATACCAAAATATCTTCCACCATTTTAAGGGGGCAGATTGATGATGCAGCAGCTTGCATTGAAGACTGAAAATATCTTCCATCTGCATCAATTCCAGATATTTGACACCATTACTTCGGCAGCTGGGAGGTCCCTTTAGAAAATTTTTGGTGGCAGCTCTCTGAGCAAATTTTGTAACCGACTTAGGTTAAATTGAATGCTATATAAGTGGAGGCTTATGTTGTAAATAAGGTTGAAAATTTTTTGGCATAGAAGCTCTTATTTTTTCAAATAGAGCTTTTTCTACCACTGTAACCTTGCCTTCCTACTGAATATATGCAAGTTATCATACCTCTTTGACTGATTTTCTAGTTCTGTGTGAATCTGGATATGGTTGCCTATGAATGTCTTTGTTCCTCTCAATCATATTGCTTCTTGCCTCTGCTAGAATCATCTAATCTGTGTATACATCCTTGCTCTATCCGATTGTGTTGTGCATTTTTCAGTTCTGTGAAAGTCTCTTTAAATCTGTCTGGTGCATCACCCTTTTATGTTTCAAGTTTTGTTGTTTCATCTTTACTTTAAAGCATTTCTTCTCCCTTTTCCCTCCCAAGCATAATATAGCAATAGTGTGATAGACAACTTCTTCAGCCAGCTTGCTAAACTTCAACAAACAAGATCAGTTAAGGATTATATTCAAAAATTTCAAAATCTATCCTTAAGAGTGGATACAATTACAGAGGAGAACTTGAATGATTTATTCTTGGGTGGTCTCAAGGATCACATTCAACATGAGGTATGCATGTTTAGTCCTAGCTCAGTAAACGAGTCTTTTATCTTGGCACACAGGGTAGAGGAGAAGTATTTGATTCCTAGAAAGCAAGGGGCTAATGTGACAAGAGAGAAAGGATATTCAACACCTTCTCTTCCTCAACCTTCTAGGTTGACTCCACAATAAATTGAGGAGAAAAGAGCAAAAGGGCTGTGTTTCAATTGTGATAGCAAATACAGTCGAGGACATAAATGTAGTAAAAAGAAATTGTTCTATATTGAAGGTCCAAGTGAGGAAGAAGAGGAGGAACCCATATTAGAGGAGGATAGGGAGTCAAGTGAGGAATCACATGATTCTCAACCAATCATTTCTTGTCATGCACTCTCAGGTTTCAGTGCACCACAAACTCTCAAGGTAGTGGGTTTCTTAAAGAAGCAGAAAGTAACAGTGTTGATCGACTCAGGTAGTACTCATAATTTCATCAACAAAAAGTTGGCAACTCGTCTAAATTATTTTATATATCCAGCCTCAGAGTTTCAGGTTTTGATTGTAAATGGGGGTATAGTTAGTTGTTCAAGGAAGTTTCATATCATTAAATTATCCATGGGAGATTATCAACTTGATACCCCAATGTATGTGATATCCATGGGTACAACAGATATTGTTTTGGGAGTACAATGGCTTACTACATTGGGAACAATTGAGATGAACTTCCAAGAACTAATCATGAGATTTCAATCAGAAGGAAAGGTAGTGGAATTAAGGGGGTTGAAGGCAAAATCCCCACAGATGGTAAGCTCTCATCAAATGCAAAAGTTGCTTAAGAAAGGAGCGGATGGATTTGTGGCCCAGCTATGTTCATTAGAAGTCTCTCAATCTAATGCTCTTACTCATCTAGATTTACAAGATATAATTGATCATCACTCAGTGGTTCTTGGAGATATGCCTAAAGGACTTCCTCCTAAGAGGGATCATGACCATGCCATACAACTAGTTCCAGGGAGCCAACTACAAAACATCAGGCCTTATAGGCACCCACACATACAAAAAAGTGAGATAGAAAAAATTGTTGAGGAGATGCTAGAGGCAGGAATTATCAGGCATAGCCAAAGTGCTTACTCCTCGCCTGTGGTGATGGTATGTAAGAAGGATGAAACTTGGCGCATGTGTCCAGATTATAGAGTGCTCAACATGTACACCATTAAAGATAAGTTTCCTATTCTAGTCATTGATGATTTGCTAGATGAATTGAATGGAGCTATGTATTTTACTAAGTTAGATCTTAGATCTAGTTATCACCAAATTTAGATTAAGGAGGAAGATATTTGTAAGATAGCATTTCGAACTCATGAGGGTCATTATGAATTTTTGGTGATGCCATTCGGTCTTACCAATGCACCATCTACATTCCAAAGTTTGATGAATTCCATTTTTAAGAAGTTCTTGAGAAAGTTTGTGTTAGTGTTCTTTGATGATATATTGATTTATAGCAAGACTTGGGAAGAACATTTGCAGCATGTAGATCAAGCATTACAATTACTCAAAGATCATCAACTCTATGCTAAGCCATCCAAGTGTGCTTTTGGTCTTAAGGAGGTGGAGTATTTGGGACACATAGTTTCACATGAAGGAGTAAAGGTGGACCTTAACAAAATTAAGGCTATCATGGAATGGCCTATTCCAAAAACCATTAAGAAACTGAGGGGTTTCTTGGGATTGACAGGGTACTATAGAAGATTTGTGAAGAATTATGGTTGTATAGCAGTACCCTCACCACTCTATTGAAGAAGGATTATTTTCATTGGAATGAGTCCACTAATGTAGCATTTGAGCAATTGAAGGAGGCTATGTGTACAACTCCAGTGCTTGCCACTCTGGACTTCACCAACTAATTCATTGTGGAATGTGATGCTTCAAGAAATGGGATAGGAGCAGTTCTCATGCAAGAAGGTCGACCAATTGCTTTTGAGAGTCATCAATTAAAGGGTAAAAATTAGCTCAAACCTATTTATGAGAAGGAAATGCTAGCAATCCTTCATGCAGTTAAACAATGGAGGCCTTATTTAATGGGTTGACACTTCAAGGTTAAGACCGATCATGATAGCCTAAAATATTTTTTGGAACAAAGACTATCCTCTGAAGAGAAACAAAAATGGGTCACTAAGATGTTGGGATATGACTTTGAGATTGTATATAAGAAAGGGAAGAAAAATATTGTGGCCAATGCACTTTCTAGGAAGGATGAGAAAGATGAAGCCTTATTGTGTGCCCTTTCAATATTACAAGCAAATTGGGTGGAAGAAGCCAAAGTAGAGTGGAAAAATGATGTTGCAACAAGTAATATCATCCAACAATTAAAAAGTGACCCTAGTAGTTCAGATAAGTTTTGTTTGAAGGGGGATATTCTTTGGTATAAAGAGTGCTTGTATCTCTGCAAGAATTCCACTCTTAAACACAAGATTCTCACAGAGCTACATGAGTCCCCAATTGGTGGTCATTCAGGATTTTTGAAGACATATCATCGGGTCAAGCAAGATTTTTTTTGGGAAGGGCTAAAAGGTGATGTTCAAAAATTTGTGGTTGAATGTTTGGTTTGTCAAAGAAATAAGGGGGAGACAATTAAGACACCAGGTCTCTTACAGCCCTCATCTATTCCTAGCCAGCATTGGGAAGAGGTATCCATGGACTTCATCATAGGGCTTCCCAAATCTAAAGGTCATAATGTCATCATGGTAGTAGTTGATCACCTCACTAAATATGCACATTTTGTTGCATTATCACATCCTTTTACAGAAAGTGCAGTGGCAAAAGTTTTCTTGGAGAATATCCAAAAGCTACATGGTACACCTAAGGTTATTGTCAGTGATCGTGATCTTATCTTTACTAGTCACTTTTGGAAAGATTTATTCTCATGTTTGGGTACTCAATTGGCTCATAGTTCTTCATACCATCCTCAATCAGATGGGCAAACTGAAGTTGTTAATAAATGTTTGGAAGGATATCTATATTGTTTCACTTCAAAGAAACAATCTCAATGAGTAGATTGGCTACCATTTGCAGAATGGTGGTATAACACTTCTTTTCATAGCTCATCAAAAATGTCTCCATTTTTGGCACTTTATGGATATCATCCTCCTTCCATCACATCATCATTAAAGGTGTCACCAAGAGTTCAGGCAGTAGAGGACCACTTGCTTCATCAACAATAGGTACTTTCAAGACTCAAGGAGAATTTAGCTATGGCACAAAATTGAATGAAACAACAAGCGGACCAACATCGTAGTGAAAGACATTTTGAAGTTGGGGATTGGGTCTTCTTGAGATTGCAGCCTTATAAACAAATCTCAATGAAGCAACAAAAAAAGAATAATAAGCTGTCTACAAGATATTATGGGCCATACCAAATCATGCAAAAGATTGGTAGTGTTGTCTACAAGCTAGAGTTTCCACCAACAACAAAGATACATCTAGTTTTTCATGTTTCTTGTTTGAAGAAGGTAACTGGGCAGAATATTCCTACTCAAACAGTACTACCAAAGCTCGATGAAGAAGGAAGAATAATTTTGGAACCAGAGTGCATTCTTCAAACACGCACGAAGAAGCTAAGGAATAGAACCCTCACCCAGTATCTCATCAAATGGGAGAATTTACTAGTTGAAGAGGCCACATGGGAGGATGAGAAGTTCATTCAAAAGAATCCACACTTGGTTAGCATTGAGGACAATGCTTCTTTGAAGAGAGGGGGCATGCTATGCCCTTAATATTGGTGTACATAGGGTTATGAATAGTCAGCTTGTGGCTATCTTAACTCCTAATCAAGTCATGTTGTCATTATTATATTATTATTTAGTTAGATAGGTCAGACTAGGTGTTATGTAGGGGTGTGTCTATTCATCCTAAGCATAATTAGGTATATATAGGAGGAGGTGAGTCTTATTTAATCATCATATTGTGAAGTTTATTCTCATTGGAGATATTTGGAGGTTACCACCTCGAAGTGGCCTGTTATTCTCAGTTATTATCAAGTATTTGCAGAATATTTCATATTATATTCTTCCATTGTGCAAGTTATTTCATTACAAATTCAGAATATAAAACCAAAAATGCTTCACCATCTTAACCATGGCATAAGCATGTTTCTCCATATTTGAGTATTTCAGTTCATGAGCCTTCAAAGGGCAACTCAAAAATGAAATAGGAGATTCCACACCTTCTTCATTCTGTTGAACAAGAATGGCTGAAAGTGTATGCTCATAAGCATAACTGTACATTATGAAGTCCTTAGTATAGTTAGGACAAACCAGAACCAGAGCATGAGCTATGGCCCTCTTAATGTCCTAAAAGGCTACCTTACCTTCTACACTCCAACAGAAAGTGGTCTTACCTTTCATCATATTGACAATATGATGAATTTTCTCTGTGAATTCTGAAATGAACCTCCATAGAAAATTTACCTTTCTAAAGAAAGAATGAACTACAGTCTTACTAGCAGGAAAAGTAAGACTCTAGATAGACTTGACTCTTTCTGAGTCAATTTGAGTACCTTCTCTGGACACAATATGACCAAGAAGCTTACCCTCCGTAACCCCAAAAATTGATTTCTTAGGATTAAGAGAAATACCATTTTGGTGACACCGTTCCAAAACCTGTCGCAAATGGTAGACATGATCTTGATGTTGTTTAGAGAAAATAGTCAAGTCATCAAGATACACCACAATGAATTTCCCCATCTTGTCTTTGAAAGAGAGATCCATTTCTCTCTGGAAAGTAGTGCCAGCATTGATCAAACCAAACGACATCCTATAATATGCAAATGTGCCCCAAGGTGTTGTGAAGGCAATCTTGTATTGATCTACTTTGCTAACTTCTACTTGATTATAGCCTAAAAAGCCATCTAACATAGACAGCATCTCCAAACCAGTTACAATTTGTAATACTTGGTCCATAATAGGCAAAGGGTAGTTATCTTTTAAAGAAGACTGGTTGAGATTTCTGAAATCAACACAAATACAGATTTCTCCATTCTTCTTTCTCACAGGAACAATATTCACAATCCAAGTAGAATGATGGATAGGAAAGTTTATTCTTGCATTCAACATTTTCTAGATTTTAGAAAGAATAGTACCTGAGATCTTGGGATTATACTGCCTCTATTTTAGCTTGTGAGGCAATGATCCAACCTTGAGAGGAATCTCATGTTGAATCTTCTTGGGTCTGAAAGACTTCAGATCATGATAGGAATATGCCAGAACATCAATGTAATGACGAAGAAGTGTAATGAATTTGAATTTCTCATCAGTAGTGCAACACTTCCTAATGTTAACCATTTTGGGATCTGCCTCAGAACTCAAATTTACTTGTTCAAATTCTATGGATGAATTTGAATCAAGTTGTTGTTGCTGTTTGATATATCTATCATGCTTGTCAAATAACTTTTCTAGAGAAACCAAACCTTTCAAAATCTTATTCCCTTTTAGCTGAAGAATCTCCTCACCAGTCTGGGAATCTATTTTAGAAACATATTCATGCGGTGGAGAATCACTACCTTCAAAATAGAGCTCATCAAATTTATCTATCTTCTCCAAGAAAGCTATGATTTGATTGTCACCATTGAACACCTGTCAATGGTCAGCATTATCTGGCATGCTTGGTTGGAAAACCAACTCAATTATGTACTTGTTACTTGTAAAGTCCCTATGGTGAACCATAAGGGTGGCAGAGACACCTAATGAATCAACACAATCATTAAACTCTCTAGGTACTGCAGAGATGTCAAAAGCATCAAAACCTTCAATGCAATACCAAACACGATTGCGGTAATGTCTTAGCCTTTCATTCTTGGTCTAATAAAGATTTCTCACTTGGCAAACCAAAAGTTTAGCATCACCTTGTGTGTGAAGATTCTTAATACCTTTAACACAAGCAACCTCCATTCCAAGCAATAATGACTCGTATTCAGCAATGTTATTAGTATTGTCGAACTGCAACTTATAAGAGAAAGGAATGATATCACCTTGTGGAGATATCAAAACAACTCTAGCTCTAGATCTGGTGGAAGAACAACTACCATCAAATTCTAAAATCCAAACATCATTTGAATTTCTCACTTTGATGTTTCTGCAACCAGTAGATTCTTCTTCATCAGAAAGAAAAGAATCTGACTTCACTATGCTCTCATCTGAATTATCTTTTGATTCTCCATCTGAAATATCTTAACTCTTGTCTGATGAACTAGAAGTATCTTCAATAGACAAGAAATAATTACCCATTCCTGAAGATTCAAACAAAATTTGGGCTTTTGGATTTTTAGTTTGGGTAACAATATATTTTACCTCCTTCTCAGGAAGCAACTTTTGCATGGCACCTTTAGTAGGTATCTTGGCCTCAGATAAATCCATGTTCAGTTCTCCACCCACATCTTTACAAAAATTACACCCAAGAAAAATGCCATAAGAAGCTGGAACATCAACCACTAGGATGGTCATCTTGATCCTCTTGTCTGGAAAGGCTACAAATGCAAATTGGGCATCTTTGATTTGGCCTGACAATGACACTTGCTTATTTTCCATTGAGAAACATCTCCCAAAGGTTTTGGTCAAAGTGAGGCCAAGAACATCTACCACCTTGGCAGGCATGACATTATCAGAAGCCCCAGAGTCTATTATACAATTGCTTAACTTGTGGCCATTGACCAATAGAGAAACATAGAAAGGTTCTATTTTCCCCAGGGCAACAAGGGGGGTAGTGACTAGGTTATTTTGGGTGGACTTGTTCTTTGAGGAGTCATGGGCAGTTTTAGTATAATCTTTCCCTGTAGGGACAGTCTTGTTCTTAACATACTTAGCTAACCTATCAAACTGTTCAAGGTTAGCTTGTAGATACTCTACCTTAGACATCTAGATTTTGGTTTTCCTAGCATGATCTATTATGTCAAAGAGCTGAAATGAACTAGATATAGAGGAAGAAAATCCATCATTCTGGGTTTTGGTTTGGGTAGTACTGGTCTGAGGAACAAAAGTAGAAGAAACAGGATTGTTAGATGAACTTACTTGTTTATTGACAATCAGGTCCTTTGATTGAAAAGGTAACGGAGTTCCTCATTTGGCAATTAAGATCATAGGTTGAGGCTCCTCTCTTATCTTTCCTTTATCAGGTTGCTAATTTGATTGATTTTGGGACCTGGTAAAAACAACATATGCTCCATCATATATTTCTCCTTTTATTTCAACTTCATCTTGGTAATTCAGAAAACCAATGGTAGAGTTGCCAGCTAATTCTTCTTCTCATTCTGTAAAAAGATTAGCATTATTCTCCTGATCCAAATCAGGTTGGAAGGAATTGCCATTTTTTGCTTCATAATAGCCAACTACTGAGTTGACTGGTGCTGCTTCAATGGCGAGCTTCCCCTGGGTTGGCGGAAGATGATTTTGTTGCCCTTGATTTCTAGCAGCATTGCCATGATATGAATTGTTAGGAAATGTCCTCCTTGGTATATCTCTATAAGAAGGAGTGGACATACCTTGAGATATTTTCTTTTTCAAATCTAGAAAATCATTTGCTAACTTTTGCACCATATGATCTATGGTGCTTGTGGAAGAATTATTAGTAGAGGATTGACCTCTATTTCTGTTTGAATACCTTCTTATCTTACCCGCAAGGATAAGATCATCTTCAACCTCCGTAGCCAAACTTTGAGCAATTGCAAGATCAGCAGGACCAGCCCGCCTTAACAAAAAGCTTATCTCAGGAAGCTGAGTATTGATGAAGAAACATTTAAGATTTTCTGTTGTTGGTTGAGCAGTTGTTAGAATCTTGTTTGTCAATTTATTGAACTTAGCGATGAAGTCTCGCATGGGCTCAAGTGGCTCTTTATTTATCTGTGTTAGCTGAGCTAGCAAAGCATGTGCATCTTCCGCAGGTTTAAACCTAGCTTCAAACTTGGTTTTGAGAGCATTCCAACTAGTTATGGTTTGGGCTTGAAGGTTGTAAAACTAATCCACAGCAGCACCTTGCAGTGTTTCTACAAAAAGTATCACAGCCACATCTTCATGTTCCACCCCTAGCACACCACAAGCTATGCAAAAAGCTGCAATGTGTTCATCCGGATGGACTTTCCCATCACCATAGAATTTAGGGAAATTCTTCCTTGAACTATGAGGTAGTTCATGCAATGGTGGCATTAAATTCAAAGGATAAAAAGTATTACCCCATGAGCCTTGAGCTGCCATTGTGCGTTGATTGAAAGGTGGGATAACAAACCTTTGTGGAATTCGAATAGATAAAACTCTGTTAGTACTGGAGGTGGAAACTTCACCTGGTATAGGAGACCTAGCATTGGTAGGAGGAAAACTCCTTGTTCGCTGAAGCTGAGGTTGTGGAGGCAAAAGACCAAAGTTATTTTGCTGCATCAATTCAAATACAAGATCAATAATTCCTTGAGCTCTCTTGCTTCTTGTATACCATGAGTCTACTAGAATGCAATGTACTCAAAAAACATTTGAAAACAATTTAAAATAATGGAAGAGGACAAAATGCTTCAAATCAAAGCGTGAGGCTCCAAGTTGCACGTTCTTCCCCAGTAGAGTCGCCAAAAAATTGTTAGGTGAATATTTTGTCGTTGAGCTAACTAACAACAAAATGGTTATATCTCCATAGCTATGATGAGACTGAGTCTCTCCTCTCAACAAGGGGATGTTCCCTCTAGATAATGAGCTCTTTCTAACAAACAATTTCTAATGTTTAAATAAACTAAAACTAATCTTGGGGTGTTTTCATTGCATCTTATTCTCTTTTTTCAGAATAGATGTTTCTTCTTTTACAAAAGGACAACTTCAATATAAATGATATGTAATAATTCTGGAACTGAAACAAACCATGGAAACACAAAGTCTTCTATCGTTTGGCTTATTTCTCACAAACAAACTTAATTGAATTCAAATGTGGCCCAAAGTCTCCACTTTCACCCAATATGATATAACTAACTTAACACAACAGTTTACAGCACAAAGTATGTAAACAATTCCATTCCCATAAATAAACACAAACTCCCACAATGAGAAAATAGCACAAAGTCTATTTAATCCAAAACAAGAACACTTCTCTCAAATTTCAATAAACTCCACGATTCCAACAATGATTCATTATAATCTAACACTAATGACATAAGAACAATGATATCATAGGACAATATGATCCAACTCAAAGTTTGATACTCAAATTACTTGCTTATATTGATTTTCACTTGAAAACTTGATAAACATAAAAAGCTCAAAGTCTTGAAATGTTTTCCAATTCGGTAGAGTTACTTTGCAACAGATAAAAGATGGTATTTACAATGGGGGTCATCTTTACTTATAGGAGAGACCAAGAGAAAAAATAGGAAAAGTATAACTAACTATGACTTATTCAACAAAGGAGTCCTTTTTGATTTGGGACTTCCTATGTTTTTACATGTAATTACATATGAGAAAAGCACATGTAAAAATGTCCAAAACTAATTCAAAAGTAAATCTCAAAAATAGAATATAAACTAAGTGGTGAAAAAGCTGCTTCAACTTGCACTGTCTTCCTTCTTCATATGGGCATCATACATAGTAAACACATCTTGCATCCCCAAACTATCTGGACTAATCGTATTCCTGAAAATCATCTGGGCTCTGACTATTGCATCCCTCGCTATTGTGATTGCTTTAGCATGACTAGTTAACTTGGCCTTAAGGTTATCCAAAGTTAACTGGTTGTCCAGAATATTATCCATGGAAGAAACTGAAGAGATTTAATCTTTGAACTCCTTCTGAAACATATTTTCAAACTCTTGGGTCATCTCATCCAAAAAAAGAAATTGATTATCCTTAGATACCAAATTGCACGGAAGCTCCTCCAACTTATGTAAGAGACTAATGTCACTTTGGTCACTCAACTTCTTGGCAGTTTCCAAATCCTTGATCAAGTCCTTCAAAATATTATTCTGATATGTCAATGCCTCCTTAGTTTCTGTGTATGAATCCCGATTCAAAATAACACCAATTGATATCAAAGCATTTATTTTAAATTTCCTCATTCATGTCCATTTATCATAGCTTTGATCCAAATACTCAATATCCTGAGAAATAGTGTCAATCAAATCATCAAGCTCTGCTCTAACCTTCTCAATTTTACTTGTCTCCTTAGCTACATCTGTAAGAAGAGATATTCCCTGTGCATGCATCTTTTCCAAATATTCCTCAACCACTTTTCCTTTGAGATGAGTCTTTTCAGCCTTCTGAATGATGGGGTCTTCCACAGAAATAGCTTCAAGAGTTACCGATTCAAAATTCAAATTGATCTTCCTCACCACTGCAGTCAGTTGTTCTACCATTGCCTTATAATAATCCTTCATTTCCTTTTCTTTATCAAACTTTTGAATCAAAGAATCCATTGCAGATTTCAAATCATTTTTTGCACTCTCATGTGTGATTTCACCAAGTTCAATTCTGGAAATAGAATAATCATTCATATTGAAATTCTCCATTGGCATCCTATGGGGGTTTAGCAATTTCCACAAATTTGTGTCCATTATCTTCCAGTACTCGAGAAAGTATTTTAGGCTTCTTTGGAGTCTTATCCTTGACTAGCATGAACTTACCAAAATCAAAATCATCTGGGGAGATGGCTTGTTTCTTTCTCTTGGGTGTATAAGCTAATATCTATGGAGGATGCACAAAAGTACTTACATTTGGATCAGGTCTCATTGTTGGTGTGGTAGGAATTGCACTAGCACTTGAAGTAGAAACAATAGGAGGAGTATTAGTAAACACTGCACCTAACACATCCACATTTGAAACTTGCTTAGATCCCAAAACAAAGTGATCAAAGATTGAAGAATCTCCAATGTCAAGAGATGATGAGGACAAACTAGGGATTGATTCAAAAGAATGGAGAACATTTTCAAAAAACACTTGAGGATTATCAAAAAATTTCTTTGAAGATGATGGAGACTCGGAAGATGGAATGTTGATAGGTGAAACTAGGATAGTAGGCAAAATAGACAAAGGAATTGAAACAGATACATTAAGCAAAGGAGAAGGGATTTCAGCTTCTTGTAGTACATCCCTTTGTGGAGACATAGCTTCATCTTGCAAACCTTCTTGACCCTCTGCTATCTCTTTCTCTTGTTCTTCCCATTGCTCCCCTGAAGAATTATTTTCAACCTCCATCTCTTCAGTAACTTTAGTTCATCACTCCTCTGTGCCTTAACCATTTCTTCCACCTTAGACTTTCTCTGCGACCTTGGCCTTTTTTCCCTTGGACACAAATTTGATCCTTGGTTTGGAAACCTTGGACATACCAGGAGTATCACTTTTATTCTTTTTGTTCTCATTTCAACCTTCTTACTAGTTTGTTTTAAAACTTCTTCTTCAGATCCGGCTACAAAATCCTTCAATGACATGCCTTTACTTTGGAGCCACAAGTTCATGTTAGCTAACACAGGTTCAAACCTTTTCCTCAAAGAAGTCAATTCTTTTTAAGACCATTGGATAGGAGGGAGAGGAGAATTAGCAATCTACTCATTATTGTACTTAGGATCAACCAGCTCTTCATCATCCACCATGTCTTCAGGAATATCAGCTAAACCTAAATACTCAATTTGATCTAGAGATAACTTGCTATAATCTAGTTTTCTGATTTCCTCCTCAGTCCTCAGCTCAATCCAGATGTCTTCAACCATTGACTCATGATATTGAGTCTTTCTTTTGATTTAATCTTTCACACCCCTGTAATCAAACCTTGGTCTCAGTTTGAATTGCTTCATGGTCACTAGCTGCATCTTAGTCTCCATAGCTCTGGCCTTTGCTGCAGTCGACACTGAGTATCTACCAACTTCAACTAGAAATCTGAATCCTAGTTTCTTAAGCTCCATTTTCTTATTATGCACGACAATCATTTGTCTACATAATTCCATCAGAACAAGTGTATCTGAAGGAAATCTCGGCAACATGTAAGGATAGCCTTGGAAAAAGCCAACCCTTAGATATGAAAAAGTTTGAAACTGTAAGAACATACACCCAAAACCATTCACAACTTACCAAGCCTCATCTAAAACCCTTCTTTGTTCTAACTGAGGATAAAAAAGATACCGAAACACTGCAAAGAAGGCATCATTTTCCCTCCTGAAGTAATGGATTGAACCCTTCAATGTCAGCTGAGGATAATACTGATACACAGGAACAACTCTCCTATCTCCTTCAAATGTCAAACCTGAAAAGATCCTAATTGAAGCTGCTATATACACAAGATAGGAAGTCATATAGAATTTGAAAGTAGTATGCACCTTGATCAATTGCTCATGAAGAGCATTGCTGGCCTATTCTCCCCAGAAGATTTTTTGTTGGTCTCTAAGAATCACCCTCATGAAAGGATACATCCATTCATGAAAAAGTGAAGAAGAAGCTAATCCCCTCACTCTACTGAGAAGAGTTATTAAATCACCTACCTCCTCTACAAAATCACTTCGAGGAAAGCTCTGTTGGTGCCTGCATGAGCAGTCAAGTTTCAAGCATATAAACATGTAGGCACCCTCCCAAAAAATCCAAAAAGGTTGTAAGTCTTTGGGCCTCCTCAGCATGTTTTAACATTAGCATCATATTTTCTTTGGAGGAGATCATCATCATCATGTTTCCGGTCATCACCCTTTTGTTTCTCATGAGGGTCATCATCATATTTTCTGCTGGCCTGATCTTTCACTCCAGGGTGATACTTTAACATCGGGTGATCTTGGTTAAGATCATCCTGATGATGTTGCTGCAAAGTCCTAAGTATGACCCAATCTTCTGCAGGGTCATCATATTTGAACATTGGGTAATCTTAGTTAAGATCATCCTAATGTTGTTTTATCACTCCGTGTTCATTGTTTTATCACCCTGGTGCTGCTGACATCATTCTTATGTCAGGGTGATATCTACTTTTCTACCTGTCTGCATCATGAAATTTTCCAAAGGAGGGGGTGATATTTTCATATCCGAATATCACCCCGATGTATGTTTGTTCTAGTATCATGATGATGCTGACGTCAGGGAGATATCGGCCTGTCGGCTTCATGCATTGTCTAGTGGGGGGTGATCATTTCAAATATCTGTCATATTCATATATCGCCCTGATCTTGTAGTGAAGCTACAGTGCAGCATGATATTTGTGCATCAAGGTGATATTTCTAAATATCCGGTTATCTTCCGAATATCATCCTGATGCTGAGATGATGGTGACGTCATCAAGGTCCGGGGGGTCATATTTTAACATTAGTCATTTTATGGAGATCCCCCGATGTTGCGAATATGATGATGACATCATCTGAATATGAGGAGGTGCGCAGTAGGCAGATATGCTGATGACGTCAGCAGGATATGATGATGACGTCATCAGGATGTTCATCGGCAAGACATTTGGTATCAGCTAAGCAGGAGGATCTTCCTCCGATGCATCAGGTTATGCCGATGAAGGCGATTATCATGCAGGTGATATTGCAATATGATGCTGACGTCAGGGTGATATTTTCATCAGGTGATGAGGATAGCATGATACTTTCCTGCAGGGTGATATTTTTTGTGGGGTGATATTTCATATCGGGGTGATATGAATTATCGGGATGAGCTCAGCAAGTGGTTTGCTGACGTCAGGGTGATATTTTGTGCATCTGGATATCATGCAGGAGGATGATGACTGGGTTTTATGACTGGTGTCGTCAGGAGAAAAAGCACCGACATCATATATGCTCGTGACCTAGTATATAAAGTGTTGAGGAGGTTGCCCCAGGGTGCATGTGGGATAATTGATATCCTGCATATTTTCAAATATCGGGGTGATATTTCTTGGCGAGAAAGGATGCGAATGTGTAGTATGTTATTTTTCCCAAGGTCACAGGTTGGTGCGCCATTAATGGCAGATCTTACAGGGTATGGGTGATGGCGTGGACGTTTCAACCACCTGATTGATGACGTGAATCCCCAAGCGGTGGTGCAAGGCTCGAGATTTCTTCCTGTCCCCTCCTTCACCTACTACATTAAATGTTTGAGCGCTAATTCCTCATGATGCATTGTATCTGGCAGATATTTTGAAGCTCCATTGTACTGAATGCTAAGTACCTCCTTGCTGTATAAGTAGGGCTGTGTTGTTCAGTTGTGGTTGTTGAAGACCTGGGCGTCTTTTTGTGTAAATAACGAAGAACAGGGCATGATCTTGGCTGTTCTATCCCATTTTGGAGTTTATGTGTTGCAGCATGAGTGTATTTTGCACATATGTTCAGTTTTAGTGTTGATTTATATGAAAAATGCTTATTGCATGTATTTATCTGCTTGTCTCCATTTGCTGCATGTTGTTCTCCTTCTTCTGAATCTGGTTGCTAAGGGTTTCTCAGGTTCTAGGGTATGGTTTTCTGTATCACATGTTCGATCTCTAACTTCCATTCAAGGAGTGGATTAAATTGTTTTAGGTTGAGCATGGAGAAGGTTGCATGTCAGCAGGGATATCTGTAAGCAGAGGTAGTTAGATACCCATTCTTGGATGATGTTTGTAAGGCAAGCATCAGTCCAACCCCCTGAAACTTGAGTGAAAGTTGCAAACCATCTGTTGTATACGTCTAGTTGACTCCTTGCCCAATGGATAGGCACCAGTCTGCTCCTGGGTCGGTAGTTATGAGCCAAAACCCCTTGTCTTGCATCCAGGACATTATGTCCACCCATTTCATCACCTCCACCTGTTAGTTGTAGGAGTAGGATTAGGAATCCCCTGCATGCTCTCATACCCACCAGACAAATATGTCCAAGAATGTTGCCAACCTTGTGATCTACCATGCAGATCTTGGTCCAGACATGAGAGTATTCTACCTGTTGTTGTCAAGTTAGATCTTTCTATCATTGAGCTAGTCAAAGTTACATATTTAGCTATAGGGATACCCCCCTTGGTGCGGCAAAACCAAAAGTGAAGGGGAGGCAGCTCACACAACCTCCTGTATCTGTTGGCTGAATCAGCCTGTGCATTGGAGCTGGCAAACCCTCTGCAGATTTGGTAACCAACAAGCTCCTTGACCATCTAGACAAATTTGACCTTGGCTCTTTCAACCACTTGGTGTTAATTACCTTCTTAGCCTTCTCAGAGTTCCTGTCATATTCTTACTGAGCCTCAGTAAAGTCAAGTTTTACAACATCAACCAAAGCGGGACACATGAAAACTTTATCAATAAACTCTAGATCCAATCTTATGATCACATTACCATTTGCATCCACTACTGCCCTAGTGTCTTTGTTGTAGAAATGTGCACACTGAAGAACAAAATCTGTATTATGAGCTTCCATTGGAAATGATGACACCAAGTGAATGTTGCTAGCTACAATCTTCTTCATCAGAGGACTAGGGTTATTTGACTTAGTCCTTTCTACAAACTTAGCCATGTCTACATGGCCAATCTCTGTATCCCAAATATCATCAACATTAGAGGTAATTGAGGTGATCGGTAAAACGCCTTGATACTTATACTTTATTGCTTTTGACTTCTTCGGAGACAACTCAGTCATTTGGAAGACCAACACCTCTATAGGAGTCAATGATTAGAACAAACTCACAGAAGAATCTGCAATAAAAAAAGCCATGATCATGCAACTAGGGGGAATACTAGTAATTTGGGAGAACTGTATGTTGACGATCATGACTACAAGAGTAAGCTTGAAAGGGATAGAGTGCAAGCGGGTCAAAAAAATGGAGGAAAGTGGGCTCAGGAAAGCAATTTTTGAAAGTATCCTAGAGTTAGAAAAAATTGAGGGAGTGAATGCACTAGCGGCAAAATTTTTCGTCCTTGCATGTGAGGGATAAACTGCAGGTGTTAGGGCGGCAAAATTTGCCGACCTTGCATGTTGGGGAAACCAAAAAAATTTTATGTCTGAGTGGCAAATTTTGTCGACTCAACATGTAGGGTTAGGTTGAATAGTGTTTGAGTAGCGATTTTTGCTGACTTTACATTTTGGGGTAGGTTTGCAAGTTTTAATGTAATGACGGCAAATTTCACCAACATTACACCTTAGGGTAGAACTTTCAAATGCATAAGCGGTAATTTTTTGTCGACTTAGCAAATGCAAAAATTTGTAATATTTGAGCAGCGAATTTCACCGACATTACACCATATTTTTAAAAACCTTTAAACATATGTAATAGCAGCGAAAATGCCCGCTTGTACATGTGATATTTGAAAGTTCAATTTCCATGTAGGGGTGGTGAAATTAACTGCCCCTACATGAAGGTAAGATCAAAGACATTGCACAAGTATCAGTGGTGATTTTTTTCGCCAATACATGTGTTACGACTTAGAAATACATGTGTTATGACTTAGAAAGAAAGAAAGGTATCATTGGCAAAAAGGATCGATGATACCCACAAGTTTACAAATGAAAAACCTAAGACCTAAGACCTATTCATCCTAAGACCTATTCAGGAACCTTTGCGAAAACAAACGAAAGACTAGGGTTTCAAAATAGTAATAAGGAAATGATTTTTAAACATTTAAAACACACACAAACCCTAAAAAATAAAGAAACCCACGAACGGAAAGGTAAAAACTTACCTCTGACAGGAAAACTAGAAACCCTCGGTGCTAAAATCTCAACAATTCACTGATAAGGAGTCACTACGTCGGCTTGGTAAGTGAAGTGTGAAGACGCAAGCGAGATGGAAGGAAGAATGAAATAAAAATGTTTTTAAAACGTATTTAAAACTTAAAACAAAACCTAAAAACAAATTTAAATGCCACATGAATTAATTGTAGTCACATTTAATACATGCCCTATCACCGAAATTTGCCAACATTATATGTAGTAAAAGGGCATGTAATGGTGGCAATTTTTGCCGCTATTATACGAAAATAAAACAAGGAATGCATGGACGACAAAATTTGCTGCCTTGCACTTGGAAACAAAAGACAAATATATGAGCAGAAAAATTTGTTTCTCATGCATTTTACTCACATAAACAACCTGCAAGAGTGGTAATTTTTACCGACTTTGCACATGAACCTGAAAATTTTTCTAACACCTTAAAAAGAGGTCAAAATTGATATTTTGACCAGCCTGTAACCTAAATGATTTTCACAAATCTCAAGGAATCGACTTAGGGGAATGTCACAAGCTATTTTATGGTGTCAAAAGACTTCACACAAGGCCAAGAGAACTTACCTCGATTTGTGAACTTAGAGAGTACACTAGAAACAAATAAGTTTCCTAGGGGTTGTCTACAAAATAAGCTCAGTTGATTTTGAGGACAACACTCTCCTACTTCAAACAAGGAATATATATTGGTATGCATTTATTACTTAACCAAATGGGTGGAAGTTAAAGCTTTGCAATTTTCCAAAGATGGCAATGTGGCAAAATTCTTGTATGAGGAAATCTTCACTAGGTATGATGTACCTAAGGAGATAGTGATTGGTCAAGGACTACAATTCACATCAAACTTAATCACCAAATCGGTGGAGGAATATCAGATTATACACAAGAAGTCCACTCTGTACCATCCTCAGGCTAATGGTCAAGTTGAGGTTACAAATAGGGAGATTAAGAATATATTGACAAAAATAGTACAACTTCACATAAGATATTGGGTTTCTAGGTTACCAGAAGCTGTTTGGGCATATAGAACCACATGGAAGACAACTACATGATTCACTCCTTATGAATTGGTTTATGGCAAGACAACAGTACTGCCTATAGAATTTGAATACAAAACTCTGAGGACAACAGTAGAACTAGGGATGGATTGGATAGAAGCTCAAAAGGAAAGGTTACAACATTTGAATGCTCTTGATGAAATCAGATTAGAAGCCATCCACCACATAGAGGTTATACAAAAACAAAGAATTAAATGGCATGATAAGTATATAAAGATTAAAGAATTCATTGTTGGTGATTGGGCCCTTCTCTATGATTCCAGATACAATGATTTCAAGGGCAAGCTTCAATCTTGATGGTTGGGACCATATGAGATTCAATAGGTATTCCCTAATAGTGCAATCCAACTACAAACCATTAACAAGGTTTGATTTTCATTGCTGGTAAATGGACATAGGCTAAATCTTTATAAGAAACCACTTCAGCAAGATGATTTTATTGTCTCTCTAACAAATCAATATGGTGCTCATGATGCTATTGATGAAGGTTCTGAAACACACAATGATATACCATCAGAAGATGATCCACCAATCCTGTCTAGTGATGCAGAGGTTAAGTTGCATGAATCAACCCCTATCATTGAGACTTAATTTTTATTGCTTTGTAATTCACATGCACACACAACACACTACCCATGGTGAACATAGTTAGCTCCAGAGTGACCTGTTCTTCACTCTCTATTGGGACTGTTCAAGTTAGGACCTAAAATAATGGATATGTAAACATTCAGTCAAGACCTCTACTGGAGGCACTCGTAGCAACACCTCTCTATAGATGTCTTCAACACTTTGGCAAAAAGCAAACCATTTTCCCACGCATTCCATTTCTTCTACACATGCTTTATTCATTTTGAAATAAATCAACCACTGCCACAAAATTGTTCAACTCAAGCTCACGAGTTGTTTGATCAAGCATTGTGAGTTGTCACCTCACATCACTTCCAAAGTACTCACCACCTTACCATTTACTCTCATGCATTTCATCTTACTCACATCAAATAAATTCCAAGTACGTGTTCTACAGTTCCAAGGCATGCTACTCATTTATTTCCATAATGTATGTACATAAGGTAACTTTCAATGATTAACTTAGATTTCTTTCTATATTCATTATTACTCTTCATATATTTCATGCATACAAAAATATATATCACCATTCCATTTCGTAAATACTCTTCCTTTCATATCAATTCACATGTGAAGTGAGGTCACTTCACCCATTAGTTGGGTGGAGGGGTTAAATTTTTTTATTTTTGCCACCCAAGACTTTAGAGTTACTAGATAGAATTCTATGTCATTTCTAAAGATAGTCAACCTACTTTGTTTCACCCAAAGTGTGAACTTGTTACCCTATGAGTAAGCTGAGAAAGTTACAGTTGGGAAGAAGAGGAGAAGACAACAATTGTAGGTTCTTCTGAAGGTGGTGGAATCAGAGTTGATTAGAAATTGAAACTCCAAGAGGTTGCAGAACATAGAGATAATGGGAGGTGATGTGATAAGACAAGAACCATCTGCGCATAAGGAAATATTAGAGGATGTGATGGTTCTGCCACTCTTCACCAGAGTGGGATGGCTAGACTACTTCTTGAAGTCAACAGAATATGATAATGAAATGGAGAAAGCATTTGTAGCTACATTGCAGTGTGATGAGGCAACAGTTAGGGGATTTGTTGTAGATGCTTCTGAAATGCCCATTGCCCAAGTTACAGGATTGCCATGCATAGGGTCTGAATATCCATCTCGTGCTGATGTAGCTACAACAAGGGAATAATTCTACAAGCATGGAGAACACATGGACTCAACATCACAAGCTATAAAGACATTGTCCCTTCCATTCTTTTGGGGAAAACGTGTTTCGTATATCATTAAATACTTTACCTGTGATGGTTGGCACAATTTGTTGTATACTGTGCATTTTAAGTTGCTAAATAACTTGTACGTCATGATAAGTTAGTCAATATTCCCAATTTCCTCTATAACATGTTGAAAAGGATGGCATCTAAATATTAGAAAAAGAAAATGGACACCACGTTGTCCCATCACTGCTTAATAGCCCTATTAGTCAAGAGAAGCCTAAGAATTCAACATCCACAGGTTGATTGGGATGCCTTTAAACAATGTATAGATATCACAACACTGTTGGAAGTACCTAAAATAGAGGATGAACCTCAACATGAGCCTAAACCTGAGATTGAACCTACGCAAGAAGAGACACTAGAGGATAATACTCCATAAGATAGGTTGGTGGTAGAAGAGGAACCCTCATCTTCTAACCCTAAAGCTATGAGAGGCACTGATTCAACACTTGTTAGGAAAAAGAGAAACAAGAAAAGTGTTGAGAAACATAAGAGCACTGTGAAGGGAGAAGATGCAGGGGAAAAGAAGAAGAGTAAAAAGAAGAGGAAAATTGAAGTCAAAAAGGAAACTATTACTCCCAGGCACTTACGAAGGTTGAAAAAGAAGAGTATGAAAGAAATAACTGTTGAGGAATAGGGTCAAGAGGAAAAAGGTGAAGGACAGTAGCACCATGATCCAACGTTGTTGAATACAGACTCAGATAAAGAAGGAAATGCCCCTGAGGATGTCCCTGTTGATGCTCATGAAAATGTTAATGTGTTTACCAAAAGGAGAAGATATGTTTCTTCATCTTCTGATTTAGATTCAGAAGATATGTTTATTGCAAAGAAAATGGGAAAGTCAGTTCCTAGTATTTCTACTAAGAAAATTTTTTATATCACCGGGGATGATGATGATGAAGGTTTGAATTTTGAAAAGGAAAAATAATTGTTAGAAGATAGGAATATAAGAAAATAGCTTCAAGAAGCTCTTGACAAGATAAAGCAATTAGAGGAGCAAGTGAAAGGATATGAGGAGAAGGACAAAGAAAAGGAGAAGAGAATACATGAGTTGGAGGAGAGAATTCAAAGCTATGGCCATGGAACCAACTTGAATCCGTTAGCATAGATGGCTGTGAGTAAAACAAAAATTGAAGAAAATGAAGCATTAAATCCACAACCTCATGTTTCTAGGTCTCCAATGTATCACACCACTTTATCTTTAGGTTTTGAATTACTGAAACTTACTCACAAATCCAAACAGGAAAAAGAAAACTGCGAGAAACGAAAATAGACTCTCAATGCATCACTGGAAGGTAAGAATTTGGAGTTAAAAAGGTTGGAAGGTGAATTGACAGAGGTAATAGACAGAGCCATTCAGATCATTGAGTGTAGACCTCCACCTAGGGTGTATGCATTGTTTCTAAAGGAAAAATTTCTTAGTTTTTGGTTCAATAGGTTCATTAATGATCAGCCTGCTTTACATTCAAGGCATATTTTTCTTAGCTATTTCAAAGAAGTCATCCTAGAGGAACAAGATCAACTGTGTGAGTATTGTTTACACAACTATCTAATGGCAGAGGATACAAAATGGAACCCCTCAATTTATGTTGGGGATTTGCAGTTTCGAGCACTATCATCATATTTCAATAATGAGTAGTTCAAAGGTGAATTAATGGACAAATATGAAGAACAAGAGAAAATAGTGGCACTGTAGATCAAAAAAGAAGCAATGAATCTGAATGTAATCCTTACTCAATGTTTGACACTCCTCTTGCACAAAGGTCCAGGAAAAATAATCATGGATTTGAGACTTCGAGATCATAGAAGGATACAATAGTTAGCAGTACCTATGCTTCAAAATTGCCTAAGGTATGTACAAAGCAGATGGAATAGTCTGACCCCAGCATTGCAAAGGAAAGAGCCTCACTCTTTCCATAATTTTATGAACATGTTTGAAAGATTGCACAAGTACATCTAGATTTTAGAACAAACAAGAGTGGGATGGCTGCCACTTACTTATCATCCTCCTATTCTCCTCTATCCAGTACCACACTGGACATGGGAAAAGAATGATGAATGTAGGAATACAAAATCAGTCAAGATGGATAGACTTGCATGTTATAATGGTTTCTATCTTAAGCAGAGGGAGGGAGTCTGAGAAGTAATGGACCTTAGGCAGATTACCTGGCACTACAATCTTTTCCCCTAGATGTTTAATTCAATGATTTTGCTTGAGGACAAGAAAAAGGGTAGTTGGGGGGAATTATGGATTTAAATATTGGCCTCTTTTATGTTATTTTTATATTCTTTTAGACCTTTTCCAGATGATCTTCTAGATACTTTTCAAACATCACCATCATGATATACTATCTTTTTATATACTTTGCGAGACCTTGAATCTATGTTGTTAATATGGAATATGGTGATGATATTTATCAATTGAATGATTTGAACATGAGTATGCATGCAATATAGATAAGATTCTATGGTTTAATTATGAAGGTTATTTGCATGCATATGTTTTGTGGATTAACCCCTTGTGCAGCAACAAGTATGTGGCATCAAGGAGAGGAGAATTTGCAGCAAGTTGCAGAATAGGAGAATTAAAGGAAGTTGAAGTCAAGCCGCCAAAAGTGCAAGTAGCTGGAGGCTGAACGTGAACTATTATAGGAAGGAATAAATGTAGAAGTAGACTTGTTTCAAATGTAGCTTGTGTGTTTTTCATACGAGTCATTGCATAAGAATTCTTATTTGAATAGGATTCTCCTTCCTCTGTTCAGTTAGAATTAATAAATCAATCTTAACCCTGTATCCTAATATCTAGGAATAGATTAATGATTATAGTTAGTTGGTAGTTGCATAAGACTCTCCTGTTTTTGTATAAGTTATGAGGGATGAACTCGGTGTCAAGTTAGTCACTTTTTTATCCAATTACTCAGTTGTTTTTTTTCAATATTAGAATTTCCAGACATGTTTTGTTAAAAATGTCATTATTGAATACAATATGAAAGAGATTATGTTTATGATATGAAATGAATGTGTTATGTGGATGCGTGAGTATTTGAATTAGATTTGATTTCCAGCTAAGTGAGTCAATCCCTTGAGCCGGCCACTCAAGGTACTAATCTTCACTTCATTTATTTTCTTACTCATTTATGCATTCTTCTTAAAGTTGTTTTCCATTAGTTTATAAATGCATTGTGAGTTAATTAGAATACTTTGATTTTTAATTACAGCAGTTGTGGTTCATGAACAAATGTATACTTTGTCTATTTTAAGTCCTCCGGAGGTTAACATTAGTTTTCTCATTATTTTGAATGGTTTTGGATTAGTTCTATAATTTCGTATTACTAGCAATTATCTATAGCTTATGCTGAAGACACCCATAACCACTAGATTCTGTAACTATTTTTACTAATCTTGCATTTATGTGAATTCCAACAAAGTAGAATAATCTGAGTAGGTTTGGATATGATAGTTTAGGAGAATATGAGCCCTGAAGGCACATACAGTGTAGTGCCATCATAAGCTTATGCTCCTTGGTTGATAATTTAATGTGGGATTACAATGTCAAGTGGATTGTTTAGATAGGTTTACCCCTGAATTTTGTTAAGTCTACAATGCATTAGTTTTCCTCTACAAATCACACGGGGCCAGACATATCATATGTCATGGGCATGGTCTCTCGGTTCATGCAGGAGCCACATGAGTTGCATTGGAAAGCAACTAAGAAGATTCTCCACTATGCTCAGGGCACTCACTGTGAGGGGGAAAATGGATTAATCTATTAAGAATAATAATTCTAATACATCTATGAAATCTGAAGGAGAAAAGGAGATTAAATAAACAATGATACTTACAACCTCTTTTACCTTGCATCTTCCATAGTTCGCCTATCTCTCCTTGACCTTGATGTTGATGAAGCCCTCAGAAGCGATTGCTCCCTTGCTTGTTGAAGGTGACAAGAATGGAATGGCTGAGATATGATTGTGTGATTGAAGATGAGCTTCAACACACTAGCAATGGATGATAGATGATATGGAGATGGGGGTGCCAAAGGTGCGCTTGTGTTTCTGCAGCATAAGTTTACTCAAACGATGGATATGGAATGAAGAAGAAGAGGGTTGCATTTATAGAAATGTGTGAGAGCAGATCAACGATTGAGAAGAAATACGAAGATCAAAGGTTGAGAATGGTTGAGGAATGTGCGCGAATAGAAAGAGGACAAGTGTCCAAGCTCCATCATGCAACATAGGAGTTAACTGAATTGATTGAATAGTTAACAGAATAGACTAATCAGTTAAGTGAATTGATTGGGGAGTTGACTGAATTGATTGATCAGTTAACTGGGTTGATTGAGGAGTCAACAGAATAGATTGATCAGTGAACTCGAATGATTAATTAGTTAACAGATTTGATTGATGAGTTAACTAATTTTGACTAGAGGATAAATAGGACATGTGAGTGAGGGAATATTAGCTAATTAAATATTTAAAATATTTAATTATATGTGCAACATGGTGAGGTGGAAAAGGTGAGGTGGAAAGATGAGGTGGATTGGTGAGGTGGAATTATGAAATTAGGACTTAGGATAGAGGGATTTAGCATTAATTAAATAATGTAGGATTATTTAATTTATGTGAGATATTAGAAGAATTTAGGGAATTTAATTAAATAAAATGATTTTATTTAATTATGGGATAATGAACCAATCAAATAAACTTAGAATATTTATTTAATTGATAGAAGAAATAAGAAGGGAATAAATATTAAGAATATTTATTTAGAATGAATCGTGTCATTTTTAGGCGTATACATTTTGCCCCTCTTTGAAGCAATGTGTTTTATCACATTGTTTCAAAGAATAAGAATTTTTCTGACAATGATACATGCCCCAGTTTGCCCCTGGTACAAGTTTGACGACAGGATGCCCCCTCGGGAGATTGGATGGGTAGACAGTAGAAGGCATGAGACGGACAATCTCATGATGAAGAAGGTTAGATTTGAAGAAAATGGGTAGATTGAGAAGAAAGAGGTGAAGGATATGCGAAACACACACAAGAAAGTAAGCAAGTATGCACAAATGATACAAGAACAAACAAGGTATTGCCCCTGTTGAGCGGTAAACCAAGGATATAGATCAATGATGTATGGTTCCAGGAATGAAACATGTCGTATAAGACTCTGGGTCTGGTTTCGACAATGCAACATCATGTTTAAGACATTTGATATGATAACCATATACGACAGTGTTGTCATGGTGGGGAAGGATATATCCCTAGAGCAACACGAAGGATAGTTATGACTGATTGATATGGTTTACGACAAGATTAGGATCAAGACTGTTGATTGTGATTGGATAATTCGACAAGATTGGCTTGACTCAATTGGTATGGATTGAGGATAAAGTTGCATTTTGATCACTGCTCAGATTGACAGCTAGAACTGTTGATGAGAGACACGAAGACAAATAGAAATTTGATCGATAGAAGAATGACTTGATAGAAGAAATTACAAGCTTTTGTAAACATTGATTCGCTGCATTTTAGATCTTTATTGGATGGGATATGGAGAAATGTAATTGGATACGTTATGGATATGGATATGGAATGGATGTGGATTGTCATCTTGATTTTGCAAGTCTTTTGCTTTCATCATTGGGCACTTTTTGGTATTTTTCTCTTTATGAAATGTTGTAAGAGAATACAAGCATCTAGGTATAAGTAGACCGAGATGACCTGAGTATTCCTTACATGGATTTTGTTATAGAAAGTTGATACAAGCATCTAGTCAAAGTTGAATCTAGATGACCTGAGTATTTCTTACATTTCAACAGACAAGGATTGCCCTTTTTCATGTTTCAGACCTCAGAGTCCTCGATGATCTTTTTACTGATCATGTCGTTAGACAAAAGTCGTTACATTACTAAAGTTTAATCCACCAGTAGCAGACAAAGAAAAGATTATGCCCCCATCATAGCATCTCTAGCTTTTGGCATCCTTGAGTAGCATAGGAAGACATAATGGCAAAAATCTAAGACTTTGTAAATTAACCTGTTCACAAAATATTCTTGCATTAGGTGTGTCTTTTGCCATCATTGATATTGTTATAGCAATGTAGGATGCATTCCACAAAGGTATGAAATGACTTGAGTGTTGATGTGTATATCCCACGATTGCATGATCTAGACCCACAAACAATAGGTTGATGTCATGGACTTTCTAAGGTAGTATAACCTTACCTAGCCAAGGAAGGGGACTCATAGCCGTTGATACTCATAGTACATATAAGGTATTGCTTCCTATATATGTAAATGAGGTACTATATGCTAGAACCGACCCCGGCTTCAAGATATGAATACTATCCCTAGAGTCAATGAAAGCAGCCCACAAGCATAGCATACAAAAGCACTAACCATGTCACCTCTAGGTGTTGTCCTCTACTGACCATGCTATGATGAGATCAAGGTAGATTTGGAATTGACCTAGAGTGAGACAAGGAGATAAAAATCAATAATCAAAAAGACCAACAAAAAGATACAAATAGCCATTGTGCGCTCTTGCCAAGATTAGTGTTGATAGGATGACAGATTCTTGTCCATTGTAGGAATGATATATCCTAGGACATGAATTGGTTGGATGTTGTTGAATAATTTTTTGAAAGGTGGGCAAAAGTATAGTCAGGCCATGTGTTGACTTATAGTTGGTATGTTGATGGATGATTTTTGCGTTAGGGACCATGCTTCAGCGTATACCCAACGTGTGTATTATTTATTGGGTCCAACAAGCTCATTGACTGGGGACCATCCAAATGGGTTGGATGGGTGCATCTTATGTACCTGAGTACTAGATGCTTCCTTCGTATTCCAGACTGCCTACATACCCTGTGTCCACGGGATCAAGGTACTTTCAAGATGTGGGTGAGATGAATATGTAGTTCTGGTGTGACTTGATGATGTGGGAATGGTTTAGGATGGGTGTGATACTGAGGGTTGATGGATGTTGATGGTCACGAGTTGCAGCGAGATCGATGTATGGGGGTGATTTGCAGTGATTTGTTAGGAAGGATTTTTGGATTTTGGTGATTTTTCTATTGTTTTTGGATTTTTGATTTTCTATTATTTTTGGATTTTTGGATTTTCTATTATTTTTGGATTTTTTGATTTTTAGCTATACAAAAGGAATCTTACAAGGATCCTCATTCCACGAACTAGCTTTGGGCGGGGTAACACGGTGTGGGCAATAGGACTTAATGTTTCAAAATTCCAAGCCATGGGATGTGTGCAATATGGAGTGTTGTGATGGAAAGAGGACTTATTAGATGGTAGAACCGGCCACTACACATGGCGCCTGAGATAGGTTTTCACCATGGTACCAATCCAAGGCGTCACTGAAGTGCTTTTCACCATTGGAAGTCTTTATTGCACTCAAGTTTTTCTTGATTTTTTTATTGTTATCTTTTATTTTTTTTTATTTTTCAATTTTTTTTAATTTTTTGCTTGGGGTACTCGATGGGTTATGTGTAGAATTTCTTCAGGTGTAGAATGTTCATAGGTTCATCCAGAGGCTGCCCCTCAAGTGTTGCAAGCTGGTATGCTCCTGATCCATAGCTAGTTGTGATGACATAAGGCCCTAGCCAATTGGGCTCAAATTTTCCTTTCTTAGGGCACTCCTGCAAGTTTTTCTAGTTTTCCATAAGGACAAGGTCACTTACTTCAAATTTTTGGTTCCTAATTTTCTTGTGATAGCTTCTTCTAAGGCAATTTTGATAGGCCTATAGGTGGTTCAATGCATCCAGACATTTCTCATCTAGTAATTCTAGCTCATACAACCTTACGACTCGGTATTCCTCATCATTGATTATATTTTGCAAAGATACTCTTAGGGATGGGAGCTCGACCTCAATAGGTAAAATGGCTTCAGATCCAAATATGAGGGAATATGGAGTGGCTCCTGTGGGGGTACGGATGCTTGTGCGATAGGCCCATCGGGCGGGATTGAGCTGGAGGTGCCAGTCACGGCCGGCTTATATAACCATCTTCTTTAGAATGCGGAGGATGGTTTTATTTGAAGCTTCTACTTGATCGTTTCCTTGAGGGTAATATGGAGTGGAGAAGTGGTGTTGGATTCAGAATTTTCACACAAAGTGTGAACTTTCTGGTTCTTGAATGGTTTTCCATTGTCGGTGATGATGGAATGAGGGATACCATAACAACATATGATATAATGGAGGATGAACTTGGATATTTGTGTTCCAGTGGTGAAGGTGAGTGGTATTGCTTCCACCCACTTAGTGAAGTATTCGGTAGCTTCCACCCACTTAGTGAAGTATTCGGTAGCTGTGATGATGAACTTATGGCCATTAGATGATGGTGGATGTATTTTGCCTACAAGGTTGAGCCCCCACTGTGAGAAAGGTCACGACGTCGTGATTGGTTGCAATTCTTGTGTTGGTGCGTGAATGAGATCTCCATGTTGTTGACATGGCAGACATTTTTTTACAAACCGGTAGGCGTCTCATTCCATGGTTGCCAATAGTATCCGGTCCTCAGGATCTTTTTAGCGAGAGTAGGTCCACTTGAATGTGCCCCACAGATGCCTTCATGTACCTCTTTCAAGGCCACTTGAGGTTCCCTAGAGTCTAAACATCGTAAAAGTGTGCCATCAAGACTCCTTTTGTATAGGGTATCTCCTACAAGGGTGAAGAGGGAGGCTCGGCGGATGAAAGTTTTTCGTTGTGAGGCAGATAGGTTAGGAGGGATGATGTTATCATTGAGATATAGATAAGTTTCTTCATACCATGGGGATAAGGGACCAATGACTTCGCACATTAGCTCTGATTGGGGAACATCATATGCTGGAATAGGGAGCTCTTCTATCAGGAATTCACACTTCTTGCTATATTTCTTCATGTCGACCAGGGATCTGATGGTGGCCATGGCATCTGCAGGTTTGTTGTTTAGCCTTGGGATTTGTTCAAAGTGGATGTCATCAAAATAGTCTTTAAAGTCATTGACCATCTTTTTGTAAGGCAGGAGTTTATCATCCTTAGTCTCGTACTCATTGTTTACTTATCGAATGACTAGTTGGGAATCTCCATACACTGTTAGCTTCTAAATTCTCTATTTGATTGCCATTCAGAGACCTGTGATAAGGGCCTCATACTCTGCCACATTGTTGGTACATGGGAATGTAATTTTGAATGACTTGGGGATGGTGTCACCTTTAGGAGTAACAAACAAGACGCCTGCCCCCGAGCCTCTATGTGTATATGACCCATCAAAGTACATTTTCCATGTTTCTGTTCCTAGTGCTATTGTCAAGATGGTTTCGTCAAGGAACTCTGCCAATGTAGGATATTCTATAGGAATGGGTGCTTCAGCTAGTTGATCAGCGATAACCTGTCCTTTGATAGCCTTTATCTTGGTATATTCAATGTCAAATTCACTAAGGATCATGACCCATTTTGCCATTCTCCCAGTAAGAGCAGCTCTGTTTAGCAAATATTTTAGTGGATTGATCATGGTGATGTGCTTAGTTTTGTGATTAAACATGTAGTGTCTTAGTTTTTGTAAAGTAAAGACCAGGGCTAGACATGCTCATTCAATTGGTGTATAGTTTAGCTCATAGGATATCAAGGTGCGACTGATGTAATAGATGTCTTTTTCCTTCCCTTTCTCATCGTGTTGTGCTAATAAGGCTCCAATAGTTGTTTCTATTGCTGAGATGTATAATAGGAGGGGTTCTCTTTGCCTTGGTGGAGTTAGAACAGGGGGATTAGCTAGGTATTCTTTTAGCTGGTCGAAGGCAGCTTGACAGTGATTGTCCCAGACAAAAGTTGTATCCTTTCTGAGTAGATGTTGGAACGGTTGACATTTATCAGCAAGTTGAGCAATAAACTGATGAATGGACTGGAGTTTCCCTTGCAAACTTCTTAGTTGTTTTAGTGTTTTCAGAGGAGGCATTTCAGTGATGGCTTTGACCTTTGTGGGGTTTACCTCAATTCCCCTTTTGGAGACTATGTATCCCAAAAGTTTTATGGACGTGACCCTAAAGACACATTTCTTTGGATTCAGGCAAACATTGTATTGCTCTAGTCGATCGAAGATCTTTGCTAATACATCTAGGTGTTCCTCCCTTGTCTTAGATTTTCCTAGCAAGTCATCCACATAGTCTTCCATGATGTGGTGGAAAAGATCATGGAAGATGATAGTCATGGCTCATTGATATGTGGCTCCAGCATTCTTTAGGCTAAAAGGCAGTACCACCCAATAGTACATCCCCCATGGACATATAAAGACTATCTTATGTTGGTCCTCTTCTGCCATCCTAATTTGATTATACCCTGAAAAAACATCCATTAGGGATAACATCTTGTGTCCTACCGTAAGATCCACTATCATGTCAATGTTTGGTAAAGGGAAGTCATCCTTCGGGTAGGCTTTGTTAAGATCTCGAAAGTCAGTGCAGCAATGGATTCAGCCATCAGGTTTGGCTACTGGTACTAGGTTGGAAACCCATTCGGGATAATCAATTGGTTGGATGAACTCGACATCCAGTAATTTCTTCAATTCTGCTTTGACTAGGAGGGCGACCTAAGGGTTCATTTTTCACAGCTTCTATTTCACTAGTTTTGCATTAGGCCATACTGCAAGATGATGGATGACCAAAGCGGGATCGAGTCCTGGCATGTCTACATAAGTCCACGTAAAATTATGATTTCTGCATTTGGAGAAGGCTAAAAAGTTTTCCTTTTCCATTGCGCTGAGAGATTCTTCCCTGAAGGTGATTTTTGGCTCTTCTTCCATCCCAAGATTCATCTCTTGAGTTGGCTCCACTAGGATGGCTGATCTATTGGGATATACCTTCTCTATCTTGGGAAGGCCCATGCTTCCATCTCCTAGCGCCTCGTGGAGGTTTTCACCAGGAGATATGTCCTTTATTTTTACTTTTTTGGGATCTGACACTGCCGCAGAGCAGTTTTCACCATCAAACCCATGTTTGATTTTTATATTTTTGTGACTGGAAGCAGGGGTTGTCTCCCTAAAATAGGTGGCCGTATCAAGTTCCATAATGTATCCAGCTTTATGATCTCCCAGGGGGAAGTGATCTCTAACCCCCATCATTTCAGTGATTGCTTCATCATTTGGTGCTACATCAAAGACAGGAGGTCCCTATTGGTCCCAGTCTATGAGGTCTAGGTATACAAGGAGTAAGTCACTGGATGAAGAGGTTAGGGTGGTGACAGTGTATATGGTACATATGGATGATTCAAAGAATTTAGTGAAGTCACTAAAGGAGTCTTGATGGCCTGTTTTGTTGACATTATCGACTTCAAGGGAGACCGTAGCGACCTCGGCTAAGATATATTCATCAATAGAGTGGATACATTGTCATTAACCATATCCTAACCCTTGAGTATAAGGATTTCTTATCGCTTGGACTGGTTCCACGATCCCTTGTTCATGAAGGCCAATACTGCCTTGTCCTTTAGAGCCCATGTTTTTGACAATCTTCGACCCTTTGCCATAGATCTATGTTGGTATTGTGGGAGCTTTATGCTTAGTTTCTTCATCTTTATATAGCTAGGATGATATGTCCTCAAGCACATCTTGATCCAGGAGATGTTTCTTCTCAAAAGTAGGTGATGGTTTACATTTGATGACAACTGTATTGGTTTCTGCTTTCTTTGGGATGCCAAACATTTTAGGGTTGGGTAATGTGCCCACACAAAAGGTATCATGTAGGTCGTATTCCCCACATCTCATGTCACTAAGCTTGATCTTGACCTCAAGCGGTGGAGGTGTTTGGGATGAAGTGGTGGCAATGTTAGCGGGGTCGATGTATGAAGTGCATGTTGTGGTGTTGGCTTTTGTGATAGCTTTGTTATATGGACAAAAGGTGTGGTCATGGCCTTCCAAGAAACTACAATATTGGAAGGGGCGGGGATTGGCATAGATAGTTACTTCCATACCATTATGAGGGAACTTTAGACATTGATGGAATGTAGAGGGGACCACTTGCATGGCATGGATCTACGGTCAGCCGAGAAGAATGTTGTAAGGGAGATCAAGATCAAGGACCTGACATTTTGTTTCCATTATCTTTTGTCCCACTTTAATAGGGAGCATAATAGTACCCTCAGATAGTTGTTCAGTGTCATCATACCCTTTGATTCTTATGCATTCACTGGTGTCTACAACCACATCTGAGTATCCCAAGTGTTTTAGTAATTTAAGAGTGCACAGGTTTAGGCCGGAGCCACCATCTATTAAGACTCTCTTGATGATATGAATGTGGATGTGAACTTTGATGTGAAAGGTATCATTATGTGAGTTCTCAGAAGCGGGAAGATCCTTTTCTGAGAAGTTGAGATGATGGGGCACGTCAATATGGCCCACCATGGCTTGGAATTGATTCACATTCAGGTTGGCGGGGACTTGGGTTTCCAAGAGTGCTTTATCAAGGACTTTTTTATGGAGAGGTGACGTGTGAAGTAGCTCAAGTATGGAGATTTGCGCAGGGGTCTTTCCTAGATGTTCTAGGAGGTTGTATTTATTGGTAGGCGATGGGTGCATAGCTAGACGATTGGGTAGGGAGTCTGACGTGGATGTAGGCATTTGATCAATGGTAGGGGCTGTGCGGATGGATATGCTACCACAACGGGTCGTGACGGTGCAATCAGGTGCTTGAGCCCAAATGGTGATCATGTTGACATGGTTAGATAATGGTTATATTTACCCCACAATAGAATCATAGGATGCGAGAGGTGGGGTGATGTTATAGGATTGATTAGATGATGAGGCCTTGTTATGATTGGGTAGTGGATCCTTGTAAGCTCCTAGATTAGCGTTAGGCGATGGTTGAGTGCTTTTCTCAAGATTGACGTTATTCTGATCTATGAGGTCTTGCACACAATGCTTTAGTTTCATGCAATCAGTGGTCTTATGGCCCACAATGCGGTGGTAGTCGCAATAATCATTTTTGTTGTACCACAAAGCTTTGAGCTCACTCTCTTGGTGGGCTTTAACAAGTGGGAGAGTTATCAAACCTTTCTTTAGACATCTGTCGAGGATATCCTCAATTGGTTCCCCTAAAGGTGTGAATTGTCTTTGAGGTTTATTTTGTTTAGATTGCCCCTTTGGGATATTTACATTGGCGGCATATGTACTTGAGGGTCTTTGATTTTGTACATGTTGGACGACCTTTACATCAATGATGCTATCATTTAGGGTGCTTTTGTTCTTTCTCCAAAAGCGTGACTTTTCATTTGATTGCATGTTGTTTGTATTGCAAACGTTGATATTGACTTTGTTGTGGTTGTTGTTGTTGTTGTAGGACTTGTTATCATATAATTTGATCGAGCCCTTGGCAATAAGGGCCCTTTCTATGGTAGTACCTTTGTCAATGACTTCTTTAAAGGTAGATGCACAAAGGATCTGTAGATGGAACCTTATTTCTTGATTTAGGTCAGTCACAAACATGGTGACTAATTGTTTCTTAGGAATTGGCTAAGGGAGTTTTCTTGCTAGGCCTCTCCACCTCTGCAAGAAGGAAGCGAAGGATTCTCCACTCTTTTGTTTTGTATTGCAAAGGTCTGTCATAGATATTTCATGTTCAAAATTATAGGAGAAATGATTGAAAAAAACTTCCACGAGCTCACGGAAAGACCTAATGCCTGGGGGAAGATGTGCAAACCATTCAGCGGCTTGACCACTGAGGCTTCTTGGAAATAGTCTCATTAGATATGTATCATTGTTTGATACTTCTAAGCAACCAAGGTAAAACTCCTTAAGATGGTCCCTAGGGTCTCCCTTTCCCTTATACTTGTCAAATTTGGGTGTTTCAAAATTTTTGGGGAAAGGGGGCATGTACAGTGTTTGATCAAATGGATAAGGACAAATATCCTCAAAAGAATAATGCTTGTGTTTGCCCCCAGTTTGTATACCATCTACTTTTTGAATCAAGGCTTGTACAACGCTTGTTAGATCTGGGATTGGTGGCGGTTGTGGTGTGCAGGTTTGCTGATTGATGAGATGTTGGACATTGGGTGGGATTTGCTATTGGAGGTTTTGGGAGATCTTGTTTTGGTACTATGGGGTGGTGTTTTGGTTGAGTTGTGCGAGATATTGTTGGTAAGCGTGGATTTGTTGGAGAATATGGGGAGGTATTTGAGGATTGGGATTATGTTGTGTTGATGACATTACGAAATTTTGTAGATATGTAAGATTAGATGGATTGACATTGGATGGGTTGACATTGGATGGATTGACATGAGATGCATTGATGTTAGATGGGTTGGTCGTGTTGTAAGGTGGTTGTGAAAAGAATTGTCTCATATAGGCTATGGTTTGGGGATTGAGTGGAGGCACACTTGTGGAAGTACTTGCATGTGTGGGGTTCCCTTGGATGCCCAAGGTGATTTGTAGAATGGAAGGGTTTACATTAGTTATGGTAGTGGATGTGATGACGAGTTGGGAGGTGGTAGGATTGGAGACATTTGTGGAAATTGTAGATGTGGTAACATTAGAGCTTATGGGGGTGGTAGATACGATGGGAGTTGAGGTTTGGGAGATGGTAGGTTGGGTGTTTGATGGATGTGGTAGGATTGTTGTTAGAAGTGAATGGTTGGGACGATGTCATGTTATGGGGTAGTTGGGTAGCAATTTTGAGGAGGTAGTCAAGATATCTATTTGGATCCGACCTTAGGACTTTGTCAAGCATGTCCATGTTGCTGGCGTCTTGTGTAAAGTTCAAGACATCTTTCTCATCTTGGCTAATGGTGGTGACATTTTGGATGGGTGGTGGTTGCAAGAAATGGAAGGGATTTTCATTGGGATTATATGTCAAGATTTGAAAGATCAAAGGTAGGTTGCGTGTTTAGTCGATTGGTAGGTTGTTGTCATTGGTATTAGGCATCCCTATGCCCATGTGTTGTCTAAAGTTTGCCATTGCTTGATTCTTCTTATGTTGTGATCTAGTTATGGGCATGCAAGTGTATGGATTTGATTTTAATGTGGATGAAAGGGGGATGGAGACCTTAGAGAATTCAGATTGATTTGTTGGACCCAAGGATGGATGTGGTAGTGGAATGGAGTAAAAGAAAAGATGAAAGGGTGATTGTAGTGTGATAAAGGATATATTTTCACTTCTAAGAGATGAGTCTTTAAAAAAGTGTTAATCTAAGGATGATAAGAGTGGATGGTATTGATTTTTTACAAAAATTTGGACCAAAATGGTAGATGATAGATGAAGTTTGCTTGAGGATGATTTGACGGAAGGGATTTTTGATGTTGATTTGGAGGGTGAAATTTTTAGATGAACTAGATGTTGGGTATGATGTTTTTGAAAAGGATTTGAAGGTCAATGAATGAGCTTAAGTAAGATCTAGTTTTGTATTGCACATATGGATGTTTCTCTTTGTTTGGGGTAGACTAATGACCTTACACAAAGAAGGATGATTATTTTACTTGAAAGGTTGACTAATGACCCTCCAAGCAAAATATGATGTAAAAGATGAAATCTAGATCTAGCTTTAGCTCAAAGGGATGATGAGTTTTGGATGTTGGTTGATGGTTCTTTGATGGGTGTTTAGATTTAGAAGATTTTTGGATATGTTTTTGATGAGAGAAGCGAAAGGATTTTGGAATGATTTCTTGTGACAAGGATGTTTGTTTGGTCCAAAAGGTATGCAAAGATTAATGGGTAAGTGCAAGAAGATGGGGGGCCAAAAAAGGGTCTTAAGTGGCCACTTTTTTTCTGAAATCAGGAAATACTGGCCTTGGATGAGAAATTGAGCATAGTTACATTCAAAATTTGGAGATGCAACCAAAACAATGTTCATAGTACTCCGAATCTACTTTCTAGACTACTATTTTTTTTTTGAAAATGGCATAGATTAAGGGGTTCAAAAGAGGGAGCCACAGAAATTGGTGTTGTTTCTGTCAAAAAAATATAACATAGCATGTTTTGTGGCTCCCTCAAAAGGTCAACTTTTTTTTGGTATTTTTAAAATCGCTTTAGTGATAAATTAGCTAATAGCATGTAGTTTATGCCCAATTTTTCTGATAATTTTTTGATGAATATTTGATTTTTTACTAATTTTCAAAGTGGACACATCCTAAAAAATAGAATTTTGGCCATGCTACCCCTATAAATTTTGAAAACTAATTGAAAATTATTTTTTTATTTTTTTAATATTTGTAGAATGGAATCTAGTTTCTAAATATGTAATTTTTTTGAAACTTCAATGAATGGTTAATTTACAATGAAAAAAAGACCAAACGGTGGTTTTTGCCCAAAAACAGACACACAAACAAAATAAATTAAAGATGAAAGGCTTAACATTGTTAAAATGTGAAAAAAATCACATCGTCAAATAGCTAAGAGAAAGCCTAACATTACCCAATTGTTCGATTTGTTTGAACTTGAAACATGTGCAAATCTAAGGGTTAGCACGAACGAAATTATGTGAAATCTTGAAGAATATGGAAAAACACATCTGTGACTATTCAAAAGGCACTCCAAGCCTTTGGGTTGGAAATCCAAAGCAAATCCCAAGCCCAAGGCTTGGGATTCCCAAAGCAAGACATAATGCGAGCGTGTTATAACGCGCTCGCGTTATGGTTTTCTTTGCATTTTTCCTTTTCTGCAAGTCTGTTGTTTGTCATATTTGACATAACGCGAGCGCGTTATAACGCGCTCACATTATGTTCCCCTTAAAAAAATTTCTGTTTAAGTCTATTAATCATGTATGTATGTATATATGGCTATATGTATGTATGTATGTATCTATGTATGCCTATATGTATGTATGTATGTATGTATGTATGTATCTATGTATCTATGTATGTCTATATGTATGTATGTATCTATGTATGCCTATATTTATGTATGTATAGTGTCAAGGGCAAAGGAGGGTAGAGATGGGAGTGAGCTAGATAGGGGAGGAGAGGGGTGGATAAGGATTGAGTGATTAAGGTTTAAGGTTGAGGGTTGAGCGCTTAGGGATAGGATTTAGAGTTTAGGGATAAGCAATTAGAGTTTAGGACCTTGAGGGATTAGGGTTTACGGTTGAGGCTTTAGGGATAGTGTTTAGGGTTAAGGTTCAAGGGATTAGGTTTAAGGTAGAGTGTTAAGGGTAGAGGGATTAGGGATAGGGTTTAGGGTTGAAAGTTTAGGGTTGAGGGATTAGGGTTTAAGGTATAGTTTAGTATTTATTGTGGATAGAGCCAGTAAACAATGGGAGATTATTTTCCTGTTTCATAACAATATACCTTCCCTAAGTGCGGGGTGGACAGCAAGAAACATAGATGTACCCCAATGCAAATCTTTTCTCATAATGATCATCCTTTTGATTTCAACTGTTAATTACTCACTGTGGATGTACCATACACAAAGCTTTTCTCATAGGGTTTAAGGTATAGTGTCGAGGGTTGAAGGTTTATTGATAGTGTTTAGGGTTGAGGGTTGAGGGATTAGGTTTTAGGGTTGATGGATTAGGGTTTAAGGTATAGTGTTGAGGGTTGAGGGTTTAGGGATAGGGTTTAGGGTTGATGGATTAGGGTTTAGGGTTGACAGATTAGCATTTAATGTCAAGGTTAGGGTTAGAGTGTCGAGGGTAGAGGGATTAGGTATAGGGTTTAGGGTTGAAGGTTTAAGGATTGAGGGTTGAGGCTTTAGGGATGAGGGTGTAAGGCTTAAGATATAGTGTCAAGTGTTGAGGGTGTAGGGATAGGGTTTAAGTTTTAAGGGTTAAGGGTTGAGGGATAGGGATTAGGGTTTAAGGTATAGTGTTGAGGTTTGATGGTTTAGGGATAGGGTTTAGGTTTGAGGGATTAGGGTTTAGGTTTGATGAATTAGGGTTTAATGTTAAGAGTTGAGGGTTGAGGGTTGAGGGTTGAGGTTGAGGGATAGGGTTAATGGTTAAGGGATTAGGGTAAATAAGAATGTCGAGGGTAGAGGGATTAGGGATAGGGTTTAGGGTTGAAGGTTTAATGATTTAGGGTTGAGGCTTTAGGGATGAGGGTTAAGGGATTAGGGTTTAAGGTATAGTGTCGAGTGTCGAGCGTGTAGGGATAGGTTTTAGGGTTCAAGTTTTAAGGGTTAAGGGTTGAGGGATCAGAGTTAAGGGTTGAGGGATTAGGGTTTAACGTTGAGGGTTGAGTACATTGAGGTTCGAGGGTTAAGGGTTTAGGGATAGGATTGAGGGTCGAGGGATTAGGGTTAAGGGATAGGGTTGGAGGGTTTAGGGATAAGGGATTAGGGTTTAAGGTATAGTATTGAGCCCATTGAGGGTCTAGGAATAGGGATAGTGTTTAGGGTTTAGGAATAGGGGTAGCATTTAGGGTTTAGGGATGAGGGATTAGAGTTGAGGGATGATGAATTAGGGTTGAGGGTTGAGGGATTAGGGTTTAGGGATAAGGTTTAGGGTTGAGGGTTGAGGGATTAGGGTTTAAGGTATAGTGTTGAGGGTTTAGGGATAGGGTTTAGGGTTGAGGGATTAGAGTGAAGGGTTGAGGGATTAGGATTTGACGTTGAGGGTTGAGGCTTTAGGGTTTAGGGTTTAGGGATAGGGTTGAGGGTCAAGGGATCAGAGTTAAGGGTTGAGGGATTAGGGTTTGACATTGAGGGTTGAGGGTTGAGGTTCGAGGGTCAAGGGCTTAGGGATAGGGTTGATGTTCGAGGGATTAGGGTTAAAGTAGAGTGTGGAGGGTATAAGGATTAGGGATAGGGTTGGAGGGTTTAGGGATTAGGGATTAGGGTTTAAGGTAAAGTATCGAGTCTGTTGAGGGTTTAGGAATAGGGATAGCATTTAGGGTTTAGGGATGAGGGATTAGAGTTGAGGGATGACAGATTAGAGTTGAGGGTTGAGGGATTAGGGTTTAGGGATAAGGTTTAGGGTTGAGGGTTGAGGGATTATGGTTTAAGGTATAGTGTTGAGGGTTTAGGGATAGGGTTTAGGGTTGAGGGATTGGAGTGAAGGGTTGAGGGATTAGGATTTGACATTGAGGGTTGAAGCTTTAGGGTTTAGGGTTTAGGGATAGGGTTGAGGGTCGAGGGACTAGAGTTAAGGGTTGAGGGATTAGGGTTTGACGTTGAGGGTTGAGGGTTGAGGTTTGAGGGTCAAGGGTTTAGGGATAGGTTTGAGGGTCGAGGGATTAGGGTTAAAGTAGAGTGTGGAGGGTATAAGGATTAGGGATAGGGTTGGAGGGTTTAGGGATTAGGGATTAGGGATTAGGGTTTAAGGTATAGTATCGAGTTTGTTGAGGGTTTAGGAATAGGGATAGCATTTAGGGTTTAGGGATGAGGGATTAGAGTTGAGGGATGATGGATTAGGGTTGAGTGTTGAGGGATTAGGGTTTAGGGATAAGGTTTAGGGTTGAGGGTTGAGGGATTAGGGTTTAAGGTATAGTGTTGAGGGTTTAGGGATAGGGTTTAGGATTGAGGGATTAGAGTGAAGGGTTGAGGGATTAGGATTTGACATTGAGGGTTGAGGCTTGAGGCTTTAGGTTTAGGGTTTAGGGATAGGGTTGAGGGTTGAGGGATTAGAGTTAAGGGTTGAGGGATTAGGGTTTGACATTGAGGGTTGAGGGTTGAGGTTCAAGGGTCAAGGGTTTAGGGATAGGGTTGAGGGTCAAGGGATTAGGGTTAAAGTAGAGTGTGGAGGGTATAAGAATTAGAGATAGGGTAGGAGGGTTTAGGGATTAGGGATTAGGGTTTAAGGTATAGTATTGAGTCTATTGAGGGTTTAGGAATAGGGATAGCATCTAGGGTTTAGGGATGAGGGATTAGAGTTGAGGGATGATGGATTAGGGTTGAGGGTTAAGGGATTAGGGTTTAGGGATAAGGTTTAGGGTTGAGGGTTGAGGGTTTAAGGTATAGTGTTGAGGGTTTAGGGATAGGGTTTAGGGTTGAGGGATTAGAGTGAAGGGTTGAGGGATTAGGAGTTGACATTGAGGGTTGAGGCTTTAGGGTTTAGGGTTTAGGGATAGGGTTGAGGGTCGAGGGATTAGAGTTAAGGGTTGAGGGATTAGGGTTTGACGTTGAGGGTTGAGGGTTGAGGTTCGAGGGTCAAGGGTTTAGGGATAGGGTTGAGGGTCGAGGGATTAGGATTAAAGTAGAGTGTGGAGGGTATAAGGATTAGGGATAGGGTTGGATGGTTTAGGGATTAGGGATTAGGGTTTAAGGTATAGTATTGAGTCTATTGAGGGTTTACAAATAGGGATAGCATTTAGGGTTTAGGGATGAGGGATTAGAGTTGAGGGATGACAGATTAGGGTTTAGGGTTGAGGGATAGGGTTTAGGGATAAGGTTTAGGGTTGAGGGTTGAGGGATTAGGGTTTAAGGTATAGTGTTGAGGCTTTAGGGATAGGGTTTAGGGTTGAGGGATAGAGTGAAGGGTTGAGGGATTAGGATTTGACGTTGAGGGTTGAGGCTTTAGGGTTTAGGGTTTAGGGATAGGGTTGAGGGTCGAGGGATCAGAGTTAAGGGTTGATAGAACCCCTGCTATTTATGCTTGGATAAGGATTTGTCACAAACTAGAACTTCTACTTCCAAAGAAGTTATGTCTTTCTTCCTCAGTGGGCATTTTCTAACAAGAACTTGATTATGAGGGCTTTCCCCTTCATTGTTATGCCTATCATATGGTAAAGCATCTGGCAAGCTCTTGCAGGAAACAGGAAAAGTTCTCCCTCAAAAACCTTGTGGTCATTCAAGTTTGAAGGGGAAGGTTTGGAAAGAGAAATGCACAAGATGTGATCAATCTATAGCAGGACAAAACGTGAGTGCCTTCTAATGCGAGCGCATTATAACGCACTCACATTATAATGCGCTCACATTATAACGCGCTCGCATTTTGTCTTGCTATAGAAACGGTAAAAAAGTGTTGACCCCTGTGATCCAGGCCCACATGCTCTATTTTCATACTGATTCTACGCGTGCTCTGACAAAAAAGAAGTGCTTTCATGTTGTTGAGAAGTTCACATGCACATTTGACACATTGTACCACCTTTGCATGATCTTTCCACCACCTTTTCTACTTTTCCAACTTGAGAAGGAGGAAATAACATAGTTTTCACACCAAGTTTGATATATATCTATTCAAGTTTCAATTTTTGTAGTGTTGCAATGTTAATTGTGATTCAATTTTAGGAATTTAACATTATAGATTGGTTAATAGTATTGTTGTTAGTAATTATATTTGAGTGTTATTCAAATTAACATTGAAAAGGAAGCAAGTGGTGAAAAACTTAAATTATTGAGGAGTTTGATGCAAGAAGAAAAAAACACTACATAATTGGCTACTCTCTCCATTCGAATCTTCATTTTTTAGGTATGTCAAGTCTTTACATGCATGTTCTTTACATTTTCCTTAATTCGGATTGAATTACTTTATCATGCTTTATCATACATGTTTAAAATAGACACATTCCCAATCAAGAAAGCAGCCTACAATCTCACATGATGCCATGTATATTTTCTACACTTGGGCTCTTTAATAATTATGTGTAATAAATAGACCTTAACATACCATGATGTCAAACTATACAAGAATAAATCCTTACAACATAATAAAAATACAATCCCACTATTATCTTGTATTCATTTCTTAGGAAGTAATATTGGTCTCTTTATCATGCTATAGACAAATTCTCCGTCATGCCGAGGAAACGATCAAGAATTAAACCAACACAGGAAGAGATAGAAGCTAAGAATGCAAAGAAAGCAGTGGCTATGAGGGAACTTCGTGAGAAGAGGAAATTGGACATGATAAATGAAGACATACCAATTGAAGAGGAACCACAACCATCACAAAGAGATATGGTATTGGCGGCACAAAGAGAACAAATGCAAAAACTTCGTGCTATGAGAGATTTGAATACCATAGTTGGAGACACGTCCTCTACCGCAAGTCAACATGTAGGGACACCATCTACCACATCTCAAGTTGAGAGTACATCATCACTCACATGTGATGAAGGAGGTATGCCATCATTCCCACCTCAACCTCAAGGTATGTCATCTATTCCATCTTCAATCAAAGGTATGCCATCTAGCCCATCTCATTTAAATATTGATGAAATTCCTAATGTTGAGATGAATTTACCTAACTTAACACCACCTAGAATTTTGCATAGAAAGCTAATGTATTTGATTGAAATTGATGAGAATATTTTGCAGCCAATGGAAGGTAAGATTCCAAAACGCACTTGTAGAAGATATGCTCATAAGATTTGGAGATTGTTCTTTGAAAAGTTAAATGAGACTCCAAGATGTCAACTATTCATTGAAATGATGCAAAGTATAAAGTATAGGTCCATCATGAAGATTCTTGGGTTGAGAACATCAAAGGCTTCAAGTGAAAAATCTATTGTCAAGAATCTAATGAGTGCATATGAGAGTGTGGGTAACACCTCATGCACAAAAGATAGTAATGCAACACGGCATGTGATTACATTGACTATAGTAAGTAGTCAAATGAGGAAAGCCCGTCTCATTAGAAAGACGAGTCAAGAATTGAGAATTAATAGGAAAACTTTATCAAGAGCCATTGGAAGACGCCAAAGAATTGAGGACACTAATGCCAATGAATTATGGGCATTCTCAGGGAGACTACCACGAAAAGATAAACCAATTGTTAAAGTATTGAGATCACTAATTGAACACTTTTGGAAGAATTACACAAGGGTATCTCCAAATCAAAGGGATGTGGTAAGAAGGAGAATCGGTAGTCAGAACCGTGAGCCACATCCAAAGCATTTTTTGGATGAGACTCAAACACAGTTTTATGGTAAATTTCTAGAGAAGTATCCTCAAATTAAAATTTGTCAAATATATTTTGAAATGCTAAAACCTTTCTATGTCAAGATAAATCACACACGCACTACTTGTTGTAGATTACATATTGAATTTTCTAACCATTTTGATGCTTATAGGTCTATATGTTTAGATATGCATACTAACAATGTTTTGCAGGGTTGTGCCATATGTGCCCCACCAACATCTTCAAGAGACTTCATATCAATAATTTTATGTGAAAGAGAGGAAGGTCAAATATTCTACAAGAAATTATGCTTGGATGGCACATGTCATCGTTGCAGTGGCTTGCAACATTTGCCAATATGTGAACATATGGGAAGAACACATGCGGTTGGAAACGAACTAGTAGAGTTTGGAAAGTATAGAATAGTGGCATACAATACAAAAGATGGTAAAGAAGCAAAGAGGTGTGAATTGGTTATTGAAAAGATTCCAGTGTATCAGTTTATGCCTATATTTCGTGATAGCATAGTGTATGAGTATGCAAGACATGCCAATAGAGTTTGATGGTTGGACTTGCAATTCAAGTTATACAAGGACACATTTCTCGTTGGTAGCATTGTTTTAGTCGTCGACTTTGTAGAGAACTATAGTCTATAGCCATAGCGTGAGGTGCAATCACAATATTACAACTCCACATAGGTTTCTATATTCGTGCACATCGCATTCATTCATGCAAATGATAGTACAAAGGATGATAGAAAGATCATAAGGGAGTATAATTTCTATATTAGTGATGATCACACACATTCTACGGAGTTCGTGCAAGGTTTCTTTCAGGTGTTCTACAATGATTTGGCTAGAAGGGGCATATCGTTCAGTTAGCATATCATATGGTCAAATAACTGTGCATCACAATTCAAGAAGTAGCAGAATTTTTATTGGCTAAGTAGGAGGCATAATTTTATAGGTATTCAACATATGCGAAACTTTTGTGAGGTCAGACATGGAAAGGGGGAGCATGATGGTGCAGGAGCATGTATCAAAAGAGTCATAACACAAGAAGAGTTAAAGTATAAAGACAATACAAAGTTGACAGATGCAAAATTGATTGTTGAGTGGTGTAATGCTTCCATGGGTCCAGGTAATGAAGGTAAGTCTTTAGTTCATAGATTTTTTTGGTTGATAGATGATACTAACATTGCACCATATGAGGACTATTGTACACTGACAGGATCAAACGAGATGCACTCTTTCAAAAGCTCAATTGTAGGTTCATGGAGTATCCATACGCGAAAGATGTCATGCTTTTGTTCTTTCTATACAATTCAAGTCTGGGATGAGTGTGAGTCAAAGGAGTGGGTTGACGAATGGCAGTTAATTTATTAGCCCACTTGACACGTATCAACCCCCGACGGCACTGGAACTAACACAGATGGAATCATCAGTTGACTTTGACCACATATCAGATTTAGTTCAACCAGGTAATATAGGGCACGTATATGCATCAAATTTCATCTAGTTCAACCAGGTAATGTCATCTTACTTTGTAGTGTTTTTGTAATGTTGACTAATTTCATCTAATTTGCTACACATATCAATGTAGGGCACGTATATGCAGTTATTGCAGATGAAGATAATGAAGAGGGAACAGATTATTACTTATGTCATTGTGTTGAGGCCAAAAAGAAATTGGAGGCCCTTGTTACAGATGGAGAAAACATCAAATACCCTACAGGCTCGGTGGTTATTACTGGAACATGGCTTAGAAGGTACCCACATAAGAGTGTTAATGTTTGGTTGTTTCAGGACTTTGAGACATGCATCGAAAGATTCTTCATTACTCGAACCTTGTCATGGCATCCAATGTTCATTTGATAAAGTATTGGGGTAGACCTTTGAACAAAATCTTGTGGAAGGTGCATGAGTCTGACCATGAAGCAATACTTGACACAATAAAGAGTAGAGCAAACCTGGATGGTTCATTGGATTAATTTGTAAGTATTCACATTGATTTTGTAAAGTCATGTTACATTGAGTTGTAAGTATGCACATTAATTTGTAAGGTTTGTCTTTTTTTAATTTCCTGCTACATTTTTACACATATACACATTTTTACATCATCATGTTATGCATTTTTGGTGTCTTGCTCCTGATACGACCAAACTGACTATTCCAACGCATCCGGATGGGTATGTTTAGGCTAGGCATTGTTCTTTTTTTCACCCAAACATGTTGAAATAGTCCGAGCTACATTGTACTGACAATATCCCTGAAAAGTCCAAAGTGCAAAAAGATAGCAATCTTTGATGAGATGTTACTCAAAAACCGTGTCACTTAGAAACATTCTATCTGAGGCAACGCAATCACGTAGAGTGTCTCTACAATAACCTCTCTCAGTTTTTTGTATCTTTGAGGCATTTGCCCGTGGTGAAAGGTTTTCTGCTGCCCCAAAAATCATCAGAAGGAGGCAATGTAAAGTTGCAAAGGGGTGTAACTTTTGTCTTACTCCTGATGCGACCAAACTGACTATTCCAACGGATCCAGATGGGTACATTTACGCTAGGCATGGTCCTATTTTTCACCCAAACATGTCGAAACAGTCTGAGCTACATTGTATCAACGATATCCCTGAAGAGTCCAAAGTGCAAAAAGGCAGCAATTTTTGATGAGATGTTACTCAAAAACCATGTCACTTAGAAACATTTCATCTAAAGTAACGTGATCACATAGAGTGCTTCTACAATAACCTCTCTCAGTTTTTTATATCTCTGAGGCATTTGCCCATGGTGAAAGGTTTTCTGCTGCCCCAAAAATCGTCAGAAGGAGGTAGTGTAAAGTTGCAAAGGGGTGTAACTTTCGTCCTACTCCTGATGTGACCAAACTAACTATTCCAATACATCCAGATGGGTACATTTACGCTAGGCATGGTCCTATTTTTCACCCAAACATGTTGAAACAATCCGAGCTACATTGTACCGACGATATCCCTGAAGAGTCCAAAGTGCAAAAAGGCAGCAATCTTTGATGAGATGTTACTTAAAAACCATGTCACTTAGAAACATTTTGTTTGAGGTAATGCGATCATGTAGAGTGCCTCTACAATAACCTCTCTCAGTTTTTTATATCTCTGAGGCATTTGCCCGTGGTGAAAGGTTTTGTACTGCCCCAAAAATCGTCAGGAGGCAATGTAAAGTTGCAAAGGGGTGTAACTTTAATCCTGCTCCTGATGCGACCAAACTAACTATTCCAACACTTCCGGATGGGTACATTTACATTAGGCATGGTCCTTTTTTTTCATCCAAACATGTCAAAATAGTCCGAGCTACATTGTACCAACAATATCCCTGAAGAGTCCAAAGTGCAAAAAGGCAGTAATCTTTGACTAGATGTTACTCAAAAACTGTGTCACTTAGAAACATTTTGTCTGAGGCAATGCAATCATGTAGAGTGCTTCTACAATAATCTCTCTCAGTTTTTTATATCTCTGAGGCATTTGTCTGTGGTGAAAGGTTTTCTACTGCCCCAAAAATCATCAGAAGGAGCAGTGTAAAGTTGCAAAGGGGTGTAACTTTCGTCCTTCTCCTGATGTGACCAAACTAACTATTCCATCGCATCTGGATGGGTACATTTACACTACGCATGGTCTTGTTTTTCACCCAAACATGTCGAAACAGTTTGAGCTACATTGTACCGATGATATCCCTGAAGAGTCCAAAGTGCAAAAAGGCAGCAATCTTTGACGAGATGTTACTCAAAAATTGTGTCACTTAGAAACATTCTGTCTGAGGCAACGTGATCATGTAGAGTGCAAATGTAAGGGTACACAAAGGGAAAATGGTGCCTAGATGACTTAGTGCATTTCTATGACTTCATTCACATGTTTAAATGTTTGAGAAACTCTCCTTTACTAGGTGCTTGTCCTCATGTCAACGTTAAGCTTTATACCTCCTAGGCGCTTAATTAGGTGATGTCATTAGATACAACTTACCTTGTCATGTCCCTATTTCTGGCTTGATCATCAAGTGAAGAATGGATTAGCCTATTGCTCATTCCCAGAGGCTAATTCAAAATGATGAGGGAATGAATTGGTTTTTGACTAACTCAATCTCATTGTTTTGTAGGAACAAAGTCAAAAACTCAAAATTTGGCAAAGTCTGGAAAGCAGAAAGTTGACTCTTGGAGTCTAGGCGCTAATTTCACAACGAATTGTCCAAATGAGCGTCCAAGGATGTGGAGTCTTCAATCAGGGTTTAGAAGTGCAAGATGTTAAGAGCAACATCATTCAAGCATGCTCCACACCTAATAAAGGAATTTGAAGTCCTTAAGTCACCCAAGATAGGTTAGGCGCACTTTCTCTCTCCTTCAGCCTCAAAGTGGCACCTAGCATAGAAGTGTCATGTTAAGAAGCACATCAAACAAGGCGCTCTGGTAGGAAAAGTTGTTTGGCCTTCAAGATGAGGTTGCCTTAGTGAATTAAGTCAGGATGAAAGCCTATTCACTCTAGGTACCAATCTCAACTTGCACAATCATGAATGGGCATCTAGAGCAATAAGGGGCTACATCATGGTTCCAAGACCTTGAAATGGCGCCTAAGCATGTAGGAGGAATTTTCAAGGAGCTAGAATGTTTTTGAAACTCTAAGGAACTAGTCCAAAGACTCTATGGCGCTATCTTGATACCATTGAGTCAACTTTGGAACTCAAACATATTGAAACAAGGTCTAGGAAGCTAGGCGCCATCTCTTGCCAGTTCAACCTCTCAAATGCGCCAACATTGGAAAGACTCTTAATGAGCGCCTAAGTTTGAATTGATCTTGTGATTGAAAGTTTGGTGATGTATTAGTACAAGATGATCTTCAGTTGAAGAAATCTAAGTTCCAGGAAGGGTTTAGAAGTTATCAACCTCTTCACTAAGTTAGGCGCACTTTACAAGCTTTCTTACCCAAGAGTTGCACCTCATTAAGACAAGGCACATCTTAACCTCCAAGACTTTTCCAAAGAAGCGCTTCAGTTTATTAGCACCTTTAGACCTTGTTTTCAATTCTGAAAGAGAAGGCACACTTTGGAGGCATTTCTAACCCAGATTGACGCCTAGGTATAGTCATCTCTCTGGAGCATTACAATGTGTTTTAAAATGGAGGACATTTCATAAGTTGGGGAATTGATCACTAAAGACCTTGGAGTGTTTGAATTACTCTAAGCAAGAAGGCACATAAGACCTTGGAGTGTTTGAATTGATCACTGAAGACCTTGAAGTGGATGATACACTATGGGAGTCACATGATTTTGTGGCGCATAAGCTCCACTAGGTTGTTGAAGATGTGGGAAAGTGTCATTACTAGTTTTTTGAAAAAAAAAAATTAGATAGGGAAGATTGAGTTGCCTCCTAGTTTTTCTCAACCCTAGTGTTGAATGGATTTGTTTGAACTTTTGGTCTTTCTATAGTTTTGTCCTTTAGAGGTTTCTCAACACCTCTAGCCTTTAGCATCCTGATCCATTGGACTAGTGTGGCTATGAGGTTGGAAAGTGTTGCAACCTCCATCTTTTAAACTTCTCCACCTTGTTATGGGTTGTTTTGAGTATTTTCACTTGCTTTCTCTTCGAGAATATTTTCTAATGATACATGATGTGTCATAGATCATTCAACTTGATAAACAACATGGAGGGATTCTCATGCCTCCTATACTTCTTGCAAGTTTCTGTATAGATAGCTCACATCATTGTCCATCTAGGTGGTCATTTCCCTAAATATTATGATAAGATAATCCTATTAATGAACTTTGGATTGAATGAGAATCAACATGCTTTGTCTTGACTAGAATAGTTGGGATGGACAAAAATCTATTGATTCTAGGTTGGGTTGTTAAAGGTCAAGAAGTTTTGGTGTCTAATGCCCTCTAAATCTAAATATTCAAAATCATAGTGGTTCAATAAGTTACAACAAACAGTCAGGTAGACAATAGACTATAAGGAACAAGGACTACACATGAATCCAAAACAACACCAGTTAATAAGGACATCACAAGTAACTCAACATTACTTCCAGAGGCGTTCACAAAAACAAAGGGGAGAACACAACTAGAGAATGCTAGACTATAGTAGGGATGAGTGTCTGATGCAGAGCACATAGTGGAAGCATAGAATTATCAACTTTTGAACCATCAAACTCACTATTGGCGAGACAACATACCATCGGCGAGCTTAAAATTTCATCAGTTGATAGGCCGATGCCACCATGAATCCATTTGATTTCACTTCTGACAAACATCCCATCATTGACTCTTATCGGTCAGACAAACCGCTATCGGTGACTTTATATCCTTTCACACCGATGTCTTTGTCACTTCGATACGAGACTCTAAGTCCCTCACCTATCAGTAGGACTTAATACCATTGGCACACTCAAAAACTCTTCTGCTGACACACCGATCTCACCAATGACAACCTTCAGACCACACCCGTCGGTGAGACTTCAAACATCGGTGAACTCTAATCTCGTTGGGCTGATACACCAATGGATTTTGACTATTAGTGTGACCCCCTTCATTGGCAAAGCTCTCAACTGCTCTTCCAATGCATCGATGGGATTATCTTCTGATACACTGATGTCTTCGATTTCGAACCACACTCGTCAGCAAGACAGACACTATTGGCGAAGCCTAACCAAGGTCTGTTGATATGCTGATACGACCAACTCTTAATGTCAATACAAGGTTCTTTTGAAGGCAAAGGGCGCCTAGGCTTATGGGGCTCAATTTGATGTATTTATTGAAAGCTCAAGGTGAATTGATGCTTATTGAAAATGCCACTTAGTCCTTCATTTGCATTCTAGGTGCCATTTCCTATTGACTTATATACTCCTCCTCGTGCTAGGGTACCATAATGAAGTGGTTTAGACAATAGGTGCGCTTCACTTACTAGAGGCTTGTTCTCCTTCCACCTTAGGCACACTTTTATGGTGGAACAGGTGTCAATGGGTGCCTTTTCTTAAATGAATGCTCTCTCTAAGTTGGGCACCCTTTTGAGGCTTTACAAGTTGCAAATTGTGCCTTAACCCTTCATGCTTGTTGCTCAATGTTTGAATGTTTAAGAAAGTCTCCTTTAGGTGCTCATCTTAATGACTTTTTCTCAAGGTGCAATCATCCTAATGACTTGGATATTCATCCTAGTGTTTCAGGATATCAGGCTACCAGACTTAGTCATTTTCAGGATCTCAAATATAAAGAATAACATGATGATTCATTTTTTTGTATTGCATATAGTTGACATTCTATGCTACTCATAAAGAATATTAATATTTTCTGTTCAACATGATGATTCATTTTTTTTAAATACAACTTTTATCTTTTAGTTCCAAAATGAGGTTTAGGTGATACTTGAATAACAATAGCTAGCTTATCGGATCAACAAACATCCTATGTAATACAATTGGACTTTAAATATTTGAAGTAGCCATCTACAAATATCCATTCAAACATGGATTTATAATGCAAGTATGGACGCCATCAATAAAACAGATTTGTATTAACCAAATATCCATATAGGCATACATCAATATATGTCGATATAAGTATAACATATATACAAAATAGCCATATAGGCTTACAAGAATGCCATATAGGCATACAATGTCAACTATATACAATACAAAATATATGTCCACAATGCCATATAGGCATACAACAAAGGAACACAATAAAAAGTCATTCCCCTCTAGCTGGTGAAGAGAATAGATCACGGGCAGCCTTTGATCTTCTAGGGGATGGAGACACGCATGTGGGTGGTCTACTACGAACTTGAGGGCTACTCCTCCTATTTAGTTCTTCCTGCATCTTAAGCTGTTACAATAAAAAGTATAGATATTAATATATAGAAATTACATGTTATAAAAAATGAAACATTTAACAAAATAATCACTTACCACTAACATATAATCTGTCTCCTCACTTGCCTCAGTAGTAGGAATAGGCCCTGGTGATGTCATGTCCTATAGAAACCATCCAGATAGAAATTAAACTTCAAATCAATAATCTTTTAATTTTTCAAAATAGACAACTATAACAATGAATGTAAATTGAAATTTACTAATCTGCCTCATACCCTTGTCAATGCCATGGAGCTATGAATCGCAGAGGTCACACCATGCTCCATTGCCCTCTGAACATGGGGAGGTGTCTCCGCAGCCTACATCATCTGGAAATAAAACAACATTATTCAATTACGAAAACTATAATAGTGATGTAAATCATGGCTCCTAATATACACACACATTCATCTAAACATGGAAGTACACACAATAAAGAACACAAGTCACATACAAAAATCTAGTAAGTACAATTCATTCATTAAACTATTTATTTTATTACCTCTATAAAGCTTTGAAGTCCACCACCGCTGGCAGGTGTTGCTGTGAAATCTACAATATTAACCTATTCAACATCTAAAATCAGATATTAGAGTACCATTCATATAACGATTCTATTCATATGTAATATTTATAATTGTTTACTAGTTACATACCCTGACAGTAGATGATCTAGTGTAAAATGTAGGTGGTGAACCACTGAAAACTGCATCGACGCTATGACCCTAAAATTTCATTAAAATCATCAATTTAAATTAGTTAATCTTGCATTTCAAAAATAAAATTTAATAAATTAAATTCAATAAACTTGCTAATATTTACCTAAGTATCAAGGCTGAAAGTCTCACTCAGGAGGGTATATGTCATCATCATCTACTCAGCTGTAGATGTAACCTGTGCACCTGCGTCCTAACTATCCATGGGGTCATAACCACAGGCTGACCTGCAAGTCTGACAAGTATGGGGTGGGACCCTACTCCTCACACTATCTCCCAACCCACTCTGTGCTGTAGGATCGGCATGCTCTATGATGCTCTGGGTTAAGGCACTAATGGACTGAAGTGTATCAACCTCAACACTCTCCTTCACAATGGAAGGGATAGAAACATGCTCATGGGCTGGTCTGCTAATTACTCATCTCACTACCCGCTGTGGGTCAAGATGTGCCCCTGGTCTATCTTGTGCTGACCCCCCACCTCTACCCTAGAAGTCTCATATATCAAAATAGTTTGGCACTTTATTGAGGACAAACTCACAGTAGAGTTTCCTCAAAAAGTATTGTGGGGCCTCATTATTATTGCATGGAGGATGGTCAAAAACCATCCACCACCTCTGCCCAAAATTGTCCCTTATTGCTTGGTTGTTGCACCAATGGATAGGGAACCTCTTGCATGTAATGGGTGGAGGTTGATTTGTTTGTGGGTTTGTGAAAATAGAACACAAGTCTAATTTTGTAATTTTTAATTTTTTTACATCTTGGTATGACAACTTGTCTGCATAATAATCTCTAAACTCTCTCCTCTTATCCATCCAACTAGTTATTTGCTTGCTAATTGAATCTACATTTGATAACATAGATTCAAGAGATTCGGCAAGCGTGGACCTAATCAAGGTTGAAGTGGAAGGATCTTTCAACCTTGCAATTATATCTTCAATTTCTTTTTTGTTGTTTTCAATTTGCCCCATTATATTTTCTTGTGTTCCAGGGGCATGTTGAGGAATGGATGGAGGAAGTTGTTGGTCCGCAGGATTTTATGGATTTTGAGGAGGAGGAGGAGGAGGTGCATTAACATTTCCTGACAATTAATGAAATATACATCAAAAAATAACTCAAACCTAGCTATCTAGAAGCAAATTCAAACAAAAAGATAAATAAACTCACTCCTTTGGCGTGCTTGACATCGTGGCAGCATTTTGGCGACGAATCGATAAGGTTTTTGTGTTGAATTAAGGAATCCAAAATGCGAGCGCGCTTCCTAGGGTTTGCAGACCGCAGGAATTGTGGAGAAAAAAGAAATAAAATGAGATTACAACCTTTTTTTTATTTATAGTAGTTCATAATGCGCTCGCGTTATAACGTGAGCGCGTTATGGTTTGGTAATGACGAGCGCTCGCGTTATGCATTATTTTTTTAAAAAACCATTTGGCCACTTTTTGGCCCCCCATCTTTTTGCACTTACCCTAATGAGGATGAATGGATATGAAATTGAGTGGATTATGGTATAGCAAGGGGTTCAATAATGATAATGATTGATTCTCTAAGGTCAAAATGATGGTATGGTTGGAATTTTTAGAAGAAAATGGGTGGGGTATTGACAGATTTTTGGGAAGGTGATTATGGATTATGGTCAGGCAGGTGCTAAAGATCACAATGGAAATTTTCTTAGTTTCAGGCAGTCAGTCTAAAAATAGCGCCAATCCACAGGTGAAATGGCACCAAAAACAGACAGAGATGGCGCTGAAACAGGTCAATGTTGGTCGAGGCTCTGAAAAAGATAGATTTTGATGACAAATTTGGATTTGTATTGATATGAAATTTGATCAAATAATTTTTGTTGTTTCTTGGCAAGTTCCTTGAAAGCACTTTAAGCACAATAACACACAGTAACCAAGATTTTGTTTGTGAAAAGATGTGGGATTTTCTTAAACAAGCACTTTGTACAACCTAAGGCGAAGATAGGACAATATTTGTTGAATCCCCTAGCTGTGCTTATTCAAAGTGGGTAGTTCCAGGATCTTGGTAGCACCAGCTCCCCCTTATAGTGCACTCACTTCTCACGCATACTAAGATCTAGGTTTCCACAAAGGCTTGTCCCTCACCAAACCTTAGGATTGTCCCTTCTACTTCGGCTAAGAACCGCATAAATTGGGGCCACTTCAAAGGTTACCCAAGTTCTGCGTCAACAAATAGAAGGTTTTTGGCTCACTAAAACAAAGGTTCGTAGTAAGTGCATTCATTCAGGTGGCCATACATGCGGCAGCACTACTCTTCGTTATGGAGTCTCCAGCCTTCAAGGGTTTTGGGGGAGGTTGGCTGTCGGTATGACACAACAACACCTGTTGCTTGTGACTTTCGTCACAAACACATTATTTATATAGCAGCTCGAAAGAGCTTGGCTTTAGCTAGTTGCCACTTGGTTCGTTCCCACCTTTCGAAGTGGGGTGGCAGGCCCTCTAAAGGTTTAACAAAAGTAACACAACCACAAAAATACTTTTGATCCCCAAGTTCATACAAGGATGCGAGGGGAGAGAATACGTATATTTTGTGCTTGGGTTACACTAAACAAGGTTCATTTTTTAGTTCTTGGATTATGTTGGGGGTGATTTATGCAAGTGTTGTGAAAAGCTTTTGATTCCCAAGATCACCAATGGTGCGAGGGAAGAGCATACACTTTTCACCACACAAACATTATCACAAAACACTTCATACAATTGATTTGTTTTCTTGTTTATATGAGTGAAAAATGCAGATTTGTTGTTCTTTTTAATCCAATGAGTTATGATGCACTTTGTGGTTCTTTTTTAAGCCCAAAATCGAGATGTTTGTTGATTTGTTGGCAAGCACTTGTTAATTTTAGAGCACCAAATTCAAATATTTTTTCTATGCTAAGGCACACAAAGATTTTGTTTGTTGTTTGTTTTGATCAATTTTAGTGCACCAAATTGAAATGTTGTTTACACTAACATACAAGGGTTCCTTTTAAGCACCAATTGAAGTGTTTGTTTAAACTAAAGATAAAAAACCCTGCAAGAACTTGTTAGTGGTTTTAGAATGATGATGATGACTTGCGAATAGATATCAGTCCCTGCATAGAACATGAGGTTAGCCTATAAAAAATAGTGCTAAAACAGACACCAAATGGTGCCACCGTCGACTGCAATGAAACTGACACAGAACTTGACTACCCTAGAAAATAGCACTGAAATACCTATAGATAGCGCTGATATACAACATAGTGCTAAAAAGAGAGACATGATGCGCTAGAAAAATAGATAGCACTACAATAAGTTACAAAATGTGCTAAAACTAAAGATTGCACTAATATGTATGGAACAAAGCGCCACTGCACGTGCATCTGAATGGTCTCATCGACAATGGAATATGGTGCCGCTCTGGGTGCTAATAGCATTGATACGGGGTTGAAATGGTCAGGGCTACAAAAATATAAGTACTTTCAACCAAACATGGGGTTTGACTGCATGAGAGGGGTCATGTTAGTCTTGTTAATAATAGAACAACCTCGGGAATAAAAAACCAAGACACGATGAAAGAAAAAGTGTATGTGTGGTTCTTAAGAAGATTTTAGCATGACCTCCCCCTTGTTTTCACCTAAACACCTGCAAAACTGAGAGCCAATAACCTAGGAAGTTGGTAGGAAAACCAAAAAGTAGAAGAAGGTGTGAGTAAGATCCAACAAAAACTACTGTGTCAAATAGCACTGAAACAGTCAGAAGATAGTGCTAAAATTCACCACAAATGGCACCACTGCGTAGGTAGATAGTGCCACACCTGTAAACATGGCTCAAACAACAAAAACTCACAAAAAAATAATTAGATTGAGACCTTGCGGGTCCCACCGGGCGTGTCAATGTGATTAGGAGATTCAAATCAAGGTAAAAATAAAAACTTAATGCATACAAAACAAGAAGTTATACCTTGATGTGAAGACCCAATCTCATGAGGGTGAAGGAGCTTGCACCCAAATACTCCAAGATATACCCTAGATACTAAGAAGAGATGTGAAATGCTCTCAAGCTCACAAGTGCAACTCAAGAATCTACTTAGCTCAATGGATATTTTGGCATGGTAACATTACTTAGAAATTGGATGCTGAAATGGCTTGGAGAATGTTGTATTTATAGGCATTTTGGAGAGATTTTGATCCAATGGTTGAGATTGATTTGGGAGATCAATGGTGGAGGATGAAGATGATGTGGAGGGCCTAGATTTCATCTTAGAAAATGGAGGGCTAGGAATAAAGATGAATTTTATATTCATCTGGGAAAAGCGGTGAATTAAATGAGAGTTATGACACGTGTATAAAAAATTGATTTATATGAGATATATTTCAATTTTTTATTTGTGGGAAGTGGGGAGGAGTGTTAATCAAGGTTTGACCATTTTAATTAGGGTGATTAGCCTAATTAATATGGCTGGAAAAGATTAGGGAATGGGTTAATGGGAGGTTAAGATTAATTAAATAAGGTTTTATTTAATTAATCCTAAGGCTAGGATGATATAGGCTAGGGTGGGCAATTAAATAATAACTATTTAATTACCTAGGGTAGGGATAGATTAATTAATAGGTTGAATTAATTAGTTAAACTTGATTTAACTAATTAATTGGTTTTAGTGAGAAGGGCGAAATTAACCAAATAAATATTGCATATTCATTTAATTAATTGGCTAAGGTTGAACTATTGAATTAATACAATTAATCCAATTGTTGGGGATAGAATGATGAAAAATCAGGTGATGAAGGGATAATTAATTAAATTAAATTTTAATTAATTGATTAGAAGGGAAATTGGTATGTTTAGGGATGTCGGGAGTCGGTTTGATGATGAAGACATTTTTAGGTGTCTACAAAGGGAATTCATGATCTTGTTTTAGACCAGTGGGCAGTAGAGAATCATGAAACAGATCCATTTGATCAAATGGATGAGATAGCCTTAGGTGTGTATATGATTCAGAAGAAAAATACAGTCATTCCAAATCTGATTAAAGGAGAAAAACAACAAGCTATTGAAGCTGAAAATGATGTTTGGGAACTTTATTTTGATGGTTCTAGAAGCAAGATTGGTGTTGGAGGAGGGGTTGTTTTAGTTTCTCCCACAAGTGAGAAATACTATTTATCTTTTAGATTTGCTTTCAGCTGTTCTAATAGCATAACTGAATATGAATCCTTAGTTCATGGACTAGAATGGGCAAGAAAAAGAAAAATCAAATGTTTAAAGGTCTTTGGTGACAGTGAATTAGTTGTTAAAGAAGTCAGAAACCTTGCTACTACAAAGAATGATTTGTTGAAATTGTATAATTTGTTGAAATTGTATAAACACAGAGTTTGGGACATGATAGAAGAATTTGATGCATTTAATCTGACATTTGTACCTAGAACTGATAATAAGCAAGCTAACAAACTAGCTGCTATAGGAGTTGAATATGATATTCCTATCGAGATGAAGAATGTATATACCCCTTTATATGTTAAGGTTGTTGTAAGACCATCATTTCCAGATAATAATATCAGCTGGCAAGTGTTTGACAGTGATGAACAGATTGTAAATTTCTTAATGGAAGAGGCTAAATTTTCTGCAGGTAATTAGCAGAAATTTTTGTAGCAATATGATGATCAAATATTACAGTTAAGATCAAACAAATTGCCTAAGGGTTTGGTAACCTTAGAGTCAATCTTTAACACTGATGATCAGGTAAGAAGAGACAAGGCCAGCTTGTCAATGAAATAGGAACACTATGAACTTATTGAGATCTTTAAATGGAATTTGCTTAAGATTGGAAAGATATGTACAAAGGAAGAATAGCAAGCATTCATCCAACTTTGTCAAAAATTTAGTAATATATTTGCATGGGAATATGGAGATCTAAAAGGCTTCAACCCAGAGTTGGCTCAGCATATAATTGAGCTTGAACCCAAAGCAAAACCTATCAGACAGAAGCAAAGGCCACTAAACCCAAAGCTGGAAGTGCTTATGAAGATTGAACTGAATAAACTCATCGAAGGTAATATCATTTTTCCTATCAAACACACTTCATCGGTTTCTAACTTGGTTCCTGTCAGAAAAAAGAATGGAGAAATCAGATTATGTGTTGATTTCCATGATTTAAATAGAGCATCTTTAAAATACCACTATCCTTTACCATCCATGGAGCAAATCTTACAAGTTGTTTCTGGATCAGAAAGATTCTCTTTATTGGATGGTTATTCAGGTTATAACCAAATTCTAATAAAAGAAGATCACTACAAGACAACTTTTACTACTAAATGGGGAATAATGGCTTATAAAAAGATGCCATTTGGTTTATCAAATACAGGTGCAACATTCCAGAGAGCCATGGATATGGCCTTTCATGGTCTGATTAATAAGTTTGTGTTTGTATACTTAGATGATGTGACTATTTTTTTCTAAAAAAACTAAAGATCACTTTCATCATTTGAGACTAATTTTTGAAAGATGTAGAGAATTTGGGGTATCACTTGACCCAAAGAAGAGTATTTTTTTTGTTCATGAAGGAAAACTATTAGGACACATAGTGTCTAAAGATGGGATATCAATTAATCCTAAAAGAATCACTGCAATAGTGGCTTTACCTCTTCTTGCACACAAGAAAGGCTTACCGAGCTCTCTAGGAAGAATTAACTTTGTAAGAAGGCTTATTCCTAACATAGAAGTACTTTTACAACCTCTTACAACAATGTTGAAAAAGAATATTCCTTTCATCTAGACTAAAGAAGGAAAGAAGAGCTTTGAAGAGATAAAGGAGGCACTTTCTGCTGCTCCAACATTGATAAATCCAAATTTTGATAAAGACTTCATTTTATATGCATTTGGCAGTGTGGATACTATATCAGCTATGCTTTGTCAACAAAGCGATGAAGGATTAGAACAACATGTTGCATTTTTTAGCCAAGTTCTGCATGACTATGAGGTAAGATATTCTTTTGTTGAAAAGCATGTATTGGCTGTTATTGAAAGGAAGCTAGGTGTGCAGAAATCGATTCCTACACTAATCTAATGAGGGGAGAGCTATGCAAATTCAATTTAATCTTTACAATTACAGCAACATGAAACATATAACAGAGATATTGCAACAATACACATAGAACCAGAAATAAGACAGAAGAAGAGAGACAAGATATATCATGGGGAAAACCCTTATCGAGTGAAAAACCCCACACTCGAAAACCTGCACAATGTATTATCAAAACTAAATATGGTTTACAATACACTTGCAATGCAAGCTCTCAGTAGTTTTTGACACTCATGTCTGGAGTCAATCTAGTAGCATAATAGTACCTATCAATCTCATACTACAACTCCTCAAAGCACATGTTTATATAGAATATACAAGGCAAAATTGGCTCTATCTTGGGATGGGCGTCCAACTTGGCCTCATAGCCCAAAACCCACACCTATGGACACTTGGTCAACATTGTAGGATGCTTCTAACACTTGTCCACAACCTCCATCCCAAAGAGGTCACCTATTTCCAAAATGGGCTATAACAGATGCTCTTACGACTCTCACGACCCTCAAAGAATCTGTCATAGCAGTTACAACTTACATTTGTAAGAGAATCTATCATACAAAGGCTATAAATAGCATATTATCTTACAACATGTCATAGTCCACCTTGGGGCACCCAAAGATGCCTTTTTCAAAGATGCTCTTCAACACATGTCTTCACCTGCCTTGCAAGCTTCTATTTCTAACTCTTACATGTCATAACTTCGTCATAGGAATTTGTCATAACCATTTCGGTCAACATTCCCTTACACAACATCCAAGATGCTGAAACATAGAAAAATACTCCTACCAAAAAGTGGGATGCCTATCTCCTCATGTGAGGACAAAATTACAAGTTGTCATCTTCCATGTAGGATGACACATCACCGTGCCATATCCCACAAAATGACAATATGGAATTTACAATTAATTTACATCATAGGCAATGAATAAATAAATACAATAAAAAATAATGCAAGGAATTACCAAGGTTAAGACACCTTAATTCCTAACAGTTATCAAGAGCCTAAAGAAGTTTAAGCATATGCTTTCAAATAATAGAATTTAGTTAATGGTTGCCCATCCTACAATGAAAGAATTCTTGCTTAGTAAGAATTTAAGTGATAAGAGAGCAGGGTGGATAACAAAGGTTATGGAGTATGACATCCAAATTAAAGTTACCAAGCTGATTCGAGGCAAAGGATTGTGTGAACAACTTACAGATCATGAAAAATACAAGGAACTTGAAGGAAAACCTAAGACAGTGCTACATAATGATGAAGCAGTTGTTGTCCCATACTCCCCTACAAGTTGGGTGCATGATATGATCCATTATCTACAGACGCGTGATTGTCCTCAAGGCCTGGACAGATCTAAAAGAAGATATTATAGATTGTAGGCAATTCCCTATGCTGTGATTGATGGAATCTTATACAAAAGAGACTTTAATAATGTTTTACTAAGGTGTGTGCAACCAGATTAGATTCAAAAAATTCTAGAGGAATTTCATGATGGACCTTTTGAGGTCATTTTGCAGCTAGAACAACAGCTCTAAAAATTATGAGAATTGGTTACTGACATGTTCAAGGATGCATATGAATGGGTAAAGAAATGTTTTAAATGTTCAATTTTTGTAGGAAAACATAGACTTGCAACTATGCCCTTACATCCAATTCAAGTGGAATAGCCATTTAGCAAGTGGGGATTAGACTTTATTGGTCCTATTAATCCACCTTCTAGCCAAGGACACAAGTGGATTTTGACTGCTACTAATTATTTCACTAAATGGACTGAAGCAGTTGCCTTGAAAGAAGCTAATGAAACATCAGTCCTGATTTATTATCAAGATCTAGTGTCTAGGTTTGGTACCCCTGACTCTATTATTTCAGATAATGCTTTAGCATTTATTAGATTAAGAGTATCTGATTGGTCTGTTAAAAATAACACATTCATGAATACTTCATCAACTTATTACCCTCAAGGTAATGGACAGGCTGAATCAACGAACAAAAATCTGATTAAAATCATAAAGAAAATAGTTGATGAAAATCAGAGGTCTTGGCATAAGTTAAAATTAGCCTTATGGGTTGATAGAATTACACCTAAAAGATCAATAGGTAATTCACTCTATGTGCTTACATATGGAAAAGAAGCCAAGTTACCAATATTAATGGAGTTACCAACTCTCAGTTACATAAAAAAACTAGAGTTACTTGAAGAGAAACCAATGGAAGTCAGGCTTGTACAACTGATAAAACTTGAAGAAATCATAAAGGAGGCCTTGAAAACATTGGAAATGCACCAAGCTCAAATGAAAAGAACATTTGATAAAAGAGCAGTCCCAAGAGTCTTTAAGGAAGGAGACGTGGTTTCCAAATGGAATGAGTTAAAGAGAAGACCGAGTCAGCATACAAAGTTTGATGCAATGTGGGATGGACAATACATAATAACAAGATGCAAGCAACACAATGCATTCCATCTTGCTAAGTTAGATGGAGAGGTGTTGCCAATCCCAGTTAATGGGATTCACATCAAGTTATGCTATTAGAGATGCAGCCTTATGCTGCAAATAAGTGCTTTTGCACATTTAGTTTAGTTATTGTTTTGTTTTCCAAGAAGTGTTCTTGCACATATTTCTAGATTTGTTTTAAGCAAGTTAGTTTAGTTTCAGTTTTCAATTTTGTTGCTACTGTAGTGTTTTAGTTAGTTTTGAGTTGCAGAAGAAGACTCCATGCCCAATGGAATTGCAAGGCTACTGATTCTAAGTTGTTTAGCAGGCAAACACCCCTGAGAGGTCACTAGAAATGTTACTAAATTTTTGTTCACACTAAATTTAGTTAGACCTAAGTGCAGTTCTTTTAGGAAGAATAAAAGAAAACTTCAAGTTATTGCATTCATTAAACAATTGATGTCTTGACAAAATATAGGTAGATATACAGTTGTCAAGATAACCCATCAGTCCAATTAGGACTGATGAATCATCATAGCAAGTGAATCAGGATGTCAAGGAATCAAACATTCAAGAAATATAGTTGATCTGAAATAGTTTTTATCTTTCAGGAGCTATAAGACAAATTGATTATTCAGTTGATCATATTTGAAAGAAAGAAAGAAAGATATTTATTTAAACTATCATTTCATGTCATATTTGGAACATACAATTCAATATATATTTCTCTAACCTATGCATTGATTGAAAAAGGAAATATACATACATCAAGTGCATAAGATAGATTAACTAATCATGTTTAGAAGAGGTGTTTAAATGTGTCCCACACAAGCCATGGGAGTAACTAAACTAAGCAATGCAGACATATGCAATCTATACATCTGATGATGAAAGAATGATGAAGAACAATTAAATATCCATCATTGCCTGAGCAAGTTGGTTGTTGAGCTTGTTGACAGCTGATCTTTAGTCCTCATCTTCAACTCCAGTTGCATCAGTTGTATCTACAAAAAATTGGGGAAAGTCATGTAAGAGCTTTGGATATTTAATATTATCATATGATTTACCATGTAGACATATCAACTTGTCACATCATGCATTTCATATGAAATATCAAATCATACATGTGCCATAAATCAGAATATCATGAAGAGGATCAATCAATACCATCAGGTATGTTTTTATGCTAACTTGTTTGTTCACTATGCAGGTATACGAAAAGTAATGTTGCTGATTTGAAGACATTTAAAACATGTGGAGAAAATGTGGCTCCCACAAGGGTTGAGCCTAGCATCTTTCCTTTTTATTCATTTGAAAAGGAATATCAGAATAAGACAGGATGCATCATTTAAAGTATATCATGCATCATTTAATCAACTTATAGAGAAAGTGTGTCATCATGACATTGATTGTAATTGATTGAAACAAATTAGATAAGTTTAGAATGCCTGAGTCAAGTTGACAAAGTGCTGAAAATAGAAATGCAGCCATGGAGGTTATAGTGTGAAGATATGCTATAGGAGTTTTTACATATTTAGGCATATGATGTTACAGTTGAAGACAAGTCACAATTATGTATGTCATTGACTTTATCAGCCATATAAGTGTTTACATTGCTATACTTAATGAAGATAAAGAACCAGAATAATGATTCTAGGAGACAGTAAGTAAAATGACCAGATACAAGTGCTCAAGGTGATCAAGTGCAGCTAAAACAAATAATACAGGTCATGCCTCTAAAAAGATAGAATCAGACAAATGCATCATGAGGAGGATCTGACAGTCATCAATGAAGAAGATACATCATGTGAAAGATCAAATGAATGCTACAGTTTCAGAGAAACAACAAGTATATGTGTATCATTATCCATAACAAATGATAAAAGTATCTACAAGTAGTGAACAAGAGAGATCAAGACAGCAATACCTCTGACTGGTGATAGTCAAGTATTCATTATTCATACATCATGAATTTTGATTGATACAGTTATGGTAGGCATATGCCATGATGGAAGACAATATAAAGGATCAATGATATGTTAGACATGCTACAGAAGGATCAAAATGCCAAAGTAAATGTGAAAGAGCAGTATAATGAAGATTATCTGACAGTTGACTAGTCAAAGCAAAATGAAATGTCAAGCTAAATTCCATACTCAAAAAAGAGATTTATGTATGTAAGAATAACACAAGATCTTTTGCAGGAAAAGATGCATAGTCTGCTACAGAAAATAACATTTATTATCACTCAGAAGTGTTTAGATACAATAGAAGAGCTAGAAGAACAAGTCTCCATGACAACAGATAGTATTTTCTATGTTATAAAATTTGAAAACCTAGGTTAGATTTCTAAACAAACTCTTATTTCATACACATAACTAAAGGAGGGATGCTCAAGAGAGAGAATATATGCTATGACTATTTTCATACAAAATGCAAACCCTTGAAGAGGGATAAAACCCTAATACATTTTTGTGCATACAAAGAAAGGAATAAAACACAGTGTATTTTTTTGCCATAGCCATGAAGAGAAAAGCAAGATTCATGCTTGAAAGAAGATACCCAGCTGATAAAAATGAAACCCTCATTTTAAATGAAACCCTTGTCTTCTTTTTGCATAGTGGAAAGAAGAAATTACAGAGGGGTGTTTTTATAGCATGACCATGACAAAAGGTAGTTTTTCTAAGATACCCATATGGGTTTCTTATGAAACCCTAACACATTTTTGTTGTTTCAGAAAAGGAATGATACTACAATATGTTCTATGTCAAGGCCGTGGATATATAATGCATTAATATTCATTTTTTGGAAACCCTTGTCAAAGTTTTTACAAACCCTTCTTTCTTTCTGCGAATACAGTCATGGAAGAATGATATAAAGTGTTTAGAAGCATGGTCGTGGGTAAAGAAGGAGTTTCTGGCAAGATTTCAAAGAAACCCTCATTTCATATAAACAATCAAACCCTTCAAGTTTTATATCAAAGAAAATCAAAAGAAAATGCTACAGAGATAACAATGGCAATGACCATACTAAAAAGAGAGGAATACAATGATACCCAAATAGCAAAACTTGAAGTTTTGTTTTCCTTTCACATATACAATGATGAGAAAGAGCATAGAGTACAACAAAGAAGAAAAATAACTTACCTTCAAAGAGTTGCAGAGAAGAAGAAGGCAGATATGGCGGCGGCCTCCTTGTGAGGAATTGAGTATATCTTCTCACATTTGCAAAAGTTTTTCAAACACAAAGAAATAGAAGAGTAAATATCAAGAAAAGAAAGAGCAGAGATATGCATGTATGTCCGCGGCCATTGTTGTAGAAACTACAGAAAATGTTAAAGAAATGGCAGTCAAGCTGGAGATATTATACTCACCACTCTGTGCCGCTTCATTTCACTCAAGAATGCAAGGAGAACAAGCTCAGAGAAGCCAGAAAGAAGCTCATACAATCATCAAATCTAATTGCCAAAGAGTTGCAGAGCAGTCGACCGAGAAAAGAAGCAAATGAAAATGACTAAGTTTAGGGTTTCTCACCTTCTTTTTGGTTCTAAGCTTCTTTTCTTTTCTTGAGATTTTTTGACTTCTCAAAATTAGCATTGCCTTATCTAAATTTTGAGCGAGGTCAAAACATCAAATGATATATCTCCTAATAACCATTGTTAGAAAAGGCCGACAGGTATGTGTTCTTTGCATGTGGCCCCAAGTCAAAAGGTGTTGAAATCATTAGAAGAGACAAGTATTATGACTAATGCAAAATCAAAACAAAATACTTATTACCTTGTGGTCGATTACTATATAGTCAAAATGATCAAACTATCACATGATCGAAGATTCCCTATGCCTTGTCTCCTTCCAAGTCAAAGGTTTTCTTGTAATAATTAATACATGCAAAGTGACCGAATATGGTCAAAAGGAGATGTTCTCTATGCCTTGCAGATGTAGTCAAAGACAAAAGATGTGTAAAGACAAGAGATTGCAAGGTGGCAGGGGTTGACATTATGTTTTTATCATTACATGATAATAATTCTTAGAGGGTATGTTTTGCATGAAGATGCATATGGCGAGGTGGCAAGGATTGCATGATGGAGATATATGGTAGTAAGGCCAAATTTATGCATGAAGACATTTTGATATTGTAAATGGAGTTATAAGGATATATTTTTTCCTTAAATACACGTCATGCGACTAGGTGTTTTTTCTCACAAGGAGATATAAGGGAGTTTTATTTTCTTCTAAGTCCTATTTTGTACTGAAATCATTCAAATTACAAAATTATAATTGGAGAGATAAGGAGTTTTATTTTTTCTCATCATGCATGATTTTTACAAAATAAACCAATGTAAATAAATAATAAAGTAATATTCTTCAAATTACTTTATTATTTTTCACAAATTGTAAAATTAGAAATAGTACAAGTTGTAACTAACAATAGAGTAATTATCCTCTAATTACTTTATTATTTACTCACATCAATTTTGCAAAAGCAAAATCATGCAAATTGATGAGTTGAGTTAACTGAGGCTATTTGGAGCCTTTTTGCATGATTTGAGGAGTGATTTGAGGGGTTTTGGTCAACTTATTGGTCAAGCACATGGAGAGGGTCATCTTGGAGTTATTTTTGCTCATTTTGTGGCAGTTTGAGCCCTTATTTTTAGGGATTTCTTGGTTTGCTTGTGGATCACTTTGGAGGATTTATTTTTAGAGGTAGTTAGTTGCAGTTCATTTTTGCATGCCTCTTGGAGAGAGCAAACTATATATTGTAAAGCAACACTTGGTTTTTGCTAGTTCTTGCATTCTTTTCTCTTTTACACATTGAGATAGAAGGAAGTTTTGTAGCTCATTATTTTGACAGTTTTATAGAGATTACAGCAGATTACAAGTCCAATTTCTTTGTTCTTATGCAATATCTCCTTTATGTTTTTGGAATCAAGTAGTTGCCTTTCCATTTAATGCTAATTGTATGAAGTGATTTGATGAAGTTTTATTGTGTTTAATTATCAAAACCTTTAAAAGTATTATCTCATTCTTAATTGTAGTATTAAGCATAGTGATATCACAGGTCTTAGGTTGTGTTACCAAAAATAGTTCTTCCATTGTTGTGAAAAGTCATTTTCCTTCATAAAGAGTTTATTTTCCAGCCTTCCTTAGAAATACTTTGGTGATATTTATTCCAAGATTGGATTGTGTGGGTCAAATTTTTGAATTCTATTGTGAACCAGATTGCAAATTTTTCATCCTTATTAGGTGCATCACCAAATTTTATAGTTTTATTTCATTATAGTTTCCTTCTTACCCTTTTTCCAAAATAGAAAATCATAGATTCAAATAGAATATTTTAAGGGAACCAGCCCACAATCTGGAGGTTCAAACTCACTATAGGTCACCCACAGCTTGAGTTTGTCCCCATGTTTCGAAGGATTACAGAGTGTCATAGCTTTGCATAAGGGTGCAATCCTCATCGAAATATAATTATGCATAAGTAGGACATATTTTTTAGTGTGTTAATAATTTCACATGCCAAGAACAAATGTTGAAAAGTACCTCCTACTTGTGTAATTGACACAACAGATGGGTTAGTAAGTTTGATTAAAAATATATATAAGTGAATTCTTATAAAATATTATAATTTCACATAGCCAAAAATATTCTTACTTGTCAAATTATTATCATCTAATATTATTCACAAGTAAGACATATTTTTCACAGTGCGTTTATAATTTCACATGCTGAGAACAATTGTTGAAAATTACCTCCTACTTTAATAGGCCGCGAGAACTACCTCCTACTTGTAAAATTGGCACACTAATAAAAATACCTCCTACTTATTAATAGTATTAAATGATATTGTATTTGATTCTTATAACCTACAATAACATTATATGCCTGATTAATAGTATAAAGTTCAACAATTATATGCCTGATTAATAGTCTCCCAATCTATTTCTTTGTATATTTGATTTGAAAATCATAATTTTAAAAGTTTTGATGAGATAGTGAAGGTTGAGGTGGATTCATAACAATAATAATTAAGACTCGCTTTATATCAATGTATTTTAATAAGGCAACCTGGTATAGGCTTGAGTCTATTATTGTGTTTTTCATTTAATTATTCCATTTAATACCTATCATTTTCTCTTACACTATGCCTTCATTTTGTCTCACTTTTACAAGGTTTATGTTGTACCTATCATGGGGCATACTAGTTCTAATTCTATTATTGCTATTTATAATATGTTTACAGTGTGTTTTAGTTTTATGTAGTTTAGGTTGTATTTTTTATCAAGATTAATTTAGTTACATAATTTATATGACGTTTGTTTACATTATATATTTATATTTTTGTTTGAATTTTACATGGTTTATGTATGTATCTTTTATAGGGGCCACATCAATTCCAACTTCATGATTATAATTTTGATAGCATTTTAGGATTTAATTATGTAATATTTTTGGCATCAATATTTCAAATCACACTTAATGATCTATCATAAACTCCATGTTTGTCAATTACATCATGAATTCATTCACATCACTCTTACCCTTTTACACATTATTGATCTTATGCCTAGCAAACACCAATATGTTTATGATAATATAGTTCATGCTACTAATATGGTTTTGCAAGTGTCATTAATGACTTGTGTAAGTTAGGAGATGTGGCTCTACCAAAACATAAAGAAATTGTGAAGCACCATCCTTATCCTGTATCTTTGAAGTTTTTTTCTTATTTCATTTATTAGTTTCATTACTTTAACATGCATGATTCATATAGCTCACATGCCTACCAAATTGGGGACAAAATGTAGAGGAGAAAACTGCATAACTTCCCTTTGAATTTACCCTCTTGTTTTATGTTCACTTTTAGTCATGTCATAAATACATTATCCTTAAATGCTCAAATTACATTATGCGGGATCACACCACTTGCATCACATTAGATTGTAATGTTGTAATGATATTAAGTGTATAGATTTATCTCACATGTGTTATACCTTGTACATCATAGGTCAAGTGACACTATATCAAAGAGGTTGTAGAATATAATCATCAAGTTGTGAGTTGATCAATGCAATAAAGGGTGTCCAATGTACCCATTTTCAGTGACTTATTTGTCTTCTATATTATAACACATCCTTCAACAATGTAGGTCATGTGAACATGTATTATGTGTTTTTCTAATGCGGTATCATATTTGAGGTTTGTGCATGAAGGCGGTGTCTGTATTTTGTTGGGCACAACAATACTATGAGGGTGTAATTTATCAACCCTTTTGCATGTGTTGAGGTGTTTAACATTGATTTGGCTTTTCCATTATGCTCCTCATGTTCAAGATTTGGCTATATTTGACAACATTTTGTAGATGTAAGGTAATTTTGTTTCTACATTGCAAATGTATGATATTATGTAGTTCTAGTGTTATGTATCTAGTTTGATTTAGATTTGCAAGTTCATTTTCTAGGAGTTTGTGATAGATTCATATATGTGTGTTGACATGTAAGATTTGCATGGTTTATGCATGTTTTTTTTTTTTTTAGATTATTGGGGAGTCTCCATAGTTTGTTTTTGCTAGTTTTAGAACATCCAACTTAAATTGGTCTATTGATTGTTTTATCATCATTTCAAGTGCGGTGCATGTGAGGTGTGTTATTCATTGCAAAGTGAATCCATCTTCAAATACATGCTTGTGAGGTCACCACCAAATGCTATGTTTATTAGTGAGTGAGTATTAGTGGTTGGAGTGGCATTATTAGAGTGTGGGTGAGTGTAGACTACATTCATGCATCCTTGAGTGTGCAAAACAACAACAAGATCACATGAGATTGCAAGGACAACATTACAATTTTGTAAGCTATGTATGATGCAACCATTGCTTGTGTTGTGTTCATAAAAAAGGCATGAAAGGCATGTTGATATGGAGGGGTCTCTTGGCATGCAAACAACAAAAGAGAAAAGTACTTTAAGGAGGAGTAGTACATGCATGCTTGCTACTACATAAAGCAAAGGAAAAATAAATTTAAAAAAAGGAGTGCACTCGGGTGTGGGTGGCATGGATTTTATATGAATATTGAGTTAATTTTAAATATCCCATGCATCAAACAAAAATATTCCATCATAAGATTTCAGAGCTTTAACAACAACAAAAATCCACTTTAAGTTTAAAATATTTTAGATTTTTCATTGAATCTCGTTTAAACTTCTTAAAGAAAGCCACCTCCTAGAAAATGGTCATATGGGTTGCAAGAGTCAATGCAAAGTGCTTAATGGTTTAGTCCCTAGTTTCCTGGGAACAAAGTGAAATTTTTATCTCATGATCATGTGCTCAACCCTCAAGGGCTTACAAAACCTTTAGAGGGCATAACCTTTGAATTGGAAGGAATTCTTTTAAGTATTTTTCTAAAACTACATGTTTTTTCAAGCTATGCACATTCATGTAGGACCAAACTCTAATCTCAACACATCTAAATTTAAGTTTTAGCCTTTTGTTAAGGTACCTTTCAAGTGATTTTGAGGTGTGATTTTTACAATTTTATTTTAGTTTTTTTATGTATTTAGTTTTTCTTTATTAGCATGTGTGTTATTCTTGTTGAGTTCTCAAAGGAAAACCCACAAAACTAAAACAAACAATCTTAGATTCTTCTTTCTCATCACTCTCTTTCTTCTTCTTCTAGTAATATATCATCAGGCTATAAATCTAGGGCAGAGGGAATCACAATGTTAAAGGGTGATTGAACCTTCTACAAAGTAAAAAATGCCAACTTTACAATTGCCACTTTATGTTATGCACTCGTTTTAGTGTCCCTAACCTTAGCATGTTTTAGGATACATTTAGCTAGTTCCTCAACATTAAAACTAATTATCAAGCTATCCAATAGACCCAATCCAATCTAGTATCTATTTTGACTATTCTCTAATAAAAAATTGTGTCAACCTAGATGCTAATGTAATTATAGTAGTGACCTGGTCACAACTATGATCATGGTAGAACATTTGTGGGCACTTAACCTTTTAAAAAAGTTTGAAAGTCAAATTTGGTGGCATTTTTTGTATTTTTGAATAGCTACCACACATTCCAACATCATAATATACTATTTTGAACCTCATTCAAGATTCTCTTGATCTCAAGATTTCTAAAATCTTTGGTAGCGATGTTTTGGATTTCTTACAATATCTATTTGAATTGTAATTTTTGGCTATTCTTCTTGTGAACTCTCCTAAAACTTTCTTCTCCCATTGCCAACTTCCCATAAATTTCTCCATGGATTTTGTAAGTTCCATAACTTCTTTCCAATATCCAAAACCTATAGTCTAACTTTCGTATCCATTTCTAGAACCCTCAAAGCAACCTTGTAATTTTATAGAACACTTCTTTTCTATACACCATGTAGGACGACTCTCCTTAAATGTCATCCACTTCCATGGTCAACCTTGAATCAATGTTGATGTGGAAGTAGTAGGTTGTTTGTCTATTCCCTTCCCTCCTGCACTCTTAACCGTGACTTTTCACTATTTAAAACATAGACATTAACCGTGTTACCCCTTCAAATGTTTCTTTTTTTGTTATTTTATTTATTCTTTGCTTTATATGCTTTTTCTAATTTTTAAGTAAAAAATTGTACAAGTTGTTTTATGTTTTCTCTTGGAGCTACTCCTACTCTCATTGCTTTCATTGGTTTTCTATTTTTTTTTTTGCTATTCTCAATCATTCGTTGTGAAGCTTCAAACGTTGGATGGTGCTTTCATCACACCTGGGGCATTCATAAGCATTACACAACTCTTTCAATACCATAAATATTGTGTAGTATACAAATAACAGCTCTTTAGGATTTCATTCTTAAAACAAGGAGGGAAAGAATATTGATTTTTTACTATAAATTCTATCTGTGCAAAAATAATACTTTTTAATGTAATTCTTGTTTTGGGTTTCTTGCTTCTCGAGAGTCTCTGTAGGCACAAAGTGTGCCTGAAATCTAAATCAATATGAACAAACCATGGATTCTAGTTTATACATTTGGCATAAATACCATTTATGAATTGTTGGACTCTAGAGTATATCCAATTTGCTTTCACATTTAATAATTTTGCAACCAATGTATCATTGTTTTGCATTAGTGGATGCTTTCTTTCTTTGATTAAAAAAAATATGTGGATTCATTCCCTCATAACCTCATCTTGGAGATTCATTTTTTAGTCCTAATAGCTCTAATATGCTCCCTCTTTAAAGTATCTCCACATCAATTCTCCTTACATTAAAGATAGTGTTGAAAATCATATTCGTTGAGCAAGTCCAACCACTATCTTTGTTATAATTTACTTACAGTTGGATAAAAAAATATCAAAAATTCTAATTATTAGTTTGCAATTTGAACTTGCACTTAATCAAGCAACACATAAATAAAATTGGCAAGGCATGGTTAACTATTGTCAAATATATTTCATAAGTTATTTAAGCTACCTGGTTTCATGTTATTGCTCTTGCAAGTCCAACCACTATCTTTGTTATATTTTACTTACAATTGGGTAAAAAAATATCAAAAATTATTATTAGTAGTCTACAATTTGAACTTGCACTTAATCAAGAAACACATAAATAAAATTGGCAAGGCATGGTTAACTATTGTGAAATATATTTCATAAGTTATTTAAGCTTCTTGGTTTCATGCCATTGCTCTTCTTATTGCAACAAAACACTTGTATGTCCTTGCAAGCAAGCATCAATATTCGTTACAAGCAACAAGGTCCTTTAGTTTTAGCATTTTTGTAAAATCAATGCATTCAATAATTGCATTTTATATCAATAAAAATTGGTCTTAAACTATTCAGTCCATTCAAAATGTTTTCCATAGATTGTTTATAGGATTTACAACATGGTGAATTCCTTATAGGTCTAAGCCAAGGAATTGATAAAATAAAGTTTCCATGAGAAGGTTGACCAAAACTTGTGGATAGCTATTTGATGGCTCTATTTCATGTTTTGATTTAGGGTTATGGGTATATTTGAATTTATTCTCATGAAGACATGTTCTTGACTATAGGTAGTCATCTCTCCATAATCTCCTTTTTGGTAGACAATGTCGTTTGTCAGTACCAGTTAACATGTGAAAGCATATGTTGTTGGATGCTAATAGTTTTGGTATATGTAAACCAATTGATATAAAGATTTAATAAATTGATATATGTTGTTGGATGCATGCGCATTTAAACTACAATTAAAAATTTATTGTACTCTAATTTCAAGGTTTTGTATGATTTTAGATGGAACAAATTATGCGCCAAGAGGTCCAACTTAGCATATTAGATGCAACTTCTTTTGTAAAGAATTATCTTGAAGAAGATCCAGTGGAAAATCAATGCATTTATGGTAGATGATGTTACAACAGAAATTTATGCTATCAAATAGTTGTTATTTATGTAACTAGTGTATTGTTAATGTTTCCTATATATAATTGATATGTTGATTATAGTTGTATTGTGGCCTTGTAGGGAGGTTTTTCATTCTAAAATATATCTTTGTAGTTGGCATGTTAGGAGTGCATGGTTGAAGAACTTGATAGCCAAGGTGAAGGATGATTTTTCTAGAAGACAAATGTTTGATATATTAGGATCCATCATGCATCACTCTCCTGATGAGAAGACAATTATTAGATATGTTTGGTCATTTGTGCATCATTTTCAAGACATGCATAAAAAATTTGTTGACTATTTTCAAGAGTGGTAGATCCATAGGGTGGGAATGTGGTCTAGATGTTCTCATACCCTTATGCATGCTAGCCAAGAAATAAATGGTGCAATTGAATCATACCACTCACATTTGAAGAGCCATTTTTTGAAGGCCATTTGACATGCATCACATAGAAGGGTGGATTGGTTGGTTAACCAATTGACCGTGGATGTGTACACATTATTGGTGGATGGAAATTAGTAAAGAAAATAGATTCTATAGGAACTTTTCTCTGGAAAAGGTTGGGAATGTGTCTTGGGTGCATGCACTGCAGATTCCTAATGATCATGTGACATTTGATGCCACTAATAGCCATATTGCATGGGTTCAAAGTCAAACAGATCACAAAACTTGTTACCAAGTGTATGGGTCAATGCTAGGTATGTCCATGTGTTCATCCAAGTTTTCAACTCAGGGTTACACATGCAAGCATGTAGTCAAGGTGAACATGATGAAGGAAAAAAATGGTGAGATCAGTAGAAACAATATTACCCTTGGTGTTGATGGCATTTCTAGTGTGGGTGCCCAAGTTTATGAAGAGAACATTCACATTGATATATCAGATCATGTTGTGAGTGTATTCTTGTGAATTTTTTGCATACTTTTTCTACCTTCTCTTTTAATTTAGGTGGTCATTGTCTCCTTACTAGTTGTTTCCATGCAAATGGATTAGGATCTAGTGGATGACCTACCATCTACTTTGCATGCAGTATATGACATTGAGGAGGAGAACCAATGTTACTCAAATGTAATGTTCTTTCAAGCACTTATGTTATGTCCATTACTTTTGTGTATATTCTATTAATTCCTTTTACTGGTTAATATGTAGATTCCAAGCCAAGAAAGTGGAGAAGGCATAACAAATTCAAAGATGAGAGTACAAAAGTTGCTTGAATATTTCTTGCAAAGCACAAATGATGATGGAACAAGAGCCTTTTTAGAAAAGAGGTTAAAGACTTGATAAATAGGGGTAGAGGCATGGCACTATCTAGTCAAATTAGACTACAACACCCCATTATGCAACCATTCAAGCATGTCATGGATGGTCGTAGAACTACACTTCGTAGGGAGAGAGACTTGATTGAAGTGATGAATATTAGGGGATGTCCAACCATCTCCCAAGGTTTAGCCATGTTTCCTACTCCATCTCATGTAAAGACCAATAAGAAGGGTTCCCCGGCATGATGATTTGGATAGAGCAGCAACACATAAAAAGGATAGGAGTGAAACATCTTAATTTAGGAGTAATCACCATTAAGATTCATTTTAGATATACATTTATTATTAATCCTACTTTTTTTCTGATTCAATGATTAATTTTTTTCTAACTAATGACTCCTCATCTTAATGTCTTGATGTCCATATGATTCTTTATCTTTGGCTATAATTTTTTTTTAATTTTTTAAAGAATCTCATTCAATTTACAATTATCGTATTTATTATTATATCTAAAAAACATTAGATTAGAGATTGTATTTTAGTTCTTGTAAATGAAAAGGAACAACTTTGCACTAGCCTTTCCTCTCTCCTTGTTTTGAAGATAAATGTGTCTAAGCATTTGTTTTAGTCGATTTATATTATCTATCTTTCAATAGGAGTGTACTTTTTATTTTCAACATTATCAAAGGAATTTGCATAATTTGTTTCAAAAAGATGCATGTTGTTTTAATAAATTACATGAGACAACATAACTAAAATATATTTTTATACTTATTGAAATATAACCTTTTAATTTATGAAATGTGCTTTAACTTTGATGACAAAAAATCAACTCTGGTATATTATGAGACTACATTTCTTTGTGGCATTAAGTTAAATAAATCCAAAGCTCCCATTTTGGCGCAGGCTGGTCTGGTAGTACGCTGGCAAATGTTAACTGATTTGGAGATCTGTTTGTTGTATATGGTGAAACAATGCGACTGCCTACTTGCTCCTGCAGATGAACAGAGCCCAAATTAATTGAGCGGGAGGGAGAGGGATTCAAATTAAAGTTATCCCAATTTGAAACTAACCGCGCGCGGCAGCAGCTGGGAGTCAGGACAGTCACGGTTTCGCGTTTGATGTTTAACGGAATTTTTTTGGACAAACGGAGGAGTTGAAGAGGGCCCACCAGCACACGTCTAAGTCTAAGCTTAGAGTGTGCTGGTTAAGCCCAGCCCTGTCATTAAGTCGAAAACAATCACGCGTTTTCGTCCCTGGTTTCGATCACGCGACCTGCCTTGCACCGCCTTTCTGGTAAACAATCGCCATTCACGGGGCGCCAAAACAGAAAATGGGGAAAATGCGGTGCATTCTGTTTTCCGTCGCTTTCAGCGCATCCCTGACTCACCTGACGCATTCCCAAAAAGACTAGAGTGCTCTGGAACGCAACTTCTTTTTCGGGTTATCAGACTCCCTTCCATCAATTACAATTTTCTTTCCTACGACTAAATCAATTGCTCAAATGGTGCAGCGGTGGAAGTGGTGTTTTTTGACGGCCATGTTGCAGTTTGCAGGATGCAGTTTACAGGGGACAGCGTTTTGGGTGATCGGCTCGTCTTAGTGGTGCTGGCTTGCTCGTGTGCGTAGGTTTCTGGTTCTCTCGGTTAGTAGTTGATAAAGTTTGTTCAGTTTTAGCTTTATGATGTTTTTGTTTAATATGGCCAGTTCAGGGCCTTTTGCATGTTTTATTTTTATGGACTTCACATTGTTTTGGTGAATTTCTAAAACTTTTTATAAACTTTTTATAGTAATGGTATGGGTGATCTATCACCTTTTTCTTTGGAGCAAAAAAAAAGAATATGCTCGTTTTAAATCTAAATACAAAGTCTCGAGTAAGTCCAAGACAAACAGGTAAGTGATCTTAGTTTTACTTTATGTGTATAGTGTGTTGGTAGATTCCTCTGTATGCTATCGACCCTCTACAATAACTTATCTTCTGAAAATTATACCAAAACGATTGTTTTTATTAAACATGCCTGAAAATAAATATTTTGCTGATATTTCTGGTTGCATGAGGATGACTTCCCTTAGACACTAGTATTACATCGTTCTTAGTATATTACTTGAGCGTTGGTTTCTTTACAGTTGATAGATGTTTACATATTGTATATATACTGCTGGGTTTTAAAAATTTACGATGTTTCACGGCTTTTTTCTCCATGTCTTTTCTTTTGGTCTTGGGGGATTAGAATTGTTTGTGTTATTATTTTAGTTGAGGTTTGTATTAATTCACAATGGTAAACTAGGCATTCTTTACCCTTAGCCATTGTTGAATAATATCTTATTTAAGACAATTCTATTTGGTGCTTATTGTGCAATCATGGTTATTTTTAAATATTATCCTTTTCAAAAGTCAAAGATCAATTTTGGTCAATAAAAATAGGACAAATATTTATCGCTTTTTGTTGTGAATGAGGTGTAACATCGCTGCCTCACGTAAACAGCTGGCACATTGTGTGTTGACTGTTTTCGTGAGTTTTTTACCTCAGGCGCTCCGACAGAAATTTGTCATCACTTAAAATTCACATGTCATGCCTACTAATATAGAGAGAGTTTGGGCATGCCATAGACATGAGTTGCAGAAAGATAAAGATCATGGCGGCCTTGTGAAGAAAGCACACGAGCTGAAGCAGAACTTGGCCTCATTATCTTCTCCACTACCTCCAGGTCACTCAATTCTCCTTCACTTTTTTCTTTTCACCTTCTACTTCTCAAATTTTAAATTAATAAGTTACTGCTCTGTTTAGGAATGATTCTACTTTTCTACAAAACTGCTAAATATATCTTAAATTAAGAAATACAAAAACAGCCGACCACCCTTGCCATTGTATTTTCCTAAATAATGAAAGGATTAGATTAGGATGTCTATGGGTGAGGGAGTAAAACATTAAAGAATTTCCACTATTTCTCAGTTACGATAAATTGATCTGCTTCGTGTAAGACGAACGTCTGATCTGTGGGAAACGAGCCTTAAATCCTTCAACTGTTTAGGTCGAAATCTATCTGGGACTTGAACTGAGCCTCATTTCCCACTTATTCCCCTTAAGAGATAGACAGTGCATTCACTAAGAATAGAATCCTAGCAGACTTAGCTGGGCTCTTAGTCATTTATTCCTGTAGCCTTGTTTATCATTTGGAAATTATGATTTATCTCAATTTCTATAAAATTCTAAAAATATCTAAGTCTAAAAATGCTTCTCTAAATCCCCCGGCAGTTTGCTTCACTCACCAATTTAGCAAAGCTCTTTGCGGACGAGTTTTCCCCCCTTTATAAAGGTCTCAATGTCTTTTGGTCTTCCCCAAGAAGCTTCACTATAATTGAAGCATTGAATATATCATGTACGGACTTAAGAATTTTTCTTGTTACCTTCAAATTAAATTTATACGTTTTATTTATTTATTTATTTTTTTTTTAAATGCGCCTGGTAAACTTTTTAACGTGACCGGCGACGCTGGTGCGACACGCCCTCCGGGTCCACCCGAATGCTTTTGCCCGGAGCAATGAACCGGTGAGGCCACAACTGGGGGACCTCATCCCCTAGGAAGAACACTTCAAACCCGCGAGCTCATTGGCCCAGCGAAGGCGTAAAGCCTTGCGAGCTCGTTGGCCCAGCGAGGGTTTGAACTCTGGTGGCCGCCACTACAACCGAGCGACTTAACCACCGAACCATGCCATTATCGGCAAATTTATACGTTTTATTATTATTATATAGTGTTCTTATATATTTGAAAGTGAAGTAACTATTATAGCAAGGGTTTTTTATATAGTAGTTTAAACTAGCAATTGGACCTATAGGTTCAATGGGCAGGCTGAAAACATTTTGAAGAAATTATAGAATTTGTTAGACATTTTTTATTATTTATTAATTTATAAGTTATTTAATCCACTAAATTATTTTATCAATTGTTATTGAAATTTCATCACATTAACTATTGTCTTCTTTCACTTATATTAGTAAATTTCTTTTTACATTACATATTGAGATGAACAAACATAGTTGGATAAAATTATTATCATGTCAATTATGAATTTATCTAAGGATGTAATAATTAAATTATGAGTTAGAGATTGACAAAAGTGAATGAGAAGTTAAAAATTATTTAATTTTATGAGAATGTTGAAAATGTAATAATTTTTAAATAAAATAATACTTTAAATTGAATTTAAGTAAAACAAACACACTAAAATCTAGTAAAAAATTCTGCAGGAATTTAGTTATTAAACAAATAATATTTATTTTAATGTTAAACAAATAATTTTTTTTTCTCTTAAATCTATGCAAAATTAACATTTCCCAAACAAAAATTCATGAAAATCTAGTAAAAATTAAAATTTATTCAACATGAAAAATAATACATTGTTTTGATTGGTAATCACTAGATAAAAAAAAACATTCAATAATACTATAGTTACTAATAAGAAGTATTTTTAATTCATTTGAATAATAATAAGAATTATATATTAATTATTACGATATATTACTTCTTAATACCATTTGTAATTCCCCTTTTAATATAAACTACATATCTAATACCATTTGAATAATAACAACAATTATTACTACACGTTTAGTTTTTATTTTGAATCACTAATATAATATTATAATTGATACATATTATATACATTAATATAAAATACATTCTATCATTTTTAATGGTATAATATTTATAAATACATATTATATATATTAATATAAAATACATTTTATAATTTTTATATCCTCGTGTAATTTGAAGTGAAATCACAGACAAACCCTAACATTTAAATTTAGCATATCATTCGAGTGACTGCACTCACATTAACATTGATCCAACACTCCACTAGTGCAAAGATGCCATGACAGGTAGGTGGTTATGAGTAGAACAAACTTGCATGACAAGGGAAGGCAACAAACACTGTATAAACTACCATGCTCAGCATAGTACATGCAAAGTGTAGCTATATATCGACATACAATGTGTTTCAAAGGAGGCCATTGCCTACATTATAGTTGGCTATATATAAAATCAGTCTACACAACATATGGAAGGATGGCGCAAGTAAGGTAAATGACAGTCCTACCAAGTAATAACATCTGACTTAATAGTGAAGGGATTAGAATACTTAATCTGTGTTGTAAACCCAATGTAGGGAGGTAAAACAAAATATACACAAGTATCGACAAACAAATGCATGAGTTCAAATTCAAACCTCACTTCAATACCAACGAACCATCTCAACTATAAAGCCAAAATAGAAGTATGAAACTAAATGTTGCAAGAAACTTCTTGTGTGACCCAATACATTGAATACATCAACGCCAAACCTACAGAGAAGAATGCATATAATTTACTATAATCAACAAAATGTTAAAAAATTTCAAAGACAAGCTCACCAAATTTAACCAAACACTGAGTTTTGTATCTGTGTAAATGTAAAAGTAAGAAAACATGTACAAAATCACTTCAAAATATTTCTAATAGTAAGCACTAAAACACAGATCCTCACCCAAAGAAGCTAAAACCACTCATTTAGCATGAAAATATTTCTTAACCCTTCTAATGTTCTACAAATTCAACCATACGATAGATAAAAAAAATCTCCTCTCAATTTTGTTGAGCTCTACACATGCAAACAACTAGAATGATACGTAGTTTAAAAAGAAATTGCTTTTAAGTTTTCACAAATTTTGCTTGTGATTCAAGCCACCGCAACATTTAAAAAAGGAAATGCATTCATAACAACGCACCTCTTCCTCCACTCATAACCATCTCCATTGGCTCGTCTTAAATGTCATCCACTTCCATGGTCAGCCTTGAGTCAATGCTAACGTGGAAGTGGACCCCGCTGGCTCCCCCACTCATCCTCTTCCATTCCTCCGTCCATCCCTCCGCCAGTCTTAACCGCGGACTTCACTAACTGTAGCAGGCTAACTTTGAAATAATCCCGCATGCTAACTTGAAGAGCGATCTGCATGCTAACTTTGAAATATTCCCGCGTGCTAACTTTAGATATTTCTAATTTTCTTATCGTTTGTTTTTTGATTTGAATTGTTTTTTCATTTACCCGTTGCATGCTGATCGCTCTTCATTTGGCCGTCGCTCATATTCATAGAGGAAAATTATATTGCAGCATCTGCATTTTTTTTGCTCTGATTTTCTTAGTTTTCCATCGATCTGGTAAACATTGGTGATAGCAGCCTCTCTCCGTTGGACGTTGATGCATACTAGTAAACATTTAAGAAGAGCCGATCAAGTTCAAACTGGAGCATCTAAGTCCACTGTTACTGCTGTTAATATTGAAGATGTTGTTATTGTTAATCAACCATATGGTGGAGATCAAATCCAAAGCCCTGAATATGGTGTTGTAAATCATGATATGAATGCATTGGAGATCCCTGCTAGTCACTGGAATTTCAAAGATTGGGAAAAATAAGCAAATTCCTACAGTGATGGAATATCTAAAAATTCAGAGTGGATGGATATGGAAGAGCCAGAAACACATTGCATGGAGCTTTTAGATTCCATGGAGACAGAACTGTTGGATGAATGCAATTTTGAAGGCACTGTCTTTGAGGTTGCCTATGGAGAGCTATTCTCTATATGATTAAAGGAAACTAAGGGCTGCAAAAATCTATTGTGCCATCAAATCTGTTGTAATTGGCATGAATTGGGATGGGAAATTGATATTTATATGTTGTACATGTTTGGAATTCTTGAACAATTTATTGATAGACATGATTATTTGTATGCATCTCTTGAGTGTTCATTTCCAAAGAAAATTTGTATGCATCTCTTGACAGCAAGTTAATACACTCTTACTCACAAGTTAATATGCTGACTCTCTTAAGGGGGAGATTTCAAGTTTAAAAGCGCTTCCACACAGTTTTAGCCAACTTAAATCTCTACGTCATCTGCGTTTGAGGGGTGCTTCAAAACTCACTGCTTCAGTTAAACCCTTGGACATCATTTTTTTGGTAAGCCCTAAAAATTCACATCACCCAAGTGTTTTAATGAAGAAATAGCTAAAGCTCTGATATGTCACAAGTTCAACGCCCAGCACAATCTATTGATTTCTAATTTTCTATACCATGGGGAGTTTTCCCTCTGGCTTTGTTTTGTTTCTTTTTTTTATTACCAAATTTAGAGCAGCTTTCAGACAAACTGGCATCGTTCAGACCAAGTCCTCCAAATTTAGAGTAGGCCTCCAATATTAGTAGGTGGTGTGATTTTATGTCCATATCACTGATTTTAGCGGTATATTGCAGATGTGTTCAGAGAAAACTACTTTCTGTTTAATGTTGCAACTTGCGTCTGATGCATTTTTGTCTCCCTGGATTTTGGGTTCCAATCTCCCTAAATTTGAAGATATATTCTTAACAATCTAACTTTGGTGGCATATGGTTAGTTGTTCCTTTTCCATCAATGTGGGTGGGTCATTCAAGTTTGGTACCTTTTCCTCTAAGGAGTGATTTCCTCCTTAGGATGATTATTTGTGATATGAGTGTCCTTGATTTTAATGTCATGACTATTCTTTGCTCTATCTACATGCCTATCACCTTCTTGTACCTATGATAGTCACCCCTCTGTTGAAAACTGTTTAGGGTTTCAAAGAGTCTAAGTCCCTCTTATCTGTCATAAAGATTGTGACTGTCTGTATGACTATTTTTGGGCAGTGGACAGTCATTGACTAGCTTTGTGATGTATCTTCATTAATTTCAAAGTCTTCAAATCAACCCCAAACATCTTCAAGGCAGGATACCTCAATGTCCTCACATGACAGTCCCATAAGTGCTTTATTACCCTTAAGATAGTCATGAAGATATATAGTAATCCAAGATCATGAGAGTTCTTGAAGGCAGAACCACTTTGTGTTCTTGTAATGTGGAGTATAGGGTGAGACTCAAGAATTGGATGGTAAAAACATGAGTCACAACAACCCTGTTTCACTGCCTTATGAAGTTTTCAACAGGTGACTACCTCTTCCCAGCAACCACATACAATCCACCTTGACTGTTCTACAAGAACCCAGGATTTTGAACATTACTTTGACAATGTAGACTGCATTTAGAAGGCTAAATGCTTGGTGATTGCAAGAGAATAGGGCAAAATCATGACTGAAACACTTCAAAATGTCATGGGTTCTATTTCAGTTACATGTTGGCCTGAATAGCTTTATGATATCCCATCAAATCTTAGAGTACATGGGATCACAAAATACCATTCCTTCATTCAAAACTGTCCATGACTATCTTACCCTCCTTTGCTTGGTTCCCGTGATTTGTGCACTCCTAGGACTGTACCAAACAACATCTAGCCCTATACACTTCCTCTTATGAGCTTGCCTTCTCGTTTCAATAACCCTCCATACAATTCTTGCCCATTAATAACCATCTATTGATATTCTTTAATCTCAGTTGGTTTCCTTGTAAACCCATTCTTAGATCTGCCTTACACATACTCCTCACTATCTCCTCGTGACTATTAAGACAAGGATAACTTTGAGAGTTTAGGAGTTGTGACCATAATGTTTAGAGGACTGTCAAGAAGAAGAGCATTGATGATGTTTTTCTGGATAACTTAAAACATAGTCATTTGATCTAATGGCATATTTCCTGTAGAGACTCTTTCTCAAATCATAATGGATGCACAAAGGCTGTCCTTGCAATGGTGATGTTTGATCTTGAAGGCAGTCCTTGATATTCTCTGTCTTGCCTCTTACATGACATTTTAGGTAATTGAAACTTGGTTCAAGAACAACGTGATATCCACCACTTGCCCCTTGAGCTACTCTTCACAAATTTTGCTCTTCTTTGTCATTGCAATCTGTTCTTCAACATTTTCAATGGACTCCTTTGACAAGGAATCGGGAGGACAGGTTTCATGCTCTGAACCAACAATATGTTATTCAAATTTTGGTAAGCAAATGCTATACACCGAAGACTGTTGGTAGCCATCTCACTAATTATTTCTCTAACCTTTCCATTATTAAGTCCAATGACTCTTCCTTTTTCATCCAAATAGGTATTACGTAGGTCCAATATCACTGTAGCTATTCCTTTCCAATGAACTCTAACATCTCCATTTGATAAGATTAGGGCTATCCTTGCTCATCACCATCTCTTCAACCTTAGACACGTCCTTCAAGAGATTTGATGAATGGCCAATGGAATCAAATCTTAAAAAAGAAACATTATAAAACCTATGTAGCTTGTTCATGGCTGGGCCTTCATGATATGCCATATCATGCAAATGATTCCTCTAGTCTTATGACTGTCCCATAATCTATTAAGGTAAAGTTTGATGTTGGTTGGTACACATTAGGCAATATTAATCAATAATGGTTAAGAATGACTTCAATCATTTGATCATAGTGACTTGGAACAATTTGTTTATGATCCTATGATATTAAAATTCTTTTTCACAAGACATTACTATTGTAGTAAGAAAGTAAGGGTATAATTTGTTAACAATAATTATTGTAAATATATGTGACTTAGTCTACCTCACATCACTTATTAATGTCCCATTTACTAATTTCACACATATACTTTCAAATTGCACTCTTGGGTCACATCTTGGCTATCTTTGAACTCTATTCCCTATTGCTGCAACTATCCTAGTTGTACTATCCTACATAAGTTACACACAAATAGACTATAGGTTGTTCTCACAACCACTCACACTTTTACCTTTATCTAACAATACTAGATGAATTAGACTTTGTAGGTTCCACTACCACTATCCCCTCAGTGGATGATGTCTCTACATCCCTCTATCTAGAGCTTACACTTGTTTAAGGATACATGCAACACACTCACAAACTCATTTCTAGTGTTGTAACTTGTTTTGGTACTACTTGATAGTAATGTTAAGGTTGGAGACCAAAATGAAGAGTAGTCCCACCTAGTATCCTAAAATAAATGCACACAAATAATGTGGTAGAATGACTTTGGTCCATATTGTAGGAAGACTTGTAACTACACCAACAACCTACAATAGAAGACATCAACAATTTATTATTCTCTCAATATCTAGTGCTTGAATATGCACCTACCCCCTTGGACACTAAAATACCTACCATTAGTAATGGTTTTTCCTCCAATAAATTTTGAAACCCCATTAATCTCTTCCTCGAATCTGTCTACACATTAGACACTCAAAGTGTTAATTTCTTAAATACCACATTAACATAACAAATAATATGTAACACAATTGATTACAACCTTTGATATAATACACTGTATATGTATAGAATTTCCATTCAACTCACTTATCATTCATTGTTCATGGTTCACAAATGATAAAACATAAACATTTGAAAAACACACTAAATTGAGCCACAAAATAAATTTAACAACCTATTTGAGAAAAAGAAAAAAATTGTCAAACACTTTTTTATTTTGATGGGTGGTGCAAGGCATCCTAGGATTCAAATTTAGCAAGGATAAAAGCTTGGAATTTGTCATTTTAGTTTGTCTTGACTTGTAGCCATTAAGGATGTGTTGTCATAGTGCATAATGTACTTGCAACAACTATGTGGCCACTTAAAACCACTAGCAAAGGAATTTAATAACAGAAACATCCATAATACTAATTATTATTTATTTGCAAAATCTCATTAAATGTTTCTTGCTATAAAATCAAGAGGCTATAGTACAAGTATCCATTTGGATAATATTGAAAGGACTTGGCTGCAGCATTACTTTATTCATATCCAAACATTTAATTAACTTGAAAATATATATAATATATCTAGCATTGTGAGCTCTTTAGTCTAAAGTAGATAATACTTCTATTATTTCAAATCCATTATTCATTTGCCATATTTCTGCCTACCTCCATGTGCTATTTACTCTTTCAATAAATTGAAGTGATATGAATGGATTGTGAAGGGCCGGTTCAAAATTGCAATACAAAATATCTTTTAAGAAAAAAGTGCTTAAAAAAATAGGTGCCAATCAAAACGCCTCCATCAGCGGCTGATATTTTTTATTTGCAAAATCTAATTAAATGTTTCTTTCTATATACAGAACAAGTTTGAAACATACAGAACAACTACTTGAAATTGGATAAATCTCCCACATTGCTTGGTAACCCACTGCTGAGTCGGTTCAAACCCAGATCAATAAAATTAAGAGAAGACAACTGGGCTAATGAAATGGGTATTTGCCCACTGAAATTGTTGCACCGGGGAATAAGATGTTGGAGGTTCGCCAGCCTTGCAATGCTCTCAAGCACTGAGCCTTCACAAATTATTGTCATAGACGTCCAGGTGGGTCAGAGCAGGCAAAGAAATATTCACAGGAATTATGCCCTCAAACTTGTTCTGCATGAGCGACAGCCGAGACGGAAGTGACTGATTACAGAGATTAAAAGAAACATCTGCACTTAAATTGTTAGCAAACAAATCGAGCTTCCTGATCGGAGCAAAACAAATGCAGATTCTGCAATATAATTTTCCTCTATGAATATGAGCGACAGCCAAATGAAGAGCAATCAACATGCAGCAGGTAAACAAAAAAATAATTCAAATCAAAAAACAAATGACAAGAAAATTAGAAATATCTAAAGTTCAATGCGGGAATATTTCAAAGTTAGCACGCGAGAATATTTCAAGTTAGCACGCAGGATTATTTCAAAGTTAGCCTGCTACAGTTAGTAAACTCTGTGGTTAAGACTGGCGGAGGGATGGACGGAGGAATGGAAGAGGATGAGCGGGGGAGCCAGCGGGGTCCACTTCCACGTTAGCATTGACTCAAGGCTGACCGTGGAAGTGGATGGCATTTAAGACGAGCCATCTCCATTGCCCAGTTGCATTCAGTCAAAGGAAACTTGATAGAGACAGCTTGATTTAAACCCCCGTCGTTTCACTGTTGAGTAGGCATGATCAATGGTGCCAAGAAAATATCTGTCATGGATGTCTGAAGCATGAAATATATCCTACTGTGAAATCACCTGGTAGCTAAACATCAAAGGTCAAAATAAATGCTAAGGAATGTCGATGACAACATCCATCCATTAATTATTTTTGTAAATTGTGCAATGACGTGAAATAGAAGTTTAAAAAAATTATGAAAGAAAAACTGTAATTAGAAGCTTAGATCGAGACTATATCATATCATATACTATATATTTGTTTCAAATGCATATAATTTAAGACAAGCACAGATATTAAAATGGTTAATTGAGAGTCTACTACTGAATTATTGAGCAACTAATGAGAAGTTTTGGTAGTCTATATTATAGTAGAATAGTTGGGGTTGATCAGGGTGGCAGAAGCACCAATCCCCAATAGCAAAGGCTTTGAAAGATATGTAAGGTGCAGGCAAATAAATTTTTGTTGAGCATGGGATCCTGGACTTTTGCTGCTGTGAATTTTCTGCTATCTATGGGGGAAAAATAGTGTGCTTTTGGTACAAGTTATGGATCATGCACCTTTGTGCTTACTCTAAAATAAGCATAACTCAGGCTGATCCCCTGTAGCTAATTTGAGGTATCAGCAGTAGTTTTGGCTTTGTGTTTCTGGCTATGGAGGAGTTGGGTGTGTTATTATTGTGTGTGAGATTAGGAAAAAAAAATACTGAAGGTGGAGGAAATTAATCAGATTGTTCCTTGCAAGAGACTATTGGAGATGATCAGAAGCATTAAATATGGTGTTTTTAGCTGCATATTCAGGACTACTTGCACTGGTATTTTTGTTTTTTTGTGCTTGTGGTACTGATCTGTATGAAGATGGGAAGGTGCTACTGAGGCTTAGATCTGACCTGGATGACCCTTTGGGCCGCCTCCATGACTGGAGACCAGATGTGTTGGAGACATATTGTAGCTGGTTTGGAGTAACCTGCAATGATAAGGGGAGAGTTTCAGGCCTTGATCTCTCAAGGATGAATCTCATTGGAAATGTGTCTGATGATATTTAGATGCTTAGAAGACTTAAAAGCTCGAAGCTTGCCTCCAATGGCTTTAGCGGTGCACTGCCTGGATCCATAGCCAATCTCACTGAATTGGTTGTTTTGGACATTAGTAGGAATTTTTTTTATGGGAGCTTTCCCAGTGGATTGTCCAGAACAAAGGGTCTGGTGAACATTTATGCATACAACAATAACTTCACTGTGTCATTTCCTGCGGATATTGGTATGCTCTCTGAGCTGGTGCATCTGGATTTCAAAGGAAGATTTTTTGATGGCAGCATTCCATCTTCATATGGGAACTTGCTCAAGCTCAAATTTTTAGGACTCTCTGGGAATAATATCAGAGGTTATATTCCTCCAGAGCTAGGGAAGCTGTTAATGCTGGAGAACCTGATATTAGCATATAATAAGTTCGAGGGTAGAAGGTCGATGCCTACTGTAGAAGAGCACAGAACACATCTGTCTACAAAGGAAGACAGTATCAACTAAGCTCTATGACATCCCTCCCAAATATCTTAGTAGAATCTGATCTCTATTTTATACAATCTGATATCTCTAGCTCAGCTGTCTATTCATAAATTATTTTGCTTGGCATGTCCACGTACAGACAGACTAATCAGTTCATAAGACTATATTCTAAGCCTGTAGACTAACATATTCTTCACATATTTTACATAATGCCACAGTATTACAGAGCTAATTCGTTTACTCATACATTGCAAGTCTTCATCCATGTTATTATCTCTCATTACAAATCAGTTCACCGCCTTCATAAGATGATAACCCGCCCTTTCAAATGAGTTTCAATACTAGTGATAACTTCATATGATGCACACCCATAAATGTAGCTACCCTAGCAAAGACGTCTTCTATTTCTCTTCTGTAGATGACCAATATATCTTATCTTTTTAAGACGTGTGGATGGTGAGCTGAGCCACTCACTTGGGTGGATTCCTTCTCTCTTTAGAATCTATCAAGTGATCTGTCAATTTCAGTGCTAAAAAAGTCTAACGCGGAGACATGTACATTTCCTTTCGTCTTCGTTATTCCATGTGAAGGTCATAATCACTCTGTGAAGCCTGCAAAATGCATTAACTGACATGGGACGAGTAAGGACCTCTTACCGAAGAGACTTGCTGACCAACACCTTGTCCTTGTCATTTATTAGTTTTTTCAAATGAATGGTTGAGATGTATTCTATAGTAGTCCTTTTAATCTAGACCATTTGTCTATATATTTGAGGTAGTGCTGCTCACTAAGGGAAGGCTTTCAGCCTAATTATTTCTAATTATATAGGGGTTATCCATACCAAAGATTAAATCCACTCAATAGTACAAGGATCATGAGAAATTAAGGTGGGACTTTCGTAATTATAATTAAATGATTTTGTAATTTTTAAAACATATATGATCACTATATCTTAATCAAATTTGATTTGTACTAGTTATTGGTCTCATGTCTCATATTATTTTTGCAGCTCATTTGATATTTGCTTAAGTTATAATCATATAAAATTACATTTAAAATGATACTAGGGTTATTACCTCATGTACATACTTGGTTATTACAAAAAAAATGTAAATCGGTGAAGATTACACATTAATAAATCACCATATGACATAAATTAAATCACATCCATGTTATTATGATCTATGGGTAATAATAAACCTTTCATATCCATCAACCAAGACATATAGACATACACTAATTTATGATCATGAACTCCAAATATCAACATGTGAGTCTATGTTATCGATGTCAAGAAATGGAATACCATTTATGTGTAAAATTCTTAGAATAAAATAGGCCTTATAGATGTAATCATATGCATCCAAAAGAGCACATATAAAACTTGCCGCAAGTTATAACGAAAATAAGAAAATGAGCATTACATAGACAACCTTAAAATATAACATAAATTAGAACTAGTTGGGATATTGACTAATCACTTACCTTTTACATTTAGTTTCAATAATGAATGTCATCACCTAGTTTTTCTTCTATCACTTTAAACTTTTCATATAAACCAATTAAAATGAATCAAAATTTATAAGCATGTGTGAGGAGTTGCAAGATGTGACCTATAGTGGGCTTGGGTCCATATAGGGATACAAAGGTATGACTTTGCATTATTAAGACATTTAGAATTAGACTTATTATAAGACATTTTAGGTGCAAGCATTCTCACTTAGTTAGATTTAATGAAATTACTAGGTCAATTTGCATACACAAATTTTGAGACTCTTGACAAATGGATGTCAGGTTGCAAGCAAATTCGAGTTGATAGTTGGCTTGGGTCAACTTACAACACTAAGTCATGACTATAGAACTTACTACAAGATTTTTGAACTTTGAATTTAGATTTAGGCTGAAGACATGCAATTCAAGATAACAATCTTTTATGAACTTCAAATGACATGGACTAAACAATAAAATAAAGACTTCATTACAAGTAATTTCAAGATAAATTTGACTTCTTGAGAATTCTAAAATATAGATTTTTAGACTAAAATATACACAAAAAACTAAGTCCTTAGTACATGATATACATAAAAAAATTAAAATCTAATGTAAACAAAAAAGTTTCACTCTTTTAAAGTTTATTACTTCCTAAATTTCAAAAGTTAGTAACTTGAATCTACATCAACCATGCTTGCATATTTGACCTAGCATATTTTCACAAGGTTAAAAAGAAGGTACAAGATTCGTAGACCTTCACTTTAAATTGAACAAGCACATATCTTGATGCCCATAATGCTCATAGCCAACCCACTTCAATGGCTCCATGCACACTGCAATTATGTCTTTGATGTTTAGATTATATTATATGTCTAACATGAGGCAGTTGAAATCATTTCTCAAGATTTATAAAATTACCTCTACATTGTCACTAAAAAAATTGATACAAAATATTTTTATTTCTTCACCACCCTGTAAACTGAATAGGAGATCACATATCTCTCAATATGTAAGCTTCTTCATCAGTGATCACACTATAACACTCTCCTTTCGTTCCCAACAACCAACAAAATGTTGTAAAATAACCGATTCCATTTTATCCACAAATTTATGCAAGGCTTTAGCCATCATGAATTGCATGACAGCAACTCTCATCCACTTGTGATTTGCTATAGAAAGTTCAAACAAGTTTTTTCTTCCAAAATCCTTTTACCCGAGTTATTGTTTACAAATTTTGTGAGGGGTGTATAGATCCCAAAAGTGCTCAAGAGCAATTTTAAGGCATTGATGAAATCTATCACATTATTCTGGGCCTATATTTAATAAAAGGGCCTCCCAAGTTGCATGATTGTGTCTTTAGATTATTATGCATTATTTGCTATGTTTAGTTAAGGTGATGTTGGCAAAATAAAATAGTTCAGTTTAGTTCCATCGTCTTGCATCGAAATGAGTATAGTGGAAAGTCCAAACTAGTATGTAATTTATGAAGGTTTCATTATTCTTTGAAGTTACAATCTATATAAAGATAGCTCTCTTTATGTACAGATATATAAATTTCTCTTTAGTTAACTCTATTTGTTTATATCAAGATATACTTGATATGTAAAGATTGAGAGTAAACTTAATTATATAAAAAATTCAAGTTAATGTCCAGTTAAAGTGAAATATGCACTTTCTCCCTTACATTAATTATTTCTATATAACTTCTAATTGTAATAAACTAAAACATGCTATTTTAAAATATGTTACATATTCATAAAAAGCAGAATGTTTGTTAATTCAAACCATTCCTATTCGTGAAATGCCCTTCATTTTTCATCAAAATCTATATTATTATTATTTTTACATTAACAATCAGTATGGGACTAATTGTAAGCTTGAATGTTACCAATTACAATCCTACGGATATAGAGGGAAGAGAGATATAGAAAATATAGAAAGAGATAAAGGAAATAAAGGAAGAGAGAGAGACTTTCAATTAGTTGTTCCGTGTGCCAACAATCTAAACTTGACATGTGTCCACAAGAAGCTTTGCTCAAGACAACACATCATTTTCTTAAGGACCCAATAATTCACCTTTAAGACCTTTTTGGCATACCCCTATAGGATTTAGGGGTACATGCATTTTAATTAAAATAAATTTAAACTATGTGTTTTTAAATTTTGATTTATTTTATTCAATTGGATAGACACTATAAAGTATTGAAAATTATGGGCATTCTTTTGATTGTATGGAGAAAATTTATTTACACAATTAGCATGGGACTAATTACAGGCTTTAGATGTTGCCAATTATAATCATAGGGTTATTAGTTTGATTCGTCATGCTAACCATGGTTTCCTTTTGCAAGGATTGAATGAAAGCCTAGAGAATGTGCAAACAATCAAATTTCATAAAAAAGCACCTAGATTTACAAAAGGTTTACTATGAAACCCATCACAAGAAACCATTTCAGAAGATAAAGTTCAAAGAAAGTATGTCGTCAAAGGTTTGTCTGTAGAAAATAAAGATCACCTGGTGGGTTGGCAGTGGAAGCTTAAAGAGTGTGAGAAAGGCCCACCATACTTTTACTTAGAATGTGTGTATAGTATGCCAAAGAGAAATAGATAGATAGAGAGGAAGACAATGAGACATAGTAAGAGATAGAGAGATAGACAAATAAAGATGTAGAGAAAGAGAGATTGAGAGGGACAGATAGATATATAGAGGTAGAGATATGGAGAGATAAGCAGAGAGAGAAAGAAAGAAAGATGGTAAGAGAAAGATAGAGAAAGATAGACTGGCGAGATAGAGAGACATACAAAATAGAGATATAGATAGAGAGATAAAGAGAAATAGAGAGATCAAGAGACTAAGAGAGATAGAGAAATGGATAGATAGAGAGGGAGACAGAGCATTAGAGATGGAGAGAAAGAGAGAAACAAAGAAAGATATATAAAGAGAGGGAGAGATAGACAAAGAGAGATAAAGAGAGGGAGAGATATAGGGAGATAAATGGGCACTTAGTATTAAACCACTCCCCCCACCTTTTTTGTTTATATTGTTTACAAATATTTTGCTCATATGAGCATCAACATGAGACTAATACAATCAGAGTTGTCATAGCCTAAATTCTTCCCAAACTTGTCATATTTAGGCTCCAAATTGTGAGTGCCAATAGTAGAGAGTTCTTCTACCTTCTCATGTGTGTTAGCTGCCAGCTCATGAATTTGCAAGGTTGTAGGGATGGCACCAAACAAATTAGGTATGATGTCTTCAAATAAGTCAGGGATCATATCATGCCATTCTACCCCATCAAAGGCTGTCCCAAAACAAGTATGTGCATCACCTATGTTTGTATGAAACAATCCTTGGCCCATAGCTATCATATACTTAGTTGTTATTTGATGACGGGAAGTGTACTTGAGAGCTCTCATAACAACTTGACGCCCATCATTTTGGAAACTCAACTCCATGGATTGTAAATCTTGGATAACCCTTTGTAAAGAATGTAACCATTGCATACCAAGCACGATTTCATTATCCTTCAAATCAAGAACATAGAAGTCATCACAAAGAGTATACTCACCAAATACGATACTAAGTTGGCTCATCTTCTTCTTGCAAAGAATAGTGAGTCCTCCTGGTATAGCCACCTCAAAACCCTCAAAGCCGTCACAAAGCAGTCCTCTTTTGTTGACCAAGCCCTCATCAATATAGTTATGTGAAGCTCCACTATCAAGAAGTGCCAAAACTTTACAACTGAATAAAGTACCTTCAAAGATGAATGGATTGTACCTTGAAGCTCTTGAAAGATAGGCAGTTTTTGAACTCTTGTTATTTGTAAGTTTTAGTGTCGGCTGCTCATAATCATCATCCTCATCAAGTACCTCAATGTCATGCACCTTGCCTTTGCCAAGACATCTACAACCAATCTCCCAAGGTTGTTTTCAATTGAAACACAACTTCCTACGAAGTTCATCTCTGTCCTCTTGACTCATCTTTGATGTACCTTCACTTTTCTTTGGAGTGGGCTGCTCATGAGATCTCTGATCTGCATTATCATCTTTGAAATTCTTCTTTTGAGGTGGGTATGTAGGAATGATATCCAAATCGAGTGCAAGATCAATGGCCTCATCAACTGTACTTGGCCTATGAACCTTGACCAATGCTCTGATTCTATCACTAAGACCCTCTACGAAGAGCATGGTGATCCTCCTATATGTCATATTAGGAACCATGACCGCAATCTTCTGGAACTCATTTACATAGGCCTCCACACTACCCATTTGTTGTAGCTGAGCTAGCTCTCGGTAGTAAACCTCCACATCCTTGTAGTCGAACCTGTTGATCAACCTGGTGACAAACTCATCATATGATGTGATCTGTTATGATGCTGTGATACAAGTCCATGGTGCCACCATTCATAAGCTAGGCCCTCCAAGTGCATCGTAGCGAAGTGTATTGCCTTCTCCTCACTCATAGGCTTGAGAGTCAGGAAGGTATCCAGCTTGTTGACCCAAGCCCTCGCACTCATTGCTCCACTGCCATCAAAGCTCAGAAGAGGTATCTTGTTCAAAGCATCTTTGTACTCCTTGGACTCTTGGTGTTGTTGTGCTCTCCTCGATCTTTGATGATCCCTTCTTTCTCTTCAACTCTCCTTCCTTTGGTTCATGTACTGATGGAAGTTGATTTTGTTTCACACACGTTCGGGAAGGGCATCATAATCGTCGACCCAGGTAGTCAAGTCATCATCGAAGGGCACCTCTTCTTCTTCCTCTGCTTGGGGCTCCTCCACTACTTCCTCTTCCCTAGGAAGGAAGGTAGGTTGCATGGGCCTATCCATTGTAGGTGTATGTGACCTCCGAGGTGATTCTCCTATGCTGCCGACACGTGTTCTCCTTGTATTATCCTAAGTATTACCTTGATTGTTGCCTTAATTTTTGCCTTGATTGTTGCCTTGATTGTTGTCTCCATTGATGTTCATCAAATCTTGGAACATCCTTTCAATATTCTGATTGGATCTCTTAATGGACTGGTTGGTATTTTGTTGTTCATCCCTTAGATCCTGCAATAATTGCTCCATGTCTTCTCTAGGAGGATTGCCTTGTCTTCTTTCTCCCATGTCTTCAGCTCTTCTCCAGTAGTGAGAGGAAACAGACTAATGTGATCTTCCATAACCCATAGGCTAGCAGGGTCTTCGGCTCTGATACCACTATGATATTCCTAACTCAGATTTGCACCACAATTGCAAAATAATGAACAAGATTTCACAATAAAGTAGATACACATAAACTGAAATATACTGAGATAAATGTATAATGATCTTCAATGAGATGAGTACAATGCTAATATCAAACAATTAGGCAAGTACACTTATATGTTTGAAGCCTTAGGGCTGATACAACTCCAAATTCTACTCAATAGGGAGGAGATATGATGTCTTCAAGGTCTTCTATGCCCTCTCCATGGTGTCATTTCCCTCAAGGATGGATTCGCTTCCCTCTAGACAAGTTCGCCCACCCTCTAAATAGGTTCACTTTCCTCCCTTGATGCTCCCAAGGTGATTCGCTGACTTCTAGGGTAGGTCGCTGCTCTTCTAGGGTTTATTTGCTACCTTCCTTGCCTTTATCCTTGCTACTACAACTTGGTTTCAGGTCTGAAACACTTCTTCTTCAGCAGATATGCAATAATACTTGAAGTTAGATGAATGGAGACATCACCATTCATTGTCAAGGGGTCATCTCCTTGACTATGGACATTAGAACTAAAATTCTAAGCCAATTAGGATAGGAAAGATACCAAGAACTAACAAGATCATCCAAATGGCAACTCCTTGCCTTGCTTTTATACCTTTCTTCTTCTAGACCTTTCTCCTTCTCAAGCGCTTGCTAGAAGGATCCTCAAGGAGGTCGGTCATCATATCTTATGTTTTTTTATATTTTGGTGCCAACTTCTCCTCTTTTGGAGTGCACCATTATCTTAGTGAGGTCGGCCATAGAGGGATGTGTCTCCAAGGTGAAAATGCATAGAAAGGAGTCCAAGTCGACCACCATAAGGAAAGTATTAAATTGGACAAGGAAAACTCACGGAAAATGAACCAGAATCTCCATCAAGTCGGTCTTAGAGATGTCAAAAGTGAAATGCAAAGCCTAAAAAGATAGATAATGGAAATGTAGAACCAATATCATTCCCTTAACACCCTATTAGCCTATGAGAATGGATAATAGGCTAACCCAAGGAGCTCCTGATGACTTACCCCAGAAATGGGGACATGACAGATATCACACATGAAATAAATTAGGTATGATGTCTTCAAATAAGTCAGGGATTATAGCATGCCATTCTACCCCATCAAAGGTTGTCCCAAAACAAGTATGTGCATCATCTATGTTTGTATTCAAAACAATCCTTGGCCTGTAGCTATCATATACTTAGTTGTTATTTGATGAGGGGAAGTGTACTTGAGAGCTCTAATAACAACTTGTTGCCCATCATTTTGGAAACTCAACTCCATGGCTTGTAAATCTTGGATGACCCTTTGTAAAGAATGTAACCGTTGCATACCACGCACGATTTCATTATCCTTCAAATCAAGAACATAGAAGTTATCACAAAGGGTATACTCACCAAATACGATACTAAGCTGGCTCACCTTCTTCTTGCAAAGAATAGTGAGTCCTCCTGGTATAGTCACCTCAATGCCCTCAAAGCTATCACAAAGCAGTCCTCTTTTGTTGACCAAGCCCTCATCAATATAGTTTTGTGAAGCTCCACTATCAAGAAGTGCCAAAACTTTACAACCAAATAAAGTACCTTCAAAGATGAATGGATTGTACCTTGAAGCTCTTGAAAGATAGGCAATTCTTGATCCCTTGTTATTTGTAAGTTTTAATGTTGGCTTCCCATCATCATCATCCTCATCAAGTACCTCAATATAATGCACCTTGCCTTTGCCAAGACATCTATGACCAATCTCCTAAGGTTGTTTGCAATTGAAACACAACATCTTCCTACAAAGTTCATCTCTCTCCTCTTGATTCATCTTGGTATACCTTCACTTTTCCTTGGAGTGGGCTGCTCATGAGATCTCTGATCTGCATTATCATCTTTGAAATTCTTCTTTTGAGGTGGGTATGTAGGAATGATATCTAAATCGAGTGCAAGATCAATGGCCTCATCAAGTATACTTGGCCTATGAACCTTGACCAATCCTCTGATTCTATCACTAAGACGCTCTACGAAGAGCATGGTGATCCTCCTATCTGTTATGTCAGGAACCATGACCGTAATCTTCTGGAACTCATTCACATAGGCCTCCACACTACCAGTTTGTTGCAACTGAGCGAGCTCTCAGTAGTAGACCTCCACATCCTTGCGGTCAAACTTGTTGATCAACTTGCTGACAAACTCATCATATGATGTGATCCTGTTATGATGTTGCGATACAAGTCCATGGTGCCACCATTCATAAGCCAGGCCCTCCAAGTGCATCATAGCGAATTGTATTGCCTTCTCCTCACTCATAGGCTTGAGAGTCAGGAATGTGTCCAACTTGTTGACCCAAGCCCTCGCACTCATTGCTCCACTGCCATCAAAGCTCGAAAGAGGTTCACACAATTCCACTTCAGCTACATGAGGACAAGATTGAAGAAGACTTATCCATTGAAGCCCAAGGTGAAGAGCAAGTGAAATCTGAAGACAAACCAGCCATGCTTCATGAAGGTATGGAACATTGTGATGGATCAGCGCTTGATGAAATGAAAGACAACACTTTGGTATGGTACGACATCATACCTGATTTGTTTAATGGAAGTCCTACAACATTGGAAATTCATGAGGTAACAACTAACACACATGAAGAGAAGGTGATGAACAAACCCTCTATTGGTGACACCCACCACTTAGGTGTTAAACATGAAAAAGTTGTGGAAATTTTAGGGTATAACATTTCTGGTTTTATATATCAGACCCTAGAAGATGTAAAAAGGACACAAGTTTTGTGTGCTGGTTGGATACAAAGAGCAAAGGAAGCGAAGTTAGTGGCTGCCCAAGCAAGACAACATCTTCAAAGGGTTAAGGAAAAGTGCAATCAGTTGGACCAGGCAAGGAAACAAAGAGAATACATCTGAAATCGTTGTTCCTTTGAAAAGAAGAATGCATGGAAGCAAGAAAGAAAGAAGACAACTTAGATAAGCAAGAACAGAAGTACAAATCAGAAAATTTTTCTAATGTACTTGATTGTATCATGAGGTTCATAGATTGCCTTGGTTTGAAAGTGGATCAAGGGCTCAATTCATGAAGATGGAAGGAAAATTTGAGTGCACACTTAGTAGACCAGCTATGTGTGGCATCCAAGAAGAAGCAGTTAGAGTGAGTTGGCATGATGGAAACCAAGATATCTTCATGGTAGAAGGATCTAATAATGGCTTCCTATCTTATGGCATTAAGTGTAGCATTATGTGTGTCATTTTGGAGGATATTTTTTAGTGGGCACTTTGTTGATCTAAGTTATGATAGCAGGATTCCAAGATTGGATACACATTCATGGTCACTTGCTTTTAACATCTACCCTTGGTTCACATTGCACTTCCATAGGAAGGAAACTTTCAGCTCTTGTGGCTCATCACCAAGCAGTCTCATGTTTGGCATCTACATATTGGCATAGGCTGATCACTACAGCTGTTTGATGTCTGATGTGGATAGTTTTGCATTGGGTTCCAATAGCGGAAGCGGTCCCAAGATCTCTTACAGTAGCATCTTTGAGAAGATACAAGCAAGTGTGAATGAAGAGTTTAGAATGATATGGGATCCTGGTATTTAGTTTCTTGAGGACAAACAATCTCGGGAAGGGAGGACTGTCATGTCCCCATTTCTAGAGTGAGCTATCATGGAGTTCGTGGTTAGCCTATCATCCATTCCCATAGGCTAATAGGATGTTAAGGGAATGATTTGTGACCTTGGCTTAGCCTTGATCCAATACTTCCATCATTCAGAGCCTTTGTCATCAAGATGTCTTCATGGAGACCTATTTTGGGGCCTTACCAAATCTCCTTTCATTTTGAGTTTCTTATCCTTGGAGGCCGACTAGGTTTAAGGGAAATATCAAATTCATTTCATCATGTGTAAGGCTGACTTGTCTTAAGAAGAATGTCAAATGCATCAAGGGAAGGCTTCTAGGTTGACTTGCATGGAGGAAGTGATCGATGGATTTAATAATCCTTTGGGTGCCAAATTCAAATATGAAAACAAAGATAAATCTCAAGCCATTCGACCTAGATGCCACCTTGGAGATCTTCTAGAAGCACACAAGTCAAGGAGAAATATAGAACAAGTAAAGGTATAAAAGCAAGAGTTGGAGCTGCATTTTGGGATCAATTAGCATGGACTTGTCTTGGTATGTTCTACTAATTTGGCATAAGAATTTCAATTATGTCTTGCAATGAGGAGATGGCCCCTCAACCATGAATGGAGATGACCCCATTCAACTCATACAAAGCTAATTCATGCAGATCCACTTGAGGAGAAGCAAGTCAAACCTGAAACTAGAGTTATATCAGCAGATAAGGAGTCTAAGACATCAGCAAACATCGTTAGGGAGGTAGCGAACCACATCCAAGTGCAGCAAATCTTCCTAAAGGAGCAATGAATTACCCTAGAGGAGCAGCAAACCACATTGGAGGAGCAACAAATTAGTTTAGAAGGCAACAAACCCTTCCTAGGGCACTTTGGAGGACATCGAACTGGAAAATCAAACCTACAAACCATCCTTAAGGGCAGCAAACCAGTCTATGAAGGTAGCAAGGGATCTAGAGAAGCAGCGAAGGCCTTAAGGAGTCTCAATATATCATTAATTGATGCAGATTTCATATTGTATCAGCCCTAGGGCTATAAATAAATAAGTGGACCTGCCTCTTCAATGAAAACTTGGATGATATATGCATTGTATCTATTTGAAGACTATATATATATATATTCATTTCATCTATTCCATTGTGAAAATTTCATGATGCTTGATCATTGTGTTGCAATTGTGGAACAAATCTGAGTTAGGTACATCACAATCACTACTTAGAAATTCACTTTATTTAGAAACCATATCCACATTAGAAGCCAACTCTGGAAGACCAAGAGTCACAACTCAGAATTTCACTTTAAATGTCCCTATGGAGATTTAAACTTGGGTCTCCACAATGAGAAACCAACATTTTAACCAATTAAGCTCAACCCTTTGGACTACCCCCACCTTTTTAAAATATGGTATACTTATACATCTTTTCATTTAACAAATCCCAAATTTTGGGACATTGATATTTTTAAAATACATTTTTTCCTTCTCTATAAGTATTTGTCAGTTTTCTAGGAGCGTTGTTCCTTGGATAGATTTTGAAAAAATAGCATGCATTATAGTTATGTTCTTGTTACAAAAGTTTTGCGAGAGAGAGATTGAACACAATAGGCTCCCATGATATAGAATGCACGCCATTTTTGAGGTCTCGAGATCATTCCCATATCTTCTACAAATTCAAACAAATTTAAAAAATCCCCTTCAAGTTTAATATTTTTAGACAATTAGGAATTCTCAATAAAAAATTATAGCATGTCTAAATTTAATTTTAATCCATTTGACCTCCAAATTATGCAAAGTTGTGAAATTATAAAACTAATGACAGTTAATAAGTTTGATTGATGTTTGTATCATGTGAAAATGTGAAATATGAGACTTTTGATAGACAAACATACATGCTTCAATTAATATGCATAGGTGACGACTACTGGAATGAAAGTCAACCTAGGTGTAGTGCATGGACAACAATCTAGAAAGGGGATGCATGCAATTAGAGACTAGACATAAAACATGAAGTTGAGCACACATTTAAGGTAGCTATGAAGAAAAACACAGGGATCTTGAAATCCTTTAAGATTATGCAAGTTAATTCATGACACTCAAGAAAATAGAAAAATCACATGGGCCATACATATACAAGACAATCATCATTTACTATTGTACCCATACGAAATTCTTCGTCTATGCAGACAAACACCCTAAAAGATGCCTAAACACACCTCCCAAGCACCATGTCACTTTGTCATTATTTGCTAACCCTGCAGGTACAAAATATATCAAAGGAAATTGATACGAGGATCGAATGGAGAAGGATTCAAAGGAGCCAAATTGGCTATGTTATGCCAAATCAAATTTTTGCTTCATAAAAGGCATTTTTGTGAGAATCCAAAAGATTGGTCATCAAAAGTAAAAAAGTCAAACTTTCTAAAAATAGAAAGTTCTATTTTTAGAAATTTTCTAAAAATAGAAAGTTCTATTTTTAGAAATTTTCTAAAAATAGACGTCAATTTTAGGTTTCTGGGTTTCTTGAGATACGAATGATGGCAAAATTTTCTCAAATTAGAAAGTTTCTAAAAATAGAAACTCTGATTCAGGGGTCCTACTTGATTCTCATTGGCTGATATTGCTTCATGATCAAGGTGGTCTAGACAAAATATCCAAAAGGTCAAGTTTTCTCTACTGGGTCAATTTTTCTTTTTCTAAAAGCTGAAACACAAACTCCAAGGCCATTAATAGAAAGTTGAAGAAGTTCATCTGCCAAAGATCAAATTCAAGTTTTTTTTGTTGTTCAGAGGATGTAGAACTATTGAATGATGCAAAGGAATGGCGAAGAAGCTCTACAGACAGAGGCAAACAACAATGATCCAGGCAACCTTCGTCAAAATGGCCAAGGCAAAGTTCAAAGTTTTCCAAGGTCAAGAATCATAAAGAATGAGCCCTAAAATTGGCTAAGTCTGGTGTCCTGAAGCCTGATGTTTTAAGATCTTGAAAACTGTCTAAGTCTGAAATTTGGTGGATCCTCAAAAATCTAAAATCTGCATGTTAAATCCCATGGATCCGGGAGCTATCTCAAACATCCTGGAAGTATATTTCAAAATATTTAAAGTATATGCTCATTAAATATATTTTTCAATATACTTCCACCCAAGACACTTTGAAATTGGGCAGAAAAAGTTTAAGTCTTGAGATTTGCAAAAGGCGCTCAAAACCAAGAAACCTCACACCTTTTTCAAACTCAAAAAAGATGCTCAAAACCTCTCAAAAGCACACCTTTCTTGCCTTTCAAAAAGGCGCTCAAAACCTCCAATTCTCACGCCTTTTTGACCCCTAAAAAAAGCACTCATTTTGAGCCAAATCCAAGCTTTTTATACACCTCCAAAAGGCGCTTCTTTTGGGCAAAACCCACACCTTTTGAGCATTGGGAAAAGGTACTCTATTTTGATGAATTGCACTCCTTTTTTCACTTAGGATTTTTGCATGGAGGGAAAAGAAAAGCAAGCTAAATTTAGAGGCAAAACCTATCTAAAACCCTAAAAGGTTATTTGCTTCTATAAAGGATGCATACATGCATTATATTTGTCATTTCGAAAGTTGCACAAAGGGTTTGGAGGCTGCACATCAATTGGAGACTCCATTATTGAAAGCTTTGAAGCTTTAGAAGGCATATTTGAAGGATTGGAGAAGAGGCACTCCACCTAGAAGGGCAAGATATCACTATTTGGCATCATTTTATCCATCTTTCTTTCATTCCAAGTCTTGCTCACACCCTAGAGAAGCATTTCTTCACATTGGCGACCATTGTTGGGGGTTTCAAACTTTTTATTGTAGGTTTAAAGACACTTTTTGGGCCAACAAAGTATCCAAGAGGTGGATTTATAACTACAAGGCACTATTTCCTTCCTTCTGCATCATCTCAAGGTCCATTCTAGGAGGCCATTTTTGAAGGTTTTTTCAAGCTTTCCCTTCGCTGGTTATGATTGTTCATGCCCAAAATCACTACCTACAACCAAAAGAAAAGTGATTTTTGAGGCCTTTAGGTTCAATTTTTCTCATTTCCATCACATACCCACCTCGGGAAAAGGTGTTTTCCATCATTCTTGATTGTCTAGAGCTCAGATCTGGCAACTTTTTGAGGATTCAGCCTCATATTTTCAGTTTCCAAGGGCAAAATATACTTTTTTTTCACAAAAGTCAGAGTTTGGGCAGTGAGAGTAAAAACTTGATTTTCTCGAACAGCAAGCATACAGAGGCCTAGTTTGATCTTTTGAAGTAGAATGGTGAAGAAGAAAGGCTTTTCTTGGAAGCCTAAAACAAAAGTTACCATGCAATATTCTTCTATCAGCATGGAGGCTAAATCAACACTCATTCATGAGTATCCAAGGTCAAGGAGTATTTGGATCTTGTGAAGATAGTGGAGTATGCAAACACCATCTTCCAGATGAAGATCATGCATCCAGATCCTATCATTATCCCAGAAGAGGCTAAAGTTGATGAATTCGAGAGAAATCTCAATTCTCATACTTAGTCATTTTTCACTATCTGCAGGAGAATTCTATTTTGGGCAATTGGAGGGATTTCCAAAGCAGTTTCTATTTTGAGAACTGACTTTGCTTTTCAAAGATAAACTTATTTTTGGATTTGTTTTGGAGATCATGCAAATTTTCTTTGAGTGGAACTCAAATTGTAATAACATGCAAGTTCAGTTAACTGAATTGCATGAGAGATATTTTTATTTTTAAATTGCTAATAAGCTTGTATGCTTCCCATGCATCATTAGGATTAGGGTGGAGAGTGTTAGTTAACTCTTCCTTTTATTTTCTTGCATCTTTGCTTTTTAGGGTTTAAATAAGGGTATTCTACACACTTTATTTTATCAATGAAAAATGTTGAGGCTCTTCTTTTGTTGGCATATTATTGTTCAACACTGTTGTGTGTTTTGATTACTTTGAGAATGAAAATATGCATTGTCTTTATGAAAGCTTTTTGTGTTGTTGAGATTGAGAGGAATTGTTTATGACTTTGTGCTTAAACATTCGTTTCAGATCTTCTCTGTTCTTTTGTGTTAAATCAAATTGCCAATTGTCCCTTTGATCCCTTTGTGCTCTGGATTTATGCAAAAGAATAAAAAATACTCAATGTTCAAGTATTTTGTTCAATCAAAGAATAAAAGCAATAGCAATTCTCATGCCCCTGTTTGCTTAAATTGTTATTTGTCTAATATTCTCTTGATCGTGTTCTTGTTTTGTTCATTAATGGATTCCAATATACCTATTTTGCTTCCAAATATCCATTAAAATGTATTATTAGTGCCGAAGGTTAGGTTTTGTCTTTAGTCAAAAAGCATAAAATCTTTGCTTCGCTGTTGAATGTGTGTCTCTACCTTTCTGCATGTTGCAAAAAACCCAAAAAGATTGTAAAGTTTTTAGTTAAGTTTTATTTTATAGGGAGCTTCCCCTTCCAATTCAAAGAGCGGTTATACTGCACATCTATCCATTTTTCTTTCTCACCGAAAGGTGCAAAATTAAACACTAACATTTACTTAAAGACATGGTAATTAAACTTCTACGAACTCTTTGACGTACCCATTGCACACCAAGGTGCAATTGCTAGTTTATTATTTTTTTAGCGGATAGGCTTTTTTTTAGGTGGGCTTTCACTTAACAGAAAGTTGTCTCATGCCAAAAAATTTTCTAAACTCATCAGTTTTTCTCATGCTGAGGAAAGAATCATGTCAGAAAAAGTCCCATGTTGTTGAAATGACCCCTGTCGGATACTCTGAAAATGGTTGAAAGGCTTTTTGTGTCAGCTTCGGTGCCGAAATGATCGGAAATGTTGTCTCACGCCGTAAAAAAACTTCACGCCGAAAATTTTCTGAACTTGTGGTTGTTCTCACATTGAGAAAAAAATTGTGCTAGGATTTCTATTTTATATTTTTTAAAGGAAAAGGAAAGGGAAAATGGTTGAAAACAAGCATATCAAATTGCAAGATTTAAGGTGAGCTGAAGGGGAGCGCGAATAGAAAACAAAAGAATCACCTTCCAGGAATCGATCTAAGGCCGTGGATGAAATCTTTCTTTTTCTTAAAGGTATTTGCATCAATTCATTGTTTTTCTAGCACAAAAACTAAAATATATTTTCTGCAATTTCATTAAGCACAAAAAAATTGAAACCCCATTACTCCCTTTTAAATGTTATGGGTCCAAAATATTAAGTTTCACCATAATCTCACCATTGGGATAAAACAATATTGGGTATGTAATCTTACTTCCAGGGAACATGCTTCAACATCAAGCAGCCATGCTCTATGCTCTATGTGAATCCTCATGAGAGGACAAGTTCAAAAGCTTCACTCCATGCTTCTCAAATTCACCAATGTAGTTCACAATCATTGCAAGCTTGGTGAAGACATAAGTAAAACAAAAACATAGAAATAAAATGATATATTGAAGAGTTGTGAGAACTGACTAGGGTTTGAGAAGATAATGGCCTAGTTGCCCCCAATGTAGTCATAAAGCCTAATGTGGCCATAAGTGGAGTTCGCCTCCACATTTGGAATTTTCTCCTATGAAAACTCCTGGCACTTTCTATTTCACCAAAAAAAATTACAATCTACTACTTAAAGCATAAAGATTTATGCACAAATGTCACTGCATATGGTGTAAGAAAATGGAGGGGTATATATAATAGTTAAGGGGTTGATAACACACTTGGAATTGTGTGTCATATGCATGGTTGCAATGTGACAGAGAGCACCAATTGTCCCCAATGTAGTCATAAAGCCTAATGTGGCCATGAGTGGAGTTTGTCTCCACATTAAGAATTTTGTCTTCCAAGACAACTCCTGGTATTTTTTGTTACACGAAAAAAATTACAGTCTACTACTTCAAGCACCCACAATAATGGGTTACACTTTTTGGCCAAAGTTGACATTGAAATCAACATTTTGAACAAAATCTTCACTTTCTAACACCTATAGCCACTAAATCATTAGAAATTTGAAGATGATGCGAATTTGTGAGATTTTGTTTGTAGATTCTAAATATATTTTGATAAAAAAAAGTGGACTTAAATTGTAAAAAATTTTGCATCTCCTTTGATAACTAGTTTTTAATAGTAAACAACATTTTTTTAAAGTGATGTGTATTCTGTAGCACATAACTTTTTTTTTATAAAGGATAAAATTCTAATTCTTTTCAATTTGGATTGGTAACACCAATATATAGGGCATGCATTTGGTTTCATAATGTTTTGTTGAATATTTTTCTTTTACTTAAGTTTTGAAGTCAAAGCAATTATAATTTAGACATAGGTGTATTCCGTAAAACATAACTTTTTTTGTATGTATCAAAATTCAATTTATTTATTTTGTTGAAACAAGGACATCAATACCTCCTTTGATAACTAGTTTTTAATAGTAAACAACATTTTTCTAAAGTGATGTGTATTCCGTAGCACATAACTTTTTTTTTTATAAAGGATAAAATTCTAATTCTTTTCAATTTGGATTGGTAACCCAATATATAGGGCATGCATTTGGTTTCATAATGTTTTGTTGAATATTTTTCTTTTACTTAAGTTTTGAAGTCAAAGCAATTATAATTTAGACATAGGTGTATTCTGTAAAACATAACTTTTTTTGTATGTATCAAAATTTAATTTATTTATTTTGTTGAAACAAGGACATCAATACCTAGGGCATGGATATTTTTTAGAATTTTTTTTCTCTAATTTACTAACTTTCAACGTGTGTAGAATAGATAACTTGATGTTCGGTGAAAAACCTACATTCACAAGAAATTAAAAAAATATAGTAATCAAATTAAATATATCTAAAATTATACTTTTTTGGAAGTTTATAATAAGGAATACATACTTACAAAACATAAATTTTAAATAAATTCATTTGATCCCCCAAAAGGTAAATCAAAAGTATTTTTTTATCAGTATTTTGATAGGTGTAGAGGAGACTACATTATAGGTATGGTTTAAAACTAATGGGGTTCTATCCGAGGGGGTTTGAATCAAAGAGGGTTTGATCAAACCCTCTTCAATTAAAATAATTTAAATAGAACCTTTCAAGGCTTAAATCATTATATTTTCTAAAAAATATGATTTCAGCAAAAATCAGGATGTCCCAAAAAGTGTAACCGATTATTGTAGGGTCATCATGACATGTAATAATAGGTTACACTTTTTGGCCAAACTTGACATTGAAATCAACATTTGAACTAAATCTTCACTTTCTAACACCTATAGCTGCTAAACCGTTAGGAATTTGAAGATGATGCGAGCTAGTGATTTGTGAGATTTTTTTTGTAGTCTAAATATATATATTTTTTAAAAATTAGAGTTAAATTGTAAATTTTTTTGCATCTCTTTTGATAACTAATTTTTAATAGTAAACAACATTTTTTTAAAGTGATGTGTATTCCATAGCACATAACTTTTTTTCTACAAAGGATAAAATTCTGATTCTTTTGAATTTAGATTAGTAACATCGATATATAGGGCATGCATTTGGTTTCATAATGTTTTGTTAAATTTTTTTAATTAAGTTTTAAAGTCAAACCAATTATAATTTAGACATAGGTGTATTTCGTAAAACATAACTTTTTTGTATGTATCAAAAATTAATTTTTCTTTTTTTGTTGAAACAAGGACATCAATACTTAGGGCATAGATTTTTTTAGAATTTTTTTTCACTAATTTACTAATTTTCTATGTGTGTAGAACAGAGAACTTGATGTTCGGTGAAAAACCTACATTCACAAGAAATAAAAAATAAATATAATAATCGAATTAAATATATTAAAAATTATACTTTTTGGGAAGCTTATAATAAGGACTACATACAAAACATAAATTTTAAATGAATTCATTTGATCCCCCAAAAGGTAAATCAAAAGTAGTTTTTTATTAACATTATAGGTATGGTTTAAAACTAGTGGGGTTCTATCCAAGGTGGTTTGAATCTAAGGAGGTTTGATCAAACCCTCTTCAATTAAAATTCTTTAAATGAAACCTTTCAAGGCTTAAATCATTATATTTTTTAAAAATATGTGATTTCAGCAAAAATCAGGATGTCCCAAAAAGTGTAACCCATTATTGTGGTAGCACCCTGCATATGGTGTAAGAAAATTGAGGGGTATATAATAGTTAAGGGGTTGATAACGCACTTGAAATTGTGTGTCGTATGCATGGTTGCAATGTGACACAAAGCACCAGTTGTCCCTAATGTAGTCGTAGCGCCTAATGCAGCCATGGTTGGAGTCTGCCTCCACATTAGGAATTTTGTCTCCCAAGACAACTCCTGGCATTTTTTGTTTCATGAATAAAAATACAGTCTACTACTTCAAGCACAAAGATTTATGTCTAAACCTTACTACATATGGTGTAAGAAAATGAAGGGTATATATAATAGTTAAGGGGTTGATAATGCACTTGGAATTGTGTGTCATATGCATGGTTACAACATGACACAGAGCACTAAACAGGTGGCAGATTATGTATTTCACACATTTGCCCCCATACTCCATCTTCCCAAGCATGGATTCTAAACATTAACTAAATCATGCCTTATTATCAGAGCTCCATTAGTTCACGACCCCCCAAAAAGAAAAGAACCTATATTTTGAGCTTCTTTAGTGAATGTCAATATAATTGAAAAAATAAAATATTTATTTATTTTAATAGCACAAAAATACCTCTCTCGATAATTATTAAAGAAATTTCCTCATTTGGTGCTCCAAAAGTCTTTAACAAACAAGTATTTTAGGCATTTATCACATTGATTCATCCTATTCCTTCAATTCCTCCCAATCTTCTTAACATTCCCTTGAACTTCCTATCGGTGAATCCCTTGCAGTAGTGCTAGTTAAATCTAATCGTGTGGCCCAAAACAAATTATGGGCCTCAAGAAGCCTTTTAAAAGGCATGTGCATATAGGTCACAGAATTGACCTACAACCCTCCGATTAAAAAGCTAATCAACGGTAATAAATAAAACCTCTATTCAAAGCTAAAATATGCCTAAAATTAAATGGTAATTTATTATTAGTGGCTATATTGCCCCAAAATTAATGGCAGGAATATAATATTACTGGCAAATATAATTAAGACTCGTAATTATATTATAAACTATTGGCTAATTAGTTCCAATGACGCATCATTTACATGGTGAATCAATTCGATTTATTAGTTAAAAATAATAATACATAGGCGAATTAACCATGACGAAATTATTTTTTTTTTAAACCTGGCAATTCAATCTCCTTTTTAGCTTGTACTATTTGCCATTTCTAGAGGTCCTGATTTCAACTATTCGCTAATTAGTGAAGATTTGCCACTAAAGTAATCACTGGCTTGTACCTCCAAAGCTACTTGCTCATTTTGTTCTGCTTCATCTCCTTCAATATATATTATACTATTACCTTCTTGCCTTGAAGAGGTACTGGCCACATTCTAATCATTACTCTTCACCTTCTTCTTTGGTTGAAATTCTTCGTTTGAGTCAGCACTTGCACCTTCTGAATCACTAGAGTCACCACTTGACTCGCTACTTGAGGTCTCCTTAGAATATTGTGCACTACCTCCTCCCATCAAACTCTAAGTGAACTGTGCATTCTTCTCCTACAGCCTTCAAACTTGGAAATCCACATATTTCCTTGTGTGTGCCACAATTGGTACCATCAAATCATCATTACGCATGACCTCCTGTTCTGACCAATTGATGGTGAAGAGCTTATTCTTCTCCTGATCATATGAACTCTGTGATAATCTTCTGTGATCTTCCTCAAGCTAATCTGGAATATTAACATCCTTGTTGCCCTAACCAAATCTAAAGACAATCTGTAGCAACTCTTCTTTATTATATCTATGTCATCACGTGCACCATCCCAATGATCTTCAAGCTGTGGTTTATGCTCATATTTTCTTCCAAATTTTTACCTAATTGTATTAAATGGATCAAAATTGTTGTGTGCATCATTATGGTGCACCAGGTTATAGGCTTGCAATTCTATCTCTGAATTTTCAGCTACCTGCAAAGACAAACAAATTTCCAGTATCCCAATGCCAATTGGAAACTTAGTTGTAGTTTTCTTCCTCTTCTTTTGAATTTTGTCGAAGGCCACCAACTGTCTCGTCACTTCCAACAACACCATCTTGTCTATAGGATATATTGGCAAATGATAGGGCAATGATGAGTACCCCTCAACTCGGAGGTAGGTGAATCTTGGGAATTGAATAAACCACTTTCCATACTTCTCCACTAGAATCATAGATTCTTTTGACAATCTCTTGCATTTGTTGCCTTGCAACAATCTGACAATGTACATGGAAAAAGCATCATTAAACCACCTATAATGAGAGATAGCTTGCAAGTGCAACTGAGGGTAGCAATCATAAGCCTTAAATTGTCTATCACCATTTCCAACTCTCCCTTTGCAAGTCAGCCCTAGATATCTCTCATTTCTTGTGAGCATGTATATCCCATATGAGCTCATGTAAAATGTCTTAGTTTCTTGCAGATTCTTGAGCTGATCATCAATATTGCTGCTAATCATTTCTACCCAATCAATTGTCCTTCTTCCACTTATGATCTCTTCGATAAAGAAGAACATCCAGGACTCGAAATTGGCAGATTGTGGGCAACCCAAAATGCAGCTCAAAAATATGACCATATAGCTGATCTCCTGATGAAAATCTGATTTGTGGAGTTTCTTAGGCACTCTACTCACATGCAGCCTTAGCTATACCAACCACTTGTTTATTACTTCCATGCACTTTTCGGGTCCAGACATGTAAAGCTGCAAAGTAGACTCCTTATCACAGAATGTAGTGGTCTTATGTGAAGGAATATCGAAGGCTTCTGAGATTGCTTCTTTTTTCAAATAAGATAGTACTTTGCCCTCACCTGTCACAATGCATATTTTTGCTTGATCATAGTGCTTGGCACACTCCAACATTAATTCCAAACTTAGCATTGTAGGTGGGAAGCAGGCAACCTACACAATTCCATTTTTCAACATTCACCTGATCAAATCTGAAGGATTAGGCTTATACAAGTTTTGCCTGATTTCATCCATGTTGGTTCTCCCCAGATTGGTGTCACCTAGATTTCTCCATTTTGAAGTAATCTTTGTCTCCGGCCACTTCCTTTCATATCTCTTTTCATCACCGCTTGCCTTTTCTTCGTATTCATCGTTCACCTACATAAACATCATGACATCATCATCATGGAGTGATGCTTAATAAACAAGCAAATAGGAAAAATTCCACTACCTAATGCATGCGGGATAAATTAAATATGTAATTTTAAATTACCTTGCCCTATTATAAGAAAAGTCAATAATGCAAATTTGGTAAAAATAGAACTTGACCGGCTTCTCGACAACTCCAATCAACAGACTCATCTCCAACTTGCCTTTTCATGCATTGCGACAATCTGCTTTTAAAGTAACTTTTAGAATGAGCTTTTGAGATGAGGTAATGTAATCGGCACGCTAACGTTATGGGATTCAAAGTGAATTTTACTTGATATTTTGAATGACCTTTCTTACCTTGATTTTTTGGCACTGAATATACCCTATGGACTAAATCTTGCAATTTGCAAAACTTCCTCGCAACCCACCTAGGGTGAACAATTTTGATGATGAGGCTCAGTGCTGATAATGCAAATTTTAAAATTCTTATATGCAATCACCTAAGATTGACTCTTACTACTTGTGTATGAAGCTTACAATGCAGATATGGTATAAACCATCGTTCAAACAACCTTTCCTGTGCTCTGAGAATGGTATAAAATCTACAAGACTCCACTTGATATGTGACTGAATGAGTTCTTATGCCTCTTTTAAATATGCGTTCGGGCAGCCTGGAATTCTAATGCATTAGGCTAAAATTAGACTAGATGGATTTATTATGCTTTAAAGCATAACACTAATTTCAGGAACACAAGATGTCTTCAGATACGTGCATAAGGTGGATTTTTTGAAAATCATTGTGAAAACGTGAATTGCAAGGTCATCGTGGATTATTTTAGAGAATGCGAAATCCTTTTAGATTCCATCCTTGAGTGGGCCCCGTGATTGTCTCCATATATTGTGAATGAATTACATATGCGCGCCGATTTGATATTCTATTCAAAATGCCATATTTGCAATTCCTCCTCAAATGTGCGCTTGAACGGACTTATTGATGTTCTATGCATAACGTAAACTTTACCTTTTACAAGCCAATTACTAACCTGTGCCTTGTTGTGACCAAATCACACATCGCCCCATTACAAATGGGGACCCCCTTTTTTTTAAAACTCTAGTGCTTTGCTGAGTCTTGTATGATGTCTTAGAGCTATTTCATGATGAAGTCAGTGGTGTTTGAGTCTTGTAGTCCCTTGATGACCTGATCCTGATGTTTGAGATCCTAAAAATGGCTAAGCCTGGTATCCTGATCCTGAAGATCCTAAAAATTAGCTAAGTCTAAAATCTGGTGGATCCTCAAAAATCTAGAATCTGCATGTTAAATCCAGTGGATCTGAGACCTATCTCAAACATCCTGAAAGGTATATTGAAAAATATTTAAAGTATAAGAAATTACTTAAATATTTTTTTCAATATACCTTATGCCCTGAGACTGCCAAATCTAGGCGCGAATTTGCTCAGTGAGGTTAGGCGTATTTTCTCACTTGTAGACACCCACATCAGCACCTTAGGTTGAGCTTCATAAGTGCGCCTAGAGGAAGATCAACTTCCAAACGCTCCAAGATAGGGCATCTTGATTGAAATTGGCATAAGAGACCTTAAACATCAAAATTTTGGACAAAGGAATGATTCAAGAGTTTAGGCGCCCATTGCATGTTCAGAGGATCATAAGAATTGTGCCTTAGGTTAAAGTAGATGAGTTTAGGCACCATTTAGTGTTGCTTTTACCATTTAGGCACCTTGGCAATAGTGTGGGTGAACAAACTCCAAGTTGCACCTAAGGATGATCTAGTCTCCCAAGGGTGTAAACAACTCCAAATGAGCAAACTTAAGCTAGGCGCCCTTCATGCATTGGACTACCTCATTTTGGCGCCTTAGCATGAAAGAGGTGTTCAAACAAACTCCAAGTTGCGCCTTAGGAGGAAAGAGTATGAAATCCTGATGTATGTTTGAGATGATCCTGAAAATGACTAAGTCTAATAGCCTGATATCCTAAAACACTAAAAAATTGACTAAGTCTGAAATCTGGTGGATCCTCCAAATTCTATAATCTACATGTTAAATCCAGTGGATTCGGGACCTATCTCAAACATCCTGAAAGGTATATTGAAAAATATTTAAAGTATAAGTTTAGAATCTCTAAACTTATACTTAAAAATATTTTTCAATATAGCTTACCCCTTGGACTTCCTTTTCTGGGTGCATTTCTCTACTCGCAATGACTCCAGATGGCGCCTGCAACTTAGGGTGCCTCCCATCATTCCAAACAACTCCAAACTTGTGCCTTGACATGAGATGAACATAGGAGTAAACAAAGATGGCGCCTTGATGGAAAAGTTGCCCAGAAGACCTTAGGAATTGAAAATTTCACAAAATTAAGACATCTAAATTTAGGCACCTTTTCAAGTTCAAGCTATCATCAAATGGCACCTTGAGTTGAAGAGATGATGTTTAGGCACCCCTTCCTTGTTGTAGTGACTTCAAAGAGTGCCTTGATGGAAGAAGTGTTTCAATCAATGATAAAGGGCATCCAAGTTTGAGCGCCTAGAGGGGAAAATCCTTCTAAGATCTTCACAATCATTTAAGACATAAAAATGACAAGTATAAAGCTTCATAAAGAGCTAGGCACCCATTCCAAACCTTTGTCACTCATATTGGCGCCTTAGGGAAAACATCATAAACCTGCATCCCAGATGAGTGCCTAAGGAAGTATAGGGTCCTTGAAGCCATCAATAAGTGGTTGAAATCATAAAATGATAAATTTGAAGTCAATTGTCTTTAGGCACCCATTCCTACTAAGAATGAAATCATCTAAAGCTAGCGCCTTGTGGATAAACTCCCGAAAATCACCTCAATAAGTGCCTAGGAGAAAATTATATGAAATGACACTTTAGAGTGGGCGCTGGTATGAGGGGAGTCATTCTAAGACATTCATGATCATTTGGAATCACAAAAATAGCAAGAAGAGTCCAATTAAACCTAGGCGCACTTCCCTGTTGGTGTAGCTCCAAATTGGCGCCTAGCCTTGTGAAGGCGAGAATCAAGTTTAAAGGGCTTCATCTAGTTAAAGGTAAAAGTCATAATCATCAATTTGAGTTTGAAATGACAAAATTAAAGCCAAAAGGTAAAGCGTCCTTTACCTTCCAAGTAATCTCACATTGGCGCCTAGGAAGTGGCTAACTGTGATAAGTGATATTGGCACCTTAGTGTGAAGTGGAGGTTTAAAGGATAGAACCATAACAAATTGCACCTGGATGAGAGAATGAAGTCATTTGAAGTGTTAGGAAGTAAGTTGGTTTGAGGGCGCCAATTCATGTTTGAAACATCCTTAATGAGCGCCCTGGGAAGAATCATGTTAATTCACACTTTAGAGTAGACGCTTGGGAGAGTGAAGCCCTCTAGGGCATCTTTTATAAGTTAGAACTTCAAATTGTCAAGAAAATAGCCAAACATAGCTAGGCGCCAATCCTTGTCGAGATTATCCAAAATGGTCGCCTAAGGGTAAGATGCACTTAATAATCACATCATTTTAGCGCCTAAGGAACAATTTGCATTAAAAGATACTTTTGAATGAACCTTATAAGTGAGATTGACTTCTTTTAAGCCTTACAATTGATTGAAATCATTTGAAATAATGAATGTGGGACTAAATTGAGCTAGGCGCCCTTTGTTACTCTATTTACCTGTATATGCGCCTAAGTTTGAAGTGGCATTATTTGTATGTTTAAAGTTATTTCCTTTGTTGATACATTGTTCATGTTGTTTTGTAGGAACATTGATGAAGATAAGTAGTCGTATGAGGAAGTAGCGCTTGGAGTCACCTTCATTTAAGGAGTGAAGTCAATCATGCTAGCTACCTTTGGAGAAGACATGTTAGATCACATCAAGTTCAAGTGTACTACTTTAAGGCATCTATCCATTAAAGCTTTAAGTTCCCCGAGGAATTTCATTGTGAAGGATTACTTCATCTTCAAGAGCAACATGTTCGAAGACACCTCATCTATTCAATTTCAAGTTCCTTTTGAACCTTCAAGTCTAAGAGAGATCTCCTACTCTTCATGAATGAAGCTTCATCATTTACTCTCCTACTATATTCTTCATGAGGATACAGGATCAACATCAACCTACCTACAAGAAGAAGAAAGAATCATGAAGTTAATCAAGTGAAGCAACAAGTATCATACATTCAGTCTACAAGAAGAATGAACAAGGCAAGATCTACAAGATGTATTCCTAAACATACAAGTTCAAGCAATCACATTGAATACATCATCACATTGATGATACAATTTTCAAAGTATGCTGAAGTGGCATCTATGTGGCGAGTACACATCAATTCAATAGAATTAAATGTATCATTTAATAAAAGAAGCCAAAGAGATTCCTATGTGGAAGATATTTTAAATGATTTCACCTTACCTTATCACATTGGAAAACGTGCCTTCATTGCCTCTCTTTTGTACTAAAAATAGCAAATTGTTGTAACTACCTCTGAGGTGGCATGATCTAGACCCTTGGCTATTAAATTGATCTTAGCCATTCATTGTATTCTGGACACTATATAAAGGCCTTGTTGCCTCATTTGTAAGAGAGTAGCTAGCAGTAGTCAGTAGGCAAGTAGGAGTAGAATAGGAGAGACTCTCGAAATTCTCTGAGAGGACTGGAGATTGTTGTAAATATTTTCAAGAGTAATGCAAAGACATTGGAAGTTCATTTGTTGTTAAGTGTGTTCTTGTGAAATAACATGGTTTTCTGGTATCTTGATGAAATGGAGAGATGTTTCAAAATAGATTAGAAGTAGATTAGAAGTTCATTGATGTAATGTATGTTGTGTTGGATATTTGATCAATTCCTAGCTCATGCTTTTAACATTCATCGCTGGTGAAATGTTGTGTAAAGCTAGTCTGAGTAAGTTCGATTATGGATGCTTGTTTGAGCCGCACCATCTAATGGGTGCTTATATAAGCCTTCATGATTTGAAAACCATTCGCGTAACCTTAGGAGATTGCACCAACTTCATGTAGTTGTAGGCATCCTTGGCGAAGTGGAGTTAGGTTTACCAAGGAGTTTGTCTATTCACGCATCATCATTGCTTCATTGACCTTAGATTAGATTCCTAAACCTTACTTTTTCATTTTCTTTATCATTGATACCTTGTATATACATCATCCACATTGAAGGAGGAATAAGCTAAATGAAATATGAAGAAGTCTGCGTAAGTCCCTTTGTGATTATCAGCAAGATCGCATGTAATCACTGAATTAACCCATTAGGGATCATAAAAAGGAACCTTGGAGTTACTTCACCGGATCACATAGTTCAGCCTTTGAAGAGCTTTATTCAAGAGAGAGTGGGATACTCTAGTGTTTTACTCTATTGTTGACTTGTCTAAAAAAAAACATCAACACGCCTGAGGCGGTCCTTCTAATTCATTATGTGAGAGCTGGGTGATGTGTCTAGGTGGACTTTCGAGTGCTCCATGTAATCTTTTGAAATTCTATTTCTTACAAATAAATCATCGCCAAGCGCCTGGAGCGGACATTTTAAATGCCTATGCATAGATTAGAATTTTATATTTTGCAAATCAACTATTGTCTTATGCCTAGGTGGATGTTTGAAATGATCATGTATACTTTAAATTTCCCCACTTTTGCAAGCTGAATGCTAACTCACACCTTAGCAGACTTATTGACTATGTTCACATAAGTTGAAAAACATGAACATGCACTTGGACGTTTCAAACGCAATATGCATAACTTAAAACTTTATGATATGCAATCTAGTCATCATTAAATATTTAAGCGAACCTTTTCTTATTTTATGCATAGTGTTTAAAATTTCATTTCCTACGAACTGGCCGTTGAAGTGCGCCTGAGCAGTCCTTTTGTGCTTCAATGCATAATTTGAAACTCAACTTTTTGCAAAGTGATCATAGACATGCACTTAGGAGGGAATTTTAAACTGTCATGCATGTTTTGAAGTCTCACACTATACAAAATGGTCAAGAATTTGTGCCAAAAGTGGACAATTGGGACCCACGTGAAAGCTAAAAATGTGAATTGCAACGCTGTGGACCAGAAGTGTGCACAGGTGGGAATTTAAGAGCTCTCTGCATGGCTTGAAATCACACCTTTGATAGACTGAACTAGCATTTGTGCTTTGAGTGGACTTTTGGAGCCGTTATGCATAAGTTGAAAACATAAATTGCAAGATGACTTATGAAATTCTGTTTGGAGCAGACATCGCAAAATATTCAAAAATGCACTTCAAGATTCCAAACTTAGATAATTTTCAAATTTCATTTAATCTGGATCCACAGTTCAAACCTTGGGGTGAGTATGCATCTCCTAACTCCTGCATTGATTGACCTTTCCGAGCATTCGATGGTTTCTTCATCATAACCCCTCCATTATTTGCAGACTCTTTTATTCAGGTGGGAACTCTAGAGCTGGACCACTGCCAAAATAAAGCAATTTCAAACCAAAAACTCAAAAAGAGAGGTCCCCATTTCGAATGGGGTGATGTTGGGATTAGGTCACAACACAACCTCAACACAACACAACTCTAATTTTTGGTTTGCCCTTCCAGATTTCCCACAACCACCTATCAATCATAAATGAAAAGCCATATAAGAAATGGTAAAATCTTTTCCTACCTTGACTACCTTGAATCTCAACACAATCTAGCCATTATCCCAATATTTATAAAATAAAGTAAAATATAGTCCAACCATTGCAAAAATATGTTTGGATTTCACACAACTCAATGCATATGCCCAAATGAATTTGGTTTCAATGTGAGAAAATGCTAGATTTTTTACTCTCAAATCAGTAGCTTGCACAAGCCCATGTAAGTAAGGCTTGAGAAACATAAACAAAAATGCATAGGTGGTTTGAATGGTAGACTCGGTATGTTGGGTATACAAATCTGAAACTCATTGTTTGTTTTCTACAAAGAAAAAAGAAATACATGGGATTTTCTGAAGGTAGACCGCACTGCAAGACAACAAAAGTACCTATGCAATAGCATTATCTCCACCATTTGTCACAATTTACCTCAATTATTCAAGATGCTCATACAACAATCATATCTTGAACACAAACACAAACAGTGGTCTTGACTTTCATATAGGTACATTGCACGTGCACATAGCTTGAGCTTCAAAATCATCCTCATTTTTTTAGCAAGAAGCTATCTCTTGCTAACATCATATTTCCTTTTTTTCATCTCTTCCAGTTGCAAACTATTAACTACGGACCAGCAAAAGCATAACTTCAGACATCTGAATTTAATGATATATTGTTGTTACAATTAGAAAAACCCTAATACATGATGAAAAAATTATGCACCAATGACAATAACATGTAGTTGTATAATTCTTGAACAACTGCATTCTAAGCCTTATTTTGTTTAAATCATAAAATTCATATTGAATTATCATGTGAACAAGAGGATGTAATATGCATTGAAAATTTGAGATAACACAAACCATCATACATCAAATGTACTTAACCTTCGTTGCAGATCAATTAGATGACTTAACTATTTTTTAGGGTTTCAACTCAGTCACAGCTTTTGGGTTTCCTTGGATTTTGGATTTTGTATTGTTTCAAATAAGTCTAAAACAGTACAATGCCCATTTCAAAAAATAGAGAACTCAAACCAACTAGTTATACAAGGACATGAACCAAAAAATAACTAAATAACTGATTTTGAGCCTCAGAGAACTAGGAGAGCCACCCACCAACTATAGAAACTGCTGATTAGCAAATTTTTGTAGGCAGGAAAGTGTATTTTCAGTATCTTACAAGCTAGAGTATCTTTTCCTTTCCAAAGCTGCTGTCGATTTCTGTAAGCAACTTCACTCTACATTGTCTTAGAGACAACCGTCCTAAAATAACAGGGAAAATATAAATTAAATGCACAAAGCTAAAACATAGGGCCTGCACAAACCCTAGGCAGTAGCCACATGCCTCCACACATGCCAACCAGAAATCTTGGAAACAGATTCCACGCCATCATGATGACACGTTACAACGCTCCAAACATTAGAAACTCATCAAAAAAATTCTTCTGCTAGATTTTGATTGGTCAAAAGATTTTTCTGTCCATTTTACAAATCCAAAAAACCAAAACCCCAGCAAAAATCTCACAAGCCAATTAAAAAAACATGGAAAAATCCATTTTAAAAATACAACTCTGTAGACCATAGCAAAACATTATTTTTTCCTACTGGCGTGATTTCCAACAACTAAAATATTTGCCTTCAGTTGAGCGAAAACATTAGTCCCTACTTTAGGCAGGGACTAATAAGGTTGATCTATAGCCTCTACATTAAGTCATGTTTATTAGGTTGATCTATAGCCTGCACATTAAGCCATGTTTATTGTGCACCTATGTCATGATATGATTTGATATTTTCTGACATGAATTGTTTCACTGAAAACTAATGCTAAATGGCTCTTGACCTTTCAAATGCCCCCACAACTGCTAGAGCCCAATCAAGTATTTCTAGCATTTCTTAGAGTTTCCAGAATAGGGGACATGGGGATGCGGTTTTGAGTAGGGAAAAAATTTTCTCGATTTTGGGGATGGTGGGGGACAACTTTTAAAATAAGTTAAATGTAATTTAAAGTAAAAAAAAAAAATCTTTAAAATGTAAATACATTATGCTGAATTTGCAATGATGCCCTTTTTAACTTTTTAAGGCATTTTTAGCCTTTTTTTACTTAAAAAGTTAACTTTTGAAATCTTTGTGCACCAAATGGTGCAGGCTGTCCAGTCTTAAGAAAGGGGGCATCCCCTCCAAATCCCTATGTCCCCAGCATGTATGGGATATCACTTGGACCCTTGGGCATGTGTGCCTGTGGAACACTTAGTATTTTCTCCTTTCCCCTGTATGGGAATAGTAATGCTCTAGGGTGTCTTTTCCAAGATTCAATACAGTCAAAGATGCACCCTTAAGTGCTGGATACTGAAGAATTTCCATTTTTTTAAAAGAATACCATATTGTTCTTTCCTGTTTGGCTTCCTGCCCCTGCTTAAGATGCTCTTTTGTAGTGTTCCCAACCTATTCTGTTTCTTTTTCAGTTAGTATAATATTGCAAATTTTCTCTATTTATCCATTTCTGATACATGTATGCTCAAGTTTCTGACTGAAATGGAATCATAAACTATCCTGTATCATTTTATGCTTCTTGGTGCAACAATAAAATTTAGATTATGGTGTGACTATGCTGTTAGGTGTTAGATTTGTCTAACTAATTCACTGGTCTTGATGAGTGTAGTTTTGAAGCAGAAGAAACATTGGACTTCGCAGTCTTCATGGGTGTGGACTCTTGGTGAAGTAGACCATCTTATGGAAAGTCAGGACTCATGAGAAAACTTAAAGCTTTACCAAGTATCAGTAAAGGTTCTTCTTTTTCTCTGATAAGGTGTTGACAATTGCTATATCTAATTGTTTATTATCTACCAAGTCTTATATTTGTACATCTGTTGGTTTTAATAGAATTCTTACAAAGAATGCCTTAGTTGATTACCATAATTATTAACTGAACCAATTGTGTGCTTTCTATGATGGCAGGAAGAAGTTGAAGCATTTCCAGAAGAGGGATACTGTTTACACAAAAAGCATGGCCAATGGTATGTAGTCTTGCTTGACTGACTTGGTTTTCTTATTCTTCTATCTTCATCTAAATATAATGTGGGTTAACTAATGTAATTCCATTGTTTAGTATTTACCATCATTAGCAGGAAACATTGCTACACGTACAGGGATGACATTTGAAAAATTAGATTTTGGGGGTTACATGGGTATATGTTGTGATTGTAAATCTGGAAACATAAAATTAACATATAAGAGACAACAGAAATTGAAAGATCTAAAACACACAATTGAAATATTTTGTGTTGTATTTTTTAAAAGTGAACTCTAAAATTTCTGGAAATACAAACAAGGTCTAGAAAATCTCAAATATAACTGTATTAGAATTCAAAATAGTATTCGGAAGATAATTTGAGAGCAATATGGGTGCTACACTTGGATGTGAATCTTGTAGACTTAAAAGGCATTAGTGTAACTGATCTAAAGTTCTTTCGCTGCCTATAGGGTCAGTTTATCGTAAATGATATTTTCATTATTATCACTTCATAACTGATGGGTGACTGATTATATAACAATCAGGACATAACAGGCATACACCTGCACAAATGACATTTTCCTGTGTAACAAATTTGATTCTCTATAGCCAATTTACTCTTGTACAACTATGGGACGGAATCTAGTTGCTACACACACTATTTTGACAGGTCTACTGCACCTATTTGGAGCCACGTAAACCTACCGAATTCATACAATAGAAATATTTGTATGTGTCAGCTAATATTTTCTTCAATTGTGAAAGCCATTTTAAATTCATTCATTACAAGAGTTTTTAAATGCAAAGAAAACAAGAGCTGCAATGCAGCTAGAGTCCCTACCAGCTGCAGGGTAGGGAAAGCATGCAATGAGGCAAAAAAGCAAAAGCATTTTAATGTGCACTGGACCTAAAAAATGTGTTTTGTTAAAGATAGAGAATTTTTTTTCTAAACAGTTAAACCAACCAAATTTCCATTACATCTCCAATAACAATCCACGGCTCAATTTCAACAACAATAAGCTTGAATAATAGTGTTCTCCCATACACTGCATAGGGAAAAAGATGCATGCATGAGGAAATCTATCCCTGAATCAGGTTTCCCTAGAATTTGATCGGTAGTACAAAAAGGAGAACAAAACCTCCCTTTTGATGTTTTAAAATCCTTCACATACAGTGTCTTTATTTGCATTTATACTACTTTCCAACACAAATGGCCTATCATTTGTGCTTTTCAATGAGTTTGTCTGTAATCATTCCTATATTAGATGATCTGCCCTAATTTCTTTATCAGGGGTCCATTGTAGTCATATGTCTGAAAAATTGACTAAGATAGAATGGAATAGCTGGTCTTTAGATGTCTCTGAAAGCTACTAAGGTAGAGTGTCTACCTACTAGAACCTCTACTTCATTATCAATAAGTAAAATCAATTATAATAAATGTGACAAAAATTGTCGGATACTAAATATATTAGCAATGAACGTTTGAAAAATAAGCAAAAAGACAATCAATCTTACTAGACAAATTGAACATGTCAAGTTAAATTCCACCTTTACAATTTCAGATAATGTGCACATAATAATATGTTCACTTCCACTGAAATCACATGAGCATTTAAAAATCTCTTAACTGAAAAGCACCATGCTTTGTGTTTTTTTGTATTGATCTGGAAGGCACTCAATTCAATTACCCATGGTGACTACAATAACTCGAGGTGTTTTGCCTGTAGTATTCTCCTGAAGTTTTGCCCATTTTAAGAGCAGTGCACCTACAATACAAATTCAAAATTAGAAAATACTTATCAATCTATAGATAATATATTAACAAAAGTTGTAAAAAAGCTTGTAATGCAAGTGTTGATTTAACTTACTTTATCATATTTCTTCAAAATTTTGTGAACAACAATGGAATTCTTTGCAACATAATTTATTAGGTTCTGACCTTCTCGAATCAATACCAAATAGTCATCACCAACGGAGTGACTCACACATCGTAAATATCTGTGAAAAGCTGGGGCAAGATGTATATGCAATAAATGTCATGCGTGTGAACTGAAGCAGTCAGCTATAGCTGATATTCCATTTGAGAGTTCGGAGAAGAAGCTCTGGCCACAAACTACCCACAGACAGTACATTCTTAAAATATAACCTTATAGAGCTAATCCCATACCATACAGAATACTCAAAGATATTAAACAAAAAAAATTCTATCAAAATAAAATTTTATTCAGCAAGTTAACAAAGAGATCAAAGTAATACTCCAAACATAGCAAATTAGACAATAATAGACCAGTACATATCCCAAGCACAATAAACTAGATTTTTCTTCTATGACCAAAAACAAAAGAGACTAACCTAAAATACGAAACATTTAATGTCATGGAGGTCCTTAACAACCATTCTCAGGCGGTGAGCTACTTTTTACATAACAGAAAGCACTTGACCTGGTAATGATTTAACAAGGTATAAACATAATGAATATTATATGTACACAATTTTTCTAGAAGTTTTGTTACCCTAGGCATAAGGACTACATTTTGACAAAAGGAACAATTTGATAGGTATGTTCTCTTTCCTAAATTAGAAGTGTGGGGTGCTGAAGCCGGTTTCAGATTGGGTACGGCTCTGGAAAACGTAGAACTTGTCATGTTATAGAATCAAAAATACATGCTGCTATCTTCTAATAATCTTCCATGCAAATAAATGTTCATGAAAGTCAAGATGAAGGGTCTTGCAGCAAGGAGTGTTTTGGTTCTCAAAACTAAGAAGCACTAAGGCCTACTTGTTCATTAACCTTTGTTTTGTATTTAAAGTATAAAGGCTTATGGTCTGTAGGACATGGAAGTGTTTTCCAACCTAGCTCTCTGCAAGATGCCGGTAACCATTTCCTAGGATAGGAAACAATTTTGGATTAGTGGTATTATCTAGGTGCCAGATAATTTCATCATCTTCAATTTCTCAACTGTAAAACAGAGAAAGTTAGGTCTCAAGTAGAGTTCCCTTGGAATACCTCTTTACATTAAAGGGGAAAACTAGCAAACTGACTTGAATATGAAAGATAATGCCTTATCAGAACCCTTGGTAACATGAGCCCATATGTTCAAAGTTTTAATCTATTCTTCATTTACACTTGTGGAACTCCTAAACCTTGTTATATTGTCATATTCCATCAAACTCACAATGAGTTGAATCTTGATGGTGCTAAAAGGCCAGTCATGTGCCAGAGAGAGTTGGAGTTCTCAACTTCTCAGGGATGATAGAAGCTTGACCATGGCCTTCTAACCAGTAGTATGGACAAGAAGAAAGATTCTTCCATCACCACGGATATCCCCCACCTTCATCAAACAACAACATTGCAGTTCAAAAATTGTTACAAACAAGCTCGCAGGTTTGAAGTGTTCTTGCTAGGGGATGAGGTCCCCCGTGTTGTGGCCTCACCGGTTCATTGTTCCGGGCAAAAGCACTCGCATGGAGCCGGAGGGCATGTCGTACCAGCGTCACCGGTCACATTAAAAAGTTTACCAGGCACATTTTAAAAAAAAGATAAAGGATAAAAACATGTGCAAACCATAAAATAATATACCTCTAATGAGTAGAGCAAAAAGAATAAAACTAAAACCTTTCTTTTAAAAAATCATGGCCTCTGGAAGACACACATCATCTGGTTCCAGAAGAACCTCTAGGGCTACTTTTGTTGACTATAGTAATTATTTCTAGTAGAGGGTAAGTACAATAGTTAAGGAAAATAAATTGTACTATATAGTGCAGCATATGCAATCTCCAACCTCAACACAACACAACTCCAATTTTTGGTTTCCCCTTCCAGCTTTCCCACAACCACCTATCAATCATAAATGAAAAGCCATATAAGAAATGGTAAAATCTTTTCCTACCTTGACTACCTTGAATCTCAACATAGTCTATCCATTATCCCAATATTTATAAAATAAAGTAAAACATAGTCCAACCATTGCAAAAATACATTTGGATTTCACACAACTCAATGCATATGCCCAAATGAATCTAGTTTCAATGTGAGAAAATGCTAGATTTTTTACTCTCAAATCAGTAGCTTGCACAAGCCCATGTAAGTATGGATTGAGAAACATAAACAAAAATGCAAAAATGCATAGGTGGTTTGAATGGTAGACTTGGTATGTTGGGTATACAACTCTAAAACTCATTGTTTGTTTTCTACAAAGACAAAAGAAATACATGGGATTTTCTGAAGGTAGACCACACTACAAGACAACAAAAGTGCCTATGCAATACCATTATCTCCACCATTTGTCACAATTTACCTCAATTATTCAAGATGCTCATACAACAATCATATCTTGAACACAAACACAAACAACAGCCTTGACTTTCATACAGGTAGATTGTACGTGCCCATAGCTTGAGCTTCAAAATCATCCTCATTGTTTAGCAAGAAGCTATCTCTCGCTAACTTCATATTTCCTTTTTTTCATCGCTTCCAATTGCAAACTATTAACTACGAACCATCAAAAGCATAACTTAAGACGTCTGAATTTAATGATATATTGGCTGTTACAATTAAACCATAATACATGATTAAAAAAATTATGCACTACTGACAATAACAGGTAGTTGTACAATTCTCGAACAACTACATTCTAAGCCTTATTTTGTTTAAATCATAAAATTCATATTAAATTATCATGTGAACAAGAGGATGCAATATGCATTGAAAATTTGAGATAACACAAACCATCATACATCAAATGTACTTAACCTTTGTTGCAGATCAATTAGATGACTTAACTATTTTTTAGGGTTTCAACTCAGTCACGGCTTTTGGGTTTCCTTGGATTTTGTATTTCGTATTGTTTCAAATAAGTCTGAAACAATGCATGCCCATTTCAAAAAATAGAGAACTCAAACCAACTAGGTATACAAGGACATGAACCAAAAAATAAATAAATAACCGAGTTTGAGCCTCAGAGAACTAGCAGAGCCACCCACCGACTATAGAAACTGCTAATTAGAAAATTTTTGAAGGCGGGATAGTGTATTTTCAATATCTTCCAAGCCAGAGTATCTTTTACTTTCCAAAGCTGTTGTTGATTTCCACAAGCAACTTCACTCTACATTGTCTCAGAGACAACCATCCTAAAATAATAGGGAAAATATAAATTAAATGCAGAAAGCTGCAACACATAGCCTGCACAAACCCTAGGCAACAGCTACATGCCTCCACACATGCCAACCAGAAATCTTGGAAACAGACTCTAGCCCATCGTGAAGACATGTCACAACGCTCCAAACATTAGAAACTCATCAAAAAAAATTCTGCTAGATTTTGATTGGTCAAAAGATTTTCTGTCCATTTTACAAATCCAAAAAACCAAAAATCCCCATCAAAAATCTCACAAGCCAATTAAAAAAAAGGGAAAAATCCATTTTAAAAATACAGCTCTGCAAACCATAGCAAAACAGTGTTTTTTCCTATTGGTGTGGTTTCCAACAGCTGAAATATTTGCCTTCAGTTGAACAAAAACATTAGTCCCCGCTTTAGGCAGGGACTAATAAGGTTGATCTATAGCCTATACATTAAGTCATGTTTATTAGGTTGATCTATAGCCTGTACATTAAGTCATGTTTATTGTGCACCTATGTCATGATATGATTTGATATTTTTTGACATGAATTGTTTCATTGAAAACTTTGTATTCAAATGCTAAATGGTTCTTGACCTTTCAAATGCCCCCACAACTGCTGGAGCTCGATCAAGTATTTCTAGCATTTCTTAATGTTTCTAGGATAGGGGATATGGGAATGAGGTTTTGGGTAGGGAAAAAATTTTCTCAATTTTGGGGATAATGGGGGACAACTTTTAAAATAAGTTAAATGTAATTTAAAGTAAAAAAAAAGTTTTAAAATGTAAATACATTATGCTGAATTTGCAATGATACACTTTTTAACTTTTTAAGGCATTTTTAGCCTTTTTCAACTTAAAAAGTAAACTTTTAAAATCTTTGTGCACCAAATGGTGCAGGCTGTCTAGTCTTAAGAAAGGGGACGTCCCCTCCAAATGCCTAAGTCCCCAGCATGTATGGGATGTCACTTAGACCCTTGGGCATGTGTGCCTATGGAACACTTAGTATTTTCTCCTTTCCCCTATATGGGAGTAGTAATGGTCTAGGGTGTCTTTTCCAAGATTCAATACAGTCAAAGAGGCACCCTTAAGTGCTGAATGCTGAAGAATTTCCATTTTTTTTAAAGAATACTTGATTGTTCTTTCCAGTTTGGCTTCCTACCCCTGCCTGAGATGCTCTTTTGTGGTGTTCCAAACCTATTTTGTTTCTTTTTCAGTTAGTATAATATTGCAAATTTTCTCTATTTATCCATTTCTGATACATGTATGCTCAAGTTTCTGACTGAAATGGAATCATAAACTATCCTTATCATTTTATGCTTCTTGGTGCAACAATAAAATTTAGATTATGGTGTGACTATTGTGTTAGGTGTTTGATTTGTCTAACTAATTCGATGATCTTGATGAGTGCAATTTTGAAGCACAAGAAACATTGGACTTCGTAGTCTTCATGGGTGTGGACTCTTGGTGAAGTAGACCATCTTATGGAAAGTCAGGACTCATGGGAAAACTTAAAGCTTTACCAAGTATCAGTAAAGGTTCTTCTTTTTCTTTGATAAGGTGCTGACAATTGCTATATCTAATTGTTTATTATCTACCAAGTCTTATGTTTGTACATCTGTTGGTTTTAATAGAATTCTTACAAAATGCCTTAGTTGATTACCATAATTATTAACTGAAGCAATTGTATGGTTTGTGTGATGGCAGGAAGAAGTTGAAGCGTCTCTAGAAGAGGGATATTGTTTACACAAAAAGCGCGGCCAATGGTATGTAGTCTTGCTTGACTGACTTGGTTTTCTTAATCTTCCATCTCCATCTACATATAATGTGGGTTAGCTAATGTAATTCCATGGTTTAGTATTTACCATCATTAGTAGGAAACATTGCTACAGGTATAGGGATGACATTTGAAAATTTAGATTTTGGGGGTTACATGGGTATGTGTTGTGATTGTAAATCTGGAAACATAAAATTAACATATAAGAGACAATAGAAATTGAAAGATCTAAAACACACATTTGAAATGTTTTTTGTGTTGTATTTTTTAAAAGTGAACTCTGAAATTTCTGGAAATACAAACAAGGTCTAGAAAATCTCAAATATAACTGTATTAGAATTCAAAATAGTATTTGGAAGATAATCTGAGAGCAATATGGGTGCTGCACTTGGATGTGAATCTTGTAGACTTAAAGGCGTTAGTGTAACTGATCTAAAGATTTCTTTCGCTGCCTGTAGGGTCAGTTTATCATAAATGACATTTTCATTATTATCACTTCATAACTAATGGGTGACTGATTATATAACAATCAGGACATAACATGCATACACCTGCACAACTGACATTTTCCTGTGTAACAGATATGTTTCTCCATAGCCAATTTACTCCTGTACAACTATGGGAGGGAATCCAGTCGCTGCACGTGCCCTATTTTGACAAGTCTACTGCACCTATTTGGAGCCACGTAAACCTACCGAATTCATACAATAGAAATATTTGTATGTCTCAAATCCAATATTTTCTTCAAATTGTTGTGAAAGCCATTTTAAATTCATTCATTACAAGAGTTTTTAAATGCAAAGAAAACAAGAGCTGCAATGCAGCTAGAGTCCCTAAAGAGCATTGGACCTGAGAAACGTGTTTTGTTAAAGACAGAGAACTTTTTTTCTAAAGAGCTAAACCAGCCAAATTTCCATTACATCTCCAATAACAATCACCGGCTCAATCTCAACAACAATAAGCTTGAATAATAGTGTTCTCCCATACACTGCATAGGGCAAAAGATGCATGCATGAAGAAATCTATACCTGAATCAGGTTTCCCTAGAATTTGATCGGTAGTACAAAAAGGAGAACAAGACCTCTCTTTTGATGTTTTAAAATCCTTCACATATAGTGTCTTTATTTGCATTTCTACAACTTTCCAACACAAATAGCCTATCATTTGTGCTTTTCAATGAGTTTGTCTGTAATCATTCCTATATTAGATGATCCACCCTAATTTCTTTGTCAGGGGTCCATTGTAGTCATATGTCTAAAAAATTGATTAAGATAGAATGGAATAGCTGGTGGTCCATTGTAGTCATATGTCTAAAAATTTGACTAAGATAGAATGCAATAGCTAGTCTTTAGATGTCTCTGAAGACTACTAAGGTAGAGTGTCCAACTACTAGAACCTCTACATCATTATCAATAAGTAACATCAATTATAATAAATGCAACAAAAATTGTTGGATACTAAATATATTAGCAATCAACATTTGAAAAATAAACAAAAAGATAGTCAATCTTACCAGCCAAATTGAACATGTCAAGTGAAATTCCACCTTTACAATTTCATATAATGTGTACATAATAATAGGTTCACTTCCACTGAAATCACATGAGCATTTACAAATCTCTTAACTGAAAAGCACCATGCTTTGTGTTTTTTTGTATTGATCTGGAAGGCACTCAATTCAATTAGCTATGGTGACTGCAATAACTCGAGGTGTTTTGCTTGCAGTATTCTCCTGAAGTTCTGGCCATTTTCATAGCAGTGCACCTGCAATACAAATTCAAAATCAAAACTAAAAAATACTTATCAATCTATAGATAATATATTAACAAAAGTTGTAAAAAAGCTTGTAATGCAAGTGTTGATCTAACTTACTTCATCATATTTCTTCAAAATTTTGTGAACAAAAATGGAATTCTTTGCAACATAATTAATTAGGTTCTGACCTTCTTGAATCAATGCCAAATAGTCATCACTAAAGTAGTGACTTGCGCGCCGTAAATATCTATGAAAAGCTGGGGCAAGATGCATATTCAATAAATGTATGCATGTGAACTGAAGCAGTCAGCTATATCTAATATTTCATTTGAGTTCGGAGAAGAAGCTCTAGCCACAAACTGCCCACAGACAGTACATTCTTAAAATATAACCTTATAGAACTAATCCCTCAAACCTTCGAAATGAGGATCTTATCCTGGAATCTGAGGGGTTTCAATAGCCCCTCAAAATAGTTCGAGGTCAAAAACTGTGTTCTGGAAAATAAATTAGACATTTTGCTCCTGCAGGAGGTCAAGATGACTGAGGAAAACTTTAAGAAGATTGCTGATTACATATGGCCTAAGGCCGAGTTTTGTATTAGTCCTGCTATTGGGGCTTCTGGCGGGATTGTTACAATGTGGAACAGTGCGAAAATTTAGGGTTCCTTTGTGGCTTCTGGCAAGCATTTCCTGGTTATCAATTTCTCCTTGCCCTCTTTCAACTGGTATTTAATCAATATTTATGCTCCTAATACTAGAGTTCAGAGACAATCTTTATGTACTGATTTGAGTAGTACCCTGACCAAGTCTCCGCGCTCCAAATGGATGTTGGCTAGTGACTTCAACACTCCTTTGTATCCCTCTGAGAAATATGGTGGGAACCTTGATTACTCTGACAGCATGTTTGACTTCACTGAGTTTATTAATGTTTGGGGATTGCTTGATGTGGAGCTGCAAAATCAGATTTTTACCTGGTCCAACAGGAGACGTGGGGACCGTATGATCCAGGTTAAATTAGACAGGGTCCTTATATTGAGTAACTGGGACAATCATCATAATATGCAATTGCAGGCTTTTCCTTGAACCATATCTGATCACTGCCCTATTTTCCTTCAGTGGCATGATCAATGTCATCAAGGTCCTTTCCCTTTCCGATTTGAAGCTATGTGGATTAAGCATAAGGATTTCAGACAACTGGTTACCCAATGGTGGCAAATTCCTATCCAGAGTACTCCTATGTTCAGATTAGTTAAGAAGCTTTTGCATATCAAATAGGAGGTTCATGGATGGAATAGATTCAGTTTTGGTCATGTGTTTTGGCAGAAGAAAACTTTAGCTGGACAACTTGAGGATATTCAGTAGCGGATTGCTCAAGGGGATGTATCCGAAGATACTTCTAAGAAAAAACAAGATCTGATTTCAGATTGGAAGAATCTTATGTGCCGCGAAGAGGTCTTTTGGAAGCAAAAATCCAGGGTTCAGTGGATTAAAGAGGGAGATCGCAATACTGCTTTTTTTCATATTTCTGCCATGAAACTTAGGAAGGCTAACTCCATCACAAAACTGTGCTTGGACAATGGTGATGTTATCACTGAGGACAATGAGATTGGGGAACAAGCTGTGTTATTTTTTTAGAACTTGTTGACAGAACAAGCCACTGGTGTTGATAATGATAGGGCTACTAATCAGTTTATTGATAAGATCCCATGTCTCATTACTGAGGAAGATAATCTGGAAATGCTGAGGCCTATTTCTGAGGAGGAGGTTCGTGCTGTTTTATTCTCTATGGGTCCTTTTAAAGCTCCGGGTCCGGATGGCTTCCCTCCTATCTTTTTTCAGGAATATTGGGATATTGTGGGAGATGATCTCATTGCTGCGGTTCGTGATTTCTTCAAAACTGGTAAGCTTTTAAAGCAGCTCAATAACACCTTTATTGTCCTTGTCCTTAAAAAGCTGAAACCCACCAATCTTTCTGATTTCAGACCTATTAGCTTGTGTAATACTGTCTATAAGCTTTGCACCAAAGCCCTTGTCATGAGACTTCAACCTTTTCTTGATAAAATTATCTCTCCTTCTCAAAAAGGTTTTGTCCCAGGGCGTCAAATTTTGGATGCCATGATCTCCACCCATGAAACTATTCATTCCATGGAGAAGAGCAGAATTCTGGGTATGGCCCTTAAGTTGGATATCTCTAAAGCCTATGATAGGGTCTCATGGGATTTTCTGTTTCAAGTTCTTAGAAAATTTGGGTTCAAGGACAAAATTCATCTCCTCATCTGGACGGCCGTCTCTTCCACCAAATTTTCTATATTGGTTAATGGGATTCCTAGGGGTTTCTTCTCCTCCTCGCGCGGACTCCGGCAGGGGGATCCCCTTTCTCCTTACTTGTTTATCATAATGGCTGAGGCTCTTGGGAGATACATTCAAGCTAACGTGGTCTCTAAGCATCTTGTGGGCATTAAACCTGCTTCCTCCCTTGCCCCTATGTCTGTGCAGCAATTTGTTGATGATACCCTTCTTTTTGGCATCTCTTCGGTGATTGAAGCTCGGAGATGGAAGAATATTTTAAACCTTTATGCCATCGCCTCTGGGCAAAACATTAATTTCTAAAAGAGTAATGTGTATTTTTAATACTCCCACTACTCTCCGTCAAAAAATCATCCATATTCAGGAATGTGCCGAAGATGTTCTTCCTGCTATCTATCTGGGTCTCCCCTTTACAGTTAAAGAAGTTTCTCAAAATTTCTGGAATAGCCTTTTGGAAAGAACTCAACGGAAGCTGATTGGTTGGAAGGGAAAAGTCCTCAGTAGTGCTGGTAAATTGTAGCTTCTTCAGGCCTCCTTGCAAGGTATACCCACTTATTTCCTTTCTCTTTTCAAAATTCCTACTTCTTTTGTTGACAAGCTGGAACAGATTCAAAGAAAATTCTTATGGACGGGAGCTGAAGATAAACAGCGAATGTCCCTGGTCAGCTGGGACAAAGTGTGTCTTCCTAAATCCCATGGAGGTCTCAATATTTGAACCATACATAATATGAATAAAGCCCTGCTCTCTAAAATCAATTGGAACCTGATTCATCATCACAAAGATTGGGGAGAAATCATGCAAGCCAAATATTTGCATGTCACTAACTGGTCTAACTTCCTCCAGCAGGAAGGTCTTCCTAAGGGATCGGTTATCTGGAATAATATGTTGAAGTCTGGAAGTCTGCTCACACAAGGGATCAGATGGAAATTGGGTAGTGGTATGGGTATCAAGTTTTGGACTGATATTTGGATAAAAGATAAGGCTCTCATCTCTCAGAGGGATTTGGATGAGATTGCTGGCATTGCTACTCAGTTTTTCAGCAATAAGGTCAGTGATTACATGTCAACCAATAATGGTCACAGGAGCTGGAGAAATTTGTTGGATTGTTGTTCTCATCGCCCTGATCTTGCCTCTAAAGCCCAGATGGTTCAAAAGTTGATTCAGGAAGTTAGAATACCTCTCTTCCCTCGTGAAGATGAGCAATTCTGGTTGCCAGATAAGAATGGCCAATTCTCTGTTAAGTCTGCCTATCACTTATTGGTCCCTAAGGTTCATAGAAAGGATATATGGAGAAAAGTGTGGAACCACAAACTGGTCCCAAAAATTAACATGTTTTGGTGGGCCTCTATTCATAACAAAATCCTGACCCAAGATAATTTGCAAAGGAGAGGTTTTACTTTGGTCAACAGATGCTATCTGTGTTGTGAAAAGGAGGAAACAGTTTCTCATTTATTCTTCCACTGTGACTTTGCTAGGGACATTTGGAACCTAATCCTCAGCAATTTTGGTATTCAGTGGGCTTGCAATTCTGATATCCAGGAAGTTATTAACAATTGGTATCCCCCCTTTTCCCATCCTTGGCTTGTTGAGTTATGGAATCAAACTCTGCCGTGCTTGAGCTGGACTTTGTGGAAAGAGCGCAACCATCAAATTTTTAGGGATACTGCTAGAGATGCCTCCCAGGTCTCTCATACTTTCATTAAGACTCTCCTGGAGAGTGTCACTATGGCCCATATATGTACCGCGGAGAAACCTCTGACCCAGGAGGAAGAACAAATTGCGGCCAACTAGAAGATTCTCAATGATATTCCTGCTTATAACAATACCAAATTATTGCAGAGGCTTAACACTAGATGGAAGCCTCTGATTTCTAACTGGATGAAGCTCAACTTTGATGGGGCCTCTAAGCTTAATGGTACAGCTAGTGGGGGAGGGATCATCTGAGATGATAAAGGGAGGATGTTTGCTGTCTATGCTGGAGGTCTGGCCTGTCACAGCAATAACTATGCTGAGGCTATGGCTCTTCTTTGGGGGCTTGAATTGGCCATATCCCTTGGTATTAGGAATTTGGATATCCAGGGAGATTCTAAAATGGTCATTGATACCATTACTAATGTGTCGAATGTTGGCATTCAGTTGAAAGACATTATTAGGGATATACAGCTTATCTTGTAGAGGATTACTAATGTGCATATCTCACATATTTACCGTGAGGGCAATGGAGTTGCAGACGCCTGTGCTGAACTCAGACAACGATATTCAAATTGGAGGGTTTGGCGCCAATTTGATCATCTTCCTTTAAATCTTAAGACTCTCATTCTTAAAGACGTGGCCGGGTCTTGATGAGTCAAATGTGTTCGAAAGATAGCTCATACTGTCAGCTCCTTGGGAGGGGGCTGACGTGTCTCTTGAAGTACGAGTCCTCTCATACCTTCCATACTGTCAACTCCGCTCCATTCTCTCATAAGGTGAGCGGACGGCCGGATCATCATGGCCTGTGCCGGGTAATTATGGTTAAGCATGGGATTGGTGTTTGCAAGGCTTCCCATATTTATGAGATTGTGTGCGATGTTATTACCTACATTATTAGCCTCGTTCATGTTAGTAATTCTCCTGTAAAGATGACTGAGGAGACTGGGGGTTTCTATGGCATGCGCTGTAATTCTGCCATGGGAGGAGATAGAATTAGAACTGAACCCGTCTCGTGCTATGAATTTAAGGACAATTTGGTGGTTTGGCATTACTGCAAAGAGGGTGGGATTAGCCCCTATTTGGAGAGGCTTAATGGGTACAATGAAGCTATTTCTGAACAATTTACGCGGTCTTGGCAGAACAAATGGGTTTCGGTGGGTGGAATCCGCTTTGAAGTTTCTGAATGCGTGATCGCTATGGCCACTGGTATGTCTACTTAGGGCTTGAAGCTGCAGAGGAAAACTAAAATTGCGGACCTCTCTAGTCAGAAGCTTTTCCTCGGTGATGGCAAAGAATTAGTCCCTTACCAGGGCAATTTTGACAGAGCCAAGTTGCCGAAGCCATGGGACGCTATGTGTTTTATCCTCATGAAGTATTTCACCCTGGAGGGGCGCTTCACTAGGTTTTATAACTACCATCTCCCCCTTTTAAATCATTTCCGTTGCAATGCTAAAATTAGTTTTCTATTTTATCTGCTTTCTTCTCTGGAGCATTCTGTCCTTAGGGTTAGGGTGAAACTGGCTAAGAACACTACTAGAAATCCTATCCCTCTCCACCAGGGCCTTATTCTCTATCTGTATAATCACCATCTTGCCCTCGAGCCCTCTAAGTCCATTCCAACTAATAGTGGGGAAGGGGAGCCCTCCTCTAACCCTAAGGATCTTCCTGATGTTGATGAACCTGGGCTCTCCCCTGTTCCTATCCAAACTAAAGAAGCTTCCTTTTGTACTCCTGCAGAAATTCCTGTTGATACTCCGGGCCCTACTGCCACTATGAAGGGTAAAAAGCGGAAGGTTGCTGGCAAAATAAGCACTGGGAAGGCAGTGGTTAGGACCCCTAAAACTCTGGGTAGGACCCCGGTGGGCAAGAGAAGTTCTGCGAAGGTTTGTAGGGAGGGGCTTTCCTCTGGAGTTTAGCGGTCCGGGCGTATTGCTGGCAAACTGGCTCCTCCAGCAAAGCTCATTGACTATTCTGAGAGCGGTTCTGATGAATCCACCCAAAGGGAGGACGACAGGGATATGGAGATTCAGGACATTTCTGGTGATGATGAAGATAAGCAGGAGACTCATGATACGGGGGCTACCACTGAGGATGGTGCTGACTCTGTTGGAAATGCTGACAAAGCGGGTGAAATATTCATGGAAGAGGCAGAGGATGCTATGGAGACTGATGATGGTCTGGGGGCTGATCTTGCAGGTTTGTGCGTTCGCATTGCGAAGTTGGAACAGAATCTCTCCATTGTGCTCAGGACCTCTATTCTCCTCAACCTCTCTGTGCTGAAGAACCTGGGGGTTAATGTCAATGTTGAAAATGATGATCTGGCTAAAAAAGTGGATGATATTATTAAATCTATGGTCTAGAAAGGAGAGCTATTGCCTCCTTAGTTTTTATTGTTATACTACTGATACTCTGTTACTCTATTTTTATGACTTTAGTTTTTAGCGGCTGCTTTTGCTGGTTATGCTGGAATTCTGTAATTGATGTTTCTACTGTTTCTGGTTTAAGGCACTATTGATGCTTGCTGCCTTCAGGCCTCTCTATTTTTTGTAAGGGTTCGGCCCCTTGTTTAGCCGCCTTATATTATCAAAAACATACAGAATACATAAAGATCTTAAACAAAAAAAATCTATCAAAATAAAATTTTATTTAGCAAGTTAACAAAGAGATCAGAGTAACACTCCAAGCATAGCAAATTAGACAATAATAGACCAGTACATATCCCAAGCACAATAAACTAGAATTTTCTTCTATGACTAGAAACAAAAGAGACTAACCTAAAATACTAAACATTTAATGTCATGGAGTTCCTTAACAGCCATTCTCAGGTGGTGCACTGCTTTTTGCATAACAGAAAGCACTTGACCTGGTGATGATTTAAAAAGGTATAAACATAATGAATATTATATGTACACAGTTTTTCTAGAAGTTTTGTTACTCTAGGTATAAGGACTACATTTTGATAAAAGGAACAATTTGATAGGAATGTTCTCTTTCCTAAATTAGAAGTGTGGTGTGTTGAAGCCGGTTTTAGATTGGGTATGGCTGTGCAAAACGTAGAACTTGTCATGTTACAGAATAAGAAATACATGCTGCTATCTTCTAATAAATTTTCATGCAAATAAATGTTCATGAAATTCAAGATGAAGGGTCTTGCAGCGAGAAGTGTTTTGGTTCTCAAAACTAAGAAGCACTAAGGCCTACTTGTTCATTAACCTCTGTTTTGTATTTAAAATATAAAGGCTTATGGTCTACAGGACATGGAAGTGTTTTCCAACCTAGCTCTCTGCAAGATGTTGGTAACCATTTCCTAACATAGGAAACAATTTTGGATTAGTGGTATCATCTAGGTGCCAGATAATTTCATCATCTTCAATTTCTCAACTGTAAAACAAAGAAAGTTAGGTCTCAAGTAGAGTTCCCTTGGAATACCTCTTTACAATAAAGGGGAAAACTAGCAAATTGACTTGAATATGAAAGATAATGCCTTATCAAAACCCTTGGTAACATGAGCCCAAATGTTCAAACTTTTTATCTATTCTTCATTTGTACTTGCGGAACTCCTAAACCTTGTTATATTATCATATTCCATCAAACTCACAATGAGCTAAATCTTAATGGTGCAAAAGGCCAGTCCTGTGCCAAAGAGAGTTGGAGTTCTCAGGGACGATAGAAGTTTGATCATGGCCTTCTAACCAGTAGTATGGACAAAAAGAAAGATTTTGCCATCACCACGGATATCCCCCACCTTCATCAAACCACAACATTGCAGTTCAAAAATTGTTACAAACAAGGAAGGAAAAAATAAAATAATATTAAATAAAATCAAATAAAGGAAAAAAACATGTACAAACCATAAAATAATATACCTCTGATGAGCAGAGCAAAAAGAATAAAACTAAAACCTTTATTTTAAAAAAGCATGGTCTCTGGAAGAGGCACATCATCTGGTTCCAAAAGAACCTCCAGGGCTACTTCTGTTGACTATAGTAATTATTTCCAGTAGAGGGTAAGTACAATAGTTAAGGGAGATAAATTGTACTATATAGTGCAGCATATGCAATCTCCAACCTCAACACAACACAACTCTGATTTTTGGTTTCCCCTTCAGCTTTCCCACAACCACCTATCAATTATAAATGAAAATCCATATAAGAAATGGTAAAATCTTTTCCTACCTTGACTACCTTGAATCTCAACACAGTCTAGCCATTATCCCAACATTTATAAAATAAAGTAAAACATAGTCCAACCATTGCAAAAATACGTTTGGATTTCACACAACTCAATGCATATGCCCAAATGAATCTGGTTTCAATGTGAGAAAATGCTAGATTTTTTACTCTTAAATCAGTAGCTTGCACTAGCCCATGTAAGTATGGCTTGAGAAACATAAACAAAAATGCAAAAATACATAGGTGGTTTGAATGGTAGACTTGGTATGTTGGGTATACAAATCTAAAACTCACTGTTTGTTTTCTACAAAGAAAAAAGAAATACATGGGATTTTCTGAAGGGAGACCGCACTACAAGACAACAAAAGTGCCTATGCAATACCATTATCTCCACCATTTCTCACAATTTACCTCAATTATTCAAGATGCTCATACAACAATCATATCTTGAACACAAACACAAACAGCAGCCTTGACTTTCATACAAGTACATTGCACATGCCCATAGCGTGAGCTTCAAAATCATCCTCATTTTTAAGCAAGAAGCTATCTCTCACTAACTTCATATTTCCTCTTTTTCATCGCTTCCAATTAACTACGGACCAGCAAAAGAATAACTTAAGACATCTAAATTTAATGATATATTGGCTGTTATAATTAGAAAAACCCTAATACATGATGAAAAAAAATATGCACCATTGACAATAACAGGTAGTTGTACAATTCTCAAACAACTGCATTTTAAGCCTTATTTTGTTTAAATCATAAAATTCATATTGAATTATCATGTGAACAAGAGGATGCAATATGCATTGAAAATTTGAGATAACACAAACCATCATACATCAAATGTAGTTAACCTTTGTTGTAGATCAATTAGATGACTTAACTATTTTTTAGGGTTTTAACACAGTCACAGCTTTTGGGTTTCCTTGGATTTTGGATTTCATATTGTTTCAAATAAGTCTTAAACAGTGTGTGCCCACTTCAAAAATAGAGAACTGAAACCAACTAGGTATACAAGGACCTGAACCAAAAAATAAATAAATAACTGAATTTGAGCCTCAAAGAACTAGGAGAGCCACCCACCGACTATAGAAACTGCTGATTAGCAAATTTTTGCAAGTGGGATAGTGTATTTTTAGTATCTTACAAGCTAGAGTATCTTTTCCTTTCCAAAGCTGTTATTGATTTCCGCAAGCAACTTCACTCTACATTGTCTCAGAGACAACCATCCTAAAATAATAGGGAAAATATAAATTAAATGTACAAAGCTACAACACATGGCCTGTACAAACCCTAGGTAGCAACCACATGCCAACCAGAAATCTTGGAAACAGACTCCAGCCCATTGTGAAGACACCTCACAACGCTCCAAACTTTAGAAACTCATCAAAAAATTTCTTTTGCTAGATTTTGATTGGTCAAAAGATTTTTTTGTCCATTTTACAAATCCATAAAACCAAAAAACCCCAGCAAAAATCTCACAAGCCAATTAAAAAAATAGGGAAAAGCCCATTTTAAAAATACAGCTCTACAAACCATAGCAAAACAGTGTTTTTTTCCTACTGGCGCAGTTTCCAACAACTGAAATATTTGCCTTCAGTTGCGTGAAAACATTAGTCCCCGCTTTAGGTAGGGACTAATAAGGTTGATCTATAGCCTCTACATTAAGTCATGTTTATTAGGTTGATCTATAGCCTGTACATTAAGTCATGTTTATTGTGCACCTATGTCATGATATGATTTGATATTTTTTGACATGAATTGTTTCATGGAAAACTTTGTATTCAAATGCTAAATGGCTCTTGACCTTTCAAATGCCCCCACAACTGTGCCCGATCAAGTATTTCTAGCATTTCTTAGAGTTTCCAGGATCGGGGACATGGGGGTGCAGTTTTGTGTAGGGAAAAAAATTTCTCGATTTTGGGGATGGTGGGAGACAACTTTTAAAATAAGTTAAATGTAATTTAAAGTAAATAAAAAAAAGTTTTAAAATGTAAATACATTATGCTGAATTTGTAATGATACCCTTTTTAACTTTTTAAAGCATTTTTAGCTTTTTTTACTTAAAAAGTAAACTTTTAAAATCTTTGTGCACCAAATGGTGTAGGCTGTCCAGTCTTAAGAAAGGGGACATCCCCTCCAAATGCCTAAGTCCCCAGCATGTATGGGATGTCACTTGGACCCTTGGGCATGTGTGCGTATGGAATACTTAGTATTTTCTCCTTTCCCCTATATGGGAGTAGTAATGCTCTAGGGTGTCTTTTCCAAGTTTCAATACAGTCAAAGAGGCACCCTTAAATGTTGAATGCTGAAGAATTTCCATTTTTTTAAAGAATACCAGATTGTTCTTTCCAGTTTGGCTTCCTACCTCTGCCTGAGATGCTCTTTTGTGGTGTTCCAAACCTATTTTGTTTCTTTTTCATTTAGTATAATATTGCAAATTTTTTCTATTTACCCATTTATGATAGATGTGTGCTCAAGTTTCTGACTTAAATGGAATCATAAAGTATCCTATATCATTTTATGCTTCTTGGTGCAACAATAAAATTTAGATTTTGGTGTGACTATCATGTTAGGTGTTAGATTTGTCTAACTAATTCGTTGATCTTGATGAGTGTAGTTTTAAAGAAAAAGAAACATTGGACTTCATAGTCTTCATGGGTGTGGACTCTTGGTGAAGCAGACCATCTTATGGAAAGTCAGGACTCGTGGGAAAACTTAAAGCTTTACCAAGTATCAGTAAAGGTTCTTCTTTTTCTCTAATAAGGTGCTGGCAATTGCTATATCTAATTATTTATTATCTACCAAGTCTTCTATTTTTACATCTAACAGTTGGGAATTTCTTCAGCTGACTCTTAAATCAACCAACAGCTAGCTTCATAACAGCAGGATGGGAGCAGACACTATTGTGGGTTTTATAGACATAGGTAAGCTATAGGATATATTTTTCTCATGGTTTTAAGTTTGAACACATATTCTATGTTTATAAATTTTGAAGATTATAGAGGAAGGATTGTAATCCCCATCCCTTTAATTGTACCTTTACTATTCCATCTTTTCTATTTCAATTGCTATTATTCAGTACCCATGTTGGCTTTAAGTTCATGAAAATGTCTTTAGCATAAGATCATTGATGTTGCAAGGATATGGCCCTAGTCTCAAAGTTTCAATGACAGTTACATGGCATGGATACCATTCCGTTGGAAGGGAATAGTTAGGAACGAGAGTTGTTTAATTCATTGAAGCTGCATATATTGAGATTATAGTACCAAGTTCATAATTGGAGACATTTAGTCTTTTTAGGTGATTTATGTAGAATTTTGCAAGTGGAGATGAGTAGCATTAAGTTATAGATTACAACACTAGTTGTGTTGACACTCGTTTTGCCTTATACTAGCTCGACCTCAGCTCCACCATCTGATGCCACCACAACCTCACTTCCATTGTTCGAGCATGAGGCAATTCCCATTGAATTACTTGTGACATTCAATCTGTTAAAAATATATTTTTTTGTGATTATATTGATATCTGTCGTAACCAGTTTCATTGCCACATGCACTTTTATCTTCGTTGGATGCAAGTGGTATATCAAGAGGAAGAACAGAGGTGAGGATGAGGAGAGTGACAAGGAGTTGAATAATTCACTTCGCCAAGATGCTCAATCTATTTGCTCATTTCCATATGCTGACTTCACCACTGCTACAAACAACTTTAGCTACACCCAAAAGATTGGAGGTGGCAATTTTGGATGTGTGTACAGAAGCACTTTGCCTGACAAAAATGAAGTTATGGCTGTAAAAAGAGTATCTTCAACCTCCAAGCAAGGTAAGAAGAATTAGTATGTATCAGAAGTGGTAATAAACAATAAACTTACATACCACAATCTCGTCTAGTTTTTGGGGTGGTGCCATTGAAAAGACGATTTATTTTTGGTCTACAAATTGCTCTCAAATGGAAGCCTCGATAGATATCTATTCGCGAAGACAGATGCTACTTTGAATTGGGATCAAAGATATAGCTTAGCCTTTGACGTAGCCTCGGCTCTAGCTTATCTTCACAATGATCAGTATGAGAATGTTGTACACTGAGACATAAAGGCCAACAATATCATGCTGGATTCAAATTTCAAAGCAAAGTTGGGGGATTTTGGGCTTGTCAGAGTGATGAAATTCTAATAGGAAGGGCATACCACTGTGGCAGCAAGAACAATTGGGTACATTGCACCAGAGTTCATAACAATAGAAAAGAACACTCGAGAGTTGGACATGTTAATCTTTGGAGCATTCACTTTAGAAATTGTATGTGGAAGGAGACCGACAGACTAGAGCTTGATTGACCACAATTGCAGAGTGGTGGAATGGATTTCACACTTGTATGGCCAACACAAGATTCTTGATGCGGTAGATGAGAAACTGTGTAGAAATTTTAATGATGAGAAAATGGAACGGCTTATGATAGTGGTATTGTTGTACTCACATCCGAATCCGAATGCCAGACTGTAGATTGAACAAGTGGTGGGTATATTAAAGGGGAGCTGAGTTGCCTTATGTTCCTAGAAAGTTTGCTCTACCTATGTATGATGATTTTTCTCCTGATATCACCTCATCCTTAGCATCAACAATCGATGTAATTGTGTGCTCACCTAGCAAGTCTTCTACCATTTCAAGTTGTTTCCTACCGCTTCTCCTTAAACCTACTTCCAATCCAAATTAGTTACACAATGTGTATATGTCAGAATTATGTCATTGGATGCAGAAAGCTTGTTGTGTGTTCAGTTTACTCATGGTGTTTGACTTTTTCCGCATCCAATGACATAATTCTAATATATACACATATTGTGTAGCTAATTTGGATTGGAAGTAGGTTTGGAGAGAAGTGATAGGGAATAGCTTCCTAAAATGGTAGAAAACTTACTAGGTGAGCACACGATTACATCAACTTTTGATGCTAAGGATGAGGTCATATTAGGAGGACAATCATCATACACAGGCAGAGAAAACTTTGTAGGAAAATGAGGCAACTTAGCCCCCTTTTTTAAAATACCCACCACTTGTTCAATAAGTAGTCTGACATTCAGATCGAGATGTAAGCACAAAAATCCCACTATCATAAGTTGTTCCATTTCTTCATCATTTAAATTTTCACATAGTTTCTCATCTGTCGCATTAAGAACCTTGTGTTGGTCATACAAGTATCAAACCCATTCCACCACCCTGTAATTGTGTTCAATCAAGGTCTAGTCTGTCGGTCTCCTTCCACATATAATTTTTAGAGCTCGAATGCTCCAAAGCTGAACATGTCCAAATCTCAAGTAGTCTTTCTTGTTGTTACAGATTTTGGTGCAATGTACCCTATTGTTCCTACTGCCACAGTGGCATGCCCTTCATTTTGACATTCAATCACTCTAGCAAACCCAAAATCCCTCAGCTTCGCTTTGAAATTTAAATCTAGCATGACATTGTTGGCCTTTATGTCTATGTGTACAACACTCTCATGCTGATCATCATGAAGATAAACCAGAGCCGAGTCTACGTCACAGGCTACACTGTATCTTTGATCCCAATTCAAAGTAGCCTCCGTCTTCCCAAATAGATATTTGTCAAGGCTTCCATTTGAGAGCAATTCATAGACTAAAAGCAAATCGTATTTTCAATGGCACCGCCCGAGAAACCTAACAAGATTGTGGTGTGTAATCTTACTGTTTATTATCACTTCTGATACGTGTTGATTCTTCTTACCTTGCTTAGAGGTTGGAGATACTATTTTTTACAACCACAACTTTGTTTGTGCCAAACAAAGTGCCTTTGTACACACATTCGAAGCCGCTGCCTCCAATCTTTTGAGTGTCATTGAAGTTGTTGGTAGCGGCGGTGAGGTTAGCATATGGAAATGACCAAATGGATTGAATAGCCTAGTTAAGCAAGTTGTTTAGCTCCTCGTCGCTCTCCTCACCCTCACCTTTGCTCTTCCTCTTGATGTACCAGTTGCACCCAATGAAGATAAAAGCGCATATGACAATGAAACTAGTCGTGATAGATATCAATATAATCACGAAAAATATATTTTCACCGAATCGAATGGCACAAATAAGTCAAGGGGAATTAATTTAGACTTAGACAATGGAGGTGAGGTTGTGGTAGTGCCAGACAATGGAGGTGAGGTTGGGCCAATGTAAGGAAAAATAAGTGTCAATGCCACTTCTCTTGTAATCTTTAACTTAACATTAGTCATTTCCACCTACAAAATTTTACATAAATAACATAAGAAGACTAAATGTCTCTTATTCTGAACTTGGTACTATAATCTCAGTATAGACAATGAATTTGTAGCTCTTGTGGGATGAATTTAGAGTGCAAAGAAATATCACACTTCTCTTGCATCAGAAGGAATTATTAAGCAGATTCCTCAACTTCTTGATCTTCGTATAAATAAGGCAAGTAAATTTCTCACTTTCATGTCACATCAATAGTCATTAGAGGGGAAAGTAAATGAAACCAAAGCTACAATCAAATTCTAATTGAACAAAGTTCTCTATATGTGTGTTGTCATGGGTAACTGTGCAATGGAGGAAAAACAAATATTTTAGAATGTCCAACTTAATGTTAACTTTTTGGTGTCCTTAAAAAAATGGCAAAATGACATTGATTTCAGCTTACTAGAAATTGATTACAGTGTTTTTTAAGTAGTTGAAACATTGATTTGTATAGTTTTTGAACTTTCTATGTAAAAATTAAAGAGGTTAAAGCATGAATACTTGATTTTATTGTAACCTCGTTGTGCTGATCTATAGAATTATTGTTCTAGGTTCATTATTTTTTAGGAGATGACAAGTTTTCTTGCTTACTCTAGAATCCTACAACACACTTGGAATACGTAGTATTCATACAAAAAATAAACATAGTTTTCATCTGAAAAGACATGAGCGTGCAGTTTGTGTGCCTTTTTCTTCACTCTATATGGAAGTTGGATTTGGAAGTAAGCGTATTCAAGAGAATTCAGATCTCGAAGCCCACATAAACAAGCCCTTCACTCCATGTTATTCCATTGCCCCTCAAATAAATGTAAACAGTTTATTTAATTGACATTTATATTTAATTGATGATTATAAATACATTTTATATGAAAAAAAATTCTAAAGAAACATTAAAGATTCACAAAATGAAAACAACAGTGGTTGATTGTGTAAATGAAATCCACCAATACTCTTTCAATTTTGGCGTACCCATTGAATTTGTTGTGGCTAGGAAGAGGCGCTTTCTTCAGTTTTTAATATGCGCTTGAGCTGTCATGAAAATACCTAAGTATCCTCAAAAGACAAGAATGCTTGACAATGAATTTCCTTCAAGTTCGTCAACACCATTAATGATTTCCCATTGATTATTTTGCTCCTAAAAATGTGAAATGCACACAAACGGAACTTGGAATGAAAGTAATCATTGCACAATAATCACTTGCTGCAATATCCCTCACTGCTACACTTCAAATAGAAAAGTGGAAACATTAATCTAGCCTTTCACCTGGCATCCAAATTCCACTCATTTGCCCAGAGTTACTAAATTTATGAAGTCAAGCATTAAGGATCCACAAGTAACAGCTTGTGAAAATCCTACAGCTTGGAGAATGCTCTCCTCTCACTCAAAAAAGCCTTTAAATCTAAAAGGCACTTGCGAGAAACAAAGTCCCTCAACTTGTTGCTTAAAGAATACCTTAATCAAGGGTAGCCTAAGATGAGCTAAAGTTCTATGTCATAAGAGCAAGTTAACCGACTTATTTCTGTTGTACTTAGTTTGCTTCTATATTTTTTCTATCCTTCTCCCTATTTGTTACTAAGTTGCTTGAGTGCTACTATGATATACTACAAGGTATAATTAAAAATAAAATCTCTCTGATTTCCAAGAGTACAGAATATAACAGAAAGTGGTCGTCATATGACATTGGTATCTTTCTGATAAAAAAATTTATGCTTTTATGTGAGTCTATTTGAAGTTTTTTGTGGTTGAAATATTTCAGAATTTATCTTTTATTATTTAAAATTGGAATCACTTTTGTATTTCAAACTGGTTTAACAAGTTCTAAATGTGGGAATGGAACAGATATTTGAGGGTAGGGCATGGAAATAAACTAGTTAGGGATCCAAAGAAAGTATGCCGTGTTCTGGCCAGTGAGAAGGTTAGATGGAGTTTGCACACCGCAAGGCGTCGTTTAGCTAAAAAACAAACTGCCAATTTTTTACACACTTTGGTAAGTGTAATAAGGAGGATGGAAAATGCCCATATATTCATGATCGAGAAAAAATAGTTGTATGCATGAAATTCCTCAAGGGCAACTGCTCTAATGAAAGCTATGATTTGACTAATAACTATAAGGTATTGTTAGATCCTAATTGCCTGAGAGTAGCTAATTATGTCTAGAGATGTAATTAGATAGTTGCTATTAATAATAATATAGGTCTAGTTACTATGTTACACAAATTTTTTGTTTTTCGATGTAGATCATTCCAAAACACATGGAAGATTGCTAATTTTTTCTCCAAGGTACATATAAAGGACACTATTTTTAGAGATAAATGTTTATTCAAACCATGTGAACCCATTGTGTTCATTGATAGGTTTTTGCACCAATGAGAATTGCCCTTACAAACATGAAATGTCAATCCTAAGGCACTTGTTTGCGATGGATTTCTTAAAGGTTACTGTGCTGAAGAAGATAAGGTATATTCTCTTGTTAATGGTTATTTTTAGCTTTCGATTGTTGAAGTGTTTTATGTGTACTGTAATAAAATACTTAGTTTGAAAGCATATCATACTGAAGGAGATAGCATATTATATCCTAGTTGAAGACTTTCTGGAAAAAGGGTATGATTAATTGATGCATTGGTCAAAAGGGTATTGATGTTGTGAAGATGGAATGCATATCTAATTGTCTAATTTTTTTGTTTCAACTTTCATTTTTCACTTCATTTTTTGGTGATTTAGTGGCAGTAATCCTCCTTGGTATGATTAATTATAAGCCATTCATTTACAGAGAGAATAGGTAATAAAAATATAAATTTGGAATGCAAATCTCCCTGGTGTGGCCTAGGTATTGCCCAACAAGATTTTAAATATGCACACCACACACAGTTGGGAATTTCTTCAGCTTCAGAATAGCAGGATGGGAGCAAACACTATTGTGGGTGTTATAGACACGAGTAAGCTGTAGGATATATTTGTCTCATGGTTTTAAGTTTGAACACTTATTCTATGTTTATAAATTTTGAAGATTATAGAGGAAGGATTGTAATCCCCATCCCTTTAATTGTACCTTTACTATTCCATCTTTTCTATTTCAATTGCTATTATTCAGTACCCATGTTGGCTTTAAGTTCATGAAAATGTTTTGAGCATAAGATCATTGATGTTGTAGGGATATGGCTCGAATCTCAAAGTTTCAATGACAGTTACATGGCATGGATACCATTCTGTTGGAAGGGAATATGTTAGGAACAAGAGTTGTTTAATTCATAGAAGTTGCATATATCGAGATTATAGTACCAAGTTCATAATATGAGACATTTAGTCTTTTTAGGTGATTTATGTAGAATTTTGCAAGTGGAGATGAGTAGCATTAGTTATAGATTACAACACTAGTGGTGTTGTCACTTGTTTTGTCCTATGCTAGCCCAACATCAGCTCCATCGTCTAACGCCACCACAACCTCACTTCAATCGTCCGAGCACAAGGTAATTCCCATTGAATTACCTGTGTTGTTCAATGTAGTGAAAATACTTTTTTTTCTTGATTACATTGGTATTAGTCACGACTAGTTTCATTGCTACATGCGCTTTTATCTTCATTGGATGCAAGTGGTATATCAAGACGAAGAATAGAGGTGAGGGTGAGGAGAGTGACAATGAGTTGAACAATTCACTTTGCCATGCTGCTTAATCTATTTGATTATTTCCATATGCTGATCGCACTGCTGCTACCAACAACTTCAGCGACACTTAAAAGATTGGAGGTGACGACTTTGGATGTGTGTACAGAGGCACTTTGCCTGGCAAAAATGAAGCTGTGGCTGTAAAAAGAGTATCTTCAACCTCCAAGCAAGGAAAGAAGAATTAGTACGTATCAGAAGTGATAATAAACAATAAGTTTACACACTACAATCTTGTCTAGTTTTTGGGGTGGTGCCATCGAAAAGGCGATTTGCTTTGGTCTATGAATTGCTCTCAAATGGAAGCCTCGACAAATATCTATTCGAGAAGATGGATGCTACTTTGAATTGGGATCAAAGATACAGCTTAGTCTTTGACGTAGCCTCGAATCTGATTTATCTTCACGATGATCAGTATGAGAGTGTTGTACACAGAGACATAAAGGCCATCAAAGTCATGTTGGATTCAAATTTCAAAGCAAAATTAGGGGATTTTGGGTTTGGCAAAGTGATAGAATTTCGAAAGGAAGGGCATACCACTGTGGCAGCAGGAACAATTAGGTACATTGCACTAGAGTTTGTAACAATGGAAAAAAAACTCGAGAGTTGGACATGTTCATCTTTGGAGCATTTGTTTTAGAAATTGTATGTGGAAGGAGACCGACAGACTGAAGCTTGATTGACCACAATTGCAGAGTGGTGGAATGGGTTTGACACTTGTTTGGCTAGTAAATGATTTTTTATGCAGCAGATGAGAAACTGTGGAAATTTCAATGATTAGAAAATAGAACGACTTATGATAGTGAGATTGTTGTACTCGCATCCTGATGCGAATGTTAGACTGCGGATTGAACAAGTGGTGGCTATATTAAAAGGGGAGTCGAGTTGCCTCATGTCCCTACAGAGTTTTCTTTGCCTGTGTATGATGATTGTCCTCCTGATATCACCTCATCTTTGGCATCAACAATCAATGTAATTGCGTACTCACCTAGTAAGTCTTCTACTATTTCAAGAAGTTGTTCCCTATCGTTGCTTCATAAACCTACTTCCAATCCAAATTAGTTACACAATATGTGTGTATGTCAGAATTATGTCATTGGATGCAGAAGGCTTGTTGTGTGTTTGGTTTACTCATGGCATTTGACTTTTTCCGCATCCAATGACATAATTCCAATATATACACATATTGTGTAGCTAATTTGGATTGGAATTAGGTTTTGAGAGAAGTGATAGGGAATAGCTTCCTGAAATGGTAGAAAATTTATTAGGTGAGCACATAATTACATCAACTGTTGATGCTGAGGATAAGGTGATATCAGGAGGACAATCATCATACACAGGCAGAGAAAATTTTGTAGGAATACGAGGCAACTTGGCTCCCCTTTTTAAAATACCCACCACTTGTTCAATTTGTAGTCTGGCATTCAGATCGAGATGTGAGCACAACAATCCCACTATCATAAATTTTCCATTTCTTCATTATTAAAATTTTCACACAGTTTCTCATCTGCCACATTAAGAATTCTGTGCTGGCCATACAAGTGCCAAACCCATTCCACCACTCTATAATTGTGTTCAATCAAGCTCTAGTCTGTCGGTCTCCTTCCACATGCAATTTCCAGAGCGAATGCTCCAAAGCTGAACATGTCTGACTCTCGAGTGGCCTTTCTCATTGTTATGGATTCTGGTGCAATGTACCTAATTATTCCTGCTGCCACAATGGCATGCCCTTCCTTTTAACATTCCATCACTCTAGCAAACCCCAAATCCCTCAACTTCGCTTTGAAATTTGAATCTAACATGACATTGTTGGCCTCTATGTCTCTATGTACAACACTCTCATGCCAATTATTATGAAGATAAACCAGAGCTGAGTCTACATCATAGGCTACGCTGTATTTTTGATCCCAATTCAAAGTAGCCTCCGTCTTCCCAAATAGATATTTGTCAAGGCTTCCATTTGAGAGCAATTTGTAGACCAAAAGCAAATCGTATTTTCGATCGCACCACCCGAGAAACCTAACAAGATTGTGGTGTACACACTTACTGTTTATTATCACTTCTGATACGTGTTGATTTTTCTTACCTTTCTTAGAGGTTGGAGATACTATTTTTTACAACCACAACTTTGTTTGTGTCAGACAAAGTGCCTTTGTACACACATTCGAAGCCGCTGCCTCCAATCTTTTGAGTGTTGTTGAAGTTGTTGGTAGCGGCGATGAGGTTAGCATATGGAAATGACCAAATGGATTGAGTAGCCTAGTTAAGTGAGTTGTTCAGCTCCTCGTCGCTCTCCTCACCCTCACCTTTGCTCTTCTTGTTGATGTACTAGTTGCGTCCAATGAAGATAAAAGCGCATATGACAATGAAACTAGTCGTGATAGATATCAATATAATCACGAAAAAATGTATTTTTACCAAATCAGATGGCACAAATAAGTCAAGGGGAATTACTTTAGACTCAGACAGTGGAGGTGAGGTTGTGGTAGTGCCAGACAATGGAGGTGAGGTTGGGCCAGTGTAGGGAAAAATAAGTGCCAATGCCACTTCTCTTGTAATCTTTAACTTAACGTTGGTCATTTCCATCTACAAAATTTTACATAAATCACCTAAGAAGACTAAATGTCTCTTATTCTGAACTGGTACTATAATCTCAGTATAGACGATGAATTTGTAGCTCTTGTGGGATGAATTTAGAGTGCAAAGAAATATCACACTTCTCTTGCATCAGAAGCAATTATTAAGCAGATTCCTCAACTTCTTGATCTTCGTATAAACAAGGCAAGTAAATTTCTCACTTTCATGTCACATTAATAGTCATTGGAGGGGAAAGTAAATGAAACCAAAGCTACAATCAAATTCTAATTGAACAAAGTTCTCTATATGTGTGTTGTCATGGGTAACTATGCAATGGAGGAAAAACAAATATTTTAGAATGTCCAACTGAATGTTAATTTTTTGGTGTCCTTAAAAAAATGGCAAAATGACATTGATTTCAGCTTGCTAGAAACTGATTATAGTATTTTTTAAGTAGTTGAAACATTGATTTGTATATTTTTTGAACTTTCTATGTAAAAATTAAAGAGGTTAAAGTGTGAATACTTGATTTTATTGTAACCTCGTTGTGCTGATCTATAGAATTATTGTTCTAGGTTCATTATTTTTTAGGAGATGACAAGTTTTCTTGCTTACTCTAGAATCCTACAACACACTTGGAATACGTAGTGTTCATACAAAAAATAAACGTAGTTTTCATCTGAAAAGACATGAGCGTGCAGTTTGTGTGCCTTTTTCTTCACTCTATATGGAAGTTGGATTTGGAAGTCAGTGTATTCAAGAGAATTCAGATGTCGAAGCCCACATAAACAAGCCCTTCACTCCATGTTATTCCATTGCCGCTCAAATAAATGTAAACAGTTTATTTAATTGACATTTATATTTAATTGATGATTATAAATACATTTTATATGAAAAAAAATTCTAAAGAAACATTAAAGATTCACAAAATGAAAACAACAGTGGTTGATTGTGTAAATGAAATCCACCAATACTCTTTCAATTTTGGCGTACCCATTGAATTTGTTGTGGCTGGGAAGAGGCGCTTTCTTCAGTTTTTTATATGCGCTTGAGCTGTCATGAAAATACCTAAGTATCCTCAAAAGACAAGAATGCTTGACAATGAATTTCCTTCAAGTTCGTCAACACCATTAATGATTGCCCATTGATTATTTTGCTCCTGAAAATGTCAAATGCACACAAACAGAACTTGGAATGAAAGTAATCATTGCACAATAATCACCTGTTGTAATATCCCTCACTACTACACTTCAAATAAAAAAGTGGAAACATTAATCTAGCCTTTCACCTGGCATCCAAATTCCACTCATTTGCCCAGAGTTACTAAATTTATGAAGTCAAGCATTAAGGATCCACAAGTAACAGCTTGTGAAAATCCTACAGCTTGGAGAATGCTCTCCTCTCACTCAAAAAAGCCTTTAAATCTAAAAGGCACTTGTGAGAAACAAAGTCCCTCAACTTGTTGCTTAAAGAATATCTTAATCAAGGGTAGCCTAAGATGAGCTAAAGTTCTATGTCATAAGAGCAAGTTAACCGACTTATTTCTGTTGTACTTAGTTTGCTTCTATATTTTTTCTATCCTTCTCCCTATTTGTTACTAAGTTGCTTGAGTGCTACTATGATATACTACAGTGTATAATTAAAAATAAAATCTCTTTGATTTCCAAGAGTATAGAATATAACAGAAAGTGGTCGTCATATGACATTGGTATCTTTCTGATAAAAAAAATTTATGCTTTTATGTGAGTCTATTTGAAGTTTTGTGTGATTAAAATATTTCAGAATTTATCTTTTATTGTTTAAAATTGGAATCACTTTTGTATTTCAAACTAGTTTGACAAGTTCTAAATGTGGGAATGGAACAGATATTTGAGGGTAGGGCATGGAAATAAACTAGTTAGGGATCCAAAGAAAGTATGCCATGTTCTAGCCAGTGAGAAGGTTAGATGGAGTTTGCACACTGCAAGGCGTTGTTTAGCTAAAAAACAAACTGCCAATTTTTTACACGCTTTGGTAAGTGTAATAAGGAGGATGGAAAATGCCCATATATTCATGATCGAGAAAAAATCGCTGTATGCACGAAATTCCTCAAGGGCAACTACTCTAATGAAAGCTGTGATTTGACTCATAACTATAAGGTATCGTTAGATCCTAATTGCCTGAGAGTAGCTAATTATGTCTAGAGATGTAATTAGATAGTTGCTATTAATAATAATATAGGTCTAGTTACTATGTTACTTACACAAATTTTTGTTTTTCAGTGTAGATCATTACAGAATGCATGGAAGATTGCTCATTTTTTCTCCAAGGTACATATAAAGGACACTATTTTTAGAGATAAATGTTTATTGAAACCATGTGAACCCATTGTGTTCGTTGATAGGTTTTTGCACCAATGAGAATTGCCCTTAAAGACATGAAATGTCAATCCTAAGGCACCTGTTTGCGATGGATTTCTTAAAGGTTACTGTGCTGGAGAAGATAAGGTATTTTCTCTTGTTAATGGTTGCTTTTAGCTTTCGATTGTTGAAGTGTTTTATTTGTACTGTAATAAAATACTTAGTTTGAAAGCATACCATACGTAAGGAGATAGCATATTATATCCTAGTTGAAGACTTTCTAGAAAAAGGGTGTGATTAATTGATGCATTGGTCAAAAGGGTATTGATGTTGTGAAGATGGAATGCATATCTGCTTGTCTAATTTTTTTTTTTTCAACTTTCATTTTTCACTTCATTTTTTGGTGATTTAGTGGCAGTAATCCTCTTTGGTATGATTAATTATAAGCCATTCATTTACAGAGAGAATAGGTAATAAAAATATAAATTTGGAATGTAGATCTCCCTGGTGTGGCCTGGGTATTGCCCAACAAGATTTTAAATATGCACACCACACACAGTTGAGAATTTCTTTAGCTTCAGAACAGCAGGATGGGAGAAAACACTATTGTGGGTGTTATAGACACGGGTAAGCTGTAGGATATATTTGTCTCATGGTTTTAAGTTTGAACACTTATTCTATGTTTATAAATTTTGAAGATTATAGAGGAAGGATTGTAATCCCCATCCCTTTAATTGTACCTTTACTATTCCATCTTTTCTATTTCAATTGCTATTATTCAGTACCCTTGTTGGCTTTAAGTTCATGAAAATGTTTTGAGCATAAGATCATTGATGTTGTAGGGATATGGCCGGAATCTCAAAGTTTCAATGACAGTTACATGGCATGGATACCATTCCGTTGGAAGGGAATATGTTAGGAATGAGAGTTGTTTAATTTATCGAAGTTGCATATATCGAGATTATAGTACCAAGTTCATAATATGAGACATTTAGTCTTTTTAGGTGATTTATGTAGAATTTTGCAAGTGGAGATGAGTAGCATTAAGTTATAGATTACAACACTAGTGGTGTTGTCACTTGTTTTGTCCTACGCTAGCCTAACATTAGCTCCATCGTCTGACGCCACCACAACCTCACTTCCATTGTCCGAGCACGAGGTAATTCCCATTGAATTACCTGTGCTTTTCAATGTAGTGAAAATGCTTTTTTTTCCTAATTACATTGGTATCAGTCACGACCAGTTTCATTGCCACATGCGCTTTTATCTTCATTGGATGCAAGTGGTATATCAAGACGAAGAATAGAGGTGAGGGCGAGGAGAGTGACAATGAGTTGAACAATTCACTTTGCCATGCTACTCAATCTGTTTGATTATTTCCATATGCTGACCGCACTGCCGCTACCAACAACTTCAGCGACGCTTAAAAGATTGGAGGCGACGACTTCAGATGTGTGTACAGAGGCACTTTGCCTGGCAAAAATGAAGCTGTGGCTGTAAAAAGAGTATCTTCAACCTCCAAGCAAGGAAAGAAGAATTAGTATGTATCAGAAGTGATAATAACAATAAGTTTACACACCACAATCTTGTCTGGTTTTTGGGGTGGTGCCATGGAAAAGACGATTTGCTTTAGTCTATGAATTGCTCTCAAATGGAAGCCTCGACAAATATCTATTTGGGAAGATGGATACTACTTTGAATTGGGATCAAAGATACAGCTTAGTCTTTGATGTAGCCTCGAATCTGGTTTATCTTCACGATGATAGGTATGAGAGTGTTGTACACAGAGACATAAAGGCCATCAAAGTCATGCTGGATTCAAATTTCAAAGCGAAATTAGGGGATTTTGGGTTTGCCAGAGTGATAGAATTCCAAAAGGAAGGGCATACCACTGTGACAGCAGGAACAATTGGGTATATTGCACTAGAGTTTGTAACAATGGGAAAGAACACTCGAGAGTTGGACATATTCATCTTTGGAGCATTTGCTTTAGAAATTGTATGTGGAAGGAGACCGATAAACTGAAGCTTGATTGACCACAATTGCAAAGTGGTGGAATGGGTTTGACACTTGTTTGGCTAGCACATAATTTTTTATGCAGCAGATGAGAAACTGTAGAAATTTTAATGATGAGAAAATGGAATGACTTATGATAGTGAGATTGTTGTACTCGCATCATGATCCAAATGTTAGACTGCGGATTGAACAAGTGGTGGCTATATTAAAAGGGGAGCCGAGTTGCCTCATGTTCCTATAGAGTTTGCTCTACCTGTGTATGATGATTGTCCTCCTGATATCACCTCATCCTCAGCATCAACAGTTGATGTAATTGTGTGCTCACCTAGTAAATTTTCTACCATTTCAGGAAGCTATTCTCTATCACTTCTCTCCAAACCTAATTCCAATCCAAATTAGTTACATAATATGTGTGTATGTCAGTATTATGTCATTGGATTCAGAAGGCTTGTTGTGTGTTTGGTTTACTCATGGCATTTGACTTTTTCTGCATCCAATGACATAATTCCAATATATACACATATTGTGTAGCTAATTTGGATTGGAATTAGGTTTGGAGAGAAGTGATAGAGAATAGCTTCCTAAAATGGTAGAAAATTTACTAGGTGAGCACACAATTACATCAACTGTTGATGCCGAGGATGAGGTGATATCAGGAGGACAATCATCATACACAGGTAGAGAAAACTTTGTAGGAATATGAGGTAACTCGGCTCCCCTTTTTAAAATATCCACCACTTGTTCGATCTATAGTCTGGCATTCAAATCGGGATGTGAGCACAACAATCCCTCTATCATAAGTTGTTCCATTTCTTCATCATTGAAATTTCCACACAATTTCTCATCTGCCGCATTAAGAATCCTGTGCTGGCCATACAAGTGCCAAACCCATTCCACCACTCTGCAATTGTGTTCAATCAAGCTCTAGTCTGTCAGTTTCCTTCCACATGCAATTTCTAGAGCGAATGCTCCAAAGCTGAACATGTCTGACTCTCGAGTGGCCTTTCTCGTTGTTATGGATTCTGGTGCAATGTACCCAATTATTCCTGCTGCCACAATGGCATGCCCTTCCTTTTAACATTCCATCACTCTGGCAAACCCCAAATCCCTCAGCTTCGCTTTGAAATTTGAATCTAACATGACATTGTTGGCCTTTATGTCTCTATGTACAACACTCTCATGCCAATTATTATGAAAATAAACCAGAGCCCAGTCTACATCATAGGCTACGCTATACCTTTGATCCCAATTCAAAGTAGCCTCCGTCTTCCCAAATAGATATTTGTCAAGGCTTCCATTTGAGAGCAATTTGTAGACCAAAAGCAAATCATATTTTTGATGGCACCACCCGAGAAACCTAACAAGATTGTGGTCTGTAAGCTTACTATTTATTATCACTTCTGATACGTGTTGATTCTTCTTACCTTGCTTAGAGGTTGGAGATACTATTTTTTACAACCACAACTTTGTTTGTGCTAGACAAAGTGCCTTTGTACACACATTCGAAGCCACTGCCTCCAATCTTTTGAGTGTTGCTGAAGTTGTTGGTAGCGGCGATGAGGTTAGCATATGGAAATGACCAAATGGATTGAATAGCCTAGTTAAGCAAGTTGTTTAGCTCCTCGTCGCTCTCCTCACCCTCACCTTCGCTCTTCCTCTTGATGTATCAGTTGCATGCAATGAAGATAAAAGTGCATATGACAATGAAACTAGTCGCGATAGATATCAATATAATCACTAAAAAATGTATTTTCACTGGATCGGATGGCACAAATAAGTCAAGGGGAATTGCCTCAGACTCAGACAATGGAAGTGAGGTTTTGGTGGTGCTAGGCAATGGAGGTGAGGTTAGGCCAGTGTAAGGAAAAACAAGTGCAAACACCACTAGTGTCGTAATTTGTAACTTAACGTTAGTCATCTCCACCTACAAAATTTTATATAAATCACCTAAGAAGACTAAATGTCTCTTATTCTGAACTTGGTACTATAATCTCGATATAGTCGATGAATTTGTAACTCTTGTGGGATGAATTTAGAGTGCAAAGAAATATCACACTTCTTTTGCATCAGAAGCAATTATTAAGCGCATTCCTCAACTTCTTGATCTTTGTCTAAACATGGTAGGTAAATTTCTCACTTTCGTGTCACACCAACAGTCATTGGAGGGCAAAGTAAATGAAACCAAAGCTACAATCAAGTTCTAATTGAAGAAAGTTCTCTATATGTGTGTTGTCATGCGTAATTGTGCAATGAAGGAAAAACAAATATTTTAGAATGTCCAACTGAATGTTAACTTTCTGGTGTCCTTAAAAAAATGGCAAAATGACATTGATTTCAGCTTGCTAGAAATTGATTACAGTGTTTTTTAAGTAGTTGAAACATTGATTCATATAGTTTTTGAACTTTCTATGTAAAAATTAAAGAGGTTAAAGCATGAATACTTTATTTTATTGTAACCTCGTTGTGTTGATCTATAGAATTATTGTTCTAGGTTCATTATTTTTTAGGAGACGACAAGTTTCCTTGCTTACGCTGGAATCCTACAACACACTTGGAATACGTAGTGTTCATACAAAAAATAAATGTAGTTTTCATCTAAAAAGACATGAGCGTGCAGTTTGTGTGCCTTTTTCTTCACTCTATATGGAAGTTGGATTTGGAAGTCAGCGTATTCAAGAGAATTCAGATCTCGAAGCCCACATAAACAAGCCCTTCACTCCATGTTATTCCATTGCCGCTCAAATAAATGTAAACAGTTTATTTAATTGACATTTATATTTAATTGATGATTATAAATACATTTTATATGAAAAAAAATTCTAAAGAAACATTAAAGATTCACAAAATGAAAACAACATTGGTTGATTGTGTAAATGAAATCCACCAATACTCTTTCAATTTTCACGTACCCATTGAATTTGTTGTGGCTGGGAAGAGGCGCTTTCTTCAATTTTTTATATGCGCTTGAGCTGTCATGAAAATACCTAAGTATCCTCAAAAGGCAAGAATTCTTGACATTGAATTTCCTTCAAGTTCGTCAACACCATTAATAATTGCCCATTGAATATTTTGCTCCTGAAAATGTCAAATGCGCACAAACAGAACTTGGAATGAAAGTAATCATTGCACAATAATCAACTGCTGCAATATCCCTCACTGCTACACTTCAAATAAAAAAGTGGAAACATTAATCTAGCCTTTCACCTGGCATCCAAATTCCACTCATTTGCCCAGAGTTACTAAATTTATGAAGTCAAGCATTAAGAATTCACAAGTAACAGCTTGTGAAAATCCTACAGCTTGGAGAATGCTCTCCTCTCACTCAAAAAATCCTTTAAATCTAAAAGACACTTGCGAGAAACAAAATCCCTCAACTTGTTGCTTAAAGAATACCTTAATCAAGGGTAGCCTAAGATGAGCTAAAGTTCTATGTCATAAGAGCAAGTTAACTGACTTATTTCTATTGTACTTAGTTTGCTTTTGTATTTTTTCTATCCTTCTCCCTATTTGTTACTAAGTTGCTTGAGTGCTACTATGATATACTACAGGGTATAATTAAAAATAAAATCTCTCTGATTTCCAAGAGTACAGAATATAACAGAAAGTGGTCGTCATATGACATTGGTATCTTTCTGATAAAAAAAAATTATGCTTCAATCTAGCAAAAGATGATAATGAAAAGCTTCTGAACTATCTAAGCTAGTCTAAAAGAGGACTGTTGAATTAACTTATAAATCCTCCAATGCAATGCTTACACTCCAGATGATTCATTTTAAAATCAAAGCATTTCAACAGATGACAGGTTTTCAAAATTCATCACCATCTAAAAGAGGGAAAATCAGAATTGAAGGAAACAACAAATGAAGCTCAATGGATAAAAGGAGCAGACAAATACTCCACAAAGTCTGCAACATGATCAGGTTTTACCATTCAATGAAGAATATTAAATGAAAAATTCACTATAGGTTTAATTATAAGATACATCAAAAATAGCTAAAGCTTTTTTAAAAAATAAATATCAAGCTTTCACACTTATCACCATATGGCCGCCATCCTGCATTTCTCATCTCAACATATATCTACCACCTTTAAGTCTTGTGTAAGGTGAATGCTTTCTTGAAATTAAGGGGTGATAGTTTATTTTGATTTCTACAAGCCCCTTCCTTGCCTCGAGGGTCTAATAATTGGCTCCATTCAGTCTTCACCTGTAACACAGGATAAAATGCCATAAAATTCTTAACCTACAAAAAATAGAAACCAGACACATTTTTCAAACAGAAAAGTAGAGACTACAACCTTGCTACAGAACTATTAAACCAATCTAAAAAAAGAGATCAACACATACTATTTGTGAATGAGAATAAGATGGGCTGCAACTCCTGCTATGACCTTGATTTCTAAGGTTTCCACTTTGGGCCTGCAAAACAAGAAGGCAACAAATATTTGTGTATGAACATAAGATATCTTTATACTTGAGGAATCTTTGAAGTGTTATATTCTAAACTCCTTTACTGATCAAAAATAAACTCTGTTGTGCAACAAAGGAACAACAGTACCCACCTTTTGCTAAGGTGTTCTGGATCTCAACCTAGGCCTTGACTTAGATACGCAAATGTATAAAACAGAAACATTGCAAACTTTGAAGCAAGCTATAGATTGGAATGCTGAGTTTAGTTCCAAAGCATAAAATATTTTCCCATTCCAACTCTGAGGACCAGTAACCATGACATAAATTACAAAAAGTTGAAACTCTACGTGAACCTAAGCATGCAAAACATAGCACTACAAGCAAATTTAGAGAAATACCTAGATATTGATCTTGATCATGAACTTGGCATTGAATCAGATCTTGACCTGCTCTTCACAGACCTCCATTCGTGTAAATTCTCAAATATTTATTCTCCACTTTGAAATCAACACCTTATCCCTTTAAATCTTTTTCAAGTGACTTGAGATTGATCTAGGTCAATCTCAAGGAGTGTAGGAACGACCCCTAAACCTCAAGACACAAAAATTAAATTCTAACTTTCTCACCCCTTTCTATGAGTCGTTATAAGTTGACTTAACATATGTTTCATGTGACATGTTGCTATGTTATGGTATTTAAGGACATTCATCATGTACTTGTTTTCACAAAGAAAATTAATAAGAAGATGGATTGTGAGAACACAGTTCAATTCTAAAGGGCAATAAAGGAATCACATCTACATCATCATATATGTCATCTACATGTCTACAAATGTTGTCTTCAATCTTTCTCATCATTGTTAATTCAAGCCGCCAAGGAGTTTGACCTTGGAGAACTTGTTCACCTATTGCGTTGACAAATCTCCTCAACGATGTCTCTAGAAACCACCTTGATAGATTCAAATATCTACAAGCTGAAAGAAAATAAATCCTCATATTCACTTTCTATCAAATTAGGTTTGCATGACACAAATCAATTATACTTATTAAATTAAGTTTGCGGCAATCGAGATCAAACTTATAGAACTTGGGGCCAATCTACATCATTTTCTATGGCAGTTTAGACTTTGAGACATTCATCAAACTCAAATAGTTAATTTTCTGATAGTAATAAATAATTCCAAAATAATATCAATGTTGTTTATCCATCATTAATCTTAAAACTAAATTCACCTACCAATTAACAAAGTGAAAATTAATACACTAATTTAACAAATTTTATTTTGTTGGATGACTAATAAACCTGCAAAATTATAATCTCTTAGATATATTCTAGTGTAAACACATACCAACATGGGCACGTGAAGACTATATCCAAGAAGTTTGAACTAGTTATTAGCCGATAGGCTTTTAGTGTGAGCTTCGTTGTCAAAATGGCCAGAAATGTTCTCACGCCAAAAATTTTTTTGAACTCACACACATTAAAACATTGTGGAGGAATCGACCTACTTATAACTCATGGTGGAATGTATGTATCTATTTTTTTATCAAAACATTTTATCGTCGAGTATTTTTTGTTTTCTTGTTTTGAAATTGTTGATTTGGTCTACAGGGCTTTGGTAATGGCACTTCCAAATCTGAAGCACTTTTCAGAGGTAGCCATTGCTACATTTCACATGTCTAAAATGATCAATAGAGTACCAGAGATTGATCAAGCAAAGGAAGCGGGGAATGCATTGGTTAAACTAGACTTTGATAAGGCTTTTGATAGAATAAGGTGGTGCTTTATCATCAAGATGCTTCAAAGGCTTGGCTTCAGACCCAAAATATGTGCCTATATACAAATGCTTTTAAAAGATGCAAATGCTTAGGTTATTGTCAATAAAGCTTTATCAAATTCCTTTCCCTTACAACATTCTATTAGACAAGGTTGTCCGTTATCACCCTTCCTATATGTTCTTACTGCTGATGCTTTGGGTTATATGTTACATAAGGCTAACCAACTTGGTCTTATTCAGGGTATCTCTATTCCTCAAAATGGAGTGGTTATTAACTCTCATTTTGCTTATGACAACCTTCTTTCTCTATAGAATTCTAATACTGAACTAAACAATACTATGGATATTTTGAACCTTTATTGCTCTGTTTTAGGATCTAAGCTTGCTCATCATAAAACAAAGTTTCTAATGACTCATATTAGTCATGTTCCACATTGGATTCCCAAGAACTGGAAAGAAATTAAACATGGTGAAATTACTCGCTATCTGGGTATTCCATTTGGGATAGGACTGTCACTCGCTAAAATGTGGAATTGGTATCTCAATAAACTCAAGACCAAATTGTCTAACTAGAGCAACAAATTTTTGTCCTTGGATGGAAAAGTTCAAGTTGCCAATCATATTTTCATAGCTTCTCATGTTTATATTCCATCTTGTTGGATGCCATAAAAAAAAGGCTATAATGACCTTCATAAGATCATATTACAATACTTGTGGTCCAATTGGGAAGGAAGGACTAGTTACAGATCTAGTTCTTGGTTGCACTGTATTCAACCTAAATGCAAGGGTGATCTTGGTCTCATTGATTCAAAAACCCAAGGTCTATGCCTGGTAGCTAAATGGATTATTAGAGCTGCACAAGGTGATGAACCTTGGAAAATACTATTGAGAAACAGATTTGTAACAACAGATGTTAAAGGAAAATGGCAGAAGGTTCACTAGTTTGACAAAATACTCTTTGCTCAATATTTTCATATCAAAGCTTCTTTTCCAATGCAATCAATTTGGAAGGCTTGGCAGAGAGTGTGTCATCTTCTCTCTTGGAGAGATTCTTTGTAGCATGGATTTAGCTTTTCTTCTTCCTCCATTTAGCATGGATTTACTAACAAATTCTGGACCAAACTCAGTGCTCAAATCTGGAAAACTAAAGCTGATGCTAATGATCAAATGCTTGCATGGAAATTATTACATTTTAAGTTTCCCGTTGGAGAAAGAATTAGATTCTTATCCATACAGCCTGTCAGCTGCCCTACTTGTCAAGTTGCTGAGTCTATTAAACACATTTTTGGGGATTGTACTATTGCTAAAATGATCTGGACTGTTGTGTTCAACTATGTTCCAGCCATTTTTTATCACTGCTTGAACTGGAAAGAAGCTCTTCTTGGATTTGGTCTTACTAATAAAATTATTGTTGATTCTATGAGACATGTTATACTTTCACACATGGAAAATGAGATGCTCATCTATTTTTTCTAAATCCAATAATCACCTAGCGATTGAAATTGCAAAGCTTTACTCTAACATATTTTTATAGATTTTGGCCTTGTATTCTCAACTGAAGAGTTCGTTCAACAACAATCCCAGTGTCGCATTCTAGTTGGACCGGATCAAAGCTCAACTCAGCAATCTTAAAGTGTAGAGGAAGAAACTCCGTTTTCAGCTCAACAATTGATTTGAGAGCAACTAGTGTTGTGTATCCCTGTGGCTGAAGATTTTCTGCACTGTTTTCCATCTTTGACTTATGTAAAGGTTGTTGGAACAATGTATTTATTTGTTGTATTTTGTTGTTTTCTAGCAGTTGTCTCTATTTTAGCTTATTTATTATGATGTAAATGGTTCCTATTTGTAATTTATTGTTATTGGTTCTAAGGTTTATTGAACAGCTGTACTGTATACTCTTTTTGCAGTCTATTGGACTGCTTCCTTATTTGTAATTTGCTTTTTCTCAACACAAAAAAAAAATGTGCTTAAAGTTAGGGCCTTGTTTAGGCAAGTGTATTAGAATCTATAAATTAACTATGTTTTTGCGTTGGTAAAGATTTGTGCTTGCATAACTAATCTTTGCATCAGTAGAAGTGAACTAACACATGGGCTTGAACCTACACCAATAAAAACGAACTAACTAAAATCTGACAACTATAATTCACTCACCTCTATATCAATGAGTTGAATCTAGGAAAATGGTATTTGAAAACATTATTTGGAAACATGTTAAGTGAGGGTCAAGTTCTCCTCAATCAAGCCCCTAGGCAGAGTGATTCAACAACTTTGGAACAATGATCAAAGATAATAGGCAAGCATGCAATATGGCTAGGATGATGATGCAAGCAAATGATACAATTATTGTGTTGTTACAATGCTCTAATGTGAATGCTTCCATGACAACTCTAATTCCATTCTAGATGTTCTAAATGAATTAAGATTAGTCCTTAAATGCACCACCCTAGAATGCAAATAAAAATAAGTTCTACTTTAGGTCATCTAGAGAGAGGAAAAAATGGACCCAAATTATGAAATTCAAATTTAAAAGTTTAGGGTTTAGACCCACACATGCAAAAATGACTTGGGTCAAGTTTGTACTCATAGATCTAAACCAAGGTGATGAATGAATAGATGTGGAGATTGAATCTAGGTCCCAAGGATGATTGGTGATGGGGACATACTAGGATAAAGTTATTTGCCTTCCCATAGAAATACATAATCTTACATACTAGTCAATGCAGGAAAGACAACCTACTCACTGTGGGCCCAAAACATATGGGAAAAGGGCATGGGTATGTGATTTTCACCATTACAATTTTATTTCTCTTCAATAATATAATAAAAATCAACACCCCAATCATATGAAATAGTAGAAAACTATAGGGGATGCTAAGTTATGAGTCATGTTCTTTCCTATGAATCTAAAATGGGCTCCTTTTCCTAAAAGAGACATATTTAGAGCATAAATCTCTTACTCACATTAAATTGTTGTAATGGTGAAATAAGTATGCCCATGCCATTTCCCATTTAGTTTTATGCCCACCCTGATGAGAATGTCTTATTATAGTAACATATCAACAAGTGACATACCTATTCATCTCTATATCACCTCCATTCATGTAAATTCTCAAATATTCATTCTCCACTTTGAAATCAACACCTTATCCCTTTTGATCTTTTTCAAGTGACTTGAGATTGATCTAGGTCAATCTCAAGGAGTGTAGGAACGACCCTTGAACCTCAAGACACAAAAATTAAATTCTAACTCTCACCCCTTTCTACGAGTCGTTATAAGTTGACTTAACATATGTTTCATGTGACATGTTGCTATGTTATGGTATTTAAAGACATTCATCATGTACTTATTTTCAAAAGGAAAATTGATGAGAAGATGGATTGTGAGAACACAGCTCAATTCTAAAGGGCAATAAAGGAATCACATCTACATCATCATATATGTCATCTACATGTCTACAAATGTTGTCTTCAATCTTTCTCATCATTGTTAATTCAAGCCGCCAAGGAGTTTGACCTTGGAGAACTTGTTCACCTATTGAGTTGACAATCTCCTCAACGATGTCTCTAGACACCACCTTGATAGATTCAAATATCTAGAAGTTGAAAGAAAATAAATCCTCATATTCACTTTCTATCAATTCAGGTTTGCATGACTCAAATCAATTCTACTTATTAAATTAAGTTTGCGGCAATCGAAATCAAACTTATAGAACTTGGGGCCAATCTACATCATTTTCTATGGCGGTTTAGACTTTGAGACATTCATCAAACTCAAATAGTTAATTTTCTGATAGTAATAAATAATTCCAAAATAACATCAATGTTGTTTATCCATCATTAATCTTAAAACTAAATGCACCTATCAATTAACAAACAAAGTAAAATTAATACATTAATTTAACAAATATTATTTTGTTGGATGACTAATAAACGAACAAAATTATAATCTGTTAGAAAATTAAGAATTATAATCTCTTAGAAAATTAAATTTATATTGACAAACAATCAATACCAACAATCAATATAATCACTAAAAACAAACAAAATTCAATATTAAATGATCTTTCTAGTGTAAACACATACCAACGTGGGCACGTGAAGACTATATCCAAGAGGTTTGAACTAGTTATTAGTCGATAGGCTTTTAGTGTGAGAGTGACAACAAACAGAATTTCACTAAGGTCAGTAAGGTCAGCTTCATTTATGGTAAGATTCTGATGAGGTTGGCTAGGGAATCGGCCTGCTTATAGCTCATGGTGGAATGTATGTATCTATTTTTTTTAGTGTGAGAGTGACAACAAACAGAATTTCACTAAGGTCACTAAGGTAGTTTCATTTATGGTAAGATTCTGATGAGGTTGGCTAGGGAATCGGCCTGCTTATAGCTCATGGTGGAATGTATGTATCTATTTTTTTATCAAAACATTTTGTCGTCGAGTATTTTTTGTTTTCTTGTTTTGAAATTGTTGATTTGGTCTACAGAGCTTTGGCAATGGCACTTCCCAATCTGAAGTACTTTGGCAGAGCCATTACTGTATTTCACATGTCTAAGATGATCGATAGAGTACCAGAGATCGATCAAGCAGAGGAAGCGGGGAATGTATTGGGAATGATCGATAGAGTACCAGAGATCCAATTCAACAATGTACAATTCACATATCCTTCTCGACCAGACACTCGGACATTTAGAGACTTCTCCCTAATTGTTCCTGCAGGACAAACTATGGCTCTAGTTGAGGCAAGCGGATCAGGAAAATCCACAGCAAATTTGCTATTAAAACGTTTTTATGAGCCAAATGCAGGAAAGATTCTTCTAGATAGAGTCAACATTCAAGACCTGCAATTGAAATGGCTGCGCAGCCAAATCAGTCTAGTCAGTCAAAATCCAACCCTGTTTGCTACCTCCATTCGAGAGAATATATTGTTTGGGAAAGAGAATGCTACCATGGATGAAATCACCACTGCTGCAATGGCTGCTAATGCCCACAACTTTATCACTCAACTGCCACGGGGATATGATACACAGGTATTCTTTAGGTGTTTAAAATCTAGTTGCATTATAGAGATGAAATGACATGAAAAGCTATGGCAGACCATGTGGGATCTTTAGGGCAGAAAGATTAAAATTTTAGCCATAAAAATTAACTTAATTATCTTCAGAATTATAAGTTCTAAAAGATCTTGAAGCTTAACAGAGTGTGTAATTGTTCCATCTCTAGCCTGTTTTTCATCCTCGACTCTTGTATTCTTCAATGTCTGTTCTTAGGGTTCTGTGGTTTGAGATCACCTAATCTCAGAATGCTTCTGCAGAGAAATTTAGTTCAAAATGTATTTTCCATGGGTTTTCTGTTAGAAAAATAAGCATTCCAGAATTGAAATAAGCAGTGAAATAATAATAATTCACACAAAATAGACAACACAGATTTACGTGGAAAACCTGGTAATGTACCAGAAAAAATCTACGGGCAAAGATCTCTCAATTTTATTCTTAGAAGAAAATTCACTGTTACAAAAACTTTTTCTCATGCCTTTTCAAGTTAGACTAACTTAAATAACCACAAAAAAATACATACAAAAAATAAATCCTTTCTGAAGAAATATTTCCATGCATAAAAGCATGAGTGGCGCTTCTGCATTGAATTCTGCATGGTGAACATGTGTCATATGGCGAAAACAAAATTCCAAGGCTGTTACTAGGAAGCCCCCTGCAACCCCCTTCCATTAAACCTTCAGCTGCATATTTCCTTGGCCTTCGGCTCCATTGGGCAGTACGTCGAGGCACTACCATGGTACTCTTGTGACTGCTCGTCACTACTGAAATACAATAAACCGACTTCACATACCAACATTTTCTACTAAATTCATTTTCACTAAATCTTTTACAGCTACTGTTTCAATCCTTAATTTATCTTTTCTCAATTCTTTATTAATCCTATTAGCACATTTGATACAAGTGGGACTCCCACTGGTGCACATACTCAAATCTCACATACAATTTCCCAAATCTACAAACTCATTTTCACAATAAAATGCAACACAAAGCTTATACAAAAGCTTAACATCAAATCACACTTATTTCAATTCAATTTCTATCAAAAGAAAATGACAAGCATCTGCAACAAAATTACATTTTTGGCACATTTGATGCAAGTGGGACTCCCACTGCTGCACATACTCAAATTTCACACACAATTTCCCAAATCTACAAACTCATTTTCACAATAAAATGCAACACAAAGCTTATACAAAAGCTTAACATCAAACCACACTTATTTCAATTCAGTTTCATCAAAAGAAAATGACTACAAGCATCTGCAACAAAATTACATTTTTGGCACATTTGATGCAAGTGGGACTCCCACTGCTGCACATACTCAAATTTCACACACAATTTCCCAAATCTACAAACTCATTTTCACAATAAAATGCAACACAAAGCTTATACAAAAGCTTAACATCAAATCACACTTATTTCAATTCAGTTTCATCAAAAGAAAATGACTACAAGCATCTGCAACAAAATTACATTTTTGGCCTTTCATGGCCTCTCACAGGCTCTTTTTCCTCCCATTCCAACTCTCTTCTCAGTGTTCCTTCATAGCTACTCTTTCTAGCAGCCCTGTGCCCCTCTCATGGGCTGATTCAACTCTAAACTCCTCAAGAATTCTGCAATAAGAAACCATTTTCTGCTACAACAGTGAGCAGATTCCTCCCCACGTCCCCATTTTTTTATTTCCTTTTCTCTCCTTTCATGGCCCCCGACCTAAGTAATTTTTGAGGATTTTTTTTGTAGAATCTAAAAGCAAGCCTAATTCCTGAGCCCGATCAAGTATTTCCAGCGTTTCATAGAGTTTCCAGGATAGGGGGACATGGGGATGCGGTTTTGGGCAGGTAAATTTTTTTCTAGATTTTGGGGATGGTGGGGGGACAGTGTTGATGATTGTTTTTGACAAGTCAACAATTAGAGTGAAATACAAAGTATCTGACTCCCTCTTGAGCAAAGTCTCTCGAATGCTGAACTAGGTGATCAAACAAGATGACTCCAAGGTTCCTTCTGATGATTTTGGTAAGAGACAGCTCAGCGACTAAGTATGATTTTGCTGTTTGAACACACAAAGGGACTTACGCAGATTCTTCTCCTTTCATTCAGCTTATTCCTCCTTTCAGTGTGGATGATGTATATACAAGGTCTCAATGATAAAGAAATAAAAAATACGAAAAAATCAGAAGATGGAGTTCTCAACCATGGATTCAGAAGTGGATATGCGGCAAGTTGTTGGGTATGATCCTGCAAGTTCAACTCCAATTGTTCTCCAGCTATGGTGGTCATTGAGTAAGCGTCTTGGTGGCAAGAGTTTGAAAGACTTCGAGTGAAAATATGGATGTCGTATTCATAATACAAGCGATCATAGAGAAGCTTGCAACTCCTTCCGCCTATCCCATTGTTTCACGCAATAAATACCTGGATGTTATTACTCTTGAAGCAAAGAAAATCTTAAGATGCCTCATGGTACAAATGCCAAAGATCAACGCAGGCTCAGAAGGTCATTCCATTCCTCCAAGAAAAAATTTCGTCCACTGGTGAAAACCTGGCAAACGGGTGCTATGGATAGGTACCATGATGAAAACCTGGTAAACAGGCGTCATGGTAGAGACACCCTGTCTCATTTCATTTCCATTTCCGCATCATCCTCATTCCATCATTCTGTTTACACGTCGTTGCATTTCATCACTGCTCATTTCATCCATATATATGTATCCGTCCATCCGCTTTCATGAATTTACCTAGCTTGAGACAGTTGAACTTAGATGATCCTGGTTTCTGAAGGATGGGAATGAACTCAAGTGCTTGCACTTCAAACCTCGAATATGGATAGTCGCGCTGGCAGTTGGTTTTGATTCCGTGATCATGTAGTTTTGTTTGTTTGATCTAGTGTGTGGGTGTACATGGAAATTTTGAAAGTTGATTTTTGTTTATCTTTGGAATGCTTAAGAAACTGTTTTAATTGAAATCAATCCTTAATCACACATCAGAGATGTAGTGTCTTGATCCAATCTATGCTTCTTTTCCTTTTGAATTCGTTGTCTAGCTAGTTGATGGGTAGGAGAGGAGTGTTTGAAGGTTTTTGGTCCGGATTGAGTCTTTGTCTCTGAAATGTTCAGGAACATTTATTCGGGTTGACGCTAGATGTTGTGACCAAATCACACATCGCCCCATTGCAAATGGGGACCCCCTTTTTTTTGAATTCCAGTGCTTTGCTAAGTCTAGGATGATGTCCTTTGCATGATGAAGTCAGTGGTGTTTGAGTCTTAGAGCCCCTTGATGACCTGATCCTGATGTTTGAGACCCTGAAAATGACTAAGTCTGGTATCCTGATCCTGAAGATCCTGAAAATTGGCTAAGTCTGAAATCTGGTGGATCCTCAAAAATCTAGAATCTGCATGTCAAATCTGGTGGATCTGAGACCTATCTCAAACATCCTGAAAGGTATATTGAAAAATATTTAAAGTATAAGAAATTACTTAAATATATTTTTTAATATACCTTACCTTGGCGACTTGCACTTTTGGGCGCGAATTTCCTCTAGTACTTGGGCGCATTTTCCCACCTCTGCCAACTCACATCAGCGCCTAGAGAAAGATCAACCTCCAAACGCTCCCAGATAAGGCGCCTTGACTAGAATTGACATAAGGAGTCTTCAACATCAAAAAGGATTGACAAAGGAATGATTTAAAACTTAGGCGCCCTTTCCATGTTCGGAGGATCAGAAGAATTGCGCCCAAGGATTGAATGAATGAATTTTGGCGCCATTTCTTGTTACTCCTGCCAGTCCTAGGCGCCTTGTTGGGAAGTAAGATTTGAACTAATGATAGAGGAGCGCCCTAAGTCAAAATCATCAACATTTTTGGCGCTAGAAGGAGGGCATGAGCCTGGATATTCATTTCAAGTAGAGCACAAGATACTCTGAAGTGGTGGATTGATATTCCAGAAAATACAAAAAAAGTAGAAAATTTTAGAAAAAATACAAAAAAAAAGGGAGAAAATTCTAAAATCCAAAAAAGCAAAAAATCAAAAAATACCAAAATCATCAGTAGGAACCTTGGAGTCATCTTGTTTGATCACCTAGTTCAGCATTCGAGAGACTTTGCTCAAGAGGGAGTCAGATACTTTGTATTTCACTCTAATTGTTGACTTGTCAAAAACAATCATCAATAGACAGCTTTTAAATATATCTTAAAGCAAAAATAAAATAAAATTTTAAAATGTAAATACATTATGCTGAATTTACAATGAGAATCCTGCCCTTTTTGGATTTTTTAAGCATTTTGAACCTTTTTTTTTTTACTTAAAAAGTTAACTTTTAAAATCTTTGTGCACCAAATGGTGCAGGCTGTCCCTTGGGCAAGCCTAATTCTTGAGCCCGATCAAGTATTTCCAGCGTTTCTTAGAGTTTTCAGGATAGGGGGACATGGGGATGTGGTTTTGGGCAGGGAAAATTTTTTCTGGATTTTGGGGATGGTGGGGGACAGCTTTTAAAATAAGTTAAATGTATCTTAAAGCCAAATTTTTTTTTTTTTTAAAAATGAAGTTTTAAAATGTAAATACATTATACTGAATTTGCAATGACAATCCTGCCCTTTTGGACTTTTTAAGCATTTTAAACTTTTTTTTACTTAAAAAGTTAACTTTTAAAATCTTTGTGCACCAAATGGTGCAGGCTATCTAGTCTTAAGAAAGGGGACAGCTCCTCCAAATCCCTAAGTCCCCAGCATGTATGGGATGTCACTTGGACCCTTGGGCATGTGTGCCAGTGGAATATTGCAAATTTTCTCTATTTACCCATTTCTGATAGATGTATGCTCAAGTTTCTGACTGAAATGGAATCATAAACTATCCTGTATCATTTTATGCTTCTTGGTTTAGATTATGGTGTGACTATCGTGTTAGGTGTTAGATTTGTCTAACTAATTCGCTGATCTTGATGAGTGCAGTTTTGAAGCAGAAGAAACATTGGACTTCGCAGTCTTCATGGGTGTGGACTCTTGGTGAAGCAGACCATCTTATTGAAAGTCAGGACTTGTGGGAAAACTTAAAGCTGTACCAAGTATCAGAAAAGGTTTCTCTCTTTCTCTAATAAGGTGCTGACAATTGCTATATCTAATTGTTTATTATCTACCAAGTCTTCTGTTTGTACATCTGTTGCTTTTAATAGAATTCTTACAAAGAATGCCTTGGTTGATTACCATAATTATTAACTGAAGCAATTGTGTGGTTTGTGTGATGGCAGGAAAAAGTTGAAGCGTCTCCAGAAGAGGGATACTGTTTACACAAAATCATTGAATGGTTTCTCATTACATAGATCAGGTGTTTTAAGTCTTGGAGGATCTAATCTGAAATGGACAAAGTCTATTGAGAAACGCTCAAAACAGGTTAGTGAGGTGAGTCTTATTCTAACATCCATAAATTTGTGTTTAGTGCTTTGAAAATTTTTATTTTTCACACTGCTGGTTGGTTTAGATAGTACTTGGTTCTATATGTTTTGTAGGAAATAACAATGGCAGTAGGAGCCACAGAGAGGAAGAAAAGGGAGGCAAAGGCCGTTGGTGATGTTATTTCTTCTGCTTCCAAAGAAAATGCAGTTAGATGGTCTTTTAAGCCATCTCAAGGAATCAAATTACATGCCCGCAAGTCAAGACAAGGGAAAGATCCCGAACCAATTCTGATCTGAAATTTTTTTATTTTTGGAACCTGCTGATTTGTTTGTTTCAATTTTTGTCTTTGACCAGCGAAGTGTAAATTGGTGTCTTTGTTTGAGTGCTGATTTGTTTGATGTTTGAGTTTAAATGATTGTTTGTTTTAGAGCCAAATCATAAGGAAAACATAGAAACATGGAATAGAACTCTTGCATAAGTAAAAGACAACACTTGCACATCAAAGGGACCCCTTTAAACTGATTATATCAGATCTGATTACAAATTCAGAGGTCTGATTTCCACTAAATCAGACTATAACAGCAACCAAAAGACTTCTATGAAATGCAATATTAAACTATCCCAATGACAATCACATACCCAGGAACCAACGCATAATTTATGGCATATGTAGTTGCTGAAACCCTAATTTCCAGCGAAGATTTGATTGAATATGATTCCTGTTTTGTACGGCCAGCTAGTATAGGTACTGGAATGAGGATATATGCTGATATGTAGACCCAATCTGCACTTATACCCTAATAATCCACTGCTGCAATCACTCCAGTTGTAATTATAACCTGCAAATAAATCCAATGACGTCCAAACAGAAACCCAGTGTAGATCTCCCTGTACTGTGAACTGGGTTGTCGTCCAATCCACTGTCCTCTAAGGGTTTTCGTCCTTAGAAGAGCTGCAACCTGCTGAAACTCTATCCAAAGCTCCAAACCTGCACTTGTATTTTTAGAAAATGATGAATGAATAACCAAAAGATAGCCCATTCATTGCTTTATAGATTCCAAACTCCATTTTCCATAAAATACCAATAAAATAATCCCACTAAAGGGTACGCCCACCTTGAGGGTTATTTCCTCATGAAAAAGTCACACCATCTTTCAAAACAACATTAAGGCTACTAGGATGGGGAACTTTTCACTATTCTCCTTCTAATTCTCTGTTACTGTTCACTTTCACTGTTCACATCAAGGCAAACCTTTAGTGTTTTCAATTCAACTCTTGAAAGCATCATCTAATATCAAACTAAAGGTCTCGGAAGGTTTCCTGCAAAGCACCAACACCCTCGGTCGGGTTCCCTAACCAACCTATTGACCTACGGGAACCCAATAGTAGGTCAACCTCTGCTGAAGTCTGGGCGGTCTAAGGAAGGGACATTACAGCCCTCCCTTCTCGGGATTGCTTGCCCTCAAGCAACTGTAAAGCTGGATGCTGAAGTATCATCTCTCCTTCCCACGTGGCATCCTCCAACAGCAAATCCCTCCATCGCACCAAATACTCTCTGATCACTCGGCTACGCAACCTCTTCTCCCTCATGTCAAGAATCTCAGCAGGTGTTAACACTAATAGACCCTCCTCATCTAATGGGGGCAAAACAGGTGAAGAGATAACGTGTTGTCCCAAAGCCTTCTTCAAACAAGATACATGAAATACATTATGTATTTTACTTTAGGGAGGTAGCTCAAGCTCATATGCAACCTCACCGATCCTCCTCAATACTCTGTATGGACCATAAAACCGAGGCTTGAGCTTTTCTGCCCCACTCCTCTTGAGGGTACTCTGTCTGTAGGGCTGTAGGCGCAAGAAAACCAAATCTCCCACCTCAAAGGTCCTCTCAACTCGATGTCAATCAGCATATATCTTCTGCTGATTCTGTGCATGCTGAATATTATCCTTAAGTACCTTAAGGATATCCTGATTGTCCTATAACCAATCCCGAGCTCTAGGCGCTCTGCTATCACCTAACGCCAAGTCCACAAATGATAAGGTATCATAACCATATAACGCTCGGAAGGGAGTCATACCGATCGACATGTGATATGTGGTATTATAACAATGCTCGCCCAAATACAACCATCGCACCCAAGCCTTCTGCTGTCCTGAAATGTAGTTACGTAAGTAACCCTCAACCCACTTATTCACTATCTCCGTCTGTCCATTTGTCTGAGGGTGGTAACTAGTACTGGGTGTCAACTCTGTACCTGCTAATCGGAATAGCTCCTGCCAAAAGATGCTCATAAACCTGCTATCCCGATCACTGACAATGGTCCTGGGGAGTCCATGGAGTCTAAACACCTCACGGAAAAATAATTCTGCCACCTGAGATGCTGTAAAGTCGGTTGCAATAGGAAAGAAGTGTGCAAACTTCGTCAACCTATCCACAACCACATAAATGCAATCCTTTCCTTGAACTCTCAGAAGACCCGTAATGAAGTCCATCGATATACTTTCCCACTTCTACTCTGGAATAGGCAATGGTTGCAGAAGACCTGTCGGAAAAGTATGCTCTGACTTGTTCTACTGACAAGTCATACACTCACGTACATAGCGCAAGACATCATCCTTGAGCCCTTTCCATGAAAATCTCTCTCTCACCTGCCGATATGTCTTCAAATATCCAGGATGTCCTGCCATTGGTGTGTCATGGGTGGCTCGTAAAATCTTGTTCTTCAATTTTGATCCAAGTACCAAATAAATCATGTTCTTATAATAGATAACATCATCAATCACCGTGTATCTATCATCCTGAATCCTGCCATCCATAATCTCACATGCAAAATGATTCTTGGAATACTCAACAATTAGTTGAGACTTTCAATCTGCTGAAATCTCACTCAAAGAACAAAGTGCAGCCACTGCAGGCTTCCTAGAAAGTGCATCAGCAACAATATTCTTTTTCCCCTTGACATACTCAATGTCAAAATCATATGCCTATATCTTGCTGACCCATTTCTGTTAGCGCTCATTAAGTTCTTTCTGCTCCAAGAAATATTTCAAACTGTTGTGGTCAGTCCTCACCACAAACTTCCCACCCACCAAATATTGCTGAAACTTCGCCAAAGCATGCATAATGGCGAGCATTTCCTTGTCATAGGTGGAATACAATCTCTCATTATCCCTCAACTTCCTACTCTTGTAGGCAATGGGATGACAGTTCTGCATAAGGACCGCTCCAATACCCTCTCCGGATGCATCACACTCTAACACAAAAGGCTGAGAGAAATCTGGAAGTGCCAAAACTGGACAAGTACTCATAACTTGTTTGAGCTTAACAAATACAACCTGTACTGCCTCTGTCCATATGAAAGCACCCTTCCGTGTGAGATCTGTCAACGAGACCGCAAGTTGTGAATACCCCTTCACAAATCTAATGTAATAACCACATAGGCCTAAGAAACCCCTCAACTCTGAAATGTGCTGCGGTGGTGGCCAATCAAGGATGGACTGAATCTTTTCCTGATGTACCTTGACCCCATCACTACCAATCACATTCCCCAAGTACAAGATCTCTATAAGTCCAAATTCACATTTGGACATCTTGGCAAATAGAGACTAGGCTTCCATAATGCCAAGAACCTCATCCAAATGCCTCATGTGCTCCTCCCAACTCCTACTGTAAATCAATATATCATCGAAGAACACAAGTACATACTTACGTAGCTGCTTATTAAATATATGGTTCATGCATGATTGGAAAGTAGCAGGTGCGTTAGTAAGGCCAAAAGGCATCACCAAGAACTCATAGTGCCCATAATGACATCTGAATGTTGTCTTATGTATGTCCTCCTCACGCACTCGAATCTGATGGTACCCTGATCGAAGGTCAATCTTTGAGAAATACACTACACCATGAAGCTCATCCAATAACTCATCTATGTGTGGAATCGGATACCTATTCTTGATTGTTTTCTTGTTTAATGCACAGTAATCAATGCACATACGCATAGTGCCATCCTTCTTTTTCACTAACACCACAGAAGAAGCAAAGGGGCTAGAACTAGGTCTGATGTGCCCCATATCCAGCAGTTCATGGATGGTCTTCTCTATTTCATCCTTAAATCTCTTAGGATGATGATAAGGAGTGGTAATCATAGGCTTGGCGCCCTCCTCTAACTCTATCACGTGCTCAAATCCACGGTTAAGAGGTCTACCAGAAGGAATATCACCAAATACTACTCCATGTTTGTCCAATACTGTCTGGACATCAATGTGGAATGGCTGGGCATCCTGTGAAGAAGGTGTCTTGGATGACACCAAATACTGTGCTGCCCACGCCACATCTCCATGCCTGAAAATGGATTCCATCCTACGTGCTGAAACCACCATGGGTCCACCCTCAGAAAGAGCCTTTAGCACAATCTTCTTACCCCCAACTATAAACTCCAGCTGCCTCCTCTGGAAATCCTGTATATATCTGCCAAGTGATTGCAACCATTGGACACCTAGCACTGCATCAATGTCACCCAAACCCACAACATAAAAATCATCGGTCAAAGTGTAATCTCCCAACTGTATACTAAGCTGTGGTACTACCCTAGTGCACTGCATAGAAAATCCATCTGCTACTGTCACACTGAAACCAGGAAAATCCTTTGCCTGCAATTCTCGCTTAGCAACCAGTCCCTCATCAATAAAGTTGTACGTGGCACCACTGTCAACAAGGCAAGTCACACGTTGACCCTTAATCACTCCCTTTAAGCGAAAGGGATGGTATCTGGGTACTCCTAAAAGGGTGGCAATGACAGGATTGGGTGTATCTGATGTGTCACCCACTCCAAGCTCCACCTGTGGGGCCTCCTGTTCGTCCTCACCATCACTGCCCTCTAAATCAGTATCCTGTATATGCTCATCCTCCACATCAGACACAATCTCAATGAGATGCACTTTGCCCTTCCCAAGGCATCGGTGTCCAGGCTCCCAAGGTTCCTTACATGTGAAGCATAGCTTCTTCCTCCTTAACTCATTACGTGTCTCCTGGTCCATCCTGGGGGGAGGTGGTGCACTCCTATGCTGTGTCGAAGATCTCTGAAAAGGCTTGGAACCTTTGGAGAACTTCTTATTCGGTTGATGAGAAGAAGTAGGAGGTGGTGAAGTATCAAGGTCTAGTGAAATCTGAATAGCCTCATGTAAAGTCTTAGGCTTAAGAGCCTTGACCAAACCCCGTAATCTGTCATGTAATCCTTCTATGAAGAGCATCACCACACGTCTTTCTAGCATCTCAGGAACCATAACAGCAATGCATTGAAACTCATTAATGTAAGTTTCAGCATGTCCAGTCTGTCGCAATAATGCTAAATCCCTGTAGTACAACTCAACATCCTTACGGTCAAATTTGGCAATCAGCCGCTCAGTGAACTCCTTGTAAGAATGAATAAGTCTATGGTTTTGGGTAACCAAACCATGATGCCACCATTCATAAGCGATACCCTCCAAATGTAGTACTACAAACTGAATGGCCTCGTCCTCAGGCATCGGCTTAAGTGAAAGGTAGATGTCAAGCTTGTGCACCCAAGCTCGGGTGGTGATCTTCTCACTACCATCGAAGGAAGATATAGTGAACTTGCTAGTAGCTCGATGGAGGTCACTATTTTGCTGTTGCTCCCTACCACCACGGTGTCTCATGCTATCTCTTCGTTGGGAACAATACTGATGTAAAGGGAAGGCCTCTCTCACATGTGCTGGAAGACGTGTCCACTCATCATTTGCTGCCATAACAATATCCTGGAACTCCACACCCTCAAGCGGATCAACTGGGGTTGGCTCATCTCTAGGAGGAAAATGTGGCTGCATGGGCCTATCAGCTATGCGTGAATGAGTCCTGTCACGCCTAGGAGAACCAAGAACACTATCCATCGATGAGGGAGCCCTACGACTCCCACAACTGTCTGCAACTGAAATAGACCTCTCAACCCTATCACGTCTGTCGTGTCTGCCATGTCTATCCCTATGCCGACCCATATCCATTCTGTCAAGGGTATTCTGAAGTCTGTCTAATGTCTGTACAATCCTTGGTTGTGTATTAACCAGAGTTCTGAATACCTCATGGTCATGGTCAATATCCTCCTACGGATTCTGTCTTTCCCTTTGACGAGGACTTCTACTGCCCTCATGGCTGTCCCCCATAGCTGTACCCTGAATACCAGTGTCAACCCCAAATTGTATATGTGCTCTTCTATGAGTATAATACCTGTGTGGACCCACCTCTCTAGGATGCATAGAGCTGAACAAAACACCCTCAGGCTGGCAAGATCATGGCTCTGATACCACTGAAAGATCCCGAACCAATTCTGATATGAAATTTTCTGATTTTTGGAACCTGCTGATTTGTTTGTTTCAATTTTTGTCTTTGACCAGCGAAGTGTAAATTGGTGTCTTTGTTTGAGTGCTGATTTGTTTGATGTTTGGGTTTAAATGATTGTTTGTTTTAGAGCCAAATCATAAGGAAAACATAGAAACATGGAATAGAACTCTTACATAAGTAAAAGACAACACTTGCACATTAAAGGGACACCTTTAAACTGATTATATCAGATCTGATTACAAATTCAGAGGTCTGATTTCCACTAAATCAGACTATAATAGCAACCAAAAGACTTCTATGAAATGCAATATTAAACTATCCCAATGACAATCACATACCCGAGAACCAACGCATAATTTATGGCATATGTAGTTGCTGAAACCCCAATTTCCAACGAAGATTTGATTGAATATGATTCCTGTTTTGTACGGCCAACTAGTATAGGTACTGGAATGAGGATATATGCTGATATGTAGACCCAATCTGCACTTATACCCTGATAATCCACTGCTGCAATCACTCCAGCTGTAATTACAACTTGCAAATAAGTCCAATGACGTCCAAACGGAAACCCAGTGTAGATCTCCTTGTACTGTGAACTGGGTTGTCGTCCAATCCACTGTCCTCTAAGGGTTTTCATCCTTAGAAGAGCTGTAACTTGCTGAAACTCTATCCAGAGCTCCAAACCTGCACTTGTATTTTTAGAAAATGATGAATGAATGACCAAAAGATAGCCCATTCATTGCTTTATAGATTCCAAACTCCATTTTCCATAAAATGCCAATAAAATAATCCCACTAAAGGGTGTACCCACCTTGAGGGTTATTTCCTCATGAAAAAGTCACGCCATCTTTCAAAATAACATTAAGGCTACTAGGATGGGGAACTTTTCACTATTCTCCTTCTAATTCTCTGTTACTGTTCACTTTCACTGTTCACATCAAGGCAAACCTTTAGTGTTTTCAATTCAACTCTTGAAAGCATCATCTAACATCAAACTGAAGGTCTCAGAAGGTTCTTTGCAAAGCACCAACACCCTCGGTTGGGTTCCCTAACCAACCTATTGACCTACGGAACCCAATAGTAGGTCAACCTCTGCTGAAGTCTAGGCGGTCTAAGGAAGGGACATTACAACAAGCAACGGGTATGTATTTTCTGAGGAACTTCATTCATTCATTTATGGGTATGCCCTGGGCTGTAACTTACATTGAGGGCAGATTTAACTTTATAACACAGTAATTTATTTATTTTATCTCTGAATTTGTATACTAAGTGCAAATGAATTTATGTACAGTAGAGCATATTGTCCAAGTTGGTTTGTTTCGGTATAAGATGGATCCATCTAAGCGGACACTTCAGATGATACCTAGTGATGTTTATGTTATCCTTCATACTATGAGAGTAACTAGTTATTTGTATAACTTTTATATTTGTTCCATAACTTGTAATTTTGTTGATATTATAGCTGAAGAGTCATCTTCTAGTTTTGATACATCATTGGCAAGACACGCAATTGATACATCAAAACTTTTCACTCTGAAGGGTGTAACCGTTGGCGGTGATGAGTATGTTGCCTCGTTTTGTTCCATTTGAAGTTTTGTGTGATTAAAATCATAGTTGAAAAACTCGCCAAAAGCAAAAACTCGCCAAGCCTGAAAAACTCGACTCGCCAAAAACTCGGCAAAAAACTCAGAAAAACTCGGCAAAAAACTCGGCAACTTAAAAATTGTTTAAATTCCATTAAAAATGCTTTTTTTTTTGCAAAATTCAATGATAAGATGCATCCAATGAGTCAATAAATGAGAAACAAGCTGAGTCTAGTTGTATTTGATTAATTTCAAAGCAAATTGGGTACAAAATGGCATCCTCATGTGGAATGCGCTGATACTGATAGTCTGAAACAAAATGAAAATAGCAAATTATTTTTGTAAAATTGAAAGTAAATACTAAATACTACATCTTCCTCTTCCCAAGTCTAGTGAAAACTAGGGGAGTGGTAGAACTAGAGGGTCTAGTCCTAGGAATCTGCTGTGGCTCCTCCATCCTCGGCATGACAAACCATGGCTCAACCTCCATCCTTGATGTAGATGCTGGTAGTGGTACTAGTGGCAATGTCTCCTCCTCATCCTCAATGTCATCCAATGAGAATCCCAATCCACCAATTCCACCCCCTCGTCCATTGCCTATCTCTCGAAATCATAGATCTCATCCTCGAAAAACAATGAAGGTTGCTCATCCCGCCCTGTCCAATCACTGTAAGGATCTATCTCATCCAAATCAATTGGATCATCTGACATTTCCTCTACCCTTCTTGTGCACAGCCGAAGATTATATTACATATAGACAAGGTCATTGAGGCGTTTCTGAGCTAGCTTGTTCCTCTTCTTCGTGTGGATGGCAGATTCTAAGTCTGAATCCTGAAACCCTGGATTTGGCTAAAAGTCTGAAACCCTAAAAATTTGGTTAAGTCTGAAATCTGATGGATCCTCAAAAATCTAGAATCTGCATGTTAAATCCGATGGATCCAGAACCTATCTCAAACATCCTGACAGTATATTTCAAAATATTTAAAGTATAGGAAATTCAATATCTCAACATATACTTAAATATATTTTGAAATATACTGACCAAGCATTTTCTTGGTTTTTTAAGAGATTGAAAATGCCCCTTTTGCCGAGTTTTTTTACAGACTCGCCGAGTTTTTGTGGAAAACTCTCCGAGTTTTTCACAAAAACTCGGCGAGTGAAACAGGCGAGTTTTTGCACGAACTACTCACCATAAAAAAAAACTCGCAAGTTTTTTGAAACTCGGCGAGCTTTTCGCGAGTCTTGCATTTATGATTAAAATATTTCAGAATTTATCTTTTATTGTTTAAAACTGGAATCACTTTTGTATTTCAAACTGGTTTGACAATTTCTAAATGTGGGAATGGAACAGATATTTGAGGGTAGGGCATTGAAATAAACTAGTTAGGGATCCAAAGAAAGTATGCCGTGTTCTGGCCAATGAGAAGGTTAGATGGAGTTTGCACACCACAAGGCGTCCTTTAGCTAAAAAACAAACTGCCAATTTTTTAGACGCTTTGGTAAGTGCAATAAGGAGGATGGAAAATGGCCATTTATTCATGATCGAGAAAAATTAGCTGTATGCACGAAATTCCTCAAGGGCAATTGTTCTAATGAAAGCTGTGATTTGACTCATAACTATAAGGTATCGTTAGATCCTAATTGCCAGAGAGTAGCTAATTATGTCGAGATGTAATTAGATAGTTGCTATTAATAATAATATAGGTCTAGTTACTATGTTACTTACACAAATTTTTGTTTTTCGGTGCAGATCATTCCAGAGTGCATGGAAGATTGCTCATATTTTCTCCAAGGTACATATAAAGGACACTATTTTTAGAGATAAATGTTTATTGAAACCATGTGAACCCATTATGTTTGTTGACAAGTTTTTGCACCAATGAGAGTTGCCCTTACAGACATGAAATGTCAATCCTAAGGCACCTGTTTGCGATGGATTTCTTAAAGGATACCGTGCTGAAGAAGATAAGGTATCTTCTCTTGTTAATGGTCGTTTTTAGCTTTTGATTGTTGAAGTGTTTTCTGCAGGGGTACACGGGGACACGTCGCCACCTCCTCCAGCCATGTCCCCGTCCCCAGTGACGTTTCTGGGACTGGGGGCGGCTGGGGATGTCCCCTTCGCTTCCCCAATAAAATGCAAAATCGCGAAACGTCTCGAGGACATGCAAGAAAAACTGGGGACGACGGGTAGTGGATCGGGGACACCTAGCCATCCCAGAGACGGCTGGGGACGGTCGAGGACGTCCCAGGGATGGCTAGGCGTCCCTAGGCGTCTTAACACATACAACCATTTTTTTTTTTAAATTTTAATTCGGGTGTGGGGTCCACAAACCATCCCACGGCCCTTCCAAAAACCTAAAATCATGATATTGATAGCCTGAATGAGGCATAGATATTAGTCTTTAGATTGTTGTATTTTGAAGTTTGAGACTATGGGTTTAACAGTTAACTTTATCTTTAATTTTGAAATTTGAACTTTAATTTTAGAATTTGAACAACAAAATGCTTTAATATTGTTGTTATGAATCTTCAATCTCATGATTATCATTAATTCTATTATTGTTTAGATTGTTGTTATACTAGTGTTTAATCATTAATGCTCATTGTTTATTGTTTAAACTTCATAGTTTATAGTTAGCTAATAGGCTTTTATATGTGAGCATTATATTGCTCGAAATTGTCTCACGCCGTAAAAAAAATTCACGCCGGAAGATTTTCTAAACTCGTCGGTTGTTCCTATTGGCGTATTCCTTGAACCTCTCCTATGGGTGCAAGTGCTAGTTATACTGCTGTTAGACTGCTGTTATACTACTGTTATACTGTTGTTACACTACTGCTGTCATGATTTATTCACATATTGATATTGTTGTTAAGTTGTTAACATATATGATATCTCTATTTCATATTGATATTTTGAAAAATTCATATATATATATATATATATATATATATATATATATATATATATATATATATATTTTGAAAAATTCATATATTGTTGTCACCCCGCCGTCCCCAAAAATTGGCCCTCGGACTGCCGTCCCCTACTGTCCCCCCGTCCCCATCCCCGAAACGCCATGGAACATAGGTTTTTTGTGTACTGTAATAAAATACTTAGTTTGAAAGCGTACCATACTGAAGGAGATAACATATTATATCATAGTTGAAGACTTTCTGGAAAAAGGGTATGATTAATTGATGCATTGGTCAAAAGGATACTGATTGTGTGAAGATGGAATGCATATCTGCTTGTCTAATTTTTTTGTTTCTACTTTCATTTTTCACTTCATTTTTTGGTGATTTAGTGGTAGTAATCCTCCTTAGTATGATTAATTATAAGCCGTTCATTTACAAAGAGAATAGGTAATAAAATTATAAATTTGGAATGCAGATCTCCCTGGTGTGGCCTGGGTATTGCCCAACAAGATTTTAAATATGCACACCACACACAATTGGGAATTTGTTTAGCTGACTCTTAAATCAACCAACGGCTAGCTTCAGAATAGCAGGATGGGAGCAAACATTATTGTGGGTGTTATAGACACAGGTAAGCTGTAGGATATATTTGTCTCATGGTTTTAAGTTTGAACACTTATTCTATGTTTATAAATTTTGAAGATTATAGAGGAAGGATTGTAATCCCCATCCCTTTAATTGTACCTTTACTTTTCCATCTTTTCTATTTCAATTGCTATTATTCAGTACCCATGTTGGCTTTAAGTTCATGAAAATGTTTTGAGCATAAGATCATTGATGTTGCAGGGATATGGCCCGAATCTCAAAGTTTCAATGACAGTTACATGGCACGGATACCATTTCGTTGGAAGGGAATATGTTAGGAACGAGAGTTGTTTAATTCATCGAAGTTGCATTTATCGAGATTATAGTACCAAGTTCATAATATGAGACATTTAGTCTTTTTAGGTGATTTATGTAGAATTTTGTAAGTGGAGATGGGTAGCATTAAGTTAAAGATTACAACACTAGTGGTGTTGTCACTTGTTTTGCCCTACGCTAGCCCAACATTAGCTCCACCGTATGACGCCACCACAACCTCACTTCCATTGTCCAAGCATGAGACAATTCCCATTTAATTACCTGTGCCATTCAATCTAGTGAAAATACTTTTTTTTGTGATTACATTGGTATCCGTCGCGACCAGTTTCATTGCCACATGTGCTTTTATCTTCATTGGACGCAAGTGGTATATCAAGAGGAAGAACAGAGGTGAGGGTGAGGAGAGTGACAAGGAGTTGAACAATTCGCTTCGTCAAGCTGCTCAATCCGTTCACTCATTTCCATATGTTGACCTCACCGCTGCTACCAACAATTTCAGCGATGCTCAAAAGATTGGAGGCGACGACTTCGGATGTGTGTACAGAGGCACTTTGCCTGGCAAAAATGAAGCTGTGGTTGTAAAAAGATTATTTTCAACCTCCAAGCAAGGAAAGAAGAATTAGTACGTATCAGAAGTGATAATAAACAATAAGTTTACACACCACAATCTTGTCTAGTTTTTGGGGTGGTGCCATCGAAAAGGCGATTTGCTTTGGTCTATGAATTGCTTTTAAATGGAAGACTCGACAAATATCTATTCGGGAAGACGGATTCTACTTTGAATTGGGATCAAAGATACAGCTTAGTCTTTGACGTAGCCTCGACTCTGGTTTATCTTCACGATGATCGGTATGAGAGTGTTGTACATAGAGACATAAAGGCCAACAAAGTCATGCTGGATTCAAATTTCAAAGCGAAATTAGGGGATTTTGGGCTTGCCAGAGTGATGGAATTCCAAAAGGAAGGGCATACCACTGTGACAGTAGAAACAATTGGGTACATTGCACTAGAGTTCGTAATAATGGGAAAGAACACTCGAGAGTTGGACATGTTCATCTTTGGAGCATTCGCTTTAGAAATTGTATGTGGAAGGAGACTAGTAGACTAAAGTTTGATTGACCACAATTGCAGAGTAGTGGAATGGGTTTGACACTTGTTTGGCCAGCACATGATTCTTGATACGGCAGATGAGAAACTGTGTGGAAATTTCAATGATGAGAAAATGGAACGGCTTATGATAGTGAGATTGTTGTACTTGCATCCTGATCCGAATGTCAGACTGCGGATTGATCAAGTAGTGGCTATATTAAAAGGGTAACCGAGTTGCCTCATGTTCCTACAAAGTTTGCTCTACCTATGTATGGTGATTGTCCTCTTAATATCACCTCATCCTTGGCATCAACAATCAATGTAATTGTGTGCTCACCTAGTAAGTCTTCTACCATTTCAAGAAGTTATTCTCTATCACTTCTCCTTAAACTTACTTCCAATCCAAATTAGTTACATAATGTGTATATGTCAGAATTATGTCATTGGATGCGAAAGGCTTGCTGTGTGTTCGATTTACTCATGGTATTTGACTTTTTCCGCATCCAGTGACATAATTCCAATATATACACATATTGTGTAGCTAATTTGGATTGGAATTAGGTTTGGAGAGAAGTGATAGGGAATAGCTTCTTGAAATGGTAGAAAACTTACTAGGTGAGCACACAATTACATCAACTGTCGATGCCAAGGATGAGGTGATATCAGGAGGACAATCATCATACACAGGCAGAGAAAACTTTGTAGGAATACGAGGCAACTCGGTTCCCCTTTTTAAAATACCCACCACTTGTTCGATCTGTAGTCTGACATTCAAATCGAGATGCGAGCACAACAATCCCACTATCATAAGTTGTTCCATTTCTTCATTATTGAATTTTTCACACAGTTTCTCAACTACCTCATTAAGAATCATGTGCTGGCCATACAAGTGCCAAACCCATTCCATCACTCTGCAATTGTGTTCAATCAAGCTCTAGTCTGTCGGTCTCCTTCCACATGCAATTTCCAGAGCGAATGCTCCAAAGTTGAACATGTCCGACTCTCGAGTGGCCTTTCTCGTTATGGATTGTCGTGCAATGTACCCAATTGTTCCTACTGCCATAGTGGCATGCCCTTCTTTTTGACATTCCATCACTCTGGCAAACCCAAAATCCCTCAACTTCGCTTTGAAATTTGAATCTAGCATGACATTGTTGGCCTTTATGTATCTGTATACAACACTCTCATGCCGATCATCATGAAGATAAACCAGAGCCAAGTCTACATCACAGGCTACACTGTATCTTTGATCCCAATTCAAAGTAGCCTCCGTCTTCCCAAATAGATATTTGTCAAGGCTTCCATTTGAGAGCAATTCGTAGACCAAAAGCAAATCGTCTTTTCGATGGCACCACCTGAGAAACCTAACAAGATTGTGGTGTGTAAGCTTACTATTTATTATCACTTCTGATATGCGCTGATTCTTCTTACCTTGTTTAGAGGTTAGAGATATTCTTTTTTACAGCCACAACTTCATTTGTGCCAGACAAAGTGCCTTTGTACACACATATGAAGCCGCCGCCTCCAATCTTTTGAATGTGGTTGAAGTTGTTGGTAGCGGCGATGAGGTTAGCATATGAAAATGAGCAAATGGATTGAGCAGCCTAGTGAAGCGAGTTGTTCAGCTCCTCGTCGCTCTCCTCACCCTCACCTTCGCTCCTCTTGATGTATCAGTTGCATCCAATGAAGATAAAAGTGCATATGACAATGAAACTAGTCGCGATAGATATCAATATAATCACGAAAAAATGTATTTTCATTGGATCGGAGGGCACAGATAAGTTAAGGGGAATTGCCTCAGACTCAGACAATGGAGGTGAGGTTTTGGTGGTGCCAGGCGATGGAGGTGAGGTTGGGCCAGTGTACGGAAAAACAAATGCCAACACCACTAGTGTTGTAATCTGTAACTTAACACATTAGTCATCTCCACCTACAAAATTTTACATAAATCACCTAAGAAGATTAAATGTCTCCTATTCTGAACTTGGTACTATAATCTCGATATAGTCGATGAATTTGTAGCTTTTGTGGGATGAATTTAGAGTGCAAAGAAATATCACACTTCTCTTGCATTAGAAGCAATTATTAAGCAAATTCCTCAACTTCTTGATCTTTGTCTAAACACGGCAGGTAAATTTCTCACTTTCATGTCATACCAGCAGTCATTGGAGGGGAAAGTAAATGAAACCAAAGCTACAATAAAGTTCTAATTGAAGAAAGTTCTCTATATGTGTGTTGTCATGGGTAACTGTGCAATGGAGGAAAAACAAATATTTTAGAATGTTCAACTGAATGTTAACTTTTTGGCGTCCTTAAAAAAATGGCAAAATGACATTGATTTCAGCTTTCTAGAAATCGATTACAGTGTTTTTTAAGTAGTTGAAACATTGATTTGTATAGTTTTTGAACTTTCTATGTAAAAATTAAAGAGGTTAAAGCATGAATACTTGATTTTATTGTAACCTCGTTGTGCTGATCTATAGAATTATTGTTCTAGGTTTGAGTGCAGGTTTGGTGTGCCCTCTATTTTTTGGAACTATGTTTTGTCGTTTATGTGTAAATTTATGGTTTTTTATATTTGTTGCTTTAGGATAGTTGTATTTGAAGTGTGTATAATGGTTTAGTGTGAGAGTGACAGCAAACAGAATTTCACTAAGGTCAGCTTCATTTATGGTAAGATTCTGATGAAGTTGGCTAGGGAATCGACCTGCTTATAGCTCATGGTGGAATGTATGTATCTATTTTTTTATCAAAACATTTTGTGGTCGAGTATTTTTTGTTTTCTTGTTTTGAAATTGTTGATTTGGTCTACAGAGCTTTGGCAATGGCACTTCCCAATCTGAAGTACTTTCGCAGAGCCATTGCTGCATTTCACATGTCTAAAATGATCGATAGAGTACCAGAGATTGATCAAGCAGAGGAAGCGGGTAATGTATTGGGAATGACCGATAGAGTACCAGAGATCGATAGAGTACCAGAAATCTAATTCAACAACGACAATTCACATATCCTTCTCGACCAGACACTCGGACATTTAGAGACTTCTCCCTAATTGTTCCTTCAGGACAAACTATGGCTCTGGTTGAGGCAAGCGGATCAGGAAAATTCTCAAATAGTTGAGGTTGGAGAGATTCCCCAGCTGCACTGGAACCTCACCTTCAAAATCATTGTTGCTCATGTCTAGATGCCTCAGTTCTTCAAGTGCAGATATACCTGGATCCAAAACACCAACAGCAATAACATCTAGGTATTAGGATACAGTAATCTCAATCAGTTGTCACCAGAGTTATTTGGGTGCATGTTTTTTCATTCAGTTGTCTCTAGAGTTGTTTGGGTGCATGTTTTTTTCGAATAAACTATGCAAGTATTTTTAATTTCAAACTTTATTCTGTAATCTAATTTTTAAAATAGTAAACATACAAATTAAAAAAACTAGCCTCACCTTAAATTAAAAATATATATACAGTTTACTTCAAAGAAAACATGGATATATTATTATGGACTCTAAAAATTTATAGATCTCAAATAAGCTCACTTTTTCAAATGAATTGCTATAAATATTTTATGTGTACTGTAATAAAATACTTAGTTTGAAAGCGTACCATACTGAAGGAGATAACATATTATATCCTAGTTGAAGATTTTCTAGAAAAAGGGTATGATTAATTGATGCATTGGTCAAAAGGGTATTGATGTTGTGAAGATGGAATGCATATCTGCTTGTCTAATTTTTTTGTTTCAACTTTCATTTTTCACTTCATTTTTTGGTGATTTAGTGGCAGTAATCCTCCTTGGTATGATTAATTATAAGCCATTCATTTACAAAGATAATAGGTAATAAAATTATAAATTTGGAATGCAAATCTCCCTGGTGTGGCCTGGGTATTGCCCAACAAAATTTTAAATATGCACACCACACAGTTGGGAATTTCTTCAGCTGACTCTTAAATCAACCAACGGCTAGCTTCAAAACAGCAGGATGGGAGCAAACACTATTGTGGGTGTTATAGACACAGGGAAGCTGTAGGATATATTTGTCTCATGGTTTTAAGTTTGAACACTTATTCTATGTTTATAAATTTTGAAGATTATAGAGGAAGGATTGTAATCCCCATCCCTTTAATTGTACCTTTACTATTCCATCTTTTCTATTTCAATTGCTATTATTCAATACCCATGTTGGCTTTAAGTTCATGAAAATGTTTTGAGCATAAGATCATTGATGTTCCAGGGATATGGCCCAAATCTCAAAGTTTCAATGATAGTTACATGGCACAGATACCATTTCGTTGGAAGGGAATATGTTAGGAACGAGAGTTGTTTAATTCATTGAAGTTGCATTTATCGAGATTATAGTACTAAGTTCATAATATGAGACATTTAGTCTTTTTAGGTGATTTATGTAGAATTTTGCAAGTGGAGATGAGTAGCATTAAGTTATAGATTACAACACTAGTGGTGTTGTACTTTGTTTTGCCCTACGCTAGCCCAACATCAGCTCCACCGTCTGACGCCACCACAACCTCACTTCCATTGTCCGAGCACGAGGCAATTCCCATTGAATTACCTGTGCTATTCAATGTAGTGAAAATACTTTTTTTCATGATTACATTGGTATCTGTCATGATCAGTTTCATTGTCACACGCGCTTTTATCTTCATTGGACGCAAGTGGTATATCAAGAGGAAGAACAGAGGTGAGGGTGAGGAGAGTGATAATGAGTTGAACAATTCACTTTGCCAAGTTGCTCAATCTATTCGATTATTTCCATATGCTGACCTCACCGCCGCTACCAACAACTTCAGCGACGCTCAAAAGATTGGAGGCGATGATTTTGGATGTGTGTACAGAGAGGCACTTTGCCTGGCAAAAATAAAGTTGTGGCTGTAAAAAGAGTATCTTCAACCTCCAAGCAAGGAAAGAAGAATTAGTACGTACTGTTGATGAGGTTTTTGTGACTACAACAACATTAGAATAAAACACAGAGTATCCTATCCTCTCTTGAATAAAGCTTCTCAGACGCTGAGCTACGTGATCGAATGAGACTGCTCCAAGGTTCCTTTTGTGTCAAGTCTTGACGTGCATAGGGATAGACTCAGTGGAATGATGTGATTTGCTGGTAATCACGAGGGGGACTTACGTGGGCTTACTTCTTCGTAGACATGGAATTCACTCTTGGGACTTGGACTTGTGGGCGAATGGAACTCTTTCACAAATGGACAACTTGGAATTCCTAGGTTCCACTCTTTGGTTTAGGCGGATGATTTGGCAATGAAGCTTCTAGAAAACTAATCCTAGTGAAAATCTAAAAGAAAATGCAAAAGATGAGGTAAGGGTTTAGGAATCTAATCAATGGAAATGACTGCTGTTGAAGATGAAACTGGAACCAGTCCTCTGCTTCGTCATGAGACAACAGCTAGGCAGGGATGGTGCAATCTTCTGGGGTGGAGGTTGAGATTTTCACACTGTCCTGTCATGGAACATGGAACTGATGATACAGACACAGCCGAAGTTAAGCATGGATTACGTTCAGACTAACCATACAAAGTGATATGCAAGCCACAGATCACAAATGGTATGAACAAATCAACTTCAATCATTCAAAGAGAACATTTCCATCGCATCTATCTAATGAAAGTAAGAAAATACAAGAGAGAACATCAATATCTTTCAGATTTGCTCCAAGAAATCAATAAGACCATGCCAAAAATCTAAAGAAATATATGAACACCATTCTTCAATGCATATATTATTGCTTCAGAAGTCTGTATTACAACAATCTGACTGATCTTTGGAGTTTCAGCTCAAGAAGAACAATGCAGAAATAAAAGCTAGCTACTAAGGTGCTATAGGAGCATCAAACTAATGGAAAAGAGAGATAAAATGAAGCATCCCTCAGCCTTTATATAGGCTCTCAAAAATATCTTAGGGCAAAAGGAAATCAGATTTCCTTGAAACATGTGCCCTGGGTCATAAACCCTAGAAAAGCAAGTGGGGTCGTCAGGTTGTTCATGTAGGAGACTGCCACCTGTCCTGGTCATCAGAATGTGTAAGGAAAACTTCCAGCTGTCCTGGTCGCCACCTGTCTAGGACTCCTGGATAGGAATGTCCTATCTGTCTGGAACTTCCTCCTGTTCTTTAGTCTCAAATTCCATGATGTCCTGGAGTCCTTTATCTTGAGCGCAGATTCTAGGGTGAACAAAATTTTCATGTGGAGGAATCCTTCCTTGAGCAGGGGCGCACTTTCCTTAGGGTCTTGGAATGGAATTCCTTCCTGAGTTGGAATTCCCTGTCATGGAATAGGATTCCCTGTCCTGGATTCCTGGGTTGGAATTCCTCATCCTTGGCGTGGATTCCCATTCTTCCTGATGGATGGTGAACTTGAAGTGTATCCTCTTGGTTTTCCAAGGATTGATCCTTTTGTCTAGAATTGGAATCCTTGATACTAGACTTGGAGTGATTTCTCACATTCCGCCATCCTTGATGTAAGCATTCTCTGTCATTTGAAATCTTTGGAAGGACATCTTGATCTTCCTTATCCCTTTGTGCGAAGTCTCCCTGTCGCCGAACTAGAATCTTTGATGTTGCCTTCCCTTCCCTCGGTATGCATGTGTAGTCTTCTTATTGTCGGAACTCCTGGATCCTTGAAATGGTCATCATTTCCGGCGCTTGAACTCTCTGCATCCATCCTGCTTGCCCCGGATCATCTTTGTTCATCCTCCTCATGGAACTTATCCTCGTCTTGGATTCCTGCAAAACATGGGAAACCTCGAATAGTCATGATGCACAAAATCCATAAATGCAATGCAATATGAAATGAAACATGAATGATTTTGCAAGTTTTGATCAATTTCACTTATAAATTCCTGAACAAACAAAGGATTTCCCTCATTCTCCGGCATTTTTCATACTCGACTGACTTTTCCTTCATTCCAGGGTTATTAGGCATGGACAGGGGGAATTTCCAGGTTAAGGAGCAATTTCCAGGTGGTCGGGGATTCTATGGAGTCGGGGATTCCTGCTCATCCTAGAATTCCACTTGTCTAGGAGGATGAATTTCTGCCCTTGAAGAATGAATTTCTGCTCTTGGAAAGTTCAGAAATCTGCTTTAAACCTACAGAAATTTCTGCCCTAATGAAGAATCTGCCCTTGGAAATACTAAAATCTGGAATCCTCCTTGGACAAAGTTGTCCTCTTGATGAAATCTGTCCTTGGAATGAATTTTTGCTTCTAGAATGTAGTTTTCTGCTTTGGATTTGAATTGGAATGATTAGAAATGACTTGGGCGCTGCCCCTTTTATAGGTAAGTTGTCCTTATTTGCCACTTGGCCGACCTGGGTTAGAGGAAAAGAAATTTAGCCGCCCAACCTTATCACTGGCTGACTTAGTTTTTTGTCCTTTTCTCCCATGTCGGTGGTCGGGGATTTATGAATGTCGGGGATTTTGCAATGTCGAGGAATTTGGCATGTCGGGGATTTTGCAATGTCAGGGAATTCCTGAGGTCTAGGATTTTGCGACGTCAGGGATTTCCTGAGCTTTTGGATTTTCTTCCTTAGCATGATCCTTGAACTTTTGTTAAAATCCAGCTAAGTCTTGCAATATTTTCTCCTATGGAATCTTACTCAGATGGAAGGTTGCAATTTTGCTTTCTGTGGATAGGAATTCATTCAAGCTGAAACTCTCGGAAGGAGTTGGAATCTGCCTGGCACGTCCTCCTACAGGTCCTGGATCAAGTTGTTTAGTTGCATTCATGATTGGGTGAGGAGGATCGTTCCGCGGGAATTTCTGAGTTCAAACATCCCATGACGGACTGAAGTCTTCTGTTTGATAACTGGAGGGATTTGTCCTGGAGCGAAAATTCCTGAAAGTCAGGGATTTTGCGCTCAGGACAAAATTTGTCCTGGAGCGCAAATTCCTAAAGGTCAGGGATTTTGCGCTCAGGACAAAATTTGTCCTGGAGCGCAAATTCCTGAAGGTCAGGGATTTTGGCCAAGGACTTATAGTTTTTTCAATTTTGGATTGGGAGCATGGTTCATTTTCTTAGCTTTTCTATGGAAGTTTAGTTGTCACTATGAGATCAGAAATACGGAGTTCGTTTCTTCCATCCTCGTTTCTTCCATCCTCTGGGAATCTGCCTTCGATGGCGAGACACGAAGTTCGTTTGTTCCATCCTTCGTTCCTTCCATCCTCCGGGAATCTGCCTTCGATGGCGAGACACGAAGTTCGTTTGTTCCATCCTCCGGGGATCTCACGTTTCCATGGCGAGATACAAAGTTCGTTTGTTCCATCCTTCGTTTGTTCCATCCTCGCGGAATTTCTTATTTCTATGGCGAGATACGAAGTTCGCTTGTTCCATCCTTCGTTTGTTCCATCCTTGCAGAATTTCTTATTTCCAAGGCGAGATACGATGTTCGTTTGAATGATTTTGCAACTTCCCTGTTTGGAATTGGCTAAGTCTGGTAGCCTGAAATCCTAAAAATTTGACTAAGTCTGAAATCTGGTGGATCCTCCAAATTCTAGATTTTGCATGTTAAATCTGGTGGATTCGAGACCTATCTCAAACATCCTAAAAGGTTTATTGAAAAATATATAAAGTATAAGAAATTCAATCTCTCAACTTATACTTAAATATATTTTTTAATATACCTTTACCCTGAGAGACACTGAAAAATGGCTAAGTTCCCCAGGAGCGCAAATTTCCACTAGTCAAGGATTTTGCGCCCAAGGACAAAAATTGTCCTTGAGCGCAAATTTCAGTTGGTCAGGGATTTTGCGCCCAAGGACAAAAATTGTCCTAGGGCACACATTTCCAGAGGTAAAGGATTTTGCGCCCAAGGACAAAATTTGTCCAGGAGCGCACATTTCATCATGTGCAGGATTCTGTGCTTTTGACCTTGCCTGTCTAGTTTCATGGATTTTGGACTTGGAAATATCTTTTCTTCAATTTTGAGTGGGATTTTAGTTTTGCAGTAGGTATACCTTAGCTATTTTTACGGAGGTTCAGTTGTCGACATGGGATCAGAAATACGGAGTTCATTCCTTCCATCCTCGTTTCTTCCATCCTCCGGGAATCTGATTTCCATGGCGAGACACGAAGTTCGTTTGTTCCATCCTCGTTTCTTCTATCCTCCGGGAATCTGATTTCCATGGCGAGACACGAAGTTTGTTTGTTCCATCCTTCGTTTCTTCCATCCCCCGGGAATCTCTCGTTTCCATGGCGAGATACGAAGTTCGTTTCTTCCATCTTTCGTTTGTGAATTCCAGGATTCAAACATCCACAGAGGAGTCAGAGAATGATTTTCAAGGCAACTGCATTGACTGGACAGGACTGAAGGCAGAATTGGACACTTCCAGTCCTAGGGTGCAAAATCCAGTAGGTACTGGATTTTGCGACTTGGACAAAAAATTGTCCCGAGCGCATAATCCAGAACCTGTTGGATTATGCGACTGGGGATAAATTTCCTCCCTGGGCGCATATTCCAGTAGGTACTGGAATATGCGACCAGGAATGTTCCTGTTGCATTTCCAGCTTTGCGGAGGGATACTCTTGAATACTGATTTTTTCCTGAAATTGCCCTAAGTTCCTGAAGAATCCTATTGATTTGAGAATCTTCCGGGTTTGTGAAATGAGGTTGAGTGCCGGATTGGGATCCGAAGGATACCCCCTGGATTGAACTTCCGGACTGGAGCTGTCGGGCCGGGAACTGAGTTCCATGGCTGAAGGATGATCATTCCAAGGAGTGACAGTTCTTGTTGAATTTTGGGTCTAGTCGGGATAAGAATATGGATAAAACCTTAGAATAGGATTCCAGGCAGGAATTCCTTAAACAAGACTCCGGGATAGGCACTTCCGAACAAGACTCTGGACTGGACCTCCGAGCTGGATTCTTGGACTGGAGTCCAGGACTAACTTCCTGAGTGGGACATGGAGTCTTGGAACAAGATTAGAATTGAGTTCCATGCCAGGAATGGAGAGGGTTCTAAGGTGGAAAGATGGATTTTGACATGGAAATGACAAGCCTTATTGAATTCAGGACCCTGGATTGGAACTTCGGGACAAGAATCAGACAGGAACTTTGGAATAGGATTCCTGGATAGGAACTTTGGAATAGGATTCTTGGATAGGACCTTTGGGACAGGATTCCCGAACAGGAACTTGGACAGGGACTTCCGGACTGAAGTCTTGGAATAGGATTCCTTATTCATCATGGAGCCTTATGCTGAGGGTGAAGGACTTGGACATTTCCTCTATGGGATGATGGACTCCTTCCATGGACTATCCAGATTTAATCGAGGAATGATAGGTAGGGCATTATTCATCCTCAGGAGAAATTCACTATTTCAAGAACTCCTAATGTTCCCTATGAGCTGACTGCTCGGACATTCTTTCCTAGCTTCATGGATTGGGGCAAGAAATTGCAAGATCAAAGCAAAAATGACGGCGAAAATGAGAAAAAAAAAGGGGGTCCCCATTTGCAATGGGGCGATGTGTGAAAACGTCACAACACGTACCAGAAGTGATAATAAACAATAAGTTTACACACCACAATCTTCTCTAGTTTTTGGGGTGGTGCCATCGAAAAGGTGATTTGCTTTGGTCTATGAATTGCTCTCAAATGGAAGCCTCGACAAATATCTATTCGGAAAGATGGATGCTACTTTGAATTGGAATCAAAGATACAGCTTAGTCTTTGACGTAGCCTTGACTCTAGTTTATCTTCACGATGATCAGTATGAGAGTGTTGTACACAAAGACATAAAGGCCATCAAAGTCATGCTGGATTCAAATTTCAAAGTGAAATTAGGGGATTTTGGGCTTGCCAGAGTGATGGAATTCTAAAAGAAAGGGCATACCACTATGACAACAGTAACAATTGGGTACATTGCACTAGAGTTCGTAACAATGGGAAAGAGCAATCGAGAGTTGGACATGTTCATCTTTGGAGCATTTGCTTTAGAAATTGTATGTGGAAGGAGACTGATAGACTGAAGCTTGATTGACCACAATTGCAGAGTGGTGGAATGGGTTTGACACTTGTTTGGCTAGCACATGATTCTTGATGCAGCAGATGAGAAACTGTGGAAATTTCAATGATGAGAAAATGGAACAGCTTATGATAGTGAGATTGTTGTACTCGCATCCTGATCCGAATGTTAGACTGCGGATTGAACAAGTGGTGGCTATACTAAAAGGGGAGCCAAGTTGCCTCATGTTCCTACAAAGTTTGCTCTGCTTGTATATGATGATTGTCCTCCTGATATCACCTCATCCTTGGCATCAACAATCGATGTAATTGTGTGCTCACCTAGTAAGTCTTCTACTATTTCAAGAAGTTGTTCCTTATCGCTGCTCCTTAAACCTACTTCCAATCCAAATTAGTTACACAATATGTGTATGTGTCGGAATTATGTCATTGGATGTAGAAGGCTTGCTGTGTGTTCAGTTTACTCATGGTATTTGACTTTTTCTGCATCTAGTGACATAATTCCAATATATACACATATTGTGTAGCTAATTTGGATTGGAATTAGGTTTGGAGAGAAGTGATAGGGAATAGCTTCCTGAAATGGTAGAAAATTTACTAGGTGAGCACACAATTACATCAACTGTTGATGCCAAGGATGAGGTGATATCAGGAGGACAATCATCATACATAGGTAGAGAAAACTTTGTAGGAATACGAGGCAACTCGGCTCCCCTTTTTAAAATACCCACCACTTGTTCGATCTATAGTTTGGCATTCAGATCGCGATGCGAGCACAACAATCCCACTGTCATAAGTTATTCCATTTCTTCATCATTGAAATTTCCACACAGTTTCTCATCTGCCACATTAAGAATCCTGTGTTGGCCATACAAGTGCCAAACCCATTCCACCACTCTGCAATTGTGTTCAATCAAGCTCTAGTCTGTCGGTCTCCTTCCACATGCAATTTCCAGAGTGAATGCTCCAACGCTGAACATGTCCGATTCTCGAGTGGCCTTTCTCGTTGTTATGGATTCTGGTGCAATGTACCCAATTATTCCTGCTGCCACAGTGGCATGCCTTTTCTTTTAACATTCCATCACTCTGGCAAACCCAAAATCCCTCAGCTTCGCTTTGAAATTTGAATCTAGCATGACATTGTTGGCCTTTATGTCTTTGTGTACAACACTCTCATGCCAATCATCATGAAGATAAACCAGAGCCGAGTCTACGTCACAGGCTACGTTGTATCTTTGATCCCAATTCAAAGTAGCCTCCATCTTCCCAAATAGATATTTGTCAAGGCTTCCATTTGAGAGCAATTTGTAGACCAAAAGCAAATCGTCTTTTCGATGGCACCGCCCGAGAAACCTAACAAGATTGTGGTGTGTAAGCTTACTATTTATTATCACTTCTGATACATGTTGATTCGTCTTACCTTTCTTAGAGGTTGGAGATACTCTTTTTTACAGCCACAACTTCGTTTGTGCTAGACAAAGTGCCTTTGTACACACATTCGAAGCCGTTACCTCCAATCTTTTGAGTGTTGTTGGTAGCGGCGGTGAGGTTAGCATATGGAAATGAGCAAACGGATTGAGCAGCCTAGTGAAGCGAGTTGTTCAACTCCTCCTCGCTCTCCTCACCCTCACCTTTGCTCTTCCTCTTGATGTATCAGTTGCATCCAATGAAGATAAAAGTGCATATGACAATGAAACTAGTCGCGATAGATATCAATATAATCATGAAAAAATGTATTTTCACTGGAACGGATGGCACATATAAGCCAAAGGGAATTGCCTTAGACTTAGATAGTGGAAGTGAGGTTTTGGTGGTGCTAGGCGATGGAGGTGAGGTTGGGCCAGTGTAGGGGAAAAACAAGTGCCAACACCACTAGCGTTGTAATCTGTAACTTAACATTAGTCATCTCCACCTACAAAATTTTACATAAATCACCTAAGAAGACTAAATGTCTCATATTCTGAACTTGGTACTATAATCTCAATATAGTCGATGAATTTGTAGCTCTTGTGGGATGAATTTAGAGTGCAAAAGAAATATGACACTTCTCTTGCATCAAAAGCAATTATTAAGCAAATTCCTCAACTTCTTAATCTTCGTCTAAACATGGTAGGTAAATTTCTCACTTTCATGTCACACCAACAATCATTGGAGGGGAAAGTAAATGAAACCAAAGCTACAATCAAGTTCTAATTGAAGAAAGTTCTCTATATGTGTGTTGTCATGGGTAACTGTGCAATGGAGGAAAAACAAATATTTTAGAATGTCCAACTGAATGTTAACTTTCTGGTGTCCTTAAAAAAATGGCGAAATGACATTGATTTCAGCTTGCTAGAAATTGATTATAGTGTTTTTTAAGTAGTTGAAACATTGATTTGTATAGTTTTTGAACTTTCTATGTAAAAATTAAAGAGCTTAAAGCATGAATACTTGATTTTATTGTAACCTCGTTGTGCTGAAATATAGAATTATTGTTCTAGGTTCATTATTTTTCAGGAGACGACAAGTTTTCTTGCTTACTCTGGAATCCTACAACACACTTGGAATACGTAGTGTTCATACAAAAAATAAACGTAGTTTTCATCTGAAAAGACATGAGTGTGCAGTTTGTGTGCCTTTTTCTTCACTCTATATGGAAGTTGGATCTGGAAGTCAGCATATTCAAGAGAATTCAGATCTCGAAGTCCACATAAACAAGCCCTTCACTCCATGTTATTCCATTCCCCCTCAAATAAATGTAAACATTTTATTTAATTGACATTTATATTTAATTGATGATTATAAATACATTTTATATGAAAAAAAATTCTAAAGAAACATTAAAGATTCACAAAATGAAAACAACAGTGGTTGATTGTGTAAATGAAATCCACCAATACTCTTTCAATTTTGGCGTACCCATTGAATTTGTTGTGGCTGGGAAGAGGTGCTTTCTTCAGTTTTTTATATGCACTTGAGCTGTCATGAAAATACCTAAGTATCCTCAAAAGACAAGAATGCTTGACACTGAATTTCCTTCAAGTTCGTCAACACCATTAATAATTGCCCATTGATTATTTTGCTCCTGAAAATGTCAAATGCACACAAACGGAACTTGGAATGAAAGTAATCATTGCACAATAATCACCTGCTGCAATATCCCTCACTGCTACACTTCAAATAAAAAAGTGGAAACATTAATCTAGCCTTTCACCTGGCATCCAAATTCCACTCATTTGGCCAGAGTTACTAAATTTATGAAGTCAAGCATTAAGGATCCACAAGTAACAGCTTGTGAAAATACTACAGCTTGGAGAATGCTCTCCTCTCACTCAAAAAAGCCTTTAAATCTAAAAGACACTTGCGAGAAACAAAATCCCTCAACTTGTTGCTTAAAGAATACCTTAATCAAGGTTAGCCTAAGATGAGCTAAAGTTCTATGTCATAAGAGCAAGTTAACCGACTTATTTCTGCTGTACTTAGTTTGCTTCTGTATTTTTTCTATCCTTCTCCCTATTTGTTACTAAGTTGCTTGAGTGCTACTATGATATACTACAGGGTATAATTAAAAATAAAATCTCTCTGATTTCCAAGAGTACAGAATATAACAGAAAGTGGTCGTCATATGACATTGGTATCTTTCTGATAAAAAAAAATTATGCTTCAATCTAGCAAAAGATGATAATGAAAAGCTTCTGAACTATCTAACCTAGTCTAAAAGAGGACTATTGAATTAACTTATAAATCCTCCTATGCAATGCTTACACTCCAGATGATTCATTTTAAAATCAAAGCATTTCAACAGATGACAGGCTTTCAAAATTCATCACCATCTCCAAAGAGGGAAAATCAGAATTGAAGGAAACAACAAATGAATCTCAATGGATAAAAGGAGCAGACAAACACTCCACAAAGTCTGCAACATGATCAAGTTTTACCATTCAATGAAGAAAATCAAATGAAAAGTTCACTATAGGTTTAATTATAAGATATATCAAAAATAGCTAAAGCTTTTTTAAAAAATAAGTATCAAGCTTTCACACTTATCACCATATGGCCGCCATCCTGCATTTCTCATCTCAACATATATCTACCACCTTTAAATCTTGTGTAAAGTGAATGCTTGCTTGAAATTAAGGGGTGATAGTTTATTTTGATTTCTACAAGCCCCTTCCTTGCCTCAAGGGTCTAATAATTGGCTCTATTCAGTCTTTGCCTATAACACAGGGTAAAATGCCATAAAATTCTTAACAACCTACAAAAAACAGAAACCAGACACATTTTTAAAACAGAAAAGTAGAGACTACAACCTTGCTACAGAACTATTAAACCAATCTAAAAAAAGAGATCAACACATACCGTTTGTGAATGAGAATGAGATGGGCTGCAACTCCTGCTATGACCCCGATTTCTATGGTTTCCACTTTGGACCTGCAAAACAAGAAGGCCACAAATATTTGTGTATGAACATAAGATATCTATATACTTGAGGAATCTTTGAAGTGTTATATTCTAAACTCCTTTACTGATCAAAAATAAACTCTGTTGTGCAACAAAGGAACAACAGTACCCACCTTTTGCCAAGGTGTTCTGGATCTCGACCTAGGCCTTGACTTGGATATGCAAATGTATAAAACAGAAACATTACAAACTTTGAAGCAAGCTATAGATTGGAATGCTGAGTTTAGTTCCAAAGCATAAAATCTTTTCCCATTCCAACTCTGAGGACCAGTAACCATGACATAAATTACAAAAAGTTGAAACTTTATGTGAACCTAAGCATGCAAAACATGGCACTGCAAGCAAATTTAGAGAAATACCTAGATATTGATCTTGATCGTGAACTTGGCATTGAATCAGATCTTGACCTGCTCTTCACAGACCTGCTACAACATAAATTAAACCATGGCTTTAAAAAATGAGTAAACAGAAATATTACAGCCCTCACCTGCTTTGACCTCGTATTTTCCAATGGTATAAGAATTGGACCAGTTAACTTTTCGCCGTCTGACACTCAAGCTTCGACTTGGGGATCGGCTGCGGCTGCAGATGCGAGAAAAACTTAGGTTCCAGCTCCACAAAATGCTTCTTTCAAGACATACTCTTTTACCTGATGAAAATGACAGGTGATATTTTTACTCTGTTCTCCAAATGGGTGCACTAAGAAACCTATCCTAATGAAATAAAATGAAGAAGCACATGCTTCAAAATACATGGAACCACAGGAAATAACATGACAGGAAAGGTGTTATTGAACATCAAACTTCAAAATCTGTACAAAATTCAAAATCATGCAAGAAAATGTCACCTACCCTTATATATGATCGAGAAAATGGGTTCTTGAACTCTGAATCATCTAGTTTTCTGGTCTGAGTATAAATAAAGAATTCTAGGTCAAAGGACCAGTAGAAAATTTTAAAAATGTCAAGTTAAATGTGTTGATAATAAGAAAATTATGTTACATACTGCATATTTCATATCATCGTAGTTGGTGTAGTCAACAACTCCAGTTGTACCTACAAATCCAGAATCAGAGAATAGGGAGCCGAAGCTCCATAAGGTTATAGCAGCCCTTGAATAACAGACAATAGTTGAGAAATTATAAGTTATATATGCATGAGCAAGTGTGCTTAAAAAAAAATATCATACAACACCAAACCAAAAAGATAGTTGAGTGATGCTCTAAATATATGTGACATCCCCTATGGAGGAAGACTTGTCGTGCAACACAGGTGGCACAAATAACAAAATAAAATTAAAAGACATTTCAACAAAAGGGGACGACAGAGCAATTTATAAGGCATGGTCCACGTAGACCAAGGAAGAGGGCCTACAGTTCCATTTACTGCAATATGGCCTTGGGCACCGTCTATACAGCACTGCAAATGCACCCGGCATCCCCTTACCCATCCATGCATGCATGGCATTACCACAAACTATAATAAATCACGAAGTCAGCATACAAAATCCATGCATCCATGCTACGGCCAATAAATATCTTCCATATCCGTCGAGAAAACAAAGGTGAGGGGTGAGCACGACCTTTAATTACGCCGATAGGCGTTTAACTCCGAAAGGAGTCGACCTCCCGTATGCTTAATAGTGCAGAATCAACGGACTCAGTTGCTGGAAAGGTACAGGACAACCATTGGGTTAATCCCTACCATCCACGTGTTCAACGGATTAGATTGCAGGTATATTGAATGTTGGATTGGAGGTATTGAATGGCGAAGGAATTTTCCCTGACATTGGAGATCGGGTGGCAAGAATAAGTTAGAACAGGCAAGGATAAATCTTTGTTGTTCATTGTCTGACAGCCATTTGAAATTGAACATTAGTTTTCTTCCACGGCAAGCAAAGGGTGTTAATGTAATGTCCCCTCCTTAGTCAGTATCAGATGTCGAGGGGATAGCCCATCATTCAACCCTCGTGGGCTAGCATTTGTGTTTTGAGGGTTTGTTGTTAACTGTGATTCGATCAGTTGGGGACATTACGACTCTCCAGTGTTGTTAGTGATTCAGGTGTTGGCTTTTGCACATGTTATTTGGCTCCTTCTGAGAGACTTACTATTTATAGTAAGTCATATTTTGGGGTTACTATTCTTGGCAGGGCACCTGACATCAGTGGAGTTGCAGTGACACCTTGGTTTTCAATTGGGTTAGTCGAGCTAGTTTCATTAATTATAATATCATTATAGTATCATTAATAAAGGTACTTTATTAATGATTACTTATTATAAAGTCGAAATATAAAGTTCATTAATGAATGGGGCCATGACCCATTATTAATGAATTTATAATGACAAATTATAAAGTGGCTCTAAAACCAAGGTAAATGAAGTTATGTCAAAAATTGAATTAAAATATTTTTAATGATTAAAAAAAAGAGCTCTCATGGGAAATCGTGCCTCTTGAGGGAGTATATATATTTTATTAAAAAGCAAAGCAACCTCTAGAGAGTGGAGTACTTGCATTTGCTTTTGTTGCTTCATGGAGAATGACAAGGGTTCTAAAAATTCAACCATTGAAGAATGCCAAACTCTTCAATGTTGCAGCCATTTGAGGTGGTGAGAGATTCCACTAAAATTTGGCCTTTGAGGAGAGCTTAATTTTGAGTTGATTGTGCAAATTTGAAGATAAATTCAAAGGATTTATTGATGCAATCATGTCTGATTTAATTGTCTGATCATCTACAATCAATGACAATAAATGCCAGCCATTTTAATGAGTTTTTGAAAGGAGATTTATTTCTGCATGGTCCGTACCATTTGCATTAAATGCAGGCCGTACATCTAATATAGAGGCGTTTCATTGGTAGGTTGAATCGCCTACAGTTTGTGGCTGCAATTTCTTTATCTGAGGTCGCCTAAGGGAAATCAAGCATTTGGAAATAGTTTTGTGAGGGAGAAATCACATTTTGAGGTTGATCGTACAATCTTCAGGTTCCATTAATGCATGCTGAAGGAATATTCCAGATCTGCACAATTAATTCATGTGATCAAAATCGGGTATGCATGTGCATCTATAATGTTTTTAGATATCTCTCATAATTAAATAATCAATTTCCAGCTTGTGTTTGCATTGTAGATTTAGTTTGTAGTTCATTATATGCAATTTCTCATTCCCTGGCAAATATTTTCAAAACACAAAAAAAAGTAAAAAAACATAAAAGGAAAAAAATTGCATCTACAACATTCAATATCAGCAGTGAATTCCATAGGGGTTACTACAAGTGGTATCAGAGCACAGTTGCCTGCCAACTTGTGGACAATGGTTTTTACATGAATAGGAGGGATTATTTTTATACCAGAGGTACAAGTCCCTAGAGACCACCAGTTGTTCCAGAAGGGCAAACAGTTTCAGGCATACTGGGTATTCATAGGTCAAGTTCAGGGAGTAATAGAACACAATCAAGTAGTAGCAACAGTAATACTGGTATTATGGGTGATAGGAGAGGAATTAGTCCTAGAAATGGAGGGGGAGATAATGAGGCAAATGAAGCCAGAGACCTTCTGAGGGGTCTACAAGCAGGCAACAAGAGGTGGTAAATGTATTATAGCAGCTTGCAGTGTCCATACAGCAGCTTTCTATACCTCCTAGAGGGTATCATCATGATCAAGAAGATCGTGCTAGTGCATATGGTTCACCTAGAATGAGAAGAGAACCTACCCACACATTTGAGAGGTCTACACATCCCACATTTGTGAGAAATGAACCTGAGGAGGAAGAGGAAGAAGGTGCATTTACTGATAATATTATGGTGATGCATGATGAGTGGGATTCATTGCCTCTAAGAGTGAAAGAACATTTGACTTTTGACCGTTATATGAGCCAAAAGAGAGAGCATAACAGGCCTAGGAATGACAGGAGGCCAAGACACCATAACAGTTATTTAAAGCATGCAATCAGCAAATTTTCACTTCCACCATTTGATGGCAGCGGTAAGGTATTAGCTAGATCATGGATTAGTATGCTGGACACACTCCTGACACTTCATCCTATGTCAAAAGAAGAAGCAATTAAATTTGCAACACTACATTTGGATGGAGTTGCCTACAAGTGGTGGCATCATGGGATGGAGACCTTGCAACCAAATCTCATAACTACATATCAGGAGTTTGTGAATAGATTGGTAGAGAGATTTGATAAAAAGGATCCCAAATTGTACTTCAGAGATCTTGCACAACTTAAGCAAGTGGGTAGTTTGGAATCCTACATAAGTGAATTTCATAAGCTTTCGGTCATGGTAACAGGAGTTTCAGAGAGGAGACTTGTTGTGTTATTCATGGAGGGGTTATATGAGCCTATGAGGGGTTGGATCAAGGCATTTGATCCTCCTACATTACAAGAGGCTATGAGGAAAGCCCGCAGCATGGATCTTTCTACTCCACGCAACAAGTTCAATACCAAACCATCTACTTCATCTAATGATAACAAATCAGCTTCCAAGAAGCCAATAAATTTTGATCCAAAAAAGAAGGTTGCAACACCCTTAGATAAGGAAACATTAAATGATTTGAGAAGAAGAAAATTATGTTTCTATTGTAAGGGTCCTTATGATGATAAACATGATTGTCCTTTAAGGCCTAAGGGTAAAAATAGGCTTATGGAGTGGTTTTATGAGGAAGAAGACCCTGTTGTTATGACAGATCAGCAAGCTGAGTATGAAGATAGTGGGGCTGAAAATGTTGATCAAGAAGTAGAAGATGAAGGAGAGACAAGTATGGGTGAAGCCTACCTCTCTAGCATGCAAAAAGAAGGCTCTTTTCGTATTAGAGGGCTCTTAGCAGGACAAAAGGTCATCTCCTTGACACAGGTGCAACACACAATTTCATAGATGCACGGTTAGTGGAAAGAAGAGGTATTCAAACCCAAGAGTTTGAAGGTATTAGAGTCAGAGTTGCTGATGGCTACACTCTCAAGTGTGAGAGGATGATACCAGACCTACCCATGAGATTAAACAATTATGAATTTAAGGCAGATTTTTATGTGGTAAACATGGGTGATGCTAATGTAGTACTTGGCATGAAGTGGCTTCATGCAATTGGGGAGTTTACTCTCAACCTCAAAGGCATGGATATGAGATTTCAGGCCGATAGTAAAACTCATGTACTAAAAGCTATAAGGGATAGCAACTTGAAGATCATTTCATTCAGACAGATGGAGAGGTTGATTAGTCATGACATGGTGGAGTGGGCAGCAGAATGTAGAATCATGCCAACTCAAGATGAGCAGCAAAAACCAGCCTATCATCCGGATATACAGGAGCTCAGAACTAAGCATGCTAGGGTGTTTAGTGAGATACCACCTGGTAGACCTCCAGACCGAGGCATAGAGCACATTATTGAGTTAGAGGACGGCGCAAAGCCCGTTATGATCACACCTTACTGGCACCCAAAGCGTTTGAAAGATGAAATTGAAAAAACTATCAAAGAACTTCTAGCTATGGGTCACATAAGACCGAGTAAGTCACCTTTTGCCTCTTCAGTTGTATTGGTAAAAAAGGATGGATCACTCAAAATGTGCATTGATTACCGAGTACTGAACAAAAGAATAATAAAGAACAGGTATCTGATCCCTCGCGTAGATGAGCTTATAGATGAGTTACACGGAGCACGTTTCTTCTCCAAGATTGATCTGAGATCGGGTTACCACCAAATTAGGGTCAGGGAACAAGATATTGAGAAGACTGCATTTAGGTGTCATTATGGACATTATGAGTTCTTGGTTATGCCATTTGGCTTAACCAATGCGCCAGGTACTTTTCAGTCTACAATGAACAAAGTCTTCCATGCTCAGCTGAGGAGATATGTACTGGTGTTCTTTGATGACATTCTGGTGTATAGGAGATCTTGGGAGGAGCACTTAGCTCATTTGGATACCATCTTGGGCATACTTGACAAGGAGTCCTTGTACGCCAAGGAGTCCAAGTGTGCACTAGGGATGACAGAGCTGTTATATTTGGGGCATATTATCAGCGTAGAGGGGGTACGCATGGATCCTGATAAGATTTGTGCTATTCTGGATTGGCCTGTTCCAGAAAATTTGACACAACTCAAAGGATTTCTTGGATTGTGTGCCTTCTACCACCGGTTTGTCAATGGTTTTTCTCAGCATGCTGCACCACTCACAGATCTGACACAGAAGGGGGCTTTTGTATGGACTCCTTAGGCACAAGAGTGCTTTGAGAAGTTCAAGATTCTAATGACTACTTGCCCAGTCCTAGCTTTACCTGATTTTACCAGGCCTTTTGAGTTACATTGTAATGCTTCTGGAGAGGGCATCGATGATGTGCTTATGCAGGCTAAACACCCCATAGCTTTCGAGAGTAGAAAGCTCAGAGGGCCAGAGTTGAGCTACAGTATTTACAAGGAAATGTTAGCCATCGTGCACGCGTTGGCTTAGTTTAGGCAATATTTGGTTGGCAGTCAGTTTTGTGTCAAAACTGATCATAATAGCCTGAGGCATTTCCTTGGACAGAGGGACTTGAATGGACGACAATAGAAAGGGGTCAACAAGTTGCAGTCTTATGATTTTGACATCTCCTATGTCAAGGGTACACAGAACATTGTTGCTGATGCATTATCCCATCATCCCCACTTGAGCTCCCTGGCAGAGATTTCAGAGGACTGGAGGCATTTGATTATAGCTGAGTATGCCAAGAACCCGTGGGCTTCTGGCATTATTGATGGGACTATTCAGGATAGCAGGTACTCTCTTGTGAATGAACTCATCATTTACAAGGAGAGGATATATTTAGTCCCAGGATCAAATGTGAAGAACAAAGTGTTGAGGACCTTTCATGATTCACCTTTGGCTGGACATCCCAGGTACTATAAGACTTAAAGACAAGTACGGGAAAGATTCACATGGAAAGGTCTCAAGACTGATGTTCTTCATCATGTTAGAGAGTGCTCTGTTTGTCAGCAAAACAAACAAGAGCACACATTTTCAGCAAGATTGCTTCAGTCACTTCCTATTCCTGAGAGGAAGTGGGAATGTTTATCTATAGACTTCATTACGAGCTTGCCGAAAGCCCAGGGCAGAGATTGTTTATATGTAGTGGTTGATTGCTTGAGAAAATATGCACATTTTTTCCCAATTACTACTACACACACAGCTGTTCAGATAGCAGATTTATTCTTCTGTGAGGTATTCAAATTACATGGGTTGCCTCGGAGTATTGTCAGTGACAGAAACAGTCAGTTTATGAGCCACTTCTGGCAAGAGTTATTCCATTTATGTGGGACCGAGCTTACTCGGAGTACGAGTTACCACGCGCAGACTGACGGGCAGACTGAAATAGTGAATAAATGGGTGGAGGGATACTTGTGGAATTATGTCTCGGGGCAGCAGAGAGCATGGGTAAAGTGGATACATTTATGTGAGTTCTGCTATAATTCCACTTACCACATGACTATACAGATGACACCATTTAGAGCATTATATGGCTATGATGCACCTAGCTTCCTTGATTTGTTGTTCAGCGATAGCAGGGTGCCTAGTGCTGGTGATCTACTGTAGGAGAGCCAGGACGTTATCTAAGCACTTTGTGAAAATATACAGAGGGCACAAAATCAGCAAAAGCAGTATGCTAATCAGAGGTGAGTTGGGCGATCATTTGAGGTCGGCGATATGGTGTACCTTATGTTGCAGCCCTATAGGCAGTCTACTCTCAGTAAGAGTGGAGCAGAGAAGCTCAGGCCACGCTACTATGGACCATTTAGAGTTGTTCAAGGAGTTGGTGAGGTGGCCTACAAGCTTGATCTACCGACAGACAGCAAAGTACATAACGTCTTTCATGTGTCACGCCTTCAGAATGCGTTAGGACGTCATATTATACCTTCCACTACTCTTCCACCCCTTGATGATGAGGGAAAATTGGTTCAAGTTCCTGAGGCTATTCTGGAGTTCAGAGAGAGACCTCTTCGGAGAGGAGTTATCAGTGAATATCTTGTTAAGTGGAAGGATTTGTTGGTGGAGAATGCTACTTCGGAGCATGAGGACATCTTACAACATCCAGCATTGCGATTGCTTGAGGACAAGCAATCTTGAGGAGGGCGGACTGTAATGTCCCCTTCTTAGTCAGTATCAGATGTTGAGGGGTTAGCCCATCATTCGACCCTCGTGGGCTAGCATTTATGTTTTGAGGGTCTGTTGTTAGCTGTGATTCAATCAATTGGGGACATTACGACTCTCCGGTGTTGTCAGTGATTCAGGTGTTGGCTTTTGCACATGTTATTTGGCTCCTTCTGAGAGACTATTTATAGTAAGTCATATTTTGGGGTTACTATTCTTGGCAGGGCACCTGACATCAATGGAGTTGCAGTGTGACACCTTGGTTTTCAGTTGGGTTAGTCAAGCTGGTTTCATTAATTTTAATATCATTATAGTATCATTAATAAAGGTACTTTATTAATGATTACGTATTATAAAGTTGAAATATAAAATTCATTAATGAATGGGGCCATGACCCATTATTAATGAATTTATAATGACAAATTATAAAGTGGCTCTAAAACCAAGGTAAATGAAGTTATGTCAAAAAGTGAATTAAAATATTTTTAATGATTTAAAAAAAGAGCTCTCATGGGAAATCATGCCTCTTGAGGGAGTTTATATATTTTATTAAAAAGCAAAGCAACCTCTAGAGAATGGAGTACTTGCATTTGCGTTTGTTGCTTCATGGAGAATGACAAGGGTTCTGAAAATTCAACCATTGAAGAATGCCAAACTCTTCAATGTTGCAGCCATTTGAGGTGGCGAGAGATTCCACTGAAATTTGGCCTTTTAGGAGAGCTTAATTTTGAGTTGATTGTGCAAATTTGAAGATAAATTCAGAGGATTTTTTGATGCAATCATGTCTGATCATCTACAATCAATGACAATAAATGCCAGCCATTTTAATGAGTTTTTGAAAGGAGATTTATTCCTGCATGGGCCATACCATTTGCATTATATGCAGGCCGTACATCTGATATAGAGGTGTTTCATTGGTAGGCTGAATCGCCTACAGTTTGTGGCTGCAATTTCTTTATCTGAGGTCGCCTAAGGGAAATCAGGCATTTGGAAATAGTTTTGTGAGGGAGAAATCACATTTTGAGGCTGATCGTACAATCTTCAGGTTCCATTAATGCATGCTGAAGGAATATTCCAGATCTACACAATTAATTCATGTGATCAAAATCGGGTATGCATGCGCATCTATAATGTTTGTAGATATCTCTCATAATTAAATAATCAATTTCCAGCTTGTGTTTGCATTGTAGATTTAGTTTGTAGTTCATTATATGCAATTTCTCATTACCTGGCAAATATTTTCAAAACACAAAAAAATTAAAAAACCATAAAAGGAAAAAAATTACATCTACAACATTTAATATCAGCAGTGAAATCCATGGCTTGAAAAGTGAGACTGAATCAAAACTCGAGAAAGTTCCTTGCAAAATTGCAAACACTTCCCTCGGTCAGTGAGAAAGTTCCCAGCAAAATAGCAGACATTAGATTTGTAAGATTTTGTTGGATGTATGTTGTTCTTAATCTCTTTCAATCAAAATTGTAGTAGGAAATTGGAGGGTATGTTGAGAATAGGATTGATGCCAGCAAGGCCACTTACAACAAAGGTGAGGTGTGTTGTGCCCTCTGTTTTTTGGAACTATGTTTTGTGGTTTATGTGTAAATTTATGGTTTTTTATATGTGTTGCTTTAGGATAGTTGTATTTGAAGTGTGTATAATTCCTGTGAGATGAGGAAAATCCAATGGTTACAGACTTTGTCTTTAATATGCTTCCTTGGTGTTGCCTTTGTTATGGAGCATTCCAGTGATGAATTGATTTTGTGTTTTGGCAGGTCTTAAAATGGAAGGCAATCGGCAAAGGGCCCTTTCTGATATTAGAAATGTTGTTGGAAGGTGGGTTATCCCTATATAATTTGTTTTCTCTATTGATTTAGATTTGAAGGACCCATTTTAGGCATCCATAAATCTCTTCTTCTTAGTTCTTGATTGGTCATTGTGCTGTCCTCTTATGTCTACCGTTTGTTAATGTTTATCTATATGTATGATGGCCTTAAAGAAATCTTCAAGCAGTTGGTGCCAAGAAATTTGTTCCAATTGATCGCCCTATGACCAGGTGAAGATTGTGAAGATTTGTTTTGATTTTTTTATTCAATCTTCCTTGATGTCTATTAGTGTAGGAATTGATCCCTCATCTGCTTGGTTGGTCCAAGAATTATACTGCTACATTGGCAAACAATCAGCATTTGGTATAGGTATATGTCTTAAATGCCCCAAAGCTTGGTGATTTCCCCTAGAGGGTCTTGAGTTTATGCATTGATTGTTGCTTTGTTTACCAAGATACTCAACACGATAAGAATATGCTCCTAACAACTAAGGACCCAAGCATAGTGTCATCTACAGCAAATAATCATGGCTTTATTATAAATGAAGATGAAGTGTCTTTGGTTGTTGATATGGAAGATTTGGTTGAATCTTCTGCACTTCACCCCTAGGTTAGTTGGATGGATGAGGATTTTATAATAGGAATTTTCTTTCTTTTTTGGAAATTCTTAGTTAAAATGTATTTTACTTGCAGTGGATGCCTGTATATATATAAACATATGATTTGAGGGGAAAGACATTTTTTAAGTAGTTGGTTGAAATGGGATTTTTTTTTAAAAAAAATCATTTTTTAAGAAGGTTGTTGGAATGGGATTTTCTTTAAAAGAAAGCCATTTTTTAAGATTGTAGGAATGAAAAAAAAAACATTTTTAAGAAGATTGTAAGAATAGGAATTTTTTTTGAAAGTTTTTAACATTGAAGCCATCTTTATATGTAGGCTATTCTTAAACATAATTCATTTCAACAATCAAAAGTCCATTTTAGCAAATAAAAATGGGACAAATATTTATCATTTTTTATTATGGATGAGGTGTAAAATTGCTACTGATTGTTTGACCACTGAAATAGATGATATTTAAGTATAGTGTTATATATGTGTTTTGCCACATGATAATCATATCATGGTGGGGGATTTGTAGGAATGTCATGAAGTGGGATGGAGGATCCCGTTGATCCAATGGCAATGTCAAATATTGATGAGCATGATCAAGAAAACATATTGGCCGTTACAGAATATGTACAAGACATTTATACTATGTATAGAGAAAGGGAGGTAAGGTGAAATATTCCGAGCCAAATTTTTTTTTGAATTTCAATAACAGTTTACAAACCAATGCACCCGTTAAGGTTAGCAGCTAAACCAAAACGATGTTGAAGCAACTCTAACCAGAATGTACACCAGGATCCCGATGTGGGCAAGGTGTGAGCATTGGTCAGAGGATCTTAATCAAAATGCTTATGCAAGAACTCTAACCAAGATGCGCCGGCGAACGACGAGCATGTGGTCAGAGGATCCCTACAATCTAATATACTGAAAGCACACTCGACACCAAGTATGTGCTGCTCAATCCGATACGGAAATGAGGCGACCATATGGCGGAGATAACTAAAATTACAATGCTGGAAAGAGAAGTAAGCTAAAATGTTGAAAGTACTCGACACCCAGAATGTGCTTTCTAACCCGGGATGGGAAAGGAGCTACCATAGGGTGGAGATAAAGGAAATACAGTTGCAATTACTGAACGGAAAGCTGAGCATTACAAATTATGATAAGCAAGAATAATCACTATTGTCAGTACTACTGCCAGCTTACAATATGAAAGATAATGTCTTGCTATCAAAGTGAATCAACATATAAATAGAGCTGCAACAATATAAATGAGTTTCCTTTACTGAGTAATAAAGCTTAGATCTGAAATTGCACTAAACAGACCAACCTCAAAATCTGATTTATGATAGTCCTGTTTTCCCGTGCACGAACAGCAGCCCTGTAACTCACAAATCCATTCACAACTACCTCCAGAGTCACTCAAATCTCACGAAACAGAATGCAATATGACTCTAAGATGATGGCGCCCAAGATTGGCACAAGAAACTGACTCAAAAAGCTGATATGAATTAATGGCACCATTCCCAAGAAAGGCAAATGGTACGGCCCAGCAAGAGGGGCGATTTCCTTTTAAAAATCACAGCCTTCAAAATAAAATCTATAACTTTGGGAATAGGGTCGCCCCTTACAGACAGAGAGAATGAAACAATACCCAGAAGCAATATTTTTGTATTTTTTTGATTTACGAATAAAAACAACAATCTGCTGTAGCTAAAATGCAATTTCTGGAAAACCTCTAATATGCAAAACTGAACTAACAAGGCACAAGCTGAATACAATGCTCAAATCCCCAATGCAACTCACAAAACTAAACTAATTCACTACTAGTCGCTATCTTTCAAGCGAGAAGCAATGCCTAGCTAGGAGGCTTACATTCCTCGAAGCAATCCCAAGGCCAATCCGGCAGCATAACATTATCAAGTTTTCGGATCCCCAAATGAGAGCACTCTTCCTCCTTTTATACTTTTCCAACTGGGAGTCTCTAAAATCCTCTTGCATATGGGATAAAACATGAGAGGGAAAATAATATAATCCTCTTCAATTCTTTTTCAACCTCACCCTTAAAGTCCCCTCTTTTAAAACAACATTAATATTAAATAATAATATTTAATTTACGGACTTTAAAATGGAGGCCAAGATGATGTCGGAATTCAATGATCTATAGCTCGTTGGAAAGGTCTTGACAAGACGAATCCAACCCCACTCTCAAAATCCCGTTCTGGTGCCAATCCTGAACTTACTAAAAATAGCCGTAACCAACAGGGACTAAGAAGAACAAACCCGGAAAGAAACCGCCAACCAAACCACAATCCACGAACAAAAGCAACCACCAAAGCATGAAACCCCAATTTCAACCCCCGAGTAGCCTATGGGTCTCCGGAATAGGCCAACGGTCAACTGTAAAAGATCAAGCTAGAAAATGGAACATTACGTAAGGCTGGATATTATTTATTTTCCCAGGTTCCTGCACTTTTTTCAGACAGATGAAAACTAGAGTTCTTATGTCAAAGCTTTTTATATCAACATGAAGTGTTTGTTTCTTGCAGAACCTTAGTTGTGTTCCCAGAGATTATATGTGGGAACAAACAGATATAAATGAGAGAATGAGGGGTATTCTGATTGATTGGCTCATTGAGATAGAATTTGGATACTTAGTACTAAGTCCAATTTTTGAACATTCCTCTGTCTCCCTAGAAAAACAATTTGAAATGCTAATAATTTTTGTCCCTTCTTGTACACGTACATGTAAAGTTTGAACTCATGGAGGAAACATTGTTCTTGACAGTCAACATCATTGATAGATACCTCTCAAGAGTAAGGGTGATAAGAAAGCATTTACACCTTGTTGGGGCTACTGCTATGCTTTTGGCCTGCAAGTATGAGGAGGTCTCTGTTCCTATAGTTGACGATTTTGTCCAAATTTCAGACAAAGCTTACACTAGAGAAGAAGTTTTACAAATGGTTAGAAGCCTTCCATCTCTTACAAAAAAAACTAAGTTATGAATGGTTCTAATGCATGGGTGCAGCAGGGCTATTTTTAAATATCATTCACTTCAATAGTCAAAGGTCAATTTTGGCCAATAAAAATAGGACAAATATTTACCACTTTTTATTGTTAATGAAGTGTAAAATTGTTATTGACTGTTTGACCATTGAAGTGGATGATTTTTAAGTAGAGTGGTGCCAGCCCGGCCAAGCCTTTCCATCTGTTTGTGTGGCAAATGTCATTCCACTAACCAATAAGCCTTCTCCTGGTTGCAGAAAAAATCAATTCTTTTTGCATTGCAATTCGATATGACTGTACCAACCCCTTATGTTTTCATCAGGAGATTTCTCAAGGCAGCTAAATTTGATAAAGAGGTATGTATTTTCATATAATTGTGACCAAGTTTTTTAGTTTTTAATCGACTCATGGTTTGTTCTCCATGTCTTTCCAGTTGGAGGTATTGTCATTTTTCCTCATTGAGCTCTGTCTAGTGGACTATGAAATGTCGAGATACCCACCATCAATGGTAGCAGCTGCAGTAGTGTACACAACACAATGTACACTAAACAGAGTTCCTTGTTGGAATAGGACTATTGAATGTCATGCTGGCTACTCAGAAGGGCAACTTTATCCTGGTTTTGTAAATGTAATAATCCTCTTTCTTTGTTCTCTCAATCCTTACAAAAACATCTTCATAATTTGTCCAGCGAATGTGCCAAGATGATTGTGGATTACCATCTCAAGGAAGGGCAGGGGGAGCTCACATGTGTTCACAGGGAATATTCATCTTCCAAATATAACTGTGCAACTAGGATAGAACCGGCTAACATTATCGGAAACGAGCTTCTTCTAGACTAGACAAGAAAGCCCATTTCTTGTTTGTCATGAACGCAATACAAAGAAAGTATAGAGACCTACTCTATCAACCAATATGTTACTGTATATATAACATGAATTACAGAGGGTCATGGGGGGGTTTTAACATGAAGCGAGTGTGGCTAACAATAATTTAGCAAAGAGACTACAATATTGCAACTGTAATTTGGCTAACAATAATTTGGCTACTTGAACACCTGTAGATGGTGATCAATTGTGATATTTGGATTTTTTCAGAATTGGTGGAGCATCATTGTATTTTCTTAAAAATTAAAACCAAAAAAGTCTTTCCAGTTTTTTTTGTTAGTCCCTGCCTTAGCAGGAGACTATTGTTTTCAGCTAACTAAATTTGCATTTGTTTTCTTAGGGAATAGTGTCAAAGGCCAAATATTAAATCTGTTGTGAAGGTTGAAAATTTTTTAATAATTTTTTGTGGACTTTTCCTGTTTTGTGATTGGGCACATATTAAACCCCTTGTTTTTTATTCTGGAGTAGCAGGCAAGGTTTCCGCTTTGGGCCTGTCACTGTTGTGGGCTAACAGCAGGTGTCCATAATAGGGGGCGTGTGTTTTCATTGCTGAAGAGAACATGTCTCGTTGGGGGGTTCTTTTTCTCCTCGTCTTTCCACCTGTTAGGGATTTTGCAGGTTATAGTGCATTTCGCAACGACCCGACGAACACAGCAGGGAGAGGGGCATGGAAGAGGCTGAAATGCAGGTGATTCATTCCTGCAGTGCCTTGGTAGGGTTATCATGCAATTTGTTCTATTGCCTGCAGAAACTAACATTAATTCTTTTGTGTTTTTCCTATGCTTTTTCTTTTTGGCAGTTAGAAGATAAATTAGGGGTTTCTCTAGTGGTCCGTGAGCAGTTTGTGAAAAAAAATGGAAGATGTTGAAGCTGAGCATTTTTTTTCCAAACTTTTGTAGCAGTCGGAGTTACCTTAGCCTCTGTTCCCTTTGTATATGAAGAGGATCTGCGTTTAACAAACTATATCCAGGCTCATGGGGAAGGCCGTTGGAGATCTCTCTCCAAAAAAATGAGTTTTTTTTCATATAACAAACATACACCATCTTTGTAGACTTAGGGTAAAGATTTTGCTTGCTTCTCATAGTTGCATTTTAATTCTAGGGTTAAGATTTTTTTTGACATTTAGGTTTTTCTCATATCTTCGACCTGACGTCAAACCAGGACAAATTCTCCCTGACGAAGAAGATTTAATTCTCCGGCTCCATCGACTCCTGGGAAACAGGTCAACTTTATCCCATTCAAAATATTTTTTTTTTTGGTTTATTTTCCAAAATGAAACAATTTACCATCCTTTCTCAAAAAAATATCTTTGAAGAAAGGCATTGTGTGCAAAAAGATTCATGTATTTCATTCTGTTTGATTATCCTTAAGCTGATATAACTGTTCTTGGATCTAGGTTACCCGTTTGCTTGCAAATGCTCAAGTGCAGGATCCAGCAAGGTCTGCTGCATGCCTACAACAAGTTATCTCTGTTATCAATTCATTAAACAAGGTTGCCGTTTAGCTTTTAGGTGGTCCAAGTACAATTTTAACTTCTGAGCATAGATCCTCCCACACACAGGCCCCTCTGTGAATCTTGAAGACATATGGTGGAATCCTCAAGACAACTATATCCAGAAAAAGATTCTCCAATACACTACATCACCAGAAAATGCCAATCCAGAAATAGATGACAAAGATTCAGATTGCATAATAGCAGGTCATAAAGAAGACCAGATTTGCTCTGCAATGGCTACACCAGCAATCTCTTGTTTACAGATTGCACCCACCATTCTGCCTTCTGCCAGTGAGGAGATTGCTTGTAAGATCTTGTCATCCTTCCTTTTCTTGAATGCTAAAAGGATTTATTATGTTGTTTTATATCAATGTCTTTTAGCTTAAATTTGTTTTTTTTCTTAGGCAATATACATGCCAGAAGCAGCCTGGTTTGTTAGGATTTGAGGAAAATGATGCCCATACATTTGGGGAATGGGTATTTCCTTAGTTTTTTGGTTAATTGGAGTTCATATTATAGATTTAGAAGAAGCAGCAAGTTCTCCAGTAGAATGAATTAATGTCTCATTTTTCTATTGCGTGTCAACAGGGTATAGATTATCTTAAATATGATGATTGTTTTGATGATGGTTCCAAACCTCACTCACCTATATTTCAATGCTCTATAGCCTGCATGTCCTCCGAGTTATAAGCTGCCTTATTGTAGCTAGGCTAATTTTTAATTTTGTTAATAGTTAAATAATGACAAATGTTATAGAGCACATGCATTAGAATTGGGGAACCAAGATATTGCTTAAGAAGCCGTAAATTTCCTTGTGCTTACTCCAACTTCCATGTTACTGTTTTCAACCCTAGTTTAATATTGTTTGGTAGAATCTTTTCTTGCTGTACTTTTCGTTTCATATAGTAGCCTCCTTTTACGCCCTCATGTTATTTTACTGGTTTTATATTTGAGTCGCATTGACCTATTGTGTTATCCATGAAGATTAATGCAATTTCTTTCTTTCTTTTTTCTCTGCAACCCCACTTTAATATTGTGCTATATTTCTTTATTGTTAATTTGTCAGGTGGGATGAGCTTTAATTCTCTTTAAAAAGTGATGGAAGGTCAAGAGCCTTTGAGTCTTCCTGAAGTAGACAGCAGCTTCAATTTCTCTAAATTGATTCAGGATGTCGGTTCGATGGATCATACCAAGGCTAGTTCCAAACATTCTGCAAAGTCTGGGAGTGAGAATCCTAACATTTATGTTATCTGTACATTTTAGATCTGTATATTTCTACAACATTGTTAACATATTATAATTTCTTGTGGTAAGAGATGGTAGAAAGTAAGATTTGAATTCTTTTTTAGATTCTCTCTCAAATCGAAAGGGTAAAGAGATGGTAGAAAGTAAGATTTGAATTCTTTTTTATATTCTCTCTCAAATTCCTTGAAAGTTGAAACTCAATTATGAACAATTTCAGAATTTCTATCTCCTTTGTTCTTTGCACTTCGATTTCTCAAAAGAGTTGTAGTGTTTGAATGTTTTATCGTACAGTAATGAGGTGCTACTGAATGTTCAGCACAAACAAAGCTTTCTTTTCTTCCAATAATTTTAAGTGCCAAAAAATGTCAACACATTGTAGTCAATACATTGACTCCAAAAAGCCTCACCGTTGGTTTAAAAATAGCTCAATTTGGTCACAACACTTCTAAGTTTACAGAAAACAAGAATTTTTTGTTCAATGAATCATCAATTATGAGCCTAAAATTTAAATCCTTACTCATAGTGAGCAGATATCAATATGGTACAATCATGAACTAGAACACAAATTTGGGCTCATTCTTCTTATCAGTTTTAGACTTCAGTTCAATTTAAATCTCATTCTTCCCGATCATCAGTACTTTTTATGTTCAATTTTGTGTACTTAATGGAGGTTTTCCTGAGTCACAACACCCTAATTTAATGAAACATGGTTCAGATTCTTAACTGAGATTCTGAACTTAGTGGTTTGGATGTTTTTCATATCCAAAAAAATCTTTCAAGCTTGGATTTTTTAAATATACATTACATATGGTTTTTAAAATGACAGTGTACTTGAGAAACACTATACCAAAAATACATTATGAACTTGTTAGCAAAGTTTATCATTTAGTCTCTTTCGTTAGTCTAAATTTCCGATCAATGCAAATTATAAAAGCGAAGTGAGAAGAAAAAATTGTGGAAGCAAACAAATGCTAATGGTATAGCAAAATCATTTGGTTAAGAGAAGCTCACTCAATATATGTTCCAAAACCTTTGAAGTCCTGCCTGTGAAGGTTTTGCATCTTATGAGATTCTAGTAGTATCTTTTTGTTGTTATAGTAATGCATTAGAGAAGTCGCAAATATAGTCTGCGACTAGGATGTCTAGTACATTTGGGAGTCATTGTGTACAAACTACACCTCTAAAGTTTAATTAAAACTTAAAATGAAAGTGATGATTTTAATAGTACATCAAAGAGCATGTATAATCATTGATCCTGTCTTTGCCATACAATATAAGTTATTTTTCAATTGCATTGTAAAATAGAAGTTTAGGACTCCTGTCAAATAATACATGCGTGCTATGATTTTTTTTCTTTTGAGAAATGTAAAGTATTCTAATCTTAATTTGTACAAACCACAACTTTATGTTTGGTGTGTCAAAGCCACAAACTTAAGTGTCCACATACATATCACACAAGTCCGTAGGTAAAACATGACAGGTCTGGACTGAGTAGAGACCATTGTTAAACTACGTCGCGGGATAAGTCCCTCGACATGCAATGCCATAAGTCAAATTGTTTTAGCTTTATGTGCATTGCAGGTATCCAAGGATGAAGGATGCACTTCTTAAGACAGGCCGTCCAATATTCTACTTTATATCTTGTTTTCTTCTTTTGTTTTCCTGTCAATTGCTGTGAAATGTAGGAGAAAATTGTTGTTTGTTTCAGTGATTGGTAAGCATCGATACCAGTTTTGCCTGTTGACTTTTGGTTTGACAGATTTTGGGGTTTCTTTGCATTTATGGTGATTAGGTTTTTGTTTGATTTTCCTTAAATATGTTTTTTTAGTTTGAAATATCTCATTGATATTTTTTAGGGCTATGAAAGTAGTTGCTGTCAAGTATGTAATGAATGCCAGCTTACGGTTTTGTTGCAATCCCTCCACGAATTTATTTGTAATTGTGTTGCTCTGTTAAGTGTAATGTTTGAATTCAAAACTCTCAATTTTCTGCACCTCTATTTCAGCAATTCAATCACGCCCATAAGAAGAAAAGCACCGTCCGCTTTCTGTCTTGTGTTATGGCCTTCTAAACCTCTCCATGAATCTCCTAGTATCTATGTGATTAGCTTCATCTTTGTGGCTTGGTTGTGCTCTTTTTACAATCATGGTAACCTATGATAAAGGCTTAACCCTTTATTTCAACCCATTTCAAAATATGCCTAAGTGGTTACTTTATATGTGTTCACTTTTATTATGTTTGATTGGTGACTTGCTGCATGCAATCATATATAACTTAGAGGGATAATCTTGTTACTGCATAGTGATTGGGAATCAGTTAATGGGATGATGGAAAAATGCTTGGCTGATGATGAGTATGCTCCCTGCTGGCCCAAGGACTCCATGTCAATGTATTGAGTAGATGTGATGGTTGATTATGTGTCCCTTTCCTATTTTTATGGAGATCGGCACGAGTACACTTAATCTAGAGAAGTGCATACTTAGTATCAAAAGGTACCCTGTTGCGGTAAGTCTGCCCATGGAACAGATACAGAAGAAGATAGATTTCTTGATAAATGCTGTTGGGATTCATCCCAACCTTAATGTTACATATCCTCACTTCCTTAGCCACAGCTTAGATAATAGGTTGAAGCCACGCTTTAAGATAATTGAATATCTAAGTAAAATGCAACCTCCAAGGTGGCTTACTGTTAATTGGCCCACTGTGTTTTCTTACAAAGAGGAAAAATTCATTCGGAGGCTTAAATTGGAAAGTGCCGAGCTGGCAAAGTTGTACGAAAAGTACAAGCTCAATTCTATTGATGTTGCAGTCCCCAAGGATAACCTTTTGGATCAGGGCAGGTAACAGTGTTTGGAAGAAACTTCTTGTTATCAGACTAGAGGTTATAGTTTGGAAGTGATTTTGTAAACTTATTGCATTTATTACCCTATTTTTCATGAATTTCTTTCATTTAAAAAAAAAGGAATTGATCCCATAAATAATCTAGTATAGTTAGAAATGATGATTATTTACATTTGTTGTGGAAACCATTGAAGCCTATGTGAATATTAACCATATCTAGTTTTGAATTTGCTTTCCTTTTTATTATCATGTCAATTTTAAAAATACAATGTTTAATTTTTTGGATTTGCTTTCCTTTTTATTATCATGTCAATTTTAAAAATACAATGTTTAATTTTTTAATATGATATATGTGTTTGGTTTGACCATTATTTCAAGTAAGATTGAGGCTTTTCTTTATAGACAGAAACAATATCATCATTAGATGCATACAAGTCTGTCACATTTACTTATAGTCTCTTGAGTCGAGAGTCTTTTGAAGCTCTATTCTTCATCTACAACGTACTAAGATCTGTTTAAAAATAAAATTTCTTGATATGCATGTAATCTTCAATTTGTAATAAACTTGTACCTAGAGTATGCGTTGCAAAAAGATAGTTTGTGTTTTCCACTTGTACACAATTAATTGATAAACAATTATGATTCACAAGTACAAACCTTCTAGTTTTCTTATTGCACAGGCCATCAATGGGCTTATTGCACATATAACTGCCAACAAATACGCTGGTTGCCCCTTTCATAAGATTTTGCTTGATCCATTCTTGATCATGCAGTCATCCCAAGTAGGCGCAAGGTAATATCCTATGTTTAAGTATGATAGCACAAATGTAGATGCAGTGATCTCATTTATATGCAAATAGATCTCATTTCTGGTAGTTATAGGGATCTTTAATGTAGTCCTATGCATGCGATTAATTCCTTAGGTGGAGCTCATCCCTTTCACATGAGGATCAACTCACACTTATATAATGAGGATCAACATTTAGAGCATTATATTTTCAAATATGTGTAAGTTGTCTTAGATGGAAGGGGATTTCTCTTAAGCTATGACCAATGCTTTGTGTGCTTACAAGATATGGCAATGTACTCTCTTCCTCAGCATACTTGCTAAAATCATTTTATTACTGAAATCACACTATTTGGAGGGCTATTAAAGAGAGGAGTAAGTTGAAATCTGTCGAAGGTGTAGATATACATCATGAAAGAATGACAAGTTTCCATTGGACTGTTGACAATTGTGTGGTTTCATGTTGAGATGCTAGATTTTAAGAAGCTATAAATGCAATCTGAGTGGGCAATATATAAATCGGATGTTTTGACATCATGGATTCTGATTAAGTAGTGCACTTGAGGGCACCAATTGGTGATCTTCTCCTTGATGACTAGTCACATGATTTGGATGAGTGAATTCAAAAAGGACTAGATTGTATGTTCATTTCCACATCCAGCTGGTAAATGCTTATGGTACATTGAATTATGTGCTGAGCATCTGGAGCCATGTTATACGCAGGCACCATCCACTTAAACCTTCTCAGATGTTCTGAAATATCAAGTTTATTGTACATCAGCTTGCCCTTGAGAGAGAAGGCAACAAGAGGTACACCCACCTATTTCGATAACATATTGAAGTGCCCTGGCCGTATAAGGCCATTACGTAAATATTTAGTATTAGCCCTGCAGTTTTCAATGATTCTCTTGTATACCTGCAACAGTTGTACAGTTGGGTTTTTGTTAATTGGTTCTTTTCAAACATAAATTACTGATTAATCAAATTATTTGCTTCTTGCCTCAAAGCCAAGCCGAATAAATTGGTAGTACTGAGCAATGACTTGATTTGCGCTTGCATTTAATTAGGCTAAAATCATATCATCATCCCCTGAAGAATTATTCTATCATTATTCTGTATTTATCCTTTTCAATAAAGACGATATACAATGAGTTTCTCCTCCTTAGTTTTATAGACATTGGAGATCATGGTGAATCTATAGAACCCAGTTAGATAATACTTTGTCAGCTTTGAACTTTTGGTTTGCATTACCAGTAAAGCATGGCGGCCTGAACTTTTTCAGGGGTTCACTTAAAACATTGCAGTATATAAATGATTCCTTCAGGCAATGAATAATTATAAATGATTCCTTCATGTTATAAATTACATTATAACTTGCTCTGCCTCAAAAATCTTGTTGGGATAAATTCTATTTTACTTCCCCTGTACCATGGATCCTAGCTGGTCTATCTAAAAAGAACATAAAATACTCCATTCTATTTCATTCTTAAAATATCACCTACCTTTAGAGAAATTGAGTGTGAATGTTGTTGATCAGCTCCAAGATAATTGATGTGAAAAATAAGTTCTTCTTGAAGGTCTTGCTTGCCACGCCAAACAACCCCTCCAATTCCAGCATAAACAAGTCCATATTTGTGTCCTGAAGTCCCACTCCAAATTTGGATACTGTTGATGCGTGTTTTATGACTGCAACAAACATTAGAATAAAATACTGAGTATCCTATCCTCTCTTGAATAAAGCTTCTCAAACGCTTGTTGATGATTGTTTTTAGACAAGTCAACAATAGAGTAAAACACTAGAGTATTCCACTCTCTCTTGAATAAAGCCTCTCAAATGCTAAACAAAGTGATCAATCGAGACAACTCCAAGGTTCCTTATTTATGATTCATGATGGACTAACTCAGTGATTACATGTGATCTTGCTGATAATCACAAAGGGACTTACATTAGACTTCTTCATTCATTCAACTTATTTCTCCTTTCAGTGTGGATGAAGTATTCACGATGTATCAATGATAAAAAAGGAAAAAAGGTAAGGATTTAGGGAAATTAATCTAAGGTCAATGAAGCAATGATGATGTAAGAATAGACAAACTTCTGAATTAACCTAACTCCACTTCGCCAAGGATGCCTACAACTACATGAAGTTGGTGCAATCTCCTAAGGTATGCGAATGGTTTTCAAATTATGAAAGCTTATTCAAGCACCCATTGGATGGCGCAACTCAAACAAGTGTCCACAATCGAACTTAAGCAAATGATAAGGCTTAGACTAGCTTTACACAACACTCCACCAGCGATGGATGTTAAAAGCATGAGCTAGGAGTTGATCAAATATTCAACACAAACATACATTACATCAAAGAGCTTCTAATCTACTTCTAATCTAATTTAAAACATCTCTCTACTTTATTAAGATACAAGAAACCATGTCTCTTCACAAGACAACACTTAACACCAAATAATGCTCCAATGTCTTTGCATTAATCTTGAGAAATATTTACAACTACAAGTCCTCTCAAGAAATTTCGAGAGTCTCTTCTATTCGACTCCTACTCTACTAGCGAACTAATGAACTACTCTACTCCCTTTTACAAATGAGGCAACAAGGCCTTTATATAGTGGTCCAGAAATACAATGAATGGCTAGGATCAATTCACGTAGCCAAGGGCTTAGATCATACCACCTCAATAGGTAGTTACAACAACTTGCTATTTTTAGTACATATGAGAGGCAATGAAGGCACGTTTTCCAAGAAGATAAGATAGAAATAGAATCTTTTCAGAGCATCTTCCACATAGGCGTCCTCTTTGGCTTTTTGTCTGTTTCAGGTACATTAAACTTAGACATATGATGTGGCTGATCATGATTGGATGATGATGTGTACATGCCACATAGATACCACCTCAGCATATCTTATGGATTTCAACTGTTAATTAAATATGCTTTTGGGCATATTCCCAAATTGTATCATCTTTGTGATGTCTTCAAACATGATTGCTTTTGATGATGAACACTTGAGATGTATCTTGTTGATCTTGCCTTGTTCATTGTAAGTAGTATGATATATGATACTTGTCGCTCATTTATCTAACACTGTGACATTTCTTCTTGCAGGTAGGTTGATGTTGATCTTCTTCGATGCTTCTTAATGAAGAGTAGAGTAGAGATATGATGTTGCTTCCTTCATGTAAGAGTAGATGATCCCTCTTGGACTTGAAGATTCAAGAGTCTTGAAGCTTGATGGATGTCTTTGAACATGATGCATCTGATGAAGTATACTTGAACTTGATGTAATCTAACATGATATCATTGATGAAGAAAACTTGAGATGTATCTTGTTGTGACCTCTTGGAGTAGCTACCTCTTGAAGTGGTGTCTCTTTGGCAGTGATTACTTCCCATCTTAACTCTCTGGCACGAATGAATGTGAAAGGCTCCTTTGGAGCAGCTACATGATGACTCTTCCTTGAAGGTGACTCCAAGCTTCTCGCTTGAAGGTGACTCCTTAAACAACTCAGCTTTGTTGATGTTCCTACAAGACAAGAGAAACAATATTAATTACTTTATAACAAAGGAAACACTTCAAACATGTAAATAACCCTTCTTCAAGTCTAGGCGCATACTTAGGTGATTTGGGATGAAATCAGCGCCTAGCAATAAATGCCTTCATACTTGATATTTCATACTTTCTAACACTTGGAGATTGACTTCTATCATCTAGGCACTCATTACCTAAAGGTCACTTCATGCATTCTCCTTCAAGGCGCTCATTGAGGTGTTGAGAGTAAGGAAGTGCGCCTAAATTTGTAGGCTGTTTTTTCAATGATTTTAACACATGTTTTCAAACTCCAAGACCCTTGACTTAATTTCTGTACTTCCCTTGATCCTAAAATCATTGTAGTTACTCTCAAAACCCTATGTGAAGTCAACCACCTTCAAAACTTGTATTTCTAAGTTGATTTCTCCCTTAGGCGCTAATATGAGGTTGTTTTGATAGAAAGTAGCGCCTTAGGCTTATGATGTTTAATTAGGTGCGTTTGATCAACTTTAGTGTCAAGGTGAATTGCTTCTCCTAAGGCGCTTATCCTTTTCACTTCACAATATCTTCATTTTTTATCAAGGTGCTTAGTGGAGGCTTTAAAGGGAGTCTTAAAACTTCTTCAAAGATCATGAAATCAAGACATTTCACTTAGGCGCCCAAGATGACTAAAACAACAAGAAATGGTGCCTTGTTTCTTTGAGGTAACTATACTCCAATCTTAGGCGCTGATTTGGTCAAAACAAAGGGTAAAGTGCGCCTAGACTTTCTTTGGTATTTTCTTCCAAGATTTTCTAAGTTAAAGTCATAATGAGAATGAAAACAACAATTTCTAACAAGATTCTTCCTTAGGTGCTCATTTATGACTGATTTAGACTTCATTTGACATCAAGGCGCTAGAATTGGATACTACACATGCAAAATGTGCCTAGACTCCAGATGGATGAATTGGCGCCTAGATGAAATGACTTATTTTTATCAAATTTTTAGTGCTTAAGGCCTTTTGACAACTTTTTCAAACAAGGCGCATATTTTGGAGTGGTTCAAAGTGTGTTCTCCTCTAGGTGCACATTTAAGTCTCAATCTTAGGTGCTGATTTGGGTTGGCAAAAGTAGGAAAATGCGCCTAAGATCCTAGAGCAAATTCGCGCCCAGAATTGAAAGGCCTTGAGGACAGGTATATTGAAAAATATATTTAAGTATAAGTTTCTTTAAATATTTTTCAATATACCTTTCAGGATGTTTGAGATAGGTCTCGAATCCACCGGATTTAACATGTAGATATAGAATTTGGAGGATCCACCAGATTTCAGACTTAGTCAATTTTTCAGTGTTTCAGGATATCAGGCCACCAAACTTAGTCATTTTCAGGATCTCAAACATACATCAGGATTGGTCTCAGTGTTCATTATTTGGATTTCATCAAGACTCTTCATTACTGCAAGTTCATGTTCTAGATGAGACCTCCAGTTTAAAGCAAAAACTTCTAGGAGAGAGACTTATTGTTGGATTGGCATTTCATTACTTCAAGCAGCTTCACTAAGCCAAATTTGGTGATTTCCAACTTGATTTCTCTTCTAAGTGCAATTTGATGATGATTGGAGTGTGAAATTGCACCTAACACTTAAGGGAGAAAACACTTCAAGTTTATGGATTCCTAGTACTAGATATAGACAAGGAAGCTTTGTTTAACTTAGGCGCCACTTAATGATATCATATCATGCTCTTTCTTCCTAAGGCGCAACTTGGAGTTAGTTTAAACATCTCTTTCATGCTAAGGCGCCAAAATGGATAGTCTAATGCATGAAGGGCGCTTAGCTTAAGTTTGCTCATTCTTGACATTTTTAAGGCTCTCCAACACTTGATTACATCCTTGTGAGACTACTTGAACCTTAGGCGGCCATTTTGAGGTTATTCATCTACTATATTGCCAAGGCGCCAAAATGGATAATCTAATGCATGAAGGGCGCCTCACTTTACTTGCTCATTTTCATGCCTTCAACTTAGGCACACTTTTGTGGTTGAATAAAACATGAAATGGCGCCTAGACCTAAATGCCTTTTCCTTGTCAAATTTGCAGTGTTTCAGGCTTCCCAACATCAATTTCAATCAAGGTGCTTTGGTTTTAAGCTCTCCTTGCCCAAGGCGCAATCTTGAGGTTGTCTAGATGATAAAAGGCGCCCGGAGTTCTAGGCGGAGTTTTGAGGTTGTACAAGTAGAGAAATGCGCCTAAGTACTTAGAGTGAATTTGCGCCTAAAAGTGGAAGTCCCAGAGGGTAAGGTATATTGAAAAATATATTTAAGTATATACTTTAAATATTTTTCAATATACCTTTCAGGATGTTTGAGATAGGCCTCAGATCCACCGGATTTAACATGCAGATTCTAGATTTTTGAGGATCCACCAGATTTCAGACTTAGGCAATTTTCAGGATTTTCAGGATCAGGATACCAGACTTAGTCATTTTCAGGATCTCAAACATCAGGATCAAGTCATTAGGGGACTATAGGACTCAAACACCACTGACTTCATCATGCAATAAACTAAAGACATGATCAAAACTTCATGCAAAGCATTAGAGCTAAAAAAAGGGGGGGTCCCCATTTGCAATGGGGCGATGTGTGATTAGGTCACAACAATGCTGAACTACGTGATCAAATGAGACTGCTCCAAGGTTCCTTTTGTGTCAGGTCTTGACTGGTGTGGGATAGACTCAGTGGACTTTGCTGGTAATCACCAGGGGGACTTACGTATCAAACTTAGTGTTTCAGTGCTCAAGGAAGAAAGTCAGGGGTTTCAATGGATTCTGGAGTCTTGGACGTGGATTCCTCTTTTCCTAGACTGGATTCTCAACTTCTGGCAGAAAAGATCTAAGTTCGACCAGACTAACTTATACAGGTAATGAATGATTTCGCGATATGCTCTTCTATAATCTACTCCTAAGGAAATTCAAAGAAAATAGAAAAAATAGGGATAGAGGAAGAGAGTTCAGGGATCTAAATGATGGGAAAGACTACTACTGAAGATTGATGCTCGAACCACGCTTCTGCTTCGTCATGTGACAACAGCTAGGTAGAGATGGTGCGATCTTCTGGGTAGCGGCAAGGATTCACACTGTCTTGACGTGGAGCATGAGACTGATCATTCAGGAACAGTCGAAGTTAAGTTTGGAATTAGTTCAGACTAACCATACAAAGTGATTTGCAAGCCACAAATCATGAATGGTATGAACAAATCAGCATTCAGTCATTCAACAACAACATTTTCCATCATATTAACTAACAAAGCTTGAAATAAAGGAAATAACTTGAATAACTTTCAGATTTGCTTCAAGGAATCAATAAGACCATGTCAAACATCCCAAGAATCATACGAACACCAATATCCAATGCTTATATTCTTGCTTCAGAAGTCTGTATTACAACAATCCAACTGATCCTTGGAGTTTCAGCTCAGAAAAAATAGTGCAGAAATGAAAACTAGCTACTAGGCTGCTCTAGGAGCATGAAAAAATGAGAGAAGAAAGAAGACCTTTTCAAATGAGGCCTCCCAACCTTTATATAGGCAAGTAGAAATACATTAGGGCAAAAGGAAATCAGATTTCCTTGAAATGTGTGCCATGGGTCAGAAACCCTAGGAAAAGTAGGTGGGGTCATCAGATTCCACATGTAGGTGACTGCCACCTGTCTTGGATGTCAGAAGGTGAAAGGATGACCGCCATCTGTCCTGGGCGCCACCTGTCTAGGACTCCTGGATAGGATTGTCTTGCCTGTCTGGAACTTCGTCCTACTCTTTAGTCTCTACCTCCAAGAACCTGGTCAGGACGACTTCCAACTCTTCCATAGGAATACTGGGCATGTTTTCAATCCGGAACTCCATGACGGACACGGTGGTGGTACAGGCGACAAGGATATTTTCCCAATCTGCCCTCAGCTCCTGGATACTGTTAATGAGGATTAGGAATGAGGTTGCATCCTCAAGATGGGACTCCTGGGTAGGATAAGCAGCTTTGAAGTATATGCTCCGCATCTTGTCTTTCAACTCCTCTAAGTCAATGACTCCATCCAGTGCTACATCCAAATCAAACCAAGCCTTCAAGGATACAAGGATTTTGTCCTGGATTTCCTTCAACATGGCGTGAGCTTGGGAAGTGTCACCTTAAATCTTCTCAAGGTTATCCCTCTTCATGACCAAGGCGGAATACCAATTGAGGAAATCATATACCGAATTTGCATGTATTACTTTGTTCCTCACCAAGTCTTGCTTTGGAGTGTTCATCAATGCCTTCAGTCTAGGGATAGTTTCCTCCCAGACGACTATGAATTGTTGACATGTATCCAAATTGCTTGAATTCTATCCATGAGTGTTGTAACTCTCCTGTTCACCTGGACAAAGTCCTCTATGAACTTATGGGCTCTATCCGAGACCTCCTCCATCCAACCTTTTGCTATATGGCCGGCTGTCCTCAAAACTTCAACCTCAGCTAATGAATCCTTAGTTATGCTTAGAGGTTGAGCTGTTGCTCCTTGGGCGGACTACAATGGGCCCATGAGTTGCTGGATGTGCTACCGCAGTTCCTCATTCTCTTGCTTCAACTGGTTCTTCTTTTCGTCTTTCTTCCTCAACCTTTCTCGGATGGCGGCAACAGAATCCTCCAGTTCCTCCATTTCTTGATCGTTCATGGTTGGTCCAAGGTCGACCTTCAAGATGTCAAAATCATCAGGACTGATGTCCTCCTTCGCTTCAGTTACCCTAGGAATTTCCACCTCTACTTGGCAGGATCCTGATTCATCCCTTGTGATCCAGGAAAACTTCTTCGCCTTCTTTGGACCTACGGATTTCCCTATCCTGGCCATAAAATCACCAAGTTTGATGGAAGGATCATTCTTCCTGATTGTCTTCTTCCGCAACCTGTCCTGTAACCAATTGGGTTTTATGGATGGATTGACCTCCTTCTGTGGTTCCTGTGGATCCTAGCCAACTTGTCGTGTGGATGTCGGTACTTCGCTGGAATTGAACTCCTCGTCGAGGAATTCCAAATCAGGGTGATGGAGCATGTCCTCAAAATGGACCTCCCCTGGATTTTGCGGTGGAGGGTTAGGCTGATTTTCCACCATCAGGCTGGGAGTCCGTTCCCGGGTGGAATCCATGGACTCATTATCTTCCTGATCAGCTTGCTCATTAGGGACCATTTCCTCCTCCATGGGTCCCTTTCCTTTAACTGTTTGTACTTTCTCAAAAAGATCAACCTCTTGGACGGAAGAAGTGCTGGCAGAGTGAGGCCTGGATGCATTCTGCTCCTCCTGGTCAAGCCTGCTGATAGGTTCCTTCCATGCCTTCACTCTCTTCGCTGGTGGATCTTTCATAGTCCTATCCCTCACTTCCTGTCTTCCCATCTCTTGTTCCTTCACAGGAGTTTCTTCGGTCATATCCTCTTCGGAAGACTGAGAATCCAAGTCTCCCATCAGGTCATAAGTTGGGCGGATACCTCTTTTGTGCAATTTCTCCGTCTGCTGGCCTATCCATTTTTGTGTTATCGTTAGCATGGGTGCCATTAGATCATCTAAGTGGGTGACCTCTTGATCGTACCAAATCAAGGGTGGAAGAGGCTTATCCTTCTCCTGTTCAAAGAATGGCTGGACTTGCCTTCCATCCTCCTTAACTTGATCCGGGACTGAAAAGATCCTGGTGGCCCTGATCATATCAACTGAAAGCCGGGAACATGTCCTCTGCACTTCGAAGTCGTCCTCAGCATTTGCCCAGTGGTCCTCCAGGTGTACCTTATGTCTATGCCTCCTTCCACATGCTACCCGGGAGGTATTGAATGGGTCAAAGTTCTCTCGCAAGGAATGAGTCACTAGGTTATAGAACTGCAGCTCCTCTTCGGATCCTTCTGCGGCTTGGGGGGATGGGAATGCTTCGACCGCACCTTCCATCTGGACTGGGTAGACTACCCCGGCCTTCTTCTTCTTCTGAACTTTGTCATATGCCGAAAGTTGCCTTGTCAATTCCAACAAGACCATCTTGTCCGATGGATATCTTGGTAGTCTATATGGGTATCCAGAGAATCCTTGCACCCTAATGTATGTGAACTTCGGGTGATATTCTTTGGTGAGTGCCTCCTTGGAGGGTCTTTGTGATGTGCATGGCGAATGCGTCATTGAACCTCCAGAAATGATTTACGTTCTGGAGATGAAGCTGGGTGTAGCAATCATAGACCTTGACTTGCCCTTCTTGATTGCCGAAACGTCCCTTCCATGACAGTCCTCGATATTTGTTATTCCTTGATAGCATATAGATCACGTAGGAACTCATGTAAAAGGCCTTCGATTCCCCAGGTTTCGAAATTGTGCATCAATACTGTCACTGAGGAGTCGAGCCCAATCAATCATCTTCGTCCTGGCGGTGACCTCCTCGATGTAGTAGAACATCCATGGCTCAAAGGTAGAGGATTGAGAACTTCCCATGATCCTGTTTAGCATGACGACAAGGTCTCCATGCTCTTGCTTGAAGTCGGATTTGAGGAGTGTCCTTGGCAACTTGGAACGGTGAGGCCTTTTCTTCTACATCCATGACTTGTTGATGATCCCGAAATAGGTTGCCAGATCAGCCTGGAACATGTTGGCTGAATCCTCCTTGCTTGTGTACTCGATGGGACTATAGACAGGTATGTTGAATGCCTCTGCAATATTTTCCTTGGAGAAATAGGCCACCACTGTGTTGTTGCGATCGACAACCATCCTTCATTCGGGATCATAGTGCATGAAACATTCCACGATCAGCTCGGGACAAGGAATGGCGGGCAGGAAACATGCGGTGGAGGCAACTCCATTCCGAACGATCTTGGCTGCAAGCTGGGATGGAGGATGTCCATCAACTCCGTACATTCGCTTCCCAATTTCTTCCATGGCTGAAGGATGGATGTTGGTGTCTCCCACGTTCGCCCATTTTGAGATGATTCTAGACTTCGGGAGTGTCCCTTTGAGGGTGGCCTTCATTTGAGTCTGTCTTGAAGAGTTCACCTTTGCACTTGCCATTCACCTGTGGAGTCAAGGAAAGAAATAGCAAAGTGTAAGTTTTTCAAGGGGTAAGGATGGAGGCAGGATAAGGGCTTTTATTCCCACACATGGGAAGTTAGTACAACAGATTTATGCATGTGGGACTAAAAATCATGAATTATCGAGTACATAGGAAGGAGAAAATAACAATATTCTAAGTAAGAAGAATCCTCCTATGCATTCACATACCTTTCTTTGCACAAGGAACTTTTGACCTTTAATGGAATCTCTGATTTTTTGATGGATTTCTGACCTAATGGATTTTCTGATTTTTTATGCAGGAATGAATGGATTTTTGTCAAGAAATCTGCCTTTGGAATGTTTTAGAAATTTAAGTTTTGGTGAAGGACTTACCTTAGAATGGAGGAGTCTTGTCTTGGAGGATGAATTTCTGCCCTTGGAAAGATGAATTTCTGCCCTTGGAAAGTTCAGAAATCTGCTTTAAACCTACAAAAATCTCTGCCCTAATGAAGAATTTGGCCTTGGAAATGCTAAAATTTGGAATCCTCCTTGATGAACTTTGTCCTTCAAGTGATGAAATCTGCCCTTGAATGAATATTTCTGCTCCTAGAAGGTATATTTCTGCTCTTGAAATCTGCTTTTCTACTTTGGATTTGTGTTTGGATGTTAAGAATGACCTTGGGTGCTGCCTTATATAGGCATTTAGACCTCCTTATGCCACTTGGCCGACCTAGGTTGGAGGAAAAAAAACCTAGCCGCCACAATTTATTACTCAGCCGACTTAGATTTTTGTCCTTTTCTCCTTGTGTCGGTAGTCGGGGATTTCAGTAAGTCGGGGAATTTCAGATGTCGGGGATTTCTTCCAGTCCTGGAATGTGGATTCCAGTTGGTCGGGGATTTCATGATGTCGGGGATTTCTTCTAGTCGGGGATTCCTTTAGCAATTGGATTATGCGACCATGGAGTGATTCTGGAACTTTTTGCTGTAATTTGGCTAAGTCTTGGAATGTTGCCTTTGTGAAGATCTTTCCAGAAGGAAGTTTGTGATCCCATGTTTGAACAGGTATCCTCTTGGGTTGCACATTCCGGTGGGATTGGAATCCTTCAGGCTAAGTCTTGGAATGTACTGCAATCATGCTATCCAGGGGTGCAAATTCCCTGAGGAAGTGGATTTTGGATTTAGGACAAAAAAACCTCCTAGAGCGCATAATCCACTTGGTCATGGATAGTGCGACCAGGGACAAATTCCTTCCAGGTTTTCCTCTTCTTTTAGACTCATTTTCAAGTTCTTTTGTTAGAATTTTGCCAAGTTTTGGAAGTCTTCTTGCAGGATTTTATGAAGGTCATCATTTCATTTTGGACAGGCATCAGCTGTGGGTGGAACTGGAGGATCTTGTCTAGGGGCACAAATTCCCTCAGGTGCAGGATTTTGCGCCTTGGACAAAAAACTATCCTAGAGCGCACATTTCCACAGGAGGTGGATTTTGCGCCCTAGTCCTTGTATGTCCAGCTTTCAGGATTTTAATTAAGGACTTATTCTTTCCTTCAGTTCAACCGCTTTGAGTGAGTTTTCAGCTTCGCGAAAGGTGAACTTTGGTTGCTTTACGGAGGTTCAATTATCGACACAAGATTTGGAACAAGGAGTTCCTTCCATCTCCGCAAGGAATTTCAATCTTCATGGTGAATTCTTCCAAACCAACAGTGAATTCCTCATTCTGGTACCCATGGACTAGTCCAGGAATGACTTCCTGTCATATTGCAAAGTTCAGACTGGAACAGGAATGTGGAGCAGGACAACCTTGATCCTGGGGCGCATAATCCAGTAGGTACTGGATTATGCGACCAAGACAAAAAAACATCCCTGGGCGCATAATTCAGTACCTACTGGATTATGCGACCAAGAGAAAAATTCTTCCCTGGGTGCATATTCCAGTTGGTATTGGAATATGCGACCAAGAATATTCCTATTGCACAATCAAAAAGCCATTCAGGAGGGGTGCTTTGAACATACATTGTTTTTTGGAATTTGCTCTAAGTCCTTGAAAACCCTGTTGATTGAGAATTCTCTGAGTCATGATCTGAGATTGAGCGAGTCCTGGATCGGGATCCGAAGGACATTCCTTGGATTGAACTTCCGGACTGGAGCTGTCGAGCCGGGAACTGAGTTCCATGATGGAAAGATGAACATGCCAAGGAGTGACAGTCTTTGTTGAATTCTGGGCCTTGGTTGGGATAAGAAACTGGATAGTCCTTGGAACAAGATTCTGAGCAGGAATTCCTTGAAACAAGACTCTGGGATAGGCACTTCCGGACAGGACTCCGGATTGGACCTCCGGGCTGGATTCCTGGACTGGGGTCCAGGAATGATTTCCTGAGTGGGACATGGAGTCTTGGAACAAGATTAGAATTGAGTTCCATGCCGGGGATGGAGTGGGTTCATTTCTTAAGGATGGAAAGACAAAACCCTTTCCCTGAGGACAGTCCAGAGCAGGCAGTTAGGGTTCCAAGCCCACGCAGGAGGGATCCTATGTGTTCCCTTCTTCGATCGCTGGTGAGCCAGCCTAAACCATTAACATCATCTGAGTTCTGAAATCATGCCGGAGAGAATGGGATTAGAGCAAGAATCCGGACTAAGTCAAAAAAGAGGGGGACCCAATTTGCAATTGGGGTTGATGTTGTAAAAGGTCACAACAGATACAAAAAGGGTGCAATGAACCCACCACTTGCAGCATCAACATGTATTGGAGTGTCTCACCTAAATATTCACATAATCACATTTTTGAGCAATACCTAAATTACTTCAACCACAATAAATTTCCTAGACAAATTTGAGAAACAACTAATTTGAGTTACTTCATACATTGTTTTATTGTTCTTCTCCATCTTGAAAGGTCATTAAGCAATTTCACATGCTCAAATTCGCCATTATAAGTAGACCCTAAAATGGCAGCAACACAAATGGTGTTTTCATCTACTAATTCTACAGCTTTTTGAGGGTCCATAACATAATAGCCTTCTCTAAGCTTCACCTCTTTTAGTTCTATCTCAAAGTACCGAGCAAACTTCTCCCAACAGACCTGTAAAACAGTGTCATAAACCACATCAATTACCATTAGGAAAAAATGCTGAGCCCAGTTAATTATTTTTAGGTGGCAGGAAAACAGAAAAAATAATTGATTATAATTTGAAACCTGAACATTGGCACTAGTCACAATATTGAGCTTGTCATAAGGCTTCCCTTGGGCTTTTCTGTCGTTTTGCCACTTGCGTTTGAATGCAAGGCGAACCAGCATTATAGCCTCTGAAGATCCCACAGTCCCAACACCAACAGCTTGCTCTTTATCAGAAATAGGTGCATGGAACATTGGAGCTATTATGTTCACGCACCAGTTTTGATGTTCCAGTTCACAAAACAAATTAAACACTATTCCATCTCCACATCAATCCTATTATCATACATTAAACAGGAAGAGTTTAAACAGTTGATGCATTGTAGTCAATCTAACAACTTAATAAATTTATGAAAATACAATAAAACAGAGCACTTACAAGCACTTACATTTCTGAAAATACAAGGATAGAGTTTAATAGAGATCTATCAAGATAAAAATTCTAATGGCTTTCTCCAAACCATTCATGAACCCCTTGTCATCACAACTTAATTGTCAGATGTTAATTAATAATCAAGTAACAATACATCCTCTTGAATTGAAAATAAACAATGACCTGAAGCTCAGTGGTGACAGGGTACTCGTCCATATCAACATAGATCTTATTGATAATGATAGCTTCCATTATCAGCTTATTGCACTCAGGCTCCATTCATGTTGTCACAAAAGAGGCCAAATTAATCCTATCGAGCATAATCTCATCATTGATATGAGCATTCTTTTATTTTTGGCTGATCAGGCTTCCTTTTCAATCCAATGTTTTCTGTGCCTGTAGCAGTTTTCGGCTATTAAAATACATTTTTTTTCCATTTAAAACTAAGATCTTAAAATAATTTTTTTAATATCAAATCTATGCTGGCAGCATTTGGCAGGGACTACTGCTGCTGCGCAGCTCTTGTTTTGAATTGGGTAAGTTATTTTTAAATTAATACTTGCTTTAAGTAGTACAATGGTGAATTAACGCTTGCTTCCTCTTAATCTATTTTTATATTTATCCCACTTGCCTTCATAATTGATGTTTCTCATAACAAAAATGTTTCATTTTGCTATAAACACTATATATAACAAATTAATACATATGACTATATATAGTAAACTAAAAAGTACAAGAAAATTTGGAACTAGAGAGGGAGAGAGAAATATGAGAGGGAGGATATTCTCCCTATGTTCACTAACAAAAAAATCACTCCACTAAAAACCTTCAATCACTATATTTTGCCACTATCATCAATTAGACCTATAATGTTTCTAATTCAATTATATTTTCAACATTCATAAAAGAGGATAAGAAAGATGCAATGGGGCATAACAAAATTAAAACATATAGTAAGAGTGAGAAAAGCTCTTCATGGCTCTATATTTCAATTTTTTTTACAAGTGATACGAGGCCCGCAATAAGGTTTATATATAGAGCTTGAGGATGAATCACACTAGCTCCTAATAGTTGCATTCCATATCAACAAATCCAAAACCCATCTTTCCCAACATTGTCATGGAAAATGAACTCACAATGACTTACAACAAGTAGGATCCCAAGCTCTCTCCAAGAGAGGAAGATGAAACTCTCTCCTTAGTAGTTGAGATTCCTAATAGCTAGCAATCCAATATCCATCCGTTGGCTAAAGAAGTATGCTAGAGACACCACATGTAATAAATAAATATGTTAGGTGACATGAAAAGCTACATTGAGTCATGTGATAGCACATGATGGAACAATGACTTCTATGAGGTCATGCACAATGGTGCATAATGACATAGTGCCTTTTTGTGTAAGGCTCATGTGATGTGGATGAGTGTGTGGGAGTGTAGAAAAGTGGCTAGGTGCACACAAGGTTCCTTGAGACTTCTATGGTTGTGTATTGATCATTTGCCCTTTCTTGAGAAATAATGGTCCCCAGTGTGTCTAATTAGACATGGAAACTGATTTACCACTTTGCCTAATATGTATATAATCTTGCCTTAGCCACTCTTAGTAGATGATGTGAACCTTGGTGGTATGCATTACTGTTGTTTTGATGATCTCATCTTGCACAATTTTTTGTTGAGAATAAATACAAGCCCAAGGTTTGGATAAATTATGTCAGAAAGTTGACCCCAGGGTGGTATAATAAGGAAACCAAATTTAGTTGCAGTACAATAATATATACACAAAAAGAAAGATTATGCATGTGTACACATTATAAGAATGTTCCATTCATAGATTCATATCATATACTTCTTATATACAACGTACATACATACCACAAGCATAGATATATATCATATATGCTTGGGTGATATATCTTTTTATCTCTACAATACATTCACTCATCTCTATATTTCATTTTTCTTGTCTTCCTTTCTCTTTGTGGTATAGCTAGATTCTAATATAGCTTATAAAGATGTAGTGGTGTGTCCCTCTTTTCATCTTTATACCTTATCAATCATCAAGAGGTGGCACATGTATATTGTTGGATGCTACCACAGTGTACTTTTTGAGTCTTATGGTAAGTATGGTTTGTCCTATTTTGCTTCCAATTCTATGCTTGCCAACATCCTCCTGTGACCTAACTTAACCTCAGATTTGTTCAAAAAGAGATTCCACTATCTCTAAAATTTTACCTAAGTTAGGCCTTCTAGTATCTCAAAGTCTATCTGTAAACTTGGCAAACTATGGTTATGGTAGCAATTGCTTGTATCTGTTCTTGACCTACTCGTAATAAGTTTCCCAGTATTAAGCACTAGCATATATTGTAGAATTCCCTATAAATGTTTAGAAATCCTTCAGCCAAGACCTAATTGTTTTAGTTATCTTATATCTGCGTGCTCGAGTTTAGTGCAGCCATCAGAGGTTAAAATTTCAACATAAATTTTGTGCCCTTGGTATAATTCGAGTATAAGAAAAAATAAAGACTAGTATCAAATTCAGCCAAGACAAAATTCTTGAGTTAAGGATATGATATGACATAGAACAACTTTGTTGTTTTTCCCAGCTACTACAAAACAATGGAATTAGAATGGAAGGCACCTACAAAACAAAATGTAAGGAAAGTAAGTACTGAATTTAAAAATGGATATTACAAAATGTAAGGCACCTACAAAATGGTTTGACAACTATGCAAGGCTTCCTTGGGATTCACGTGACCCACGCCTCGTGCCAGTTGCTCTAGTGACAGGTGCTCCTCAGCGACAACAACCCTTCAGAATGGCATCAGCATTAACCATATATAAAGCCCATGGGCTTACACTTGACAGGGTCATGATAGACATTGGTCCTATAGAACGTCAGGGTTTACTCTTCACTGTTGTCTTTCATGTTCAGTGTTTGCAAAAGACATACGCATCTCGCTTGCTTTCACCTTTTTGCATGTAGGACAATGCTTGTGTTTCTCTCAGGCAAAGGGAGGTGGCATGTCTCAACGCTCTTGAATCCTTGGTTCCATAGTAGTCATGTCTATTCATGTGTGTGTTCTTGCTCCACTACATAATGTTTGTTTTGTATTGTTTTTCTCACCCCAAAAATTTCACCCTATGTAAATTTTCACATGACCGCTTTCCTAGCAATCATTTGTTTTTGAATTTGTTTTTGTTCTTCTATATTTATAGTTTGGTTAATTATTTAATAATTTATGGTTTATATTTGTGCCCATCAATTTCTCAACTAAATTAACAAAAAGAAATCTCAAATTGGAATACACATTGCATCTTGAAAAGGGATGAGGCATGTCTCAAGGCTCTTGAAGCCTTGGTTTTAGTAGTCTTGTCTATTTATGCGTTTGATAGTGCTCCATTCCAAATCGTGTATATTGTGTTATTTTTCTCACCCCTAAAATTGCACCCTCATGTTAATTTTGGTGTGCATACTTTCCCAGCAATTGTTTGTTTTAGAAATTGTAATATAGAGCAAAATCGCTTTTCTGTTAATAGTCTTCTCCTTCTAAGAAACAACATTACTTGGAAATGTCTATCGGCGTGCCCATTGCACATTTTTGTGCTATTGCTAGTATAAAAATAATTGAAATGAAACTTCACTTTCTAGTTATTTTGTATTTTTTTGGTAGTTGAATAAAAATATGACTCTTTTATTTAATATAAAAAATAAAAAATGTTAATAGTAAATTAGCTTCATATGAAAACTAACAACTTTTAATAGTGGTAATATATATATATATATATATATATATATATATATATATATATATATTATATTTATTTTAAGTATAATATTATATTATAAAATTGTGTATTTAGGAAAAAAATATTATATATTTAATATTTATATTTATATTTTTTTTAATCCTTACTAGATAGATTTTAATATAATGTAAGGTATTTAAACTATTTTTAAAATAATATTATATTGTAAAATGGTATAATTATATTAATTATTTTTATATAATGTAAAGTATTTAATATATTTCATTAATATATTTCTAAAATAATATTATATTGTAAAATCGTATATTTACATTAAATACTATTTGTTTAATATTTATATATATTTATTATTTGATTATATATTTATAAGTACTTAGAAATGGAAGAAATGTTGTAAAGACTAATTTTTCTAATTCAAAATTATCTTCTCATTATAACTTACATGATCTTTTCTAATGGTGAAGAGATTTATTGGTAATGGTTAAATTTACCTATATTTATTATTTAACTATATATCTATTTTATATATAAAATCTATATTATGTTACTATGTATATTTTTTATATAATTTAAATTATTAAATATATTTTTAATATAATAGTATAGTATATTTAAATATATTTTTTATTCAATTATATATTTATTTTATATATATAATCTATATTGTAATTATATTTATTATATTATATTTTAAAAATATAAATATAATATAATATATAAATATAAAATATATATTTGTTACTTAATTATATATTTAGTGTATAAAAATTTATATTATAGTTGTATTTATTATTTATTCTATACAATATAAATTACTAAATATAAATATAACAGTATATACTGTTTAAATTAACTTGAAAGAAATCTAATAACTTAAATAATCTTCCACAAAGAGGGGGGAGACAGGTAGAGAGAGAAGAAGAATATATATAGAGGTAGGTAGATGGAGAGAAATAGAGAGAGACACATAGAGATATAGAGAGAAGTTTCCTTGGTTAGGAAAACTTTACTTGGTATTTAGGAGAACTGAGACAAATGTGAATTTCCTTGTCAATGTGTCAACTACTAATTGGTATGTGTATCTTTGTTTGTGTTTGTCCTTTTATTATTATAAACATTATTTATTAATAATGTAATAATAATATAATAATAATATAATAATATAATAATATAAATATAATATTATTATATTTAATAATGTTATACTATATTATTATATTAATTTAATTAATGTCTTACATATGATATAATTATATATTAATTTAATTAATTTAAGTAACTTTGTTAATAATATAATAATAATATAAATTTAATATTAGTATATTTAATAATGTTATGCTATGCCTTAATTATTTTAATAATATAGCATAACATTATTTGAAATAATATAGCATAATATAGTATAACATTATTTTAATTATTTTAAATCAAAATTATTAAAATATAGCAAATGATTAATTAAAAACCGTAAACATTATTAAATTATTAAAACATATTATTGTTATAGTAAAAATTCACATGGTATTGGTGAAGGATGATGTTGTTTCATGCTTTGTATGGTTGTTTCTTATGGATTACTAGGGCCTTGGCCCTTTGATGCTTTGTAATGTTCTTTTCTGAATTTCAATAAAGTTTTTACCCCTTTATATAAAAAAAAATAGTAAAAATTCACACAATGTATTGATATAATTTAAGTCTTAAATATAAATTAAAACACCACAATTATATAATTAAATTAAAATTATTCAAGAATAAAATTAAATAATGTAATGTACTAATTTAATTATAATTAATAAATACTAAACGCTTAGAAAATATATTTTGCACGTTTAATTTTTTACAAAATAATTTTTAATGTGGAAAATAAATTTAAAAAAAAACAAAAAACTACATTAAAATTAAGAAACTTGTCAAGAAAAAGAGATTGCTATTCTATTAAATTTCTGAAGTATAGGAGCCAGCAAGGATAGTGGCAGTGGACAAATAATTAAAGGAAGATATTTATTGGTCGTAGCATGGATGCATGGATTTCGTACGCTGACTTTGTGATTTATTATAGTTTGTGGTAATGCCATGCATGCATGGATGGGTAAGACAATGTCAGGTGCATTTGCAGTGTTGTATAGACGGTGCTATGGCCTTATGGGTATGGCATTAAATGAAAGAAGGTAGAAGTTTGTTGAGTAGTAGTGGACGCAGGGATGGACATCCATCGATGCATAAATGATACAAGAATTTTGACCAAGAGGAGGACATGCAATGCAAATGGAGGAGAAATAAATGCACTTTGTCTCTCCTAGTGTACTCATCCACTCCTCTTTAATCAATGTATACCCTCAAAGGAAGAGGACAGGCTGAAGTTGGGAAAAATAAATTTGAAGGGAGTTAAGCGCTTGAGTTTTAAAGATTGATGAGGTGCTTTATAGGGCGCATATTGATTTGTTACGTGAGAATGGTTCTATGAATGAGGCTCTTTATTTGCTTGATCAGATGGAAAAGGAAGAGCGTGTGGATGGAGGTAGGAGAAGAATGCATTTGTTTGTTTCTATCTGGTGTTCAAAGAGGACCGTGACTGCCATCTCTGTGGGGGTCCAAGGAAATGATAGGAGATAATGGGGGAATTGTAGGAGCTCTCTCTAAGCGGTTGACAGATTCCTTTTACCATATCATGAATCTTTGTTTTAGACATTTTGTGGCAGCTATAAGTTTCTGGGTCTGAAACTGTTGTTGATTGCTCTGCTCATTCTGTAATGTGGGCTTGCTCAATGTAGAGGTCAAAATAGATTTATTCATCAGAGGCCAACGTCCCAACAAAACTTGGTATCAGATGGAGCTAATGAACCCAATCTAGTAGAACTACCAGAAATGTTTATGAGAGAGTTGGAATCTATTAGAACCAAATCTTCTTCTATAGAGTGTGAAGAGACTTATGGGTTTTTGTCATGTATAAAAATTGCTCTTGGTAACCTATTCCTGCTGGGGGCGTATGGATTCTTGATTTTCAAGGTCGTCTCCTTTCTACTAGATGGAATTGAGCTTCTATTGAATGTCATGGATCTTGGCATGGTGGGTAGTTTGTTTCTTCCACTATTTAGAGCTTTGCCTATCACGCTGGTTGTATTAGTGTTTGGTATATCTGGAAGTAAGGAGACTGCTAAAAAAATAAGTGCTCATTGGAATGGGTTTACTTGCGAGGTAAATTGTTATGTTGTTGACAACTTTATGGGGCCATGTCTTCTTGTTGGAAGGTGTGATCTTTCTAAAATGTCAAAAGTAATTAATTCACAAGTACCAGCAGGAAGTGCACAAGTCCAAGTCAACTTTGAAGGCCATTTTATCTTTCACTAGCGTACTCCCCAAGAGCTCCTTTCTCCATTCTTCGGCACCATGGATAGCATTGGAAATGGCTCTATGATGGTGGCATGATGCTGCCTGAATTAAGAAGAAACACGACTTGATTTGAGGGAGGCAGATGGAGGTGTGTGCAGCTGGAGAAGTTGGACAAAGCTGCTCCAATGCCTAAAATTGAGACATCTTCAACATTGTGCAAAGAGCTAAGTATATTCCTCTGCAATCTACTCTCTAAACTAGTATTGAACTCTAAGCTATTCCTTGCCACAACTTAAGACAATTAATCTAAGCAACCTAAGTTGATTTCTGCATATGGATATTGTAGCAAGAATACCATTGGTATTTTGGAGTTCAACCCTACAGTCACCAAATGCAATTACTTCAAGGTTTCTTTGGCCTTTAGTAACCATTTTGAACATGCCCTACAAACAAGGCAACCCATGAGATCACTTTTCTTTGAGATGTTTTGTTAACCAATTTTGATACCATAAGTGCATACCTTCTTAAGGTTTTCTATCATATTGTTTTCTACATTGTATTTATCAAAAAATATTACATACCAACCTACCCGGGGCAATGAAAATGTTAATTTCTAATGAAATTCCTTTTATTTGTATGCATGAGGAATACCTAACAAATTATGATAGCTAAGACATAACTATAATCACTGTTAATTATAGCAAGGTTGATAAGAAGCAATATATATATATATATCTGTGGGTGTGTGTGGCACGTTGATACCGTCAAGATAGTTGTTAATCAACTCATATGCCTAGTGCAAGCCTAGAATCCTAAAGGAATCTTGGCATCAGTTGAGTGTTGTAATGGACTACATAATACATGTGAATAGTAACATGCAAATGGATGTGAATGTCAAGAATAATTTCTATTAGATCAAACAACAGTCATATGGGTCATTGCTCCTTGATAATGTTGCAAGTATATGTGACTTTGGTATCAATAAATTAGATTACATAATTGAATAATTGTCATGGTGGGACACATGCATAGATTGATCATGGGCATGCTACTATTACTAAACACGAAGAGTAGTGAAATGTTTAAATATATATGTAGTTGACTTGAATAGCTAAGTAATTAGATTTCCTTCTCTATGATGTATTGCACAGAAACAATACATTAATTATAACATACAATTATGTATCTCTCTCCAAGTGATATTTGTGAAGTTACTCATAATAGAATGAGATGATATGATATCGACTAGCTTATAAACAAAACTATATATCAAGTACCTAATCACAGGGTAATGTGTTATTGATCTACGAGGTAGGTGAGATATATGTACGGAGCAATCATTAAGAAATCGAATGAGGAAGGATATCCTAGATATATATAGTTATTAGGGAGTGATTGTTTTGGGTATGACTTGATTATTGTCCTTGTTAAAGCAAGTTTTCTAAACTAAGAACATGGTTGGGTTTTCTTGCATACTCATTAGTGCTATTTTCTTGTTGGGGATCATTTAGAGGAACCTTCTCAGGATATGGAATAGAACCCAAGAATTTGGAGTATTGCTATTAATCATTGAACTTGGTGTGTTGTGGTTTATTTTGGAATGGGTATTGATAACTAGTGACTTGTTACATTGTTTAGTCTTAAACCCTTTTATCATTATCCTCTTATAGTATTCCTTCTATTCCACTTCTAGGAGGAAAATCACTTTGTGGTAGCAAAACCCTGAGGGTAGGAATCTATGTGAATAAGCCTAGAAGGAGATTAAGTGAGGAGAACTACATGTGACTTCGATCCCATTTGGAAGCAGGTATGTAGGCAGTTCTTGGGCGAAGGATGCTCCTGGACCTCAAGTCCATAGGGGAGGGGTTTAGGGAATGACTCTGAGGCATGGGGTGTTCCTAAACTTGATCAACCTTCCCTTTTCGATATGTTTCAGCTTGAAACTGAAACTACATGATGGAGATATAAACCCACCTTCCAATTAGTAAGTCTCATTATAAAGGCCCGAGTCAGAAAAAGGCACTTTATCAGCACTAAGCTCTTATACTCTGAGGTTGTTGGGTTAGGTTCTTAAATCTACCCCAATCTTTGATGGACTTTTAGAATTACTGTTTTCACAGTTCATCTCTAATTTGCATATATGAAGGTGACTTTGAACTTGTCTAATATTACTATTGTGGGTTTGACTTATGCATATTATGTTTCCAAGTGACAACTGAATGTGTGGAATGGCCCTTGATATTACTTTGTTTTTGTATAGGTTTATGCATATGTGACCAGATAGAATCCAACTCATGTGGGTCTAATATGTTTATTGAGTGTTGACTTGTGATTTAGACCCCTGGACCTAAAAAGACCCTGTGTATTGGTTTATGGACCTCTATGTGGCATGTAACCAAGTCAACCTGATCAGTGTTGGTGAATCCTTGTGACATTTTGATTGTGTTTCCCTTAGCTATAAGATGACCCACATATCAGAATCTAGTTGTTTTCCATCATTCTTGTTTACTTAGAATATTGTAATTGCTTTATTTCCCTTACACAACCTCTAGGATAAAACTCAGGAATCCTTAACTGTACACACAGTACAAGCATACGATTCCCTGGTTTGACAATGTAAATGTAGCACGTTATGTAACCGGTAGATTGCTTGATAAGGGGTCTGTTGGTTGGTTGAGTAGTATGTATGTCCTTTCTACATCAATATATTGGTAAATAACGGAGTTTGACATTTTTGGTGTCGTTGCTGGGGATGGTGCTAAGGTTTAGAGTTTCTGAGTTCTTGTTGATTTATGCTTGTATTTTCTTTATTAGGACATAATACTTTCTTTTCAGCATTTAGGATTGCTTAGATATTCCATATATCTCCAAAATATTCACTAACATGGTGCAAGAATAGATCCACTAGCTCATACATTATTGTATGTGACGGCCAAGAGACCATAGAGGGAGGTTTCTTCCAACTAGTTCAATAGAAGAAGAAGAATACTTTGAATCATCCCTTGGTCTGGAGAACATTGAGGATTTTCAAGATATTGTAGATCATAACCCAGACATCATGGCAGATGAAGAAGTAGAGAATCCAGCTAAACCAATTACCTTTTCCTTTCCTATTACCAACTAGGAGAGGGCTGAAACTTTCAAAAATATCCCTCCTTCTGCTTTACCAAACTTTCATGGGCTAATCACTGAAGATCCTGATACATTTCTCTTTGAGTTTGATGTACTATGTAGGAGTTATGATTACACTATAGATGCATACAGGCTTAAGCTTTTCCCAGCCACCCTCAAGGATGATGCATTAAGATGGTTTATGGGTCTAGGAGAAAACTCTGTAACTACTTGGGCCATCATGAAAGAAAAGTTTTTGCAGAAATATTAGGACTATTGTTGTGGCAAAGACATGAAGGGGGATGACATCTTTAGGATGTCACAAAAAGAATATGAGTCTCTGGAAGATTATGTTGAGAGGTTTCACTTTTACCTTAAAAATGTCAAGACAGAATAGGCTCTCTCCATAGTCACTCAAGCCGGTCTTCCTAAGAGGTGTGAGCGAGGAATGTATGGATGCACTCAATCTAATTGGAGCAGGAGATATCTCTCAATTGGGATTTGATGAAATTTGTCAAATCTATAGAAACTATTCATGTTCTACTCTAAAGAAAGATAGAGGTTTTAGGACCTTGTCTTTAAGTAAATCATCCAATGGAGTCTACAGAGTAGAGCTCAGCAATTGTAATGTCCCCATTTTGAGGTTCTCTTGCACTACAGTTGGCACTGACCTTGTGAGTGTGTGTCAACGTTATCAGAGGGGTTATTTAAGGACTCAAATGAGCTAAGTTGATCTAGAGGACTCATATGTTGCTTTTCGAGGTGATTTTCAACTTCTGTTGTGCTCTCCAAGAATCTTGGAGAGGGTGTATATTTATAGTAAGTCACCCAGTTGGCTCCGATTATCATTGTTATTCATCGAGATCACTCCAATGCAGTTAGTTTTTGATTCTGATGCATTCTAGCAATTTTCACAAAATGAGTGTATTAATGGCTTTATTTTAATTATTTTACTAAGGTTGCTAAATATTATTTAAAATATTTTAAAAGCACCTTAGTGTTATAGCTCATCAGAACCAAGATGAAATGATTTAAATTATGGATGCATTAAATAGGAACCTTGTGTGTCAAATTATCATTATTTTAATTAAAAGGACTTTTTCAAAGCTAAAATGGAGTTTTAATTAAAAAGTGAATAAAGTGACTTTATTACATAGTATGGACTTAATGAAATATTTCGAGTTTATTAAAGTCACTAATGTGGGCGCCCAAGACAAGAAAAGAATATTAAAAGTAAAATATTGAAAATCCCAAAAGGGTGTTGAGGAAAGGGGAATAAAAGAGAAAAGTGAAAGCTCATTTTATTATTCACTTTTGCATTTTTAACTCTAAGTCTGAGCTTTGTTCTTTGGAGCAAGGGTTTTGAACTAGCGATCTTGGAGATGGAAACCTCCGTGGTTAAGAGCATCTGTGGGGTTGAAAGACACTCCCAAGGTGTTTTGTGAGTGGTCTCAGCACAGGGATCACATTGGTGCTTCATTGCAAATAGACAGCTTGTCGCGGCAAGGTTTTCAAGGATATATCTTTAGCTTTTTGGCATGATAATACAAGGAAGACATTAGCAAAGACATTGCAGATGAGAGCCATGAATTTGTTGGTAATTTGAAGTGCTTTTCACCTCCTTGGCTGGTCGTACTAGTCCCCTATTAGGCCATACAATAGTAGGGTTGAAAAGAGTTTGTGTGAGGTTCAAAGTACATATTTCCATTCCTATATTGTGAATTCTACTGTTACAATGAAGTATCATCGATTGAAGTGCAGAGTTGAGGAGATTTGGGGTGTGTAGAGTTTGTATTTATTGTTGTCTTGGTTGTACCAAATCAGCAAAGTGGTGTGAGACCTTTAGAGGGTTTGTTTCAGCAATTTCCTTGCTTTTAGGCACTTTCAGAGGTGTCAACACCTGAATGGTTGTTGTCCTGTGTGATTTATGTACTACAGTTGATAAATATTGATCTCTCCTCATTCTTGTAGCATCCCAACATGTTGTCATTATCAAATCAGACTTGTATTTTCAATATCAACTGATGGGTATGTTAAATCCTTATCATTATTTTGAATTTCTCACATGGGTATTTGATATTGTCATTGTAAAACATATTTCCCAAATAAATAAGCATCTGGGTGTCTCTAGTTTTTGTTATTTGCAAAATATATGTCTGCATGTGTGTTATGTCAAATGCAAAAAAAAAACCCAAAATGCAACAAGTTTCAACTAAACGTCAGAAAACAAAAGGGGTGGGATATTATAGTGGTATCAGAGCTAGTTTTTCCTATCAGCCTGTTGGAGTTCTAACTTTTGCTACAGTTCTTCAGTTGCATGCCTAAGTTTCAATAGTATTTATCAATTTCAGTGGTTCATATATTTGTGTATTTGGTGACTAGCACCTGCATGTTTATTTCCATGACTCTCTTTGTTAGTTGTTAAAAGCAAAGTTGAAAAGATGTCTACAGACAAGTCTATATCTGAGTTGATGCAAGAACTATCTAATTTGGTGAAGGACCCATACATTAAAAGGGCATATTCAAGGATTGTTGCAAAACCTAAACAAATGGAATCAATTTTGAGAGAAGATGCAATGAAGATTAATGAGAGCATGGATTCTTTTGTTGAAGAGAAGAATGTTCAAAAATTAGAAGATTGTTTAGTTACCTTTCCTGTTTACACACCAGAAGAGCATGAGAACTTGAATGGTCAAGATAGAAATACTAATTTACTTGAAGATGAAGGCAGGAATGTCTTCGATGATGAAGAGAAAGTTCCCAAGCATGAAGACTATCAGATTGACTCACTTGAGTTTATAGAAAAAGAACACGTTGAAATTAAGAGAGGTGAACCTACAGAGCTGTCCTATGAAGAAGAAGATGTCATTAATCAAGAGGAATGTATGGTAGAGCTCCAAAATGATTTAATTGAAGGAAATGCAGCTATCAATGAAGAGTTTGAGCTCACTGAAATTTACAAAACAACAACTAACTCCAGTTTGTTTGACTTAGATATTTTTGAAGGTGATGTCTTGAAGCAACCAATCATTCATGGAGAGCTTGATGGGCCTATTTGTTCAAGACAAAATCAGAAATTCATGAGACCATGGGATTTGGATGTTTTGACACTGAAATGCTTAGAGGAGCAAGTGATGGAATCTTTTGATGATTCATTGCTTGAGTATATTGCTAACAAGCATTCTATTCAGGGATGTTGCATTGGGAAGGTTAGTGAGGAAGCTGATTTTGAAAAATCATGTCAATGAAGACTAATCAAAAATGTTGCATGAAGATTTTGGGTCTCATAAGTCACATCACTTGGAAAGGCAATTGAAGGTGAATGATAATCAGATTGTGGTAGCCCTAACTCACTTTGATGATATTCATAAGATGATGGCAGATTTGTGTTGGAAAGCACTAAGGGAACATGAAGATTTTGAAGGAGGTATATCTCTTGATGACTTGCACGAACTCAAGAAGGCTTTGGTGGTAGTGAAGTCAAACTACCTACACTTACTTGTTGATAGAGATCATCTCCTCACACTCGGTGAGATATACTCGGATGCTTTGAAAATAGAAGAAGATGAGGTAGACAAGCTCACCCTTGAGCTTAATTATACGGCTCTTCAAGAATCGGAAGAGCATGAGGATAATTTTGGTTGGAGGATGACAAAGAGTGGAGACATGGAGGAAGGACATAGAGGATTCCATGATGAATTCATGAAGATAAAAGGGACCTATACACATGAAGATTTAGCTTGCATCCATGGGACAAAAGTTATGGTACATAACACACTTGATTTTCCATGGGAGACATCCCTTGGACCAACACTAATTGATGAGCACTTATCCATAGAAGAAGTGGTAAGGACTAATTTTCTGTGTAACAGCAGTCCCCTACCTTCACAATATCATGACATGGCAGCCAAAAGGATAGAGGTTCGATTCATATTGGAGGCAAGAGATTTCCAGTTAGAACCACTTTTTGATCTGCACTTGTAGGAGAACCTGGAGCCAAGGAAGAGGACATGATTGAAGATCTAGAGGATGGCATGATAAGATGTGACAGCATGTCTAATTTTTTGATTCATGACAACAGTCCTATTCCTTCATTTATAACAGCCACTTCACATGAAGAGAATAAAGTAGAAGAATCTTCCAAGATTGGCACTTGTGATTGGGATGTGGAGCAATCAAGTTTGAAGTATGATTCAAAATTCTTTGTTTGTTCACATCAGCATTTGGTGTCACTTCATTTGGAGAGCCATTTGAATAGTCGTATCACCTGGATGGCATTATGGAGCATACACTTTGTGGATCAGCTACTAGTGTTATGACTACATATGTAGATGGAGATATGGGTGATGCAGAGTTGGTTTGGACTTTGACCATTTATGGAGCACTTGAGGAGTTTGCTCGTGATGAGTCTCATCTTATTGATGACTCTTTGGTAGGGTATGTAGTTACTCTATTTTAGAGTCTTGTGATGCATTGCATGGAGGCACTTGCATTTGATGGGCACACTTTTAGGTGGCAGCTGGCTTTTGAGCTGAGGTATGGAAACATTACTATGACTTGTGATTTTGAGGCACTAATGTTTTCTTTGCGGCTAGACTATGGTGTTGGGCATAGAGGTGAGCATATTTGCATTGGTGTTCCAGCCCTAGTTCGTGAGAATCTACTCCCTACATTGATAGGAGATGGTTGTTCTAATTTATGGAACATGGATTTCTTGCATAATTTTTGGAGGACAACGACTGTTCGAAAGTTTGGAGGAGATTTGCATCATCTCCTCACCTTTGGAGAGTGGCATAGGGTTGATACTCTATCATCCTATGGCCTTGGTTGTGTTAGGTGCATCCACATAGGTCTGATTTTGAGTCATGAGGTTGTTGTTCTGTTCTATATCAACAACTTGGAAGAAGTTGTTATACACTTTCTTGCACCTATGTTGGGTACTCTTCACATCCATGGGAGATCTACACGAGTTGGAGGTTGGTTTTCTGTTGTTAGCACTTTGGGATGCTTCCAACTCTTCATGTTTGTCGGATGTGATGATAGGGTGATTTGGGATCTAGGTACAATTACTAGGGGTGTGATGTTGATTCAAAATTAGAGTGGTGGGAAAAAATTTAGAGTTGGTACTGTTGTCCACTTTCCAATTAACCTATATAGGACATTGAATGATAGTATGAAAATGGATTGGCCAATACCTCTAATCCAGCAGTGGAGTAATTCTCAGTTGGTGTTGATTAGTAGAAGTAATTTGGTTATTGCAGGAGTTCCTTGGATCATTTCCACACTCACATTTCCTATGTTTTCAGGGAAAATTATTCATGACAGTTGTTGCCCTAGCATTTCCATGCTGATTATGGCAACATCAGTTTATAGGTAGATGTACTTTGAGTACTTAAAAGTTTCTTGGCAACAGGTTGTGGGAGGATTTACAGAGTTAGAGAAATCATTTTTAGCTTCCACCAATATGAGTGATGGTCATTGCAATCAATTCGAAATGTTGATGGATATACCTACAGATATTATTGTGATGACTGCAGTCGATTGGACAAGTTGGTGTGCTCATTATGGGCAGGTTGGCACTAGGAGATTAGGTGTCGGTGAGGGGTTATCAGTCTATGATTGGGATGACATTGTCAGGATGTATAATTCCAGCAATGGCACTATTGTTATTAGCTTTCGATTAGGGACTGACTGGCATCACTTCTGGGATATTGTGAGGGGATATGCTAAGGGTTATTCTTTGAGGATGAGGAGATTATTTCTTTTGTTGACCAAGACCGAGTTAGGCAGTGGGATTTCATATATGGACCTCACTATGGCACCTTGGTAGGAGACTTTTCATGATATAGTTTTCAGCCCTCTCAAATATTTTAGTTTGGATGTTGATGATGATTACATTTTTGGGTTACTAGAGGAGAGAGCATAGACTTGGTGCTATAGATTAACAATTTTTATCAAAGTAGCGCAGTGACAACATGATGGATATTTCCATAGATTGATTTGGGACCCCAGGATCACTCTTAGGTTCAGTTTGGATCGATCTCATGATTGTGAGGTTATTTTGGCATTGCTTGAGGACAATCAATCTTTGGGGAGGGCAGACTGTAATGTCCCCATTTTAGGTTCTCTTGCAGTGCAATTGGCACTGACCTTGTGAGTGTGTGTCAATGTTATCAAAGGGGTTATTTAAGGACTCCAATGAGCTTAGTTGATCTAGAGGACTCATGCCACTTTCTGGGGTGATTTCTAACTTCTGGTGTGCTCTCCAAGAATCTTGGAGAGGTCGTCTATTTATAGTAAGTCGCTCGGTTGGCTCCTATTATCATTATTCTTCATCGGGATCAGTCCAATGGAGTTAGTTTTCGATTCCGATGCATTCCGGCAGTTTCTGTAAAACGAGTGTATTAATGGCTTTATTTTAATTATTTTACTAAGGTTGCTAAATATTATTTAAAATATTTTAAAAGCACCTTAGTGTTATAGCTCATCAGAACTGGGATGAAATGTTTTAAATTATGGATGCATTAAACAGGGACATTGTGTGTCAAATTATCATTATTTTAATTAAAAGGTCTTTTTCAGAGCTAAAATGGAGTTTTAATTAAAAAGTGAATAAAGTGTCTTTATTACATAGTATGGACTTAATGAAATATTTCAAGTTTATTAAAGTCACTAATGTGGGTGCCCAAGACAAGAAAAGAATATTAAAAGTAAAATATTGAAAATCCCAAAAGGGCGTGAGGAAAGGGGAATAAAAGAGAAAACTAAAAGCTTATTTTATTATTCATTTTGGCATTTTTAACTCTAAGTCTCAGCTTTGTTCTTTGGAGAAAGGGTTTTGAACCAGCAATCTTGGAGACGGAAACCTCCATGGTTGAGAGCATCTGCGGGGTTGAAATATGACACTCCCAGGGTGTTTTGTGAGTGGTCTCAGCATGGGGATCACATTGGTGCTTCATTGCAAATAGATAGCTTGTCACAACAAGGTTTTCAATGATATCTCTTCACCTTTTTGGCATGATAATGCAAGGAAGACATTGTAGATGATAGCCATGAGTTTGTTGGTGATTTGAAGTGCTTTTCATCTCCTTGGTTGGTTGTACCAGTCCCCTATCAGGTCGTACAACAACAGGGTTGAAAAGAGTTTGTGTGAGGTTCAAAGTACATATTTCCATTCCTATATTGTGCATTTTGCTATTACAACAAAGTATCATTGATTGAAGTCTAGAGTTGAGGAGATTTGGGGTGTGTGTAGTTTGTATTTATTGTTGTCTTGGTCGTACCAAATCAACAGAGTCGCGTGAGACCTTTAAAGGGTTTGTTTCAGCAATTTCCTTGCTTTTAGGCTGCTTTTGGAGGCATCAACACTTGAATGGTTGCTGTCCTATGTGATTTATGTACTACAGCTGATAAATATTGAGCTCTCCTCATTTTTGTAGCATCCCAGCATGTTGTCATTATCAAATCAGACTTGTATTTTCAATATCAACTAATGGGCATGTTAAATCCTTAACATTATTTTGAATTTCTCACATGGATATTGTTGGAATTAGTCCAGACAACTGAGAGGGGGGGGTGAATTAGTTGTCACATAATTTAAACTTTTATGCCTTTAATCTTCTTTTACAACTTATAATCAATTTAATGATAGAAACATTTTAGCATCAATCAATAACACATGAGCAGAAACATAAATAACACACTTGACACCAAGATTTTTGACGTGGAAACCTAGTTAAGGGAAAAACCATGGTGGGGTTAACCCACAAAGATTATACTCTGTTAAAAGTATTAAAAAGGGGAATGTACATGCATTCAGGCTCATTGCCCAAAGCTCACTGCTCAAAAGAAGGCTCACTGCCTACAGAAGGAAGATTACAATGAGTTTGAACTGATAATTAGCATCTACCAATGCAAGGATTTAGTTCTAGTTAAGCACAGAATACTGACTTGATACACTTCATCTTAGTTCTTCCCAGTTTACTACTTTGCTATAATATGGACCTTAGATCTCTTCCTTTTTGCACTCCAATTTGCCCTTTTTGCACTTACTCCATATTCGCATTATTACTCTCTCCAATACACTCGAATCCATCGGCCATATATATCCACCTCAAGAAACTCAATCACTTTATGTCGGCCTAGTGAAGAACTTTGTAAACAATACAAATACTTTGTTCTGTCAGCTGGATCCATACACCAATGTTTATGCGTACCAGAAATAATACTTGAAGGTCACCATTCATGTTAGCGACTAACATTATATCCCATATACAACTCACCAAAACACTTCTACCAGATCCGCATAAGGATCTAGCATAGGTCAACCTGTTCTTTATTGAACTGTTCTGTCATATTAGGACCCAGTACTCAGATGCTCATAACTTGTAATCCCCTTGTCACTAGAGGCTGACATCTTGGATTTAGATTGTCCTAACATTCCTCTACACTACCTCAAATACGCAACACACAATGATTGATTAGAGAAATCCGCTGACCAAAATACTAAACTCTATCATATACCCTATTCCTATCTATCCGGACTTGATAAATCTTGAAACTGACTTCCGGTATGATCTGATACTGTACTGCGGATGTGTGGAATGAACTTAGTTGCCTTCAATGACAACACCGGTCATGCGTAGCAGTGTCTCTTGCCAACAATCTCCCCCTTTGGCATTGATGGCAATACTTAGTGAAAAATGACTAAGTGTCGAAGTTACTCCCCTTTACTCTATACACTTGTGCTCTCCATTGTTTCCAAATCTCCCCCTTTGATGGATTCTTCATTTTTCACTACTTTTCACTCCCCCTTTGACATCAATGGCAAAGGATGGGATCTACAAGGCAAAATTCTCAAAAATTTTGTATATAGTGCCGCATATGTACAACCAATCCTTAAGTTATATTTACACGAACTTGAGAATATCTACAAAACTAATTTTCAATTGCTCAAGTTCAAAGGACCAACCAATTTTCATGCCATCCAAAATTGAGATGTGTCCACTCAGTAGAAATGTGTATGCTTCTACCTTTGCCAGATCTGAAGGATCACTTGTCTGAACTGCAGTTAGAGCTTCTGATAGTGCATTAAACATTGTTTCTAACTTGGGGACAATCAATCCCCGAAGCTCACACATTCTCTTCACAATATCACCTTTTTCTTTAACAAGCTTCTTTATTTCATCAGTCAAGCTGATTAATTGACATTCCTGAATTATAAGAGAAACAGTTAGAGGATCAAAATTTTGAGACAAATTTGATAATTTTTGTTCTTGTTCCTTTATCTTCTTCTCAATAGCCTTACTGACTTTGGGCCAAGATAGACAAAATTTGTATATATCACCTCCATCACTTAGAGCATTTTGAATACTCTTTATACTGATACCAAGTATCATCCTATCATTCTTTATTAGGCTCTTTATTTCACTAAACTTCTTATCCAAAAATTTATTTCTGACTTTAGTCTCTGCAAACTTCTCAAAAGACCCAAAATGTGTACTTACTGAATTTACAAGATTCTTCAAATGTCCAGAGGGAGAGTCAGATGGATTCTTGTGGAAGGTTGGAATTATCTTCTCCAATACTCTGATTGCAAGGCCTAGCAGCTCACTGTCCTCAATGTGAGATTTCAACATCTTTTCTCTTGCCTTGGCTTGTGTGAAAGATGCTATCTTCATTACTTGAACCGGAGAGAGAGGATCTAGATTGATCGATCCTTGAAATAGCTCTGGTTCATCAAACTTAGCATTTCTTTACTCAGGAGACCTTTTACTGCATCTGCAGTGTCTCTTGCTACAATTCCTGAACCACCTTCCTTCCCTTGAGATTTCTCAACATCAGAATTTATTTGTGTGGGTGCATTAACATTTGCACCATCTTCTTCTACCTTGTCTTCTTTACCATCTTCTTTCTCTTCCTCTGCTTCACCTTTTTCTATATCATCTATAGGGGGAATCTTTTCTTTGTCTTCACCACTTGCTACCTATTCTAGAGGACTTTGAGTAGCAATATTATCTTCTTTTCTAGATTGACCAAGTGGAGTTAGAGTATCTCCTGCATCATCAGTTTTGTTTGCCATCTCTATATCTTCTTTGTTTAATTGCTCCTCTTTCGGAACAAAGGAGTCATCAACTTTAGTTTGTTGTTCATTGATGTTTACTTTTTCAACATCCGGAATCGATGAATTAATCCCATCATATGTCTCCTCATAGGTTTGCTTTGGAGGATCTAGAGTATCACCTTGGTTATCATTTCCTTTTTCAATTTCTTCTTCTAGAGCTTCTTGTTTCAGAACTGAAGAATTGTCTTCCTCAACTTGTTCCTCTGAAACAATATAGTATTTATCTTTATCAAGGGCCTTTCTCAAAATTTCCTCTGTTTCCTTTGCAACTTCCTTAGTTTCACCAAGCATTAGCATGTTCATCCTGATCTTGCTTCTAAATTTCTCCTTAACTCCCTTGAAGATTTTATATGCTTCCCTTCTGGTCATTACTAGACATAGGTGGAGAGGACATATTCTCTAAGTTCTAGATCTTTGGCCTTGGCTGCTTCCTTCCTCATTTCCAGTATTTTCCTTAAACTTTTAGGAAGTTCTTGTAAAATTTCAAGTAGAGCTCTATTGAATTTATTCAAGTATATGATTGTAGCATCTTCCAAGATTTTCTTATTTGCTTGATGAAAATTATCATAATAAACTTTGATAGGCCTTAGATTTCCATGAACAGTAATTGTTTTTACAATTTCATCAACTGTCATAACGACCTTACCAGTTTCTTGCTTTTTACTTGCCTTTTTGCTTCCAGAAGGCTGGTCCTCAGAAGCCTTTGAAGTCTTGGCTTTCTTGGATCTCATCTCTTTAACTTCTTCATCTGCCTCTGTCTCTTCATCATCTTTTGTGCCCACATACATTCTTGTGGCCTTTGTTTTCTTTCTCTTACTTCCTTCATCGGATGGTCTATCTTCTGGTTTTGCAAGTTTAGGGGGAACAGAAGCAGCAACAGAGCTTCTAGTAGTCCTTGAAGTGGAGGATGGTTCCACTGAAGCATCTTCTTGTTTCTTGTCTTGCCTTTTTTTTTTAGCCTTTTCAATTCTTTCCCTGTTTTGCTTCACTGCTTCCTTGATTAGTCCAATGCTCTCAGCATACTTTTCAACTTGCTTCTGCACTTTCCTTTTGGTCTCTGGTTGTCTGAGGTCCGCATGCAATTTTAGACTTAGCTCCTTGTATGTTCCAAACCTTTCCACAGATGTGTCTTTTGATTTTCTTAGGGGATGTTGAGCATACATATCCAAAACTTTCTCATCAACCTCATAACCCATTGGCATAATCCATATGGTTCTGGGTTCCATAGCCTCCATCAGGCACTGATCAATGTCAACCATAAAGCATATTTCATTCTCATATTTTTCCACAACTGACTTAGGGATTCTTTCTCTTGCATGCATCATACTTTGAAAGTTTTTGAAGTAACCCCAAATGGTTGTCTTCTAAGCTTGGAAATCACCAAGGCTAAGTAGATGATCTTTTATTTGCCATGCAACTGCCATGTCATTTGTCCAGTGCGCACCTTGAACTCCAGGCACTTTATTCATAAAATAGAAGAACAAACATACAATCAAGGAACCATACTTGAAGGTATTTTTCTTATCTTTATTTTGCTCAGATTCTCAATCAACTGATTTTGTAGTAGTTCACATAGGTCATAATCAACATTCTCCTTCAACATTTGATAGGCTACATATATTGCAGTTCCGGAGACAAAATTTTTCCTATTGGAGTGGTAAATCTTGTACCCAATCACCATGGAGGCAAATTTAACATCTGGTTCTATAATATCATTTATGGTCATTTCCCTTTTATCAAACTTGGCACTGGTAGCATCAATCACTATCTAGTTTTTCATGGCTTTCAGCATAGGTAATCCACTAGTTGAATTTAACCTAGTTACAATCTTGATAACATCCTTTGTAATCTTAAATGGTTTCAATAGCCATATGAACTCATCATGTATTCGGTTCAAGATATATCAAACTGATTCATTCTCATCCAATGTAAAAAATCTAATGACTTACAAAAAATGTTTGCTTTCTAGGGATTTGTATTCCGGTTTCAATTTATAGCTATCATCCCTTAGGTAGTTGTTAAACAAACCAAGAGTTTCAAGTTTCCAAATTCATCAATGTTACAATGGATGTATGCCCTAATTGTTGTTATATGGAGCCTAATCAGACTCGGAGGTTAAATTTACCCCACTTTTATCGGCGCGGTTTCCCCTCTAAATTCCTACAGGGTCAAGGTGCAGTGCCCCTTGCGAGGGTTTGGGGGTAGCGCCCCTGTGGGGGCTCGGGGGCAACGCCCCCGAAACCTCACACGGTTTTTTATTATTTCATAATGCACCGGGAGTTAATTTTTTCATTGACCGACATAAGAAAACCCTATTTTTTTAACTGACAAAAAGCTTGATAAAAACGGCTAAGGGTTAGGGTTTTTTGATATTGTATTGTAGCATTTTGCAGCGGTATTGAGTTGCAGGGATTGCTGATTGTAATCGGTTTGATTTACTGGATAATAATATTGGACTCTCTTTTTGGTGGATGTAGCCCGAGTTTGGGTGAACCACGTTAAAACTTGTCTCTCGTTGTTATTATTTCTGTGTATTTCCATTTCTCTGTTTAATCTTTATTTGCATTTAATTGATATCTTCTGCCGGCTAACCCTAACAAGTGGTATCAGAGCGGGTTGTGTTCGATTATCGTCTGCAGGAAAGTTTCACAGTTGAGTGGGAGCAATGGCGGACGAGGGTAAAATGAAGGTTGATAAATTCAATGGGCAGAACTATCAGTTATGGAAGATGCAGATGGAGGATTACCTCTATCAAAAGGATTTATGGAGGCTGTTGGAAGGAGTAGCCAAGAAACCGGCAACAATGTTTGATGAGGATTGGAATCTTCTTGACAGAAAGGCACTGGGAACCATTCGGTTGTGCCTGGCACCGTCGGTGGCATTGAATATAACAGAAGCGAAGACAACAGATGGTCTGATGAAAGCTTTGGCTAAATTGTATGAAAAACCCTCAGCCTCAAATAAGGTATTTCTCATGAAGCAGTTGTTTAATTTGAAAATGGTTGAAGGTGGATCTGTGACAGGTCATTTAAATGAATTTAATATGATTGTCAGTCAATTGACTTCTGTAAATGTAAAATTTGATGAAGAAGTTAGAGCTCTCTTGATATTATGTTCATTGCCTAAAAGCTGGGATAGTTTAGTAATGGCAGTTAGTAACTCTGTTTCTGGTTCAAATACCCTAAAATTTGATGATGTTGTTGGTGTTATTCTGAGTGAGGAAATTCGTAAGAAAAGCTCAGGTGGATCCAAATCAGGTAGTGTTTTGAATGCAGAAAGCAGGGGCAGATCAAAGGAGAGAGGAAAAAGTTCTGGAGGTCATGGAAGTCACGAGGAAAATCAAAGGACAAAAGATCCCAAACCAGAGGACAGAAGGATTGCTGGTACTATGGAAAACCAGGTCATCTGAAGAAAGATTGCTAGTCTTGGAAGAACAAAGAAGGAGACAAACAAGAAGGCAATAAGGAAGCAAATGTGGTAAGTAATAAATCTGAAGATGACGATTTAATTATTTCCCTAGATAATGCTGATGATTCATGGGTTTTAGATTCAGGGGCCTCATTTCATGCTACGCCCCATAGAAGTTATTTTCTTGATTATGTCCAAGAGGATTTTGGGCTGGTTTATTTGGGAGATAACGAACCCTGTCAGATTGTTGGAAAGGGAAGAATCAAGATTAAGTTGAAGAATGGGAATCATTGGCTACTACAAGAGGTAAGGCATGTTCCAAGGCTCAGTAGGAATTTAATTTCAGCAGGGCAGCTAACTGAACAAGGTTGCACTGTTACATTTACTGATAAAAATTGGAAGGTTTCAAAAGGTGCCTTAGTAGTAGCAAAAGGTGTGAAAGTAGGCACCTTATATCTTTGTATAGGTCATATTGTTCCTTCTACTTTAGCTGTTACAGAGAAAAAATAAATAGGTTCAGGAACAGTTGCTACAGGTTTGCAGGAATAGACTGGAAAAGTTGCTGCAAGTTCTGAGACAACACTGTGGCATAACAGACTTGGGCATATGAGTGAAAAAGGTATGAAGGTACTTCATTCTAAGAAAGTTTTACCAGGTCTGAAATGTATTAATATGGATTTCTGTGAAAGTTGTGTGTATGGAAAACAAAAGAGAGTCAGTTTTCTCAAGGATGGGAAGCAAAAGAAAAAGGAAAAATTGGAGCTTGTGCATACAGATGTATGGGGACCAGCTCAGGTATCTTCTCTCGGTGGCTCTCAGTATTATGTTACATTCATAGATGATGCAACTAGGAAGGTCTGGATTTATTTCCTTAGACATAAATCTGATGTATTTGAAACATTTAAGAAATGGAGAAGCTTGGTTGAGAATGAGACAGGTAAAAGATTAAAATGTCTCAGATCTGATAATGGCGGTGAGTATTACAGCAAAGAATTTGAAGATTATTGTTCCTTTAATGAAATTCGTAGGCAGAAAATGGTTCCAAGGACTCCACAGGAAAATGGAGTGGTTGAACACATGAATAGGACAATAATGGAGCGTGCAAGGACCATGAGATTGCATGTTGGGCTGCCTTTAAACATGTGGGCAGAGGCTATCAACACTACTGTATATTTAATTAATAGAGGTCCTTCAGTTCCTTTGGGCTGTGGTATTCCAGAGAAAGCATGGACAGGCAAGAAGGTGAGTTATTCTTTTCTGAAAACCTTCAGCTGTGAAGCATTTGCACATATAGATTCTGAAAATAGAACCAAGCTGGATGCAAAATCAAAAAGGTGTACCTTTGTTGGATATGGCATTGATGAATTTGGTTATAGGCTTTGGGATTTTAAAAATCAAAAAATTGTGAGAAGCAGGGATGTTATATTCAATGAGAAGGTGTTGTACAAAGATCAATTGCAGCAGCATGAGAAGAAAGAAAAGGATTATGTGGTGCTGGACGATACTCTAAATAGTGATGTTCCAGTGGTTCCTCATGCTCCGCAACAGCAACCAGAAATACCACAAACTCCAGTGAATGTTAGACGGTCAACAAGGATAAGTAGACCTCCTGAAAGGTTTTCTCCCTCTTTGTATTCTATTTTGTTAACAGATGCTGGTGAACCAGAAGGGTATGATGAAGCTATGCAGGTGGATACACAGGTTTAGTGGGAGCTTGCAATGAAAGAAGAAATGGACTCCTTGCTGAAAAATTAGACTTGAGAATTATGTAAGTTACCTGCAGGTAAAAAGGCTTTACCAAATAAATGGGTTTACCGGCTGAAAGAGGAAGATGGAGGTAAGAAAAGATTTAAGGCCAGGTTAGTTGTAAAAGGGTTTGCACAGAAAAAGGGCATTGATTTTGATGAGATATTTTCTCCGATTGTCAAGATGACTTCTATTCGTACTGTTTTAAGTATTGTGGCTACTGAAGATTTACATTTGGAACAGCTAGATGTTAAAACTGTCTTTCTCCATGGTGATTTGGAGGAGGAGATATATATGGAACAGCCCCAAGGATCTGAGGTCAAAGGTAAGGAGAAACTAGTGTGCAGATTGAAGAAGAGTTTGTATGGCCTGAAACAAGCACCTCGGCAATGGTATTTGAAAATTGACAGTTTTATGGCTGATCAAGGCTACAGCAGGTGTAATTCTGACCATTGTATTTATTTTAAGAGGTTGGATAATGACAGCTACATTATTTTATGCTTATATGTTGATGACATGCTTGTAGCTGGGTCTAACATGGATCACATAAGAGAGTTAAAACAGCAGTTAGCACAGTCATTTGCTATGAAGGATTTGGGGGCAGCAAAACAAATCCTTGGTATCAACATTTGTAGAGATAGGAAGAACAAAAAATTGACTCTATCTCAGGCTGCTTATGTTGAAAAGGTGTTGCAGAGATTCCACATGGAGAATGCCAAAGTTGTCAGCACACCTTTGCCTAGTCATTTGAAATTGACCAAGGAGATGTGTCCTAAGACACAAGAGGAGGAAGAGAAAATGTCCAAGCTACCCTATGCTTCAGCTGTAGGAAGTTTAATGTATGCCATGGTATGCACGTGACCGGATATTGCACATGTTGTAGGAGTCATTAGCAGGTATATGAGTCATCTCAGATTAGAGCATTAGAATGCGGTAAAATGGATTCTTAGATATTTGAGAGGTACATCTAATAAACACTTATGTTTTGGGGGCTCTAATATTGATTTAGCAGGTTATGTAGACTCAGATTTGGCAGGGGATATTGATACCAGGCGGAGTACTACAGTTATGTCTTTACTATAGGTGGAACAGCAGTGAGTTGGATTTCCAGGTTACAAAAGGTGGTTGCTTTATCCACCACAGAGGCAGAATATGTAGTTGCAACAGAGGCAAGCAAGGAGATGATATGGCTGCAATCTTTCATGAATGAATTGGGTGCACAACAGGTTAACAGTTATTTGTTTACAGACAACCAGAGTGCCATACATTTTGCAAAGAATTCTACCTTGCATTCAAAGACCAAACACATACAGTTGAGGTATCACTTCATTCGGTCGGTGTTGGATGATGGACAGTTACAGCTGGCAAAGATACATACAGATGACAATCCAGCAGATATGTTTACAAAGGCAGTAACAAGGGAGAAGCTGAGCTCCTCTTCAGCTTCGGTTGGTCTTCTAGATTGAAAATAACCAAAAATAGAACAGCAGAGTCTAGGGTGCTTATTTCCAGTGGGAGCTACAGGGTCAGTGGTGTTATGATCAGTCTCCAAGTGGGAGATGATATGTTGTGGAGTCTGATTAGTCTCCAAGTGGGAGATTGTTGTTATATGGAGCCTAATCAGACTCGGAGGTTAAATTTACCCCACTTTTATCGACACAGTTTCCCCCCTAAATTCCTACGGGGTCAAGGGGTAGCGCCCCTTGCGGGGGTTTGGGGGCAACGCCCCCGTGGGGGCTCGGGGGCAATGCCCTCGAAACCTTACATGGTTTTTTATTATTTCATAATGCACCGGGAGTTAATTTTTTCATTGACCGACATAAGAAAACCCTATTTTGTAACTGACAAAAAGCTTGATAAAAGCGGCTAAGGGTTAGGGTTTTTTGATATTGTATTGTAGCATTTTGCAGCGGTATTGAGTTATAGGGATTGCTGATTGTAATTGGTTTGATTTACTGGATAATAATATTGGACTCTCTGTTTGGTGGATGTAGCCCGAGTTTGGGTGAACCACGTTAAAACTTGTCTCTCGTTGTTATTATTTCTGTGTATTTCCATTTCTCTGTTTAATCTTTATTTGCATTTAATTGATATCTTCTACCAGCTAACCCTAACACTAATATCCTCAACATGCAGTATGCCATACGGAACTCCAGAAAATGCACCTAATGGTTCAACTTCAACTGATTTGTATGGATGCTTCTTAAATATTGGTCGAGGCCTTTCAGTCACATCAACAACTAGAGGTGTAGCCATCTCAACAAATTTCAGACTCAAGGCTTTATAGAGAATTATCTTTTTCTTTTACAGGGTTAGGGTTGATCAATTATCGATTGAATTCGCTCTTCGTGCTTCAATTTCTGGATTTGCAGCTCAGATGCTCTTCTTCTTGTTTCCTTCGAATGCAAAGTGATTCAAATGCATGACCAAGTGACCTTTTATCCTCCGCAAAACCTAATTTGGCATTGTAATAAATGTGTTGCCCTAACTTCATCTGGTTACTCTATTTTGAACAGTTCATGAATCACTCCACAAATTTCCATATCAACCTCTTTTCTTCTGTAAATCCTTCCAAAGTTTCTGAAACAATTCAAAATATCTTCTCTCATTGTGCCATATCTAGGAACCCACTTAATGGTTGGGGGAATTTAATTTTTAATGCAGCGCCCCCTGAGCCAAAGCTCTTAATTCAATTCCCGGAGGAATTATCAACACCGAATTCTGATGCGGACCCATTACTATTGTTCACAATTGTTTTCTTGACCCATGTCTTGCTCATTTCATTTTAGATCTCATTCAGATCATTTTTTTCTTTTCCTCTGTCTTGTCTCTGCTCATCCAGTTTTCTGTTTACCAGACCCCTTCTTTCATTAATCCTACTTCTGCAGAATCTTACAATATGATCAGATTTAATGCAATTAAAGCACACAACATTTCTTTGCTTATATACTTGATTTCCTCTTGATCTACACTGATTAGCCATGTGTCCAAATCCATTGCAAGCAAAATAGTAGCCATTGAAAGAATTGCCATTAGTGTTCTTCATTATCATACTTCTACATTCATTGGATCTATGACCATACCTCTTGCACTTGAAGCATGGACCGGAAAAGGATGGACCATTTTGATTTACTTTGCTTCTGCACTGAGTAGCTTTATGGCCAAATTTATTGTAGTTGAAACAATTTCCATTGAAGGATGGATACCTTTGAGCATTTGGTTGTCTTACCAGAGGTCTTCTAGGTCTGTTTCTTCCATTTCTTGATTGAGAATTTCTTTGTCCAGATCTGGAGCTTTCGCCTTTCTCATATCCAAGACCATGCTTGTCATTAACCTTTTTATGTCCTTTGAGCAGTGCTTCAAGTTTAGTTGAGCTTATTTTGAACTTCTCCTTGTATTCATTTGCAACTTGTAGGTCATTTCTGAGAATGACAATTTGCCTTTCAAGTTCTCTTTCATTGTCTCTACTTTCTTGTAGGTCAAACTCTAGATGACCAGCTACTCTGTCCAATCTACAACATTCTTCAGTTCTTTCTTTTAGAGTTTGATTCAAATTTTCTCCAATCTTCTTCCTTTGCTCAATTTATTTGGTTAACCTCATTGCCCCAAATTCCATCTCAACTTTCTGAATAGCAACTTATTTTGACAGCTTTTCACACTCCTGTCTTTTCTTTCAAGGCTTCATTCATGTCATTTTCTTCAGTTAAAATGGATAACTATAGGAGTAGCTCTTTTCTCTTTTCCATGGATTTCTTTAATTTATCTTTTAATTTTTCAATGGTATCATCAGCATCTTTAAGCTCATCTTTCATATTAGATACTTCTACTTTGGACTGACCAAGATCTTCTAGGGCCAACCAAAGTTGATCTTTGAGTGAACCCATTAAAACTCCTTCCAAGATCTTTCCTCAAGTTGTTAGGCTTCTTTCAAGGAACCTCGCTCTGATGCCAATTGTTGAAATTAGTCTGAACAATTGAGAGGGGGGGTGAATCAGTTGTCACACAATTTAAACTTTTTCTGCCTTTAATCTTCTTTTACAACTTATAATCAATTTAATGATATAAACATTTCAGCTTCAATCAATAACACATGAGCAAAAACATAAATAACACAATTGACACCAAGATTTTTGACGTGGAAACCCGATTAAGGGAAAAACCACAGTGGGGGTTAACCCACAAAGATTATACTCTGTTAAAAGTATTACAAAGGGGAATGCACATGCATTCAGGCTCACTGCTCAAAAGAAGCCTCACTGCCTACAGAAGGAAGATTACAATGAGTTTGAACTGATAATCAGCATCTACCAATGCAAGGATTCAGTTCCGGTTAAGCACAAAATACTGACTTGATACACTTCATCTTTGTTCTTCCCAGTTTACTGCTCTACCATAATTCGGACCTTAGATCTCTTCCTTTTTGCACTCCAATCTACCCTTTTCACACTTACTCCATATTCACATTATTAGTCTCTCCAATACACTTGAATCCATCAGCTATATATATCTACCTCAAGAAATTCAATCACTTTCTATCGGCCTAGTGAAGAACCTAGCAAACAACACAAATACTTTGTTATGTCGGCTGGAGCCATACACCAATGTTGATGCGTACCAGAAATAACACTTGAAGGTCACCATTCATGTCGATCACTAACATTATATCCCATACACAACTCACCAAAACACTTCTACTAGATCCGCATAAGGGTCTAAAATAGGTCAGCCTGTTCTTTACTGAATTGTTCTATCATATTAGGACCCAGTACTTAGATGCTCATAACTTTTAATCCCCTTGTCACCAGAGGCTGACATCTTGGATTTAGATTGTCCTAACATTCCTCTACACTACCTCAGATATGCAACACACAATGATTGATTGGAGAAATCTGCTGACCAAAATACTAAACTCTATCATATACTCTGTTCATGTCTATCTGGACTTGACAAATCTTGAAACTGACTTCCGGTATGATCTGATACTACACTGCAGATGTGTGGAATGAACTTAGTTGCCATCAATGACAACACTAGTCATGCGTAGCAGTGTCTCTTGCAAATAGGTATTTGATATTGTCATTGTAAAACATATTTCCCAAATAAATAAGCATCTGGGTGTCAATAGTTTTTGTTATTTGCAAAATATATGTATGCATGTGTGTTATATCAAATGCAAAAAAAACCAAAAAAGCAATAGGTTTCAACTAAATGTTAGAAAACAAAAGGGGTGGGATATTACAGCAATCTCATGTCCAACATGAAAGAGGATATCATAAGCCATCTGGCGACACAGCTAGACACTTTGCATATAAAAAAGAAACAAGAGGCATCAAAGGCAGCTTTGAGTGAATACTGTCCACATTGTCGACAGAAGAAGACCAACTATCGATGCAAGGGACTTGCTAGTATTTCTAAGGGTAAGAATGAGAAAGCAGAATTCAAAGCTATAGAAGATGAAGAAGGTCAAGTGTTCTACATTGCATAATGAAGACCATGGAAGTAAAGACAACATATGCCTCAAGAACCCTTGACCAACTCCATGCCATTTGCACCACATGTCTCAAACTCTCATAATTGGAATAATGCACCTTGGTATAACTGGCCACAATAGCAGTGGGGAACCATGCCACCTAGTTGGACCCAATAGCAGGGGTTATGGCCACTGTAGCCATCCAAATCCTCAAATTATAATCCACAATGGCAGGCTAATCAAAATCCATGGCTACAACAGTGGCGTGGAAACCAATCTTGGAAAAATCCAAATGTGAACTACCCGCAGCCATAACAAACCCTACCTCAGCAACCTACTCTTATGCCAAATATAGCCTAACCTACTCCTGCCCAACCTAGAGCTACTTAATTACCGGCACAACCTGCACCTAACCCTAACAATAAGCCTGTTTAGTAGGCCTATACTAATCAGGCCATCCAATACCCAACCTATACAGTTGAAGTTAGTGATGTGCACCTACGCTTAAGAAATATGCTTGTTGGACCATCAACATCGCTCATTACAGAACTTCCTGATGAGGAACAAATCTTCGTCACTAACAACCATTTGAATAACCAGCAAAAGCCTCCTGAGCAAATCTCTCTGCAAGAAGAAACAATTACTAGAAGCCCTCCATTTCTAGAGAGATTGAAAATGCACCCTAAACCAACTCCATCTGAACTTGATTTTGATTTCATGGGGCAGCTAAAAGATGTATGTGTTAAAATTCTCCTCATCCAAGCCATCAAGGATGTGCCCATTTACACCAAAGCCATATAGGATTTATGCCTTAAGAAACCAGGAAGGAAGAGAAAAGATCCTCAGATAGTCCATGTTATAGGACAACTTGTTGATATCATGTTAGGTAACTTGGTTGTCCCAAAATATGCAGATCCTAGAAGCCCTGTGGTTGATGTAAACATCAATGGTACCCTTATCAAAAACACCTTGATTGACCTAGGTGCAACCATTAATGTAATGACAAAAGAAACAATGACTAACCTTCAGCTAGATAAACTAAGACCTACCCCCACAGTACTCTAGTTGGCAGATAGGTCCACAGTCAAGCCAGAGGGGATTACTGAAGACCTTGTTATCACATTGGATTCATAGGAATACCCTGTAGACTTTATGGTTTTGCATCCCAAGGTTACCCTAGGAGGATATCCACTTATCCTAGGGAGACCCTGGTTGGCAACAACAGATGTCTTCATAGGATGTTGGTCAAGAAATATGATAATTTCCAATGGGAATGTAACAAAGAAATTGGTCCTTTATCCACCTACTCAACCTTTTGCTGATATGGAGCAGTCTATTTGGCTAGATCTAGGGGATCTTGACCAATATTCTCTTCAGACATTAACGACAATTGAAAGAGACCCACTACTGGCTATTCAAGATGAAGATACAAAATAATTACGGAACAGACATACAACAAGACCCATGTCTAATATATATGGCATGTCCCCTTCATAGTGTTCTACCTACAATCACTACTCTAGCCCATGCTTCCACCAGTAGAATGTTTCATCAGTTGTTGCCTCATAGTTGTAGTCTCAACTTATCAAGGTTGGATGTTGCCTATGTCATGCCTATGGCAATGCGAGTTGACATTACCCCTAGGAGAACACTCAATATCAACAGTGAATTGATATTTGTCCAGAAAACTGAGCTGATTAAAATGCTACAAAATCATAAGACAACATTTGCATGGGACTATCATGATATGAAGGGAATTGACCCCAAACTTTTCATGCATACGATATACATTAATGAAGGATGCAGACCAGTTAGGCAGCCTCAGAGAAGGATGAACCCTGTAGTAAGAGACATAGTGAAGAATGAATTGCAGAAATTACTGGATGTAGGATTCATATACCCAATATCAGATAGACAATGGGTGTCTCCACTAGTTATAGTGTCAAAGAAAGGAGGTAAGTGGAGAGTTTGTGTAGACTACAAAGAATTAAATACTACCACTAGGAAAGATCATTTCCCTCTTCCTTTCATTGACTAGGTCCTAGACTCTTTGGCTGGTAAAAAATATTTTTCTTTTCTTGATGGGTTTAATGGATATAACCAGATCAAGATAGCTCATGAAGACCAGGATAAGACCACATTTACATGCCTATGGGGGACATATGCCTATTCTATTCTTCCATTTGGACTCTGCAATGCTCTTGCCACATTTCAGGGAGCTGTCTTAAGCATCTTTGCTAACCTTGCTCATGACTCTATGGAAGTTTATATGGATGACTTTACTACTTATGGAGAGTCCTATGAGGAGGCCTTGAAGAACCTTGAAAAAGTATTGCAGAGATGTCAGGATCATAATTTGTCCCTTAGTCATGAAAAATGTTTCATGATGATGTAGGAAGGAGTAGTGCTTGGTCATTTTGTGTCCAAAGCAGGAATTCAAGTGGATCTACACAAAATTGAAATCATTTCAACCTTACTTGTCCCTCAAAAATAGAAGGATGTCAAAAGTTTTCTAGGTCATGCAGGGTATTATAGAAGATTTATAAAGGATTTCAATAAGATTGTTGCTCCTTTGTTTGTCTTACTCTCTAAAGATGCAGAATTTAATTAGACAACTGATGTCAAATATCCTTTGACCATCTCAAAGAGTCATTAACAAAGACACGTGTACTTAGAGGACCTAATTGTGCAATACCTTTCCATATACATTTAGATGCCTTTGATTTTGCAGTAGGGGTTGTGCTAGGATAGAAAGAAGGTAATGTAGAATATACAATTTATTACATCAACAAAAATCTTCAAGGTGTTGAACTTAACTATATTGTTACTGAGAAAGAAATGTTAGTTGTTATTTATGCAATAAATAAGTTCAGGCATTATATCACTGGTTATCCTATGTTCATTCACATTGACCATGCAACAATAAGATATCTTATGAATAAACCAGTGGCAGATTGGTTAGATGGTTATTGCTAGTTTAGGAATTTGATATCATCATTGTAGACAAGCCAGGGAAGGCCAATGTTGTTGTTGATTTTCTCTTTGGGCTTCCCACTTGTAGTGAAGAACCAGTCATTGATGATTCTTTTCCATATGAACACTTATTTGCACTAACTGTACAAACTCCATGGTATGCAAATATAGAAAATTATCTTGTCACAAGGAAAACACATCTACACCTCACCCAGAGAAATGCGTCACCTTGTAGAAAAAAGATTTCCTTATTCAGGGGTATCTGATTATCTCTTCTCTATAGGACCTGATCATATTATGAGAAGGTGTATTAGGGAAGATGAAGTGTATGACATCCTCAGATCTTGTCATGATGAACACTGTGGTGGACACTTTGCAGCCAACAGGACAACAATCAAAATTTTGAACACTAGTTATTATTGGCCACCATTGCATAAAGATACATCTCTCTATACAAGAAGATGTGACCATTGTCAAGGAATGGCTAGACCTACAAGAAGTGATGAAATGCCTCTACAACCACAACTGGTGGTCACACCATTTGACAAGTGGGGCATTGATTTTATTGGACCCATAGATCCACCTTCTAACCACAAGGAATATATACTTGTTTGCATTGATTACCTTACAAAATGGGTGGAAGTGAAAGCCTTGACAATAGCCAGAGATAGTAAGGTTGCTACATTCCTCTATGAAGAAATATTTACAAGGTATGGTGTCCCAAGGGAAATAGTCATAGATCAAGGACCACAATTTGCATCTGCACTAATTGCTAGCCTTGTTTAGGAATATGAAATCAAGCATAAAAATTCCATCCCATATCATCCACAGTCCAATGGTCAAGTTGAGATGACCAACAGAGAGCTTGAGGCAATATTGACAAAGACAGTTGCAGTGCATAAGAAAGATTGGGTAGCAAGACTCTCTGAAGCAGTTTGGGCATATAGAACTACATGGAAGACTACAACTAGATACACACCTTATGAGTTAGTTTATGGCAAGAAAGTGGTCCTTCCTATTGAGTTTGAATATAAAACACTGAGAATAATTATCCAACTTGGTATGGACCTGTCAAAATCTCAACAAGAGATATTGTATTAGCTTAATGCATTGGAGGAGCTCGAGATGGAAGTAGTTCATCACACTGAATTAATCCAAAACTAGAGAACCAAATGGCATGATCAGTACATCAAAACTAAGAACTTTTAGGTAGGTGATTGAGCACTTGTCTATGACTCTAGATACAAAGATCATAAGGGCAAGTTGTAGACCAGATGGTTAGGGCCTTATGAGATCAAGGAGGTTTTCACAAATGGTATAGTCCAATTAACCACTATAGACCAAGTCAAATTTTCATTGATGGTTAATGGGCATAGATTGAAATTGTATAAGAAGCATTTGGATAAAGGTGCATTTCTCTAGCAATTAAAGGAAGATATGACTCATAATGTTATAGAGCCTCTTGCCTCAGATGAGGTCTCCGGTCTAAAAGCAGCTGACAACACTATTCCAGAACTAAACCCAGCTGCCAAATTGAATGACATTTCATAGCCCTCTGCATCTACAACGGATTCCAACCAGGTACCAACTGATAATATTGTTTCAGGTTTAGGTCAAGCTATCAACTTGATTGAAGTTCCTTAACTCAGTTTGAGTTCTCCAAACTTTGTACATAAATAAAAACACACAATGCACACACACCACATAGCAATAGCAATAAAACATGGTGATCTTCCAATCAAAAGTTTAGGCTCCATCATTTCAACACCATTCTCCACTAGGAATTTCCTTTGGCATTTAACCACTTCAATGATGGGACCTGTAGCCAAAGGTAATCTATTGTTACTTGGGACCTGTCAAAGCTGCACCTACAGCCACTATACATGGGACTTATTTATTTCACAATGTGCTTGCATGCATGCAACCAATATTACCTACAGTACATTTTTGCACCTACATATGCATGCCACCATATTTTCAACATATAGTACTTCCTTGCCACGTGTCACACATCCAGCACATTCTGTCAACACACCATGTCAATATCACTATCACATCATTGTGATTCGCTCCAGCTCATTAGTCGAGTACATCACCTCAATCCGCTATGCAATCATGTTTACATGCAACAATTCCAGTTTTGAATGGTATTTATCTCATTCCTCGCTTTCATTAACATTAATTGCTACTTCTTTCATGACTTTCTTTATTTGCATCTAATTAATATTACATACTATATCCATTCGACATGCTTTCAACCTATTTGTTCGTACCCTTGTCAGTCCTTCTCATTTGAGGACAAATAATATTTTATTTGGGGGGCATTTGAATTATTCCATGTACATTCAAAATTCAAATCAACTTCCAAACCCCTTATTTCATAATTATTACTATCCGCTACATGACATTCAAGCTAAGCAAGCAAACGACAAATGTAGCTGGTAATAATGTCTTGGTAAGTAGCATTGGGTATCAAACAAAGAATATATTGAGAATAGTTGAGAACAACAAGTTGAAAACATAGGATTAAGAACAAGTTAAAACAACAGATTGAATATCCTTGAGATATCATAATGGGTGGTGACCCAATAAGAAGAGAGCCTACTATTCATACAACATTATTGGCTGACGTTGAGTCCTTGTCAGTTTTTCAACAGGCAGGGTGGTTGCAGTATTTTCTCAAGATAATAGATTGTAATGAGGACATTACTCAAAAGTTTGCAGAGACATTCCACAGTGAGGAAGCTATAGTAAAAGGTTTAAAGGTTGATGTTACTGTAGTAGCCATAGCTAAGGTCACGGGGTTACGAGCAACTGGGGAGGAATTTCTTCTTAAAGCGGATGCAATTTCTACAAGAGTCAAGTTCATGTGACCGAGAGAAAGGTTGGAATCAACCTCTCAAGGTACTAAAGGAATTTCCTTACCCTGGTTTTGGGCCTCAGTAGCTTCTTGGGTTATTAAGTACCTTACATGTGATGAAAGGCAGTATTTACTTTATACTATTGATTTTAAACTCCTGAGCCATCTTCGTCATGGAAGGATAGTTAATGTTCCTAATTTTCTATTTAATTTACTAAAGAGGATGTCTCCAAAATATAGAAAGAGAAATTGTTAGTCCTCATTGTCCCATCATGGTTTGATTGTCTTGTTAGTGAAGAGGAGTCTATCTATCCATTACCCTGAGTTTTCTTGGGAAAGATTTCTTGAAGTTGATCATATTAACGAGGGGCCAGTGAGAGTGGAACTAGAAGTATAAGAGACACAGGTAGAAACTTCTCACCCAGAAGCTTCTCCTTCCCATAGCCATACATTTGTTGAGGAGCAACCAGCTCCAAGCTCTGCTAAACCCATTGAACAACCTGCTAGTTTTATATTGTATATAGCTTCTGGAAGAGACTATGTGTTGCTTTTTTGGATCAACATTTTGGATCACACTCCATGATCCATCAGTAGGAAGAAAATAAGAGAATGAGTGAGTTGTAATTGTAGATAAAGTTCCTTAAAAAGCAATATGCAATATATGCAACATTCCTTAAAAAGATTTTTAAGGAACTTTATCTGCAATTACAACTCACTCATTCTCTTCTTTTCTTCTTGATGATGGATCACAGAGTGTGATCCAAAAAAGTAACACACAGTCTCTTCCATAAGCTATATACAATATTATCATGGACTACGGAAACATCATGCATTTAATTAACCTGCTATTTCTCCTACACACTGCAGTCTCACCTATTTCAACCCCAATTGCAGAAGATGTATTTCCTCATACTAAAAACCATAAAAAGAGAAAGCTAAAATGGAAATTATGGCCTAGAGCTTCTAGTTCACAAACCCCAGCTTCTGAAATTGCATGTGAAACCCTAGCATCTGAAACTCCCCACAAAACTTCTTATGTTCCAAGTGCTACCAAGAAAAGGAAATCAAGTTCTTCCAGAGCTAAGGACAAACAAGGAACCCATATTCAAACATGTAGGCATTCAGGTTGCCTGAAAGAAAAATAACTTTCAGGGGAACCTGAGAAGAGGAATGTAGTTGATCTTGATACTGACTCCAAGAGGGAGCACATTTTTGTTGATAGAGGGAAAAAAATGGGTTACACACTTGTTGAGGAGTCTGATGAAGAATTTGAGGAAGAAGATATATGGATAGCTAGGAAAAGTCATAGGCCTCCCTCTAATAATGAAGAACCAGATTTCTCAATCACTCAAGATGAACCATAGGAAGAAGAGTTATTGTTAGAATCCAAAGAAACAACAGAGGGTGAGAAAGATAAGTTACAATGGGCAATGCAGAAGATTGCAAAGTTGGAGGGGAAACTTAAGGATTATCAACAAAAAGAAACTGGACTGAATGACAAGGTTAAGAAGTTAGAAGAACAATTGCATGATTACTAGAAACAGGGATCAAGACTTAAACAATTGGCCCAATTGGCCATCATTGAGATAAATAGGAGAAATCAAGAGCCTGTGCAGCCAGAAGAGTAGTCTATAGATCTAACTCCAATTACCTTACTTTCAGTCACCTTACAAATCTAGAATGAAGTAGATAAACTAGTAAAGGAATAAGGTGAAATGAAGGAGCAACATGGTAAGGAAATTGAGATGAAAAATGCAAAGATAAAGAGGTTGAAGTTTGAGGGAGACAAAATGGCTAACATGACTATAGAGTTGATGAGATGTGGGCCACCTACTAGGGTGTATGCCCTCTACTTGCAAGAACAGTACCCGAGTTTTCAATTTAGCCAACTATGCAATGATGCCCCTATCCCCTTGTTTACACTTGACTTATTCCTAACCACTTACCAAAAAGCCACCCATAAATTGCAAAACCACTTATGTGAACTCTACCTACATGAACTTGCCATTCCTTATGACACTGGAATCCCCTAGTTGTAATTGGGGATGTACAATTGAGGGCCTTGGCCTCATTTATATAGAATGAGTATAGGAGGGGAGAGTTAATGCAGCAATATAATGAAAGGGAGAATTCAATCCCTCTCAAATTGAGGGTAGAATCTCTAAACCCTCGGAAGATAGTGGAGGAATGGGTGGACTTGATTGAACATCAAGAGGTAGAAAGTAAGCTATTGGAATGTAGAGCCATGGACTATCAGAAATTTGGGGAATTGGTAGGAAAGATTGGTAAGGAAACCGTGAGATTTTCACAAAACAGATGGAAGGAATTGACACCAGCACTACAAAGATAGGAGCCTCACTCTGTCTTTAACTTGTCAGTAGTAATTCACATAGCACAAAGATATATAAGGTTGGCTAAGGAACATGAAATAACATGGTTACCACTGGTCTTTCATACTCCTCTGCTGCTCTATCCTATTCCACATTGGATGGGGTAGAGGACTAATCAGACTACAAAACAAGATAGATGGGACAGATTGGAAAACTAGAAATGATTCTACCTCAAACAGGGAAGAGGGTAGAAGAGCCAACAGACTATAGGGAGATAGCCCTCCAGTGCAATCTAAGACCTTGATTGCTGGAGGACCAACAAAATGATTAGTTTGGGGGGGTGTGATGGGACCATCATTTGTCTTGTTTTTATTGCTTTAATTACCTATTTCCCAAAGTCATTTCTAAACTTATATATGTATTAATTATGTCCATATTTATTCTTAAGACACTGAAGCATGAAGATGGTATATAATATGTTGATAATTAATTATGTGTGGCTAATAGATTGGTCATGTGATAAGTTAGTATGTTATGTTGATTCTAAGTGGTAGTGATGCATAAATATTATATAGAGTACTAACTCCTCATGCAGTAAAAGCTTGGCTTTGTATCATGAACACTGAACAACCTGCAACCGAAGGAGATGCTGATATGCATAGAAGATGATACAGGTACCTGCAACCAAAGGAAGAAGATCCCAAATTAACTGGGATGAGTCACCCATGACTCTATAATGGTTATCTTTCAATAAATGATGCAGTTGAGGAACCTAGATCGTGCTCCATGATTTTGTTTCTAAGTCTTGATTATTATTTATGGAGGTAGAATTGTAGTAGGACTGTGTTATCTCTGCTGCCTTCATGTTAGTTAGTTTCCTATTTTCAGTTGCTCTATAATAAAGCCCTTTTCCTATAATGTGTGATGATGGGTAGTTAAGACATTAATTGTTCAGTAGCTTTACTCATAAAAATAATGCTGATCTCGATTAGCTAGATCAGAGGAGAATAGATTAGATTTTGTTTCATATAATTTTGAACAAAGATACAGTAGCAGATTTTGTTGTATCCTTGTTACTTTTGGCATTCAATAAAGAATATGTGTTTTTGAGTTATGCTTATGACTACAAAGATTTAGTTGAGATTTAGTTAGGTCTTGTGGGATCACATCCACTCAAGCCAGCCACTTGAGGTACTATGCTTCTCCACCTTGTTCATATGTTCAGTTTATAAATTGTATGTTTATATTTATATGTGTGTGTGATTGATGTTTTGTTTTTATGAATCATGTGAAGTAGTTTAACCTTGGTAGTTTGTGTTGTCAAGTCCATTGAGTCAAGGTGATCACCAACTAAACCACTTGTCAGTTCCTCTTTTACATAGAAGTTACATAAAGACATTTGATTACTATTGTGTTAGATAATCTAGTTGTTTTCCATTATTCTTGTTTACTTAGAATATTGTAATTGCTTTATTTCCCTTACACAACCTCTAGGATAAAACTCAAGAATCCTTAACTGTACACATGGTATGTGCATCATCCAAGAAGAATACGATTGCCTAGTTTGACAATGTAAATGTAGCACGTTATGCAATCGATAGATTGCTTGATAAGGGATTTGTTGGTCCGTTGAGTAGTATGTATGTCATTTCTACATCAATATATTGGTAAATAACAAAGTTTGACACCCCATACTAGGTTGGACAGACTTTTGCCAGTGGCATGGAGGCGATAAATGTTAGGATCCACCAACTCAATGGTTCAATGGGTTGTGGAAATCTTCTTAATAGCCACATGTGATGTAAATTGTTACTCCTTCTTAGCCAGTGATGACAACAAGTAGTATGGGATGCTTTCTTTTCATCACAGTTGGTTGTGAATATGTATGTTGTTACACCTACTCCTTAGCTAGTGATGACAGCAAGTAGTATGGGATGCTTGCTTATCATTATAGTTGGTTGTGAACCGAGAAAAGGATGGGAGCTTATGTGTTAGTGAACCAGGTAATGGGAAGGTGGACATAGTAGGTTACATCCACTTTCTATTACTAGTTGGTCACTATGTATGTGTGAGTCAATCACTGTGTGCATTTGTATTAGGGACCTTATGTGTTATGTGTTATTGCACTTGAACCCTTGCCAATGATGACCGCAAGTAGTATGGGATGCTTGCTTGTCATCATAGTTGGTTGCAAATCAAGAAAAATGATGGAACCCATGGTGTACCATTAGATATACCAACATTCATATTTTGGGTTGAGATATGTTTGAGGACTTATGTGCTAGTGAATTAGGCAAAGGGGGAAATGCTTGCAATATGGTTGCAACCATTCCTTTTGCTACCTTGTCACTATGTGTGCCTATGATGTGCATATAATCCCATCACCTTGTGTATATATATTACCTGCATGAGCTAATCACATTATGTATATGTGAATTAGTCACATTGTATATATGTGATACCTACACGAGCTAATCACATTGTGTATATGTGAATTAGTCACATTATGTATATGTGATTCCTACACAAGCTAATCACGTTGTGTATATGTGAATTAGTCACATTGTGTATATGTGATATGGGTGTGCATTAATCACACTGGGTATATGTGTTGTAAGCATGAGATAGTCACTCTATTTGTATGTGATGCATGCATGAATTATTCTCCCTATGTATATATGTTGTATGCATGAGATAGTCACTTTGAGTGAATGTGATGCATGCGTAAGTTATCCACTCTATGTATAGGTGGTATGTAGGAGCTAGTCACATTATGTATATGTAACATATAGATGATTTATTCCCTTTATATATATGGGTTGTACCCATGAGCCAGTCGCACTTGAATGTGTAACCCATGTGGTAGATAGTCACATTGCGTACAAGGAATGTATGCTTGAGTCAGTCACTATGTGGGAACAAGTAATGTTTATATGAGTTGGTCACTATGTGGTTATGTGTGTTTTCATACCTTAATGTTGGCATTGAACTAACCTTTGATCGGATTGCATTTTCTATCATACTATTGCTTATGAATTGAATTGGGATCATAGGGTTTACTTAAAAGATATGATTTAAAAGTGAGACCAGAGATATCATATCAAAGGAGAGGATGCAGTCTCTCTACTGTTGATATACGAACTACGATGCCTCTGATTCCCATGAGGGGATACATAGGCAGGGCCATTGCAAATGAACCCTCAAGTTTTAGGTCTAGGTCTAGGGATGACCTTGACCTTGTGAGCTTCCCATACTCTAGTGTGAGTATATGAGTTGTGGCATAGAGTTGTTGCCATGACTACGGTTGGTAAGTCTCTAAAGTTAGCACTTCTAAAAATCAAATAGAAGATGCTTGGGTGATTAAGATAGTACTTGGTGTTAAAAAATGGTAGTAACCAGGGTGGTTATTACAATATATCACTATTTAAACCTGAAATCATTCAATATGTGAAGAGAGTGGATGTAACTGCAACCAATGACATAATGTGGCTCCTAGCACCTACTAAAGTGAATTGGTTATTAAAGAATGTAACTTCAAATGGAGAAGTGGGTTAAGACTTGTGACATTAACAATCAATCTAGGATAAAATATTTCAAGTTAATCTAGTAAGGTTGCCAATATTGCATGAGGATAAGGATTGGAGTACAAGATGAACCGAATGGCTACTCCATACAATATGCAGCCCTCTAAAAGCTAGGGATGCCAGTACAAGGTCATGATAAGTGCAGTATTCAATAGAAATATAAAAGATAATATAAACCCATAGAAAAGAATCTTGAACTATCTTGACACAACCCACCTTTTAAAAAAATGCCCATATTAATGGATTGAGATTTTAAAATAATTACCCATACCATGTCATAGTGCCTATTAGGCTAACCGATTCTCCTACTTGTATTTTCTAGAGGCCACAAACATCAAGATTAAAAAATTGGATTTCATCTCCTAATTAAGGGCTTAGAAGTTGAATATGTATCTTTTATTGATGAAAACATTATGTAGAAATAGAAACACAAAAAAGTAGAGAAAGCAGAAGATAAATGGAATATAGATACTTGTATGGACCTATGCCAAATAAATAGAACAAAGTAGTTCATATCTATAAAATCCTTCCTTATGATTATGATTTTGCATTCAACCTCAAGGTAAATTTGTGTTTTGAGGGACCTGTGGGAGTGGGTACCCCTCTTTTAGTCACTACCAGTTTTCCAACCATAGTGGCCAAACTCCGTCAGACCTATAGTCCCTTCCATCAAATCAATAACCTACACTTCTTGAGGATAGAAATCTGAAATATAAGATGTGTGCATGTTCTTGTATATGGTATCACACTTGTGTTAACCAGTGTTTCTTCAAGTTTCAGGGTCGAGTTTTGAGGATAGCAAAAAAAATTCTAGATTTTTGGGGATAGCAGGGGGAAGCTAATAAAATAAAATATAAAATTAATATTTGAATTTTTAAAATACAAATAAATCAAAAATACCTAAAAATAATATAAACAAACCAAAAGAAGCAGAAATTCTAAAGATTCAGTACAATAACAATTCATTAATTGCATTTTAGCTCAAAATTTACTATTTTTTCACAATGGCTCCTACTACTGCAACTACATCTTACCCTAAGGTAGCTTCTCTAGTTGTTCCTATTTTCATCTTCTCAGCTGACAAGCCTAGTGTGCATGGATTTTGACCAATGCTAGGACAAAAGGCTTTTTGCCATTCAGATAGGCTTTTTGCAGCGTCATTTTTGTTTGAATCAATTGGGGATCAGTCCATTGTGGCTCCAATTTCACCCAACCAACCCTATTTTCAGCCCCATGGAGATCTCTCTGCTCCTTGAAAGGGAATGGTAGCACTCCCTTGATAGCATCTGCTTCAGTTCTGAAGGCAGAGGCTATTTATGTGGTGTTCAAAGAAGGAAGAGACCCTTCCCTATTGGTCTTCTACAACTGGAGATGTTACAGTTCATGCTATGTTATTGGGTGAGGTCATGTCTGGATTGGAAGGAGGCAGATCTTTTGTAGAACATGCTTCTACTCATTCAGGTCCAACCTTGATACGTAAATCTAAGAAGACTTTGTTGTTGTTCATGGGCCCAGAGGTTGTAGAGGTTGCACATGATGCTGAGTTTGATATGATATGTAGATTTCAAAATCTATGACTGAGTATGGTTGATCTCCGTGTGTGGGTTTGTAATATGTGTAAACCCTTGTTGTCTAATATTTAGTCCTTGATCCCTACCCTCAGGGATTTTTATTGTAGTGTACGACTCATCAAAAGACAAGAAGTTTCACCTCAAATCTAATCCCTGGTCATGGAGGAAGGCCCAACGCTATGTTTAAAGCACTGGTTTCCCAGACTTTATTTCCTCCTTTGGTACCTTCTCTTTGGTTTCAGTTTGGGTTTACTCGCCAAACCTGCCTCTATAGTTTTGGCAGCCCTCCAGTTTATTAAAAAGTGGAAATTCTTTTGGTAAATTTCTCTCTATTCACATATCTAAATCATTTGACAAGTGTGATTCTGCTTCCTAAAGACTATAAAAGTTTAGATTCAAAAAAAATGATGATTGGATACAATGTTGTATTTGCACCCCTCATTCTCCATCACAATAAATATCCAAAAGGGTAAATAGTTGTAGAGGCTTGTGAGGCACACCCTTGTGCGACAGGTTTATTTGCACTTTTAGACCCAATTTATATTGCTTCACCCAGGCTAAGGGTTTGGTTTATGGAATTGTGACCTTATCTAAGAGATAATATGGTGTTATTGTGGATCTATTTATAGGGTGGTTGTGTTAATTTGAGTATGCGTAGGAGATGTACACCTTAGCTTGGATTGATTGGTTTATCACCCGATTGTGCTTGAACCAAATCCTTACTGAATTAGTGTGAGGCCACCTTTGTTGCACCTCCTGATTTGACTATGAGACTTGTTGTTTGGATTATATTTGACATTTAGATATTTTTGGGGACAACCGATCCCTTCTATTTAGACATTCGATGGTTTTATTTTGTGATTTGACTAGATAGATGAGTGATTATATGATGATGTTATATCTTACATGTTAGAGTCTATTTTGCTTCTAATATGATGAATGTTATATAATATTTGATACAAAGGAAATGTTGTATTGAGATAATTGAGTTGTTGAGATATTATGTCATTTTATGATTCCATGATCTTGATTGTGTTATCGAAAGTATAATTGATTTGAGAATCAAGTGAATTTTATCATGTGATATATTTGAGAATGTATGAACTTCTGCAATCATGTGTGTGCATAATTTAATTGCTTCAGCGATGATATAACTTGGGCTATTGACGTGTTTATGTCATGTGCAAGTATTTTCTATGGCTAATAGAAACTAGAAGCCATACAAATAACCCTGAGTAATTATCCCTGTAAAACCAACCTAGTCCCTAAGGTGGACTAAGGTTAATTGTGTTTGAGCAAGAATGTAATGTGTTTATTCTTGATTTTGATTTTTAATTTGAGTCTCCTAAGGTTGACTTAGGTTGAGTGGATGGTGAGTGTCATCCATGTGTCATTTTCGTTCATAAGTTTTAAGGGCTTTTTAATTGATGTTTTTTGAGCTTTTTAAGGCTAATTTCATGTGTTTAAGAGGCCTAGGTCAAGTACCTATGGGTTAGGTACCTTATAGACCTAAAATCATGAGTTTTAACTCATATTTGGGCCCTTTTTTAACCCTAGGAGTTAGGTGGCGAGATTAGGGTTTTGGGCTAAGGATTGGGTGACTTGTCTCATTCAATCCCACAACCCAAGCTTCTTGAGTGGGCTTAGGGGAATCCCAAGGGTCTCACATGTGTGAACACACAATGTAAGAACCTTTGGGAAGTGAACCCCAAATACTTCCCTCTTCCCCATGTCTCACACATGTGTGAGTAGAAATATGGGGAGATGTGCCTTGGAGAAGGAATGGGAGGTTGACAAGTGTCACCTCCCTACTCCTCCATATCTCACACTTGTGTGAGAGCATTTGTGGGAGGTTGTGCTTGTAGGAATGAATGAGAAGGGTTTTGAAACCCTATATATCTCCCTCTTGTGGAGGTGAGAAGGGTTCTTCCATTTTGGGTTTTGGTATTTGATTTTGAGAAGGAGCTTAGTCTTGGAGAGGAAGAATTGTGCAAGGATCTTGGACTTGGGCTCTTTAGTTCTTCACCAAGAATCATTTATCACTTGAGGCTTGAGAGGTAGGCTCTCAAGGCTTCAAGTCCATCTTATTCTTATTTATTTTTGTATCTTGGCATGTAGTTATGTTATACTTTTGTTTCTTGTAATTCTTTTTATGTTGTAATGGGTTAAGGGTTGTTTTAGTGAGCTCTCCATGTGAGAGAGCTCACTATGTGTTGGGTAAGAGAGGAGATAACCTCCTTGGGGAAAACCCCTCCTTGTAAAGGAGTTTGATGGCTATGGCCTTGTTTATGGGAAGATTTGATAGTTTTGTGTATGGCAAGAGTGCCTTGATATTATTTGGAGTTATAAGTGATTTTATAGTTTTGTGTATGACAAGAGTGTCTTGATATTATTTGGAGTTATAAGTGGTTTGACAGAAAGAGGCTATGCTATGTGGATGTTATGATATTTTGGGTACTTTGGTTGGTTTGGTTTTCCCCTTGAGTTGAGTGAGTCCACTCTCTCTCTCTTAAAATCCATTTGTATGGATGTAGTTTGTTGAGTCTCCTTGGGTGGGTGTTATTGTGTATTCATTTGAGTGTGTGTGTGTGTGTTTGAAACACCTTTGTGTGAGTATGAACCCGATTATCTTGTGGACCTCCTAGCTCAGGGGTGGCTTGCTTACAAGCCAGTGGTTGAGAGGTTAGCTTCCCTTAGCCTTTGGAATATTTTCATTTTATTGCAGGTTTGGCTCTTTGAGAAGAGATTGGAAAAAGGATTCTTGAAGTAAGGAGAGTTTTGGGATTGTTAAAAAATTTAAGGCAATGTACATGCCTTGACTCCTTTGAGCTTGTAACGTCAGAAAATGTCCCCTTGGGGGATTTTTCCTCATAAGGTTTAGCTCCTGAGTCTTCAGCATGCATTTAGGACATCTTAGTTCATATTTTGGTATCCCGATGGAATGAGACCTAGATTCCATGACAAATTAGACCTAGGTGGACCCCTTGAGCTGTACCCTACCCAAAATAGGAGGAGGACTTAGGCGCTCACACCCTAGTCCTGCCCTATTTTGGGGCAGCTCTAATTTCTAGGTGTTGGTTTGTGACTGTTATTTGGTCCCTTTGCCGACACGGTAAGTTTAAATTACGAAAATCTTTCGAGAGTGTTTGTAGTTGCATATAAAAGCATGTTTGGGCATTCATTTGTAAACTAGATATCAATTAGATGATTACTAGCAAGCTATTGTGTTCTTGAGGTGATTTAAGGCTTTCATTGTGTTGCAAGAGCAAACTTATGTGGTTTATGTGTTTGTATTTGCAGATTTGAGCATCCATTCATCATGGAATGAAGATCATCTTCCTCCCATGATATCTTCACTACAAGGTGACATTATATTGTGTTTTTATCATTGATTCATTTGGTTTTTTCCTCTGCCTCACAAGGGCACGCATTCTTTATCCAACAACAGTGTTCGAAGACTTAAGTGTCCTCCGAGGCTTGACTAAGGCAAGCCTCTAAACACCACAACCCCCAAACCAAGTCTTGTGATTATAGGTTACAGGTGTCACATTTGGGAAAAGTGGAGTTGCATGAAGGATCGGCAGACATTAGGGATTCAAAATTTAAAGAGTTACAGGACACTGGCACATTTCTAGGACTTGGGCACTCGCTCCAGTGTCCTCTACAAATGAGTTTCTAAAAATAGAAGTTACAGGGCTGATTAGTGTCAGAAGGAGGTCCAGATCTCATGAAGAAACTGGTACCTTAGACTTGGGTGCCTGCTCCAGTGTCCCTGACTATTCCACTTCAGAACCTTGAAAATAAGTACTCTGTGATTTAGTATTTTACTCCTGTATGCAAGCACTTTTTCTGTTATTCATCAATTTGTTGTTGTATTTGCATAATTAGGGTTTTTAATGGTCAATTGAGCATAAGAGAAGGAAAATTGATCATTGAATTCCCTAATCCAAGTTTTCCTACATCTCATAGCGACCTAGGGTATGATAGTGCTCGCCACTCGACCCTAGATCCTTGAATGTTAAGTGGAAAGGCAGATTTAAACATCAAAACACTAAAACATTAACAAACCCAATTTTCCACCTAAACATTTTGGTGAACCCATGTTTTGGACTTAAATTACAACTTACTGAGTGTGTGTCTTTAGATTGGGATTGATTTCATTCATTCATATAGTCATTCATTTTATTGCATTGAGAAAAATTCAAAAAAATTGCATTGTTTGGCTCACTAAATTGCAACAATTCTTTCTAAATTTTCCTAATTCATGATTTTTGCATTAGATCTGATATAAACTACAAAAAACACAAAAATTCAGAAATTTGCATTGCATATTCATTATTAATTTGCTAGGGTTTTGTGGAAATTTTGACAATTTTATGTAACCTAGCAATTCCAAAATCTAGGGTTTGTACGTAAAATCTTTTCTCAGATTTTTCTTTAGAGTCTCATTCAAATTAACATTTGGTTATAGTCTTGTATTTTAATGTAAATTTGCATTTAGATTTAAAATATTTGCAATTTTGCATAGAAAATTTCAACAAAAACTAGCAATTTTGATGCATTTTCATTAGATTTGCATTGGAATTTTGCATATTCAAGCTTGAAAATCATTTTCAGATTTAAGAGTATTTAATTTATATCATAAATCAGACTTCAAAACATTCGCATAGCATTTTGTCCCAAGATCTCAAACCTAGGGCTTCAAAAACATTGATTTTCACTAAATTTGACCTTATCGACTCTATAAACTTGCACCATAGAAGTGTTGTGAAAAAAAATTTTGCACTTATTTTCTGTTATCAGGGTAATTATTTTCTACCCCTCCTAAAAATCTTCACAACCCCCTTTGATCGGGCTCTTGTAATGAAAATTTGATGAAAAACTACATATTTTGGCTATTTTTGCCCTAGGGTTTGACCTAGTTTGCACTCCAAGTGTGTTGTGATCAATTTTATGGATTGAGTTGACTGATATCATTAGTATTACTTGTTGTACATCCTAAAATTCATTACAACACCCTCTTTTCTAGGTCTTGGAATTGAAAAACTGTGAAAAATAGCCCATTTTTGCTATATTTTCACTAGGATTTTACCTTAAGTGGCACTAAAAGTGTGTTGTGTTGGGAAATTTGACACTAAGTTACTGTTATTACTGATATTATTTTATTTCCATCATAATTTTCCTCACAACACCCTTTGTTATGCTCTTTTGCATTGAATTTTGGTGAAAAAAGTGTCTATTTTGACATATTTTCACTATAGTTTGACTTGGCATTTTCTCGGCTTTGCATCAAGAGTGTGTTGAGAAGGATCTTATTGCTATATTGGACTGATATCAAACATATAACTTTCTGCCCCTAATTAAAATCCTTACAACACCCTTTGTTTCACCTAATTGCATTGGAAAAAGTACAAAATCAAACATTTGAGGCTATCTTGGACATATCGTTTTGCACTTGCCTTTGACATACTTTTGGAAATTTCTAAAATCTGATTTGAGATTGATTTATATATAATGGCTACTTCTTTGGAAGAGTTGTTCACATACATCATAGACATGGATCATTTCTCTAAATTCACTGATAAACATCCTCAAGTTCTGGAACAAATAGCACACATTCATGATGTTAATCTCTCTATGTGCTCGACATACGAAATACTTTGTTATATATCTGATTTGGATAGCTTCACAAGTTTCATGGGAATATACCCTTGGATATTGGATGATCTCACTAAATTCATGATCAATAGTACATATACTAGTGATGACCTCAAGATGTTAGATGAAGCCTTAGATGAATTTATAGAACATTCCACTACAACACCTATTGCTAAAACATGTGATGATAACTTTGGTTTACCTTATGAGCCCTCTCCCAAAGTTGTTCCTCCTCATAAGAACACTTTGATGCAAGAGGATGATATCATTGACACATCTCTTAACATCATGCCACCAAATATTCATTCTAATGCTCACTCTGGCCAAGATGAAGCATTAGCAAATGAAGAGCCATCACCACTTTGTCATTCCAATGCTCTCCCTAGCCAAGAAGAAGGATTAGTGAATGAAGAAATCCCTTCAACAAAGAACATTCTATGGATAGAAAATGAGCTTTCATCTAACAACAATAAAAACTCTATCATAATGCATGAAACCTCTATGGATCATCCTAGCAACATTGTTCCTTTAGTTGATTGTTCATACACTTTGGATTTCACTAAGGAAGAGAAGACCTTTAATGTCCCTCCTTTGTTTGAATATTCAAGTCATTTGGACATCACTAAGGATGTAACACTAGTGGATGAGGAGAAGTCTCTCACATTAAATCCTTCAAGGATGCATGTTGAGATCACTCAAAATAATTTGCTTCTCCCGCCACCTAAGAGGATAGCAAATGTGTGCACTAATGAACTTCAACAAGAAAACATTCCACCTAACATTGAATCAAACCAAGAAGCATTTAAGAATGAACAAAAGAATAATGACAAAAACTTGGCAATAGTACCTTATGTTGGTGCATGCATAAACATTCAGGTTTCAGGCATTTAAACCTGCAGGTCCCTTCACAAAAATCTAAAAAATTCTAAGTCTTTCGGCCTTTGCAGTTGAAAAGTGCAAAAAACAAGTTGCATGCATATATCTTCGTATATACATGGCCGTTTGTATGTATCTTTGTACATGCAGCTTCAAATGTACATTCAAGCATACAAGGTGGTTTGTATGTTCAATCGGATTCAAAAGGTGCAAAAATGGTCGCTTGTATGTCACAGATTTTGGGAATATTCCCTGCTTGTATGTGAGGGTTTGCATGTATATTTGTGTTGTATGTTTAGACATGCAACAGGTAGATACAATGACAACATGCAAAGAAAATATACATCAACGCACATACAAAGGAAATGTACATTGCAAAAATACAAGGATGGTGCAATGCAAAGTCAACATAAAAAGAGGCTGACATACATTCGCTATAGTGACAGAGGCTCATTGGCATGACAAGATGCATCAGCAGCCAACTCCAAAGTTTCCCCGATGGCTGATGCATATAGAAGAAGAAATATGCAAAGGGTGCATACAAAGAAAAGATGCATGCAAGGCAAGAACCAAACGGTGGGACCCACCGATTGCGATTGTATGTTCGCACATGCAAAGGAACATGCATTCCTGAGATGCAAGGCCTGGACCCGAAAAGGTATGCAATGTAGTTGATAAAGGCAGAAGTCTGAGTGAATGTATGTTTTTCCTTGTATGTTTGCATTTGTATATGCGATATACATTGGTTATATACATTTGCCACATACAAGCCGGACCCGACTTAAAAAGCCAAATTTGGCAAATTCAGTGGTGGGGTCCATAAATTGTATGTTAGGTGCTTGTATATGTTGATACACAATGAAAGATGCAAAGAGATAGATGCAAGGCTTGGACCCGAATATGATTTCAATGTGCTTTATAATCTTTTGATGTTCGCAGGATGTACATTACACATTGTATATATGCAATATACAAGGCTATATGCAAAAGAAAATGTACAAGGCGGGACCCGAATGCGATTTCAATTTGTTCTATAAAATTAGGGGTCCGCACCTTGTATGTAGGCACTTGTATGTATATGCATGCTCTTTTGCATATACAACGCCAAAAAAGGCAAAATATGGTGGAAAGGGCAAAATGCATGTTTGCGATGGGAAAAGTCAGCGATGGAAGCACAGGGTGCCTACATGGCATAATTTCATTGTCTAGTGACTTGCATGTTCAAATTGAGACCATGGATCTTGGCAATGGGGAAAATCGATGACTCTATTCATACAAAGAGTTTTCCACACTTCTACAGTGGCATTCTTGGCGAGAAAAGTTGCAAAGCATGCAATCTGCTGTGTTTCCAAGGCCGCGAGTTGGTATGCCATTAATGGCAGGTTTGCAAAGAAGTATGGGTTGAGTTGACAAGTCAACCACCCGATTTAGGGAGAAAATCTTGAGGCGGCAGTGCAAATCCCAATCTCATATGCTCTTTCCTCTATTTCTCTTGGCTGCATTGAATATTTTTGGGCATCATTCTCAAGATGCAATGTATTTGGCAAATTTTGAGAAGACCATTGTACTAAATGCTAAGTGCATGTTCCTGCTATAAAAAGCAGGTTGTGTTACTCATTTAAGGTTGTTGAAGACTTGAGCATTTTTTAGAAAAAATAACAAAAAATAGAGCATTTTCTGGGTTGTTCTATTTCTTTTTGGAGTTTTTGAGTTGCATTTTGAATGTATTTTGCACATATATTCAGTTTCATGTCATGTTTATATGAAAAATGCATTATTGCATGTGTTTATCTGTCTGTCTCCATTTGTTGTATGCATTTTCTTCTTTTGAATCTAGTTGCTAAGGGTTTCTCAGATTCTAGAATACAGACTTGCTGTATTGCATGCTTGATCTCTGACTTCCATTCAAGGAGTGGGTTAAAGTGTTTTAGATTAAGTATGGAGAAGAATGTATGTCAGCAGGGATGTTTGTAAGTAGAGGCAGCTAAATACTTAGTCTTGGGTGGTATTTGTAAGGCAAATACCAGTTCTGACCCCTTGAAACTTGGATGCCAGTTGCAAACCATTCTTTTGTATACGTCTAGTTGACTCCTTGCCCTGAGATAGGCACCAGTCTGCTCTTTGTGCAGTAGTTATGATCCAAAACCCCCTGTCTTGCATCCAAAACTTAAAACAAATCATTTCTAATTTCCAACCTATTAGTTGTAGGAGTAGGAATAGGACCCCTGCATACTCTCATACCTAACTAGTTAGATATGTCTAAGAATGTTGTCAGTCTAGTGACTTATTGTAAAGCCAAATCTTTTGTCATTGGGCGAGTCAAAGTTAAATCTTTAGCTATAGGGATACCCCCCTTGGTGCGGCAGAACCAGAAGTGAAGGGGAGGCAGCTCACACAACCTCCTATATTAGTTGGCCGAATCTGCCTGTGCATTGGAACTGGCAAACCCTTTGCTGATTCAGGAGAAAACTCCAACACCTTACACACCTTTTCTCCCTAACATTTGTGATTGGAAGGAAGATGATTTTATTTTTGATGAATTCTAGCATGGGCCTCTCTACAGGTAAGTATTTCTATGCCTTGATCTCTCTCGTGATGTGCTTCCCCCCGTGATGTGTTATGTGTTGTTTAGGCCTCCTGGGATGGCCTCGGATTCTCCCGTAAGGTCCAGGATACCAAGAGACCGCCTCTGTTGTGACCTTCTATTTGTATCATCATTCTTCTATATTGCCTTTCTCTGATTTCATTATTGTGTGTTGTGTCTTACAGACATAGCGTTGTGGTTGGAGACCTGGGGGCACCCTCCTACATGACTGTCCCTAAGACACTTGTTTCTCCTCTCTTATTTATTGTTTCCCTTCCTCTAGTGTTTCCATCTAGCTGGTGGATGACAACAAACATTTATACTGATGCGGACCTAGTGTCCCTTTTGAGAGCAATCAAAAAGTGGATGTTGAATATTAACAATGCATTGACTCATGAACAACATCAATCCCTGCATGAAGTATTGCATACACACTCAGCAACATTTGCATGGGATTACAGTGACATGAGGTATTGATCCTACATTATGCATTCACAAAATATATATTGATAATGGCTATAGACCCATTAGGCAGCAGTAGAGGCGCATGAACCCCACACTCAGAGAGATTATGAAAGTTGAGCTTTAAAAGCTTCTAGACGCGGGCTTTATATACCCCATTTCAGACAGTGAATGGGTTTCACCTTTGGTCATAGTGTCCAAGAAAGGTGGCAAATGGAGAGTTTGTGTTGATTATCGGGAACTGAATACTGCTACCAGGAAGGATCAATTTCCATTGCCATTTAGTGATCAAGTTCTTGACTCTTTAGCAGGAAAGAAATATTTTTCCTTTCTTGATGGTTTTAGTGTCTATAACCAGATTAAGATTGCTCCAAAGGATCAAGATAAGACAACGTTTACTTGCCCTTGGGGGACATATGCATACTCTGTCTTACCCTTTGGTTTGTGCAATGCTCCAGCTACATTTCAAAGAGCAGTCCTCAATATTTTCTTTGATTTTTCCCATGACAACATGGAGATTTATATGGATGACTTCACCACATATGGTGACACATATGATGAAGCTTTGCATAATTTAGAGAAAGTGTTGAAGAGTTGTACAGAGCACAACCTCTCTTTGAGTAATGAAAAGTGTTTTCTGGTGATGACACAAGGAATAGTTTTGGGACATTTTATCTCAAGTACAGGAATACAAGTGAACCCAAAGAAGATTGAAGTTATTTCCACCCTGCCTATTCCATAGAAACAAAAGGATGTCAAGAGCTTCCTGGGTCATGCAGGATACTATAGGAGGTGCATTTAGGATTTTAGCAAGATTGTTGCACCTCTATTTACTCTGCTAACCAAAGATAGTGAATTTGAATGGACACCAGATTGTCAAACTTCTTTTGAAAAGCTCAAAACATCCTTGACACAAGCTCCAATTCTCAAAGGTCCAAATTGGACACTACCTTTTCACATCCACACTGATGCATCAGAGTTTACCATTGGGGTAGTTCTAGGTTAGCAAGAAGGAACTAAGGAATATGCAATATACTATGTTAGTAAAAATCTGCAAGGAGTTGAGTTAAACTACACTGTGACAGAAAAAGAGATGTTGGCAGTTGTTTATGCAATTAACAAATTCAGGCACTACATAACTGGTTACAATGTATTCACACATACAGATCATGCAGCCATCAGATATTTGATGAACAAGCCAATAGTGGGTGGAATACTTGTAAGATGGTTATTGTTGTTACAGGAGTTTGATATTACATTTGTGGATAAACCAGGCAAGGCTAATGTAGTTGTTGATTTTCTGTCTAGACTACCTACACCATCCTCAGAAGGAGTGTTTGACGATTCGTTTCCTGATGAGCATCTATTTTCTCTAACTATCCAGACTCCATGGTATGTAGATATAGCCAATTATTTGGTTACGGGGTAGATTCCAGGATACTTCTCTCCAAAGGAGAAGAGGCAGCTAGTTCACAAATGTTTCTTCTACTCTTGGATCTCTAGATTCCTATTTTACACTGGCCCAGATAATATTATGAGAAGATGTCTCAGAGAGGATGAAGTGTTTGATGTAATGAAGGCCTACCATGATGAACCTTACGGGGGACATTTTGCAGCCAAGAGGACAGCCTTCAAAATATTGACAATGGGATATTACTAGCCAACACTTCATAAAGATGATGTCAAGTACACTAGAAGTTGTGATAGATGTCAAAGAATAGGAAGACCTACAAGAAGTGATAAGATGCCTTTGCAACCACAGATTTCATTGGCTCCTTTTGACAAGTGGGGACTAGATTTTGTGGGTCCTATATTTCCTACATCCAACAACAAAGAATATATCCTAGTATGTATTGATTACTTATCTAAATGGGTTGAAGTTAAGGCATTACAGTTTGCCAGAGATGGCAATGTGGCCAAATTCCTATATGAGGACATCTTCACTAGGTATGGTGTGCCAAGGGAGATAGTGATTGACCAAGGACCGCAATTTACATCTGATTTAATCACCAAATTGGTTGAGGAATATCAGATCAAACATAAGAAATCTACTCCCTACCATCCTCAATCTAATGGTCAGGTGGAAGTCACAAATAGGGGGATTGAGAACATCTTGAAAAAGATAGTACAACTTCATAGAAGAGACTAGGTTTCTAGGCTCCCAAAAGTTGTTTGGGCATACAGAACAACCTAGAAGACAACTACAGGGTTTACACCTTATGAGTTGGTCTATGGCAAGACAACAGTCCTGCCTATAGAATTTAAACACAAAACCCTAAAGACAGCAGTGGAACTAGGAATGGATTTGACCTTAGCCCAATAGGATAGGCTACAACATTTGAATGATTTGGATGAAATCTGATTGGAGGCCATTCATCAGACAGAGGTCATACAGAAACAAAGAGCCAAATGGCATGACAAGTACATCAAGACTAAAGAATTCACTGCTGGTGATTGGGCACTCCTTTATGATTCAAGATATAAGGATTTCAAGGGCAAGCTTCAGTCTCATTGGTTGGGACCCTATGAGATTAAACTAGTCTTTCCTAATGGTGCAGTTCAATTGCAGACCATTGATGAAGTTCAATTTTCATTGCTTGTAAATGGGCACAAGCTGAAACTGTATAAAAAACCACTTCAGAAGGATGACTTTCTTGTTTCTCTAACTACTCAGTGTGCTACTCCTAGTACTCCAGATGAAGGTTCTGTAACACCAGTTGATACATCGTCAGATCTTGATCCACCAATGTTATCCAATGATGCGGAGGTTGAGTTGCAATACTCAACCCCTATTGTTGAAACCTAATTTTTATGCTTTATAAATCACATGCACACACTGCACATTGTACATGATGACCACAGTCAATTTCAAAGGGACCTGTTGTAGTTGGGCCCTGGTTTACTATTTCTAAACATATTTGGTTGGGACCTGTGCTGCTGGTGCCTATAGCAACAAGTGTCTATGGAGATTTTAAAAAATTTGGCAAACATTCCATTCTTCTTCCCATGCATTTCCTTACAGCTACACGTGTTTCATCCACCTTCAATAATCCAATGGTTGCAGCATGCTTGTTCGAATTGCATTCACCAACTATTACATCAACTGTTGCGGTCTGTCACATCACATAAATTCCAACGTAGTCACCACCCTTCCATCTACTCTATGCATATCACTCCACTCATGCCAAATGAATGACAATGTACTGATCTCCTTTTTTAAGGCAACCTGCTCCATGCTCTCCATAATCAATGCACATAAGGTAACCTTTTAATGATTATCTTAAAATCTCTATTTATATTCATTATTACTAAGTGTTTATCTCATGCATGCGACAATATATCACCCTTTTCATGCAATCATTACTCTTTCATCCCTGCACATTCATTTGTGAAGTGTGGTCACTTCACCTTTTAGTTGGGGGGAGGGGTATATGGTCAGTTTTTATTTTTTTAATTTTTACCATCAATCAAATTTTTAAGCTGTTGTCAAGGTTTTCCTATGTCATTTTCCATGATAGTCGACCTGCCCTAAATTGTGAGCTTGTTATTTCCCTATGAGTGAGCTAAAATTTCAAATTTTTACTAACAAAAAGCTCCAAAAGCTATAGTTGGGGGGGAAAGAATTGAAAGGCAGTTTTCTGATGGTGGTAAAATTGAAATTGGGCAGAATTAAGAAATGATAAGAGTGCAGAATATAGGTGCAATGGGGGGTGATGTAATCAGAAGAGATCCATTAGTGCATAAGGAGATATTGGAAGATGTATTGGTTCTTCCACTCTTTACTAGAGTGGGATGGTTAGACTATTTTCTGAAATTAACAGAGTATGATAATGATATGGCAAGGGATTTTGCAGCAACTTTGTTGTATGATGAAGTGACAGTGAGGGGATTAGTTGTGGATGCCTCTAAAACAACTATTGCCCAAGTAACCAGATTACCACAAATAGGGTCTGAGTATCTAGCATGTGATGATGCAGCAATGGCGAGGGAGGAATTTTGCAAGCATGGCGAGAACCTGGATTCAACCACTCAAGGTACAAAAAGATTATCCCTTCCGTTCTTTTGGGAGAAATGCGCCTCGTATATTATCAAATATATTACATGTGATGGTCAACATAACTTGTTGTATACTGCACAATTTAAATTGTTGAATCACCTGCACCATGATAAACTGGTTGATGTTCCCAATCTGTACAATATGTTGAAGAGAATGGCATTTGAGTATCAAATTGTTGAATCACCTGCGCCATAACAAACTAGTTAATGTTCCCAATTATCTGTACAATATGTTGAAGAGAATGGCATTTGAGTATCAAAAAAGATAAATAGAGACTACATTGTCATCATTGTTTGATAGCTCTACTAGTTAAAAGGAGTTTGAGAATCCAACACCCACATGTTAGCTGGGATACTTCTAAACAATGCAAGGATATTTTAGAATTACCATAAATAGATGAACCTCAACAGGAGCCAGAGCCAGAAGCTGAACTTAATGTTGAACCACAGGATGAACCTGAAATTGAGCCTAAATGGAAAGAGTCATATGAGGAAATTCCTCTAGAAACTAGGCTGATGAAAGTAGAAGAAACCTCAATTCCTAACCCTAAACCTATGAGAGGAACTATGAGAAGTGATGCTTCTGCTTCTTCTAAAAAGAAGAAGAGTAAGAAGAATGTGGAGAACCATAAGATCATTGAGAAAGAGAAGGATGCAGGGGAGAGGAAGAAGAGGAGAAGTCAGAAAAAAGAGAAAAAGTGAAGAGAAGCCAGAAACTGTCACACCTAGGTGTTCAGGAAGGCTGAAGAGGCAAAATGTAGGAAAAAGAGTTGATGAGGAACAAGGGGAAGTAGAAAAGGAAGAAGCATAGTAGCAGCAAGATCCAACATTGTTGGACACAGCTTCAGAGAAGGAAGGAAATGTCCCTGGAAATACTCCTACTGATGCCAGTGTACCTGCTAAATGAAGAAGGTATGTTTCTTCATCCTCTAGTTCTGATTCAGAGGACATTTTCATTGCAAGAAAAATGCAAAAAATAGTTCTTGGCAGCCCTGTTAGAGAAGTTTTTGATGTTACTGAAAATAAGGATGAAGGTTTTGATTTTGAACAAGAAAAAGAGTTGTTAGAAGATAGAAATGAGGCAAGAACTTCAGGAAGCCCTTAACAGAATCAAACAATTAGAAGAACAAGTGAAACAGTATGAGGAAAAGGATAGGGAGAAAGAGGTAAGAATAAAAGAATTGCAGGAGAAAATTCAGACATATGGTCATGGCACTAACATGGATCTATTAGCACAATTGGTCGAGAGTAAAATGGAAAATGAGGAAAAAGAAGTTCCAATCCTGTAGCCTCTTGTAATAAGACCTCCAACATGCCTCACTATTCTATCTATGGGTTTTGAATTGATGAAGTTCAATGATGAATTCAAGCAAGAAAAGGAAAATTGGGAGAAGGAGAAACAAATTCTTAATGCATCATTAGAAAGTAAAAATTTTGAGTTGAAAAGGTTGGAAGGAAAGCTAACAAAGGTAGTTGATAGGGCAATTCAAATCATAGAATGTAGACCTCCACCTAGATTTTATGCATTATTTCTCAAGGAAAAGTTTCTCATCTTTCAATTTAATAGATTCATCAATGATCAACCTATTTCTATTTATTTAAGGCATCATTTTTTTTTAGTTATTTCAAGAAGTCAGTTTGGAAGAACAAGATCAGTTATGTGAATACTGTCTACACAATTATTTGATGGAAGAAGATACAAAGTGGAACCCCTTGATCTATGTTGGTGATCTTCAAGTGAGAGCATTGTTATCTTACTTCATAAATGAGCAGCTTAGAGGGGAACTAATGGACAGGTATGAAGAACAGGAAAAGAAAGTGCCACTGTAGATTAGGAAAGAATCCTTAAATCCTGAAGTGATCCTGACCCAATGGCTAACACTACTTTCTCATAAGGGTCCAGGTAAGGTAATTATGGATTTAAGACTTAGGGATTATAGAAGGATACAATGATTAGCAGTGTCTTTTATTCAGAACTATCAGGGGCATGTGCAAAACAGATGGGATAGTATGACCCCATAATTGCAAAAGAAAGATCCTCACTCTTTCTACAACTTTATGACTATGTTTGAGAGGTTGTGCAGGTATATCCAAATCTTAGAGCAAAAAGGAGTGGCATGGTTACCCCTTATCACCCTCCTATTCTTCTTTATCCAGTACTAAATTGGGTACGAGGAAGAGGTGATGAGTGTAGGCATGTTGAATCTATCAGGATGGAGAAACTTGCATGCTACAATGGTTTTTATCTTAAACAGAAACAGGGGGTCAGAGAAGCTATGGACTTGAGGTGGATAACTTTAGATTATAACCTTTTCCCCTAGGTGTTTTATTGAATATTTTGCTTGAGGACAAGCAACAGTTTAAGTTAGGGGGAAATCATGGGTTCAAATGATGACTTCTTTTATGTTATTTCTTATGCTTCCAGACTTTATACCTATGATATTTCAGATACTTTTCTAAGACATTACCATCATAATATGTTGTCTTTTATATATATATTCTGCCAAACCTTGAACCTGATCTTCCATTATGAAACATGGTGATAATATTTGTCAATTGAATGAGTTAGACATAAGTATGTATGTATATAAATGAGATTTTATAGATTAATTATGAAGGCTATTTTGTATGCATATATTTTATAGATTAACCCTGTGCAGCAACGAGTTGGTAGCATTAAGGAAAGAAGCATTCGCAACACATTGCAAAACAGAGCATTAAAGGAAGTCACAATTAAGCACCAACTGAAGCTAAACGTGATCAACATGGAAGAATAAATACAAAAGAAGAAGAAGACTTGTTCTAGGATTCTAATCGCAGCTTATGTGTTTTCATTCATGAGCCAGTGTATAGAAATTTCTATTTGAATAGAACTCTGCTTCCTTTGATTCAGTTAGATTAATAAATTGATCTCAAACCTATACCCTGATATCTAGGGATGAATTGATGATCAAAGTTAGTTGGTAGTTACATCGTACTCTCTCATTTATGTATAAGTTAGGAGGGATAAGTTCAATGTTAAGGGAGTTTTTCAAGTTACTTTATTTCTACAGTTTCTCAACGGTTACTCTATTTTTATGTTGGAAGATCCAGACATGTTTTATTGAATACAATCTGAAAAGATCTTGTTTCTGATATGAAGTGAATACAACTGTGTGTTATGAGAATCTGAAGTAGATTTAGTTTCTAGATTAAGTGAGATAGTTCCCTGAGCTGGCCACTCAAGGTACTAACCCTCACTTCGTGTATTTCCTTGTTTATTTATGCATTCCTAGTTAGAATTGTTTTTCTATTGTTTCATAAGTTACATTGTGAGACAAGAAAAATATCTTGATTGCTATTTCCATTAATTGTGATTCATGATCAAGTGCATATTTTAAGTCCTCCGGAGGTTAGTGTTAGCTCTTTTATCATTCTAAATATTTTAAGTTAATCTTGTAATTCCCTGTTGAATATAGTTATCTTCATCTTGTGCTGCAGGTACTCGTAGCCACTAAGTTTTGTAGTCCATTTTACTATTTTTGTATTTCTGAGAATTCCAACCTAATAGAATAGGTCTGAATAGGTATGTATGAATTAGTTTAGGATAGAAATGAGTCTTGAAGGCATATATAATGCAGGCATCATCATAAGCTTATGCTCCTTGGTCGATAATTCAATGTAGGAATGCAATGATAGAGTGGATTGTTTATATAGGTTTACCCCTGAATTATGTTAAGTCTACAATGCATTAGTTTTCCTCTACACATTGTCATTAGTTTTGTACCAGATATGGCATCCCATAAATCCCTATCTACAAGCATGTCCTCCATTTTGAGTTTCCACAACTTGAAATTACTGTCATTAAACTTCTCTATCTCAAACCTCCCAGATGTGCTCGCCATCTCTTTCCTGCAACAAAGATTTCAAAATCCTTTGCACAAGCTCCCACTCAAATGAAGATCAACTCAAAAAACCCTCTACCCAACAACTAGAACCAAAGGTGATCAAGCTCTGATACCAACTGAAAGGAAGCAAGGTATGCAGAAAATGCTTCCTACACTGATCTACTAAGGAAAGATTTATACAAATTTTAACTTTTAAAGTTACAAATTAAGATGCACGTTAATAGAAAGATAATAACAACATTCAAATGTAAAAAACACAACACAAGATATATGTGGGGAAAACCCTTTCAGGTAAAAAACCCCACACTCCAAAGCCGCCAAATATATTATTCAACAATCAAGAAGATTACAATATACTTGTAGAGCAAGATTTCATAGGGGTATATCCAACCAGAGATCTAGGAGGTAACTCAACATCTATAAGACTCTTACACACAACCTCCATCTCAAACTCCTGATATTTAGGAGATACAATACAGTAAACCGTCAACGGTAATTACAAAACCATGAGCCAAAACCACCCAAAAGTGGTGCCCAAATTATCTCCAATCAAAGATTCCTTGTGATGTGCTAAACCACACGCCAACACATGTAACTCTCTCGTTTACAGCTCTTTTGAGTGTCCAACACATTTTTACATTTCCCAAAAATAGGAGGTCCAACTTCTGGAGGCCATAACTTTTGATCCGGGTGTCTGATTGATGAACTATATGATGTGTTGGAAAGCTCGTGAAGAAATATATCATGTTGTAACTGACTTCATCAATTATGACAATTTTTAGAGCATTTAGGGACCTCTAAGTGCCTCAAAAATGAGTTCAAAACTTTTTTCGACAATTTCAAAAACAAAAACTTTAATATCTCATGATCTAGGTATGATCTTGAGTTGAAACTCACCTGACATGTTTATTTAGCTGTTTCGCACCTTCTGGGAAAATTTTAGGTCAATCCGAGGTAAAATGTAAAGTTACTAAAAAATAGTAAGTCCTACCATTTTTAGCCCTTTTGAAAACTTTGAAAGTTCTAGATCATTCTTCAAGATAAAGGGTATTTGAAAAGACCAAAAATGGGAAGAATAGTAACCTTTCAAAGTTGCAAGGTTGAGACACTTTTCTTAACAATATATATATATATATATATATATATATATATATATATATATATATATATATATATATAATCTACACACAAAATCTCAAAAATCACTAGTTCACATTGAAGATTCAAATTCTTAATGGTTTAGTTGTTATAGATGTGAGAAAGTGAAAATTTGGTTTAAAATGTTGATTTCAATGTCCCATTTTGGGAAAAAAGTGGGACGCACTATTATGGGTTCACTCATGTGTTCATTTTATTGTTGTTACTAGGCAAGTATTTTAGCACTTAAGGTAATATATGTGTAATGTCTAACTTTAAATTACCATTATCCTATTTATTTCATATTTAAAACCTAGTAATTTGTCTCAACTCTCAACACATTAAAATTTTGTTGCATTTGATTTCCTTTTGTAATCTATTATTGATTACAATTAACAACTAGGTTTTAAATATGAAACAATCAATAATATGTTTCAAAAATCATTTTCTAGTTTTGGAGCTTCTATTATCCTTAGTTTTCGATACATCTGAATGTGTAAACATTTCCTCAAGATTGGAATCGATGACATATCGAAGTAATTTATTGAATTTCCAAATTGATTGAAAGTGAATAATTCAAATAGTCTAATACTTAATAAATCATAATGATAAAATAAGTCACCAAATTTGTTTTTAAAATGATATTTACAACAAACTATGAACTACAAAACCTAAATCACAATATATATAAATTGAATACAGAATTTACAAATGGGTGAATGAGAAGCCCAAAAAATATATGATTTAAAGAGAAATAAAGGGGCCATTAAGTTCAATTAAGTTACCTATCGATGTCTATCATTAAGCTCTTTCGTTACAATGACTTTGTCGGAGTAGGTGTGTTGTACACCTTGCATAACATTGGTATTATTTTATTATGTAAAATAAATATTTATTTGTGGTGCATCCATGTGATGTGTTTATCCACATTAAATATTTATTTGATGCCACTTGTAATTGTCAACATGAAAGAGTGAATCACCTAGGACAAGCTAAAACAAGTCTAACCTATTCAATTCACTAATTCAAGTAACCTCTAGTTTAGACTATATAGAAATGCACAATTTAATTATGTTTGCACTTTATCTATATGCATCTCTATTGTTATGTCCTAATGATAATATGCTAAGCTATATGATGTGCTTAATTAGCTATGTGAGTGCTCAAATTGATAGAATTTATTTGCATTCTAGTTGCTTCTTGGAAATGGAGGGGAGAGGCTCAATTTATAGATTTTTGGAGGTGAGGATGGAGGGATAGGATTGAATTGAATGATCAAGGGCTCAAATTGCTTGAGGATCTTCAAACAAGGAGAATTAGACAAGTGTCATGAGGAGGTTAGATGAGGGAAATGCTCCAAGATTCAAGGGAAGATCAATGGATGGAATTGAATGGTTGAATGAATGGATGGCTAGGATTGGGTAGGTGTATGACATGTAAGGCTTCATTTATGAAAAGATATGGCTTGAATTTTGTGAGGAATTTAAAATTGGGAGGAAAGGACATGTAGAATTCAAAATTAGATGAATAGTGCCATATGGAATTTAAAATTCTATCAATAGTGACACTTGGAGTGGAAGAAAAGGAAATAGGACAAATGTAAATTTTTTGGAAGATTTGCCCATGCTTCCAAAGTACCACTTGCCATGTACATGCATGTATATTGAATGACAAGTGGACTTCTAGAAACATGGGGAGAGGTAATTGTGAGTTAATGTTAATTAACCCATGTGCACATGATTAAGAGGAAAATAATGATGATTACTAAAAGTAATCAAAAGTACACAAAATAGGAAATTAAATAAATAGGGATATTTATTTAATTCTTGGGAGTGCAAATGAACTATAGTTGTCAAAAAATATTTAATTTTTGAACTATAGTAGAAGAATTTAATTTTTAGTGATGGGGGAAAGACAGGAAAATGTTAATTAAATAATTATGAATTATTTAATTAATGTATGTATGGGTGAAATGATATGAATTGTCAGGTTTAGAATGTGAAGGATAGATGAAAGTGGTTGTGACCATTTTCAGGTGTCTAAATTTTGTCCCTCTTTGATATGGTGTCATTACTGTTGAGGTTGATGGGATATCAAAGAATATTTGGATAATTATTATGCCCTAGTCAGCTGACAGGGGAAGGAAGAATAGTGAGGTGATGCCCCCTCGAGAGATCAATGGAAAAAATAAGAATATTTCTGGAGATGTCTTGAAAAAGGGAGAAAGGGATAGATAGGAAGAGAAAAGGATAAACAGGGAAAATTGGAAGGGGTGGGGGAAGAAACATGGGGACAGGGAGTGAAATTCGGGGTTTAGAGGAAGAAATTAGGGTTTTGGGGCTACATATAAGAGATGGGGGGCCCATTCTCCTCAGAGAGATGTAGGGCCATCTTAGTCAGGGGCCTTGGCACAGGACAACTCTGCCTAGAGGCATGTAGATTCCTGATGTTTTGATTGTACATATATATTTTTGACGAGTCCTCAGGAATTGATGTATCATGACCATTTTTTATGTATATATATGAGATGAGATGTTGTGCGACGAGATGTAATGTGTATATGGACTTTATTGATGTGTATTTATGGATTATGATGTATTGACATGCATGTTATGGATGTTGTATGCATGAGATGATGTGATTGATGATATATTTGCGATGTAGGATGACATGGCATAGGATAGTATAATGTAGATGTTGTGATAACTGATGATGTTTTTGATGTACAGGGTGACATGGTGTATGAGTTATGTGTATGGCTGTTATGATATGATGTATGACGTATGTGTATGGATGTTTGTATTTATTATGATGATGATTATGATTTTGGTATGTAGGATGTGTTATGGTTTTGATGTTATGATATGATGATGTTTGTTATGGATGTACCTATATGGCATTATGTCATTGAATTTGATGAGTGATATATGATTTATGTGTGTGTATGTGAATAGATGAGAATGTAGGTTATGAATGATGTTGTATTTTGAGATGTATGGATGATTAATATGGGAAATGGATTAATGTAATATGATGGAAACATGTGATGTAATATGGTTTAATGGTAATATGATGGACCAATAATGTGAAATAATGGATTTAAAAATGGTAATGTAAATGGACAAATGACTATATGCTCAGATTAAGAAACATATATTATGAATGGATGATAATGAAATGATAAATGATAATTGGATAAATGGGATTGATGAATATATGCTTAGATTAATAAACATATATTATGAATGGATGATAATGAAATGATAAATGGAAAATGACTAATGAAAAGGTATGGTTAATGAAAACTGATCAATGAATGGGAATAGAAAAGGCATGAATGCGGTGATTTGATTTGTTGATCATGATACCAAGTTCCTAAAATTGATCACGGGGTGTAATCCAAGAGGGAAATAAATGGTCAAAATGGATAGGTAGATGGGGGAAGATAGGTGGGTAAAATGAGGATTGGTTTGATGAATCTTGGAGCAAGATATGGGATGGGATAATGGTAATAGGGATGTATATGTAGGATGGGGGTAAAGGGAAATGATAGAATGTACTAGAAATTATATAAACAAATATGAGCACTACCGTTGATATAGCATGAGATGTTATGCACCAGGGTATGAAGAACCAAGGTGGCAAGGTATCCCATGCATCAGAATTGACTTTGCAAACAATAGGATGATCCCATACATGTCCAAGATAGTACAATCTTGCCTAGATGAATGAGGGGAATCCAAAGAATAAGCCCTTAGTATACAAAAGGTATGAGGAACCTTAGATGTAAAAAGGAAACTAATATGCTAGAACTAACCCTACTATTAACAAGATATGAATACTAAAGTGGATTAATGAGAACCTCCCACAAGCACAACATATGAAATCAATGACCATGCCCCATTTTAGATCATTCACCACATACCATGATATAGTGAGATAAAGGTAGTTTTGAAATCATCTGAGAATAGGACAAAAGATAAAAATCAATAACCAAAAGACCAACTGACCAAACAAACTGATGATGGGGTAAATTACAAAACGCACAATAACACCAATTGCACACAGAAAATAGGAATATTATTTTATTGATTTGAAAAACATATTACATTATAGAAGCTAAATTCTAATTAGAAGATGAAACCTTCACAGGCTACAACACATTACAGCTTCCTATCTCTAGATTCTAAAAGCTTCTACCTAATGTAGCCTCAAATCAGCTAGGGCTTCTATTTTCCTACCTTTTATTGACTCTACACTTTCCCCCTTTTCTCTACCACCCAAAAGAGTCCCCAATAATGGTCATAAATAGCCATTTTTGGCGCCCAACAGCCAAAATTTTGAAATTTGTAACTCCCTCCAAAAATAGGTCAACTTCTGGGAGCCATAACTTTTGATCCAGGTGTTGGATCGACGAATTGTTTAAAGCATTGGAAAAATTGCAGAGTACGCTACATACTAAGAATCCTCTTTGTTGTTTCTGCCCATTTTCGAGGCCGTACAGGGCCTCTAAGTGACTCAAATCTGACTTCGAAACTTTTTCAGGGGTTTTTTGGGAAATAAAAACTTTAATATCTTTCAGCCCACAAATGATCTTTGACTAATTCCTTCACCAAAGGTCTTATTTTTCAATTCCAAAGCCTCCTATAATTTTTTGCTTCCATACGTGCTCAAATGCAAACTTTCCAAAAATAGCAGTTGGCTATTTTTAGCAGTTTGGAAAAACTAAAGGTTCTACATCATTATTCAAGCAATTATGGAACCAGAAATACAAATTTTGAAAAGAAATGAAAAAAATCAACATTTTGGGTGATGCAAGATTTCCCTTACACCACTAGATGCTCCTGCATCACAAACATCCATTATATCTCTTGCCAAGATGGGTGGGGATTGGTGATTCTATCTATTGTAGAAAGAATGCATCCATAAGGCAGGAATCGATGAATGATTAGAATAAATAAAAGGATGGGTGAAAAGATATAGGCCATAAGTTGTGGTAAAGTTAATTTGATAGCTGATGATTTTTCGTGAAGAGAGGATGCTTTGATAGTATGTGTAACGAGTATGTTTATTGTGCGGAGACCAAGTGTAATCAACAAGCTCAAGGAAGAGGGACCATCCAAGTGGGGTTGGATGTGTGGCATCTTATGTACCTAAGTACTGGATACTTCCTTCATATTCCAGACTGCCTACATACCTTGTATCCATGGGATCAAGGCACATTAAGATGTGGGTGATGATGATATGTAGTTCTAGCAACTTAATGAAAGAGGAATAGGGATGGGGATATGTAGATGGATAAGATCTAGTTAGAAGATGGAATTATCAGATTTTAGACTATACCATGTATTAAAACCATGGCTAGGATGAATGGGATGAAAGTTCAGAGAGGGGGATAGCTTAAGTGGAAGGGGATGAAGGTAGGCGGGTTGATGATGGGCTTGAGTTCTGCTTTTCTATTACTTAGTTTCTTGCGCAACATATGTAGGTTGGTGATAGGGGGTGTATATTTTGGGAATGATGGATAGTTGGATTTATGGAATGGTTGAAGCTTAGGTAGTGGGATTGATGGGTAATGGATGAAGTGGATAATGATAATGGAAGGATGGATGATTAATGGATCTGGATTGAACCTACACATGATGCATGTAAATAGGTTTTCATCATGTTACTTGCCCAAGGCACCACAAGGAGTGGTTTTCACCATAGGATGGATTTTTTTTTACTTTTTTGGTTTTTAGATTTTTTTGGATTTTTTGACATTTTTTTATTGTTTTGTATTTTTGATTTGGGGTATTCAGCAGGCTAACTGTGAAACCGCTTCAGGTGGATGATGTTCATAGGTTCTTCAAGATCTTATCCTTCAAGGGTGGAGAGGTGATATGCTCCTGAACCATACTTAGCTATGATGACATAGGGACCCAACCAATGAGGTTCAAATTTCCCTTTCTTATCTTGCTCTGAGAGATTCCTTTGATTTTCTCTTAAGACTAGGTCTCCTATTACAAACTCTCTGGCATGGATTTTATTGTTGTAGGATCTACAAAGTCGATTCTAATATGCATGGAGATGATTCAAGGCATTGAGGCATCATTCATCCAGTAGCTCTAACTCTTGGAGGCATGCAACACGATATCAATGATGACATTACACAAAGAGAAGTGCAATGAGGGCAATTCAATTTCGATTGGCAGGATAGATTTGACTCCAAAGACAAGCGAGTATGGAGTGGCACCATAGGAGTATGAATGCTAGTGCGGTAGGCCCAAAGAGTGGGATGGATGTGGAGGTGCCAGTCTTGAGCAGTTTCATTGACAACTTTCTTGAGGATTTTGAGCAAGGTTTTATTAGTTGCCTCGGCTTGGCCATTACCTTGGGGATAATATGGAGTGGACCAATGATGTTGAATATGGAATTGTTCACAAAGGGTATGAACATTATTGTTTTTGAATGGTTTGCCATTATCTATGACAAGAGTGGAGGGGATAGCATAATGGCAAATGATATGGTAAATGATTAATTTGGCGATTTGATTACCCATAGTAAAAGTGAGAGGAATGGCGTCGACCCACTTGGTAAAGTATTCAGTGGTGATGATGATGAATCTATGTCCATCAGAGAAGGGTGGGTGGATTTTGCTAACGAGATCTAGACCCCACTAAGAAAAGGGCCACAATGTGGTGATTGGATGGAATGCCTAAGAGGGAGAATGTATGATATCCCTATGCTACTAACAAGGCTTACATTTCATCACATACTTACATGCATCATGCTCCATTGTTGGCCAGTAGTATCCTATACATAAGAGTGTTTTGGCTAGGACAATACTGCTTGTGTGAGCACCGCAGATACCTACATGGACTTCATGTAGTGTGAGGGAAGCTTCTTCCATGTTTACACATCATAGGAGAGTGCCATCATAGCTCGGCGATAAAGGCTATTGGCAAGAATAGTGTAGCAAGAGGCTTGGTGGATGAGGGATCGTTACTGTTTGCGAGAGGATTTGAGTGGGAAAGTGTGATGTTGGAGGTAGATGTAAATGTTATGGTACCTATGATTTTTAGGACCAACAATATCACATACGAATTTTGACTCAGCGACATGATATGCTGGCATGAGGAGTTGTTCCACAAGAAACTCACATTGATGACTATCTTGAGGCATATCCAGGAGGGAGCCAATGGTGGTCATAACATCAGCTACTTTGTTATGAAGGTGAGGCACCTGTTCAAATTAAATGTAGTTGAAGAGCAACTTGTATTCATCAACCATTTGTTTTTAGGGGATTAATTTGTCATCCTTAGTGAGGTATTCACCATTGACCTATTTGATAACCTATTGGGAGTCTCCATAGACTCGTAACTACTAAATGTTCCACTGAGCTACTATTTTGAGACCAATGATCAAGGATTCATATTCAGCCACATTATTTGTGCAAGGGAAGACAAGCATGTATGCTTTGGGGATGTAGTCACCTTGAGGAGTTACCAAGAGTATTCTGCCCCTAAACCATGATTTGTGAAAGATCCAACAAAGTATAGTTTCCAGCTTACTAATTCTATCATATTCAAGATGGATTCATCTAGGAAATCAATGGAGAGTGGTTGATGATCTGTGAGAGGTACTTTAGCTAACTGATCTACTACAATTTGTCCTTTGATTGCTCATCGATCAACATACTCAATGTCAAACTTGTTAAGTAACATTACCTATTTGGCCACTCTTCTTGTGAGCGAAGTCCTAGAAAGCAGGTATTTGAGAGGGTTGATTTTGGAGATGAGCTTGATTGAGTGACTCAACATATAGTGTCATAACTTTTGAGAACAAAAAATGATAGCTAAACATGCTCATTCCATAGGTTTGTAGTTAAGCTCATAGCCAACAAGGGTCCTGCTGATGTAGTATATAGCCCTTTTGCGGCCGGTGTCATCATGTTGTGCTAAAAGTGCCCCCAGTGCTACTAAAGTTGTTGATATGTACAATAATAGGGGCTTTCTAGGGATGGGTTCCATAAGAACCGGTGGTGAAGCCAAGTATTCCTTGATGTGGTCAAATGCTTGCTGGCAATTCTGGTCCCATTTGAAATGTACTTCCTTATGAAGCAAGTGGGACAAGGGTTGACATTTATCTACAAGTTGAGTGATGAACCTTCAGATTACCTGGAGCTTTCCTTAGAGAATACGAAGTTGTTTGAGAGTCTTTGGCACTGGCATTTCTATTATAGTGGTGACCTTAGCCAGATCCACTTGGATACCCCTATAGGAGACAATGAACCCCAAGAGTTTTATTGATGTGATGCCAAAGACACATTTCTTGGGGTTGAGGTGGAGCTTGTATTCCCTAAGGTGTTCAAATATTTGTTGTAGAACCTCAAGGTGTTCTCTTGTTTTTTATTTCCCAAGGAGATCATCTACATAGTCCTCCATGATTTTGTGTAACATGTCGTGAAAGATGGTAGTCATGGCTCGTTGATAAGTTGCTCCAACATTTTTAAGGCCAAAGGGCATGAATTACCAAAAATAGGTACTCCAAGGAGAGGTGAAGGTTTTTTTATGTTGATCTTCAGGGGTGATTCTAATTTGATTCTACCAAAATAATCCATCCATGATGGAGAGCATCTCATATCCAGTTGTGAGATCCATAATAATGTCAATGTTAGGAAGTGGAAAGTTGTCGTTTGGGCATGCTTTGTTGAGGTCACAGAAATTTGTGCATACTTGGATGCCCCCTAGGTTTCTTAGCAACTGGAATCTTATTGAAAACCCATTCTGGGCAGTCAATAGGGCAAATGAAGCTAACTTCCAAAGTTTTTGTAATTCTTCTTTGACGAGCAGGGTGACATGAGGGTGCATCTTGCAGAATTTCTGTTTGACTGGTCATGCTTCTGGATGTACCACAAGGTTATGCACAACCAAGGAGGGATCCAATCCCAGCATGTCTGCATATGACCAACCAAAGACATCAAGTACATTGTGAAGGATGATTGAAAGACTAGATTTTTTTTGGATAGCAAGACTTTCCACAATGTGGGTGAGCTTAGGTTGTTCTTGTGTGTCGAGGTTGACTTCTTGTGTGCCTTCGATTAGGATGGTGGAACGTTCCTATCAGTAAGAAGGTATGGGAGGAAGATGGAGATCCTCATCTCCTTGTGCTTCAGAGAGGTTTTCACCAGGAGATACATCTTTATTTTTCTCTTTTGTGTCTGAAAGTGCCTCAGAGAGGTTTTCACTTAGGGATGTTTTCTATTTTTTATTTTTGTTATTTTGACTAAGGATCTCCTCTTCCCAAAAATAGGCATTAGTGTGCAAGTATATGTCATATTGTGAGGTGTCGTGGAGTTCTAGGAATAAAGAGAGGGCCTCATCATTTTGGAACATATCGAGAGGCGGTAGTCCTTGATAATCCAAGGCAATGAGATCAGGATGGATGAGGGGAAGGTCGATGAGGAAGATGGCATTGTCAGGGAAGATGCATGAGAGGTCAAGATCTTTGCATGAAGCTATGATGACACTTGGCATAATGTTTTCAACAATAGAAGAGGATTTGATCACCTCTACCGAAGTTTTAGCAGGTCCATAGATTTTCACAGTAGGCAGTGCATATCCTAAACCAAAATACTTGGCATATTGCTTGGGGGATGTAGGATCAACCAGAATAGGTTATGTGGTGCCTTGTTCATTGATGCCAAGTCTTTTTCCATGGTAGGCCATTTTGGTGCATATTTGGAATGGTACAAGATATTTTTCCTTGAAGTATTCAAGATCCGTTGTTGCTGAAGGGGTCTCATCATAGTATAACCAATCACTCAAGGATGTTTCTTTGACTTCTTCTAGAGAGACCCGTGTTGCGATGAAGGGAATCTTGTCATCAACCTTGTGTTGTTATTCTTGAACCTTTTTTGTAGATGACGGCCATGGGAGCAAGGGGACAAAGGTAATTGTCCCACATGGAAGGCATTATGAATCTCATATTCACCACACCCTTTATCTATGATCTTGACCTAAGATACTTGAGGGGTCAGAGTGGAAGATGAAGTGGAAGCACGTGATGGATTAATGGTGATAGATGTAGTGGATGAAGTATGAGATGAGGTGGATGGTATGAACGAGGGGTCTTAGAGATGTTCCTCATAAGTTCTTGGGAAATGAAATTGTCTATCATAGACAACCTCTAAAGCTTTACAATACTCAAATGGTTGTTGATCGGTGGGAATAGTGACTTCCACGCTGTTATGGGGAAACTTAAGACATTGGTGATAAGTGGAGGGAACGGCTTACAAGGCATGTAACCATGGTCAACCTAGGAGAAGATTGTATGGCAGGTCAAGATAAACCACATGACATAGAGTGGGTAATGTGAGAGGTCCCACTTTGATAGGAGACATATGGAACCTTTTGATTCTCACTCTGTGTTGTTGTATGCTTTGATGGAAATGACCAAAGACTCCAAGTCAGTTGTTGAATACCCCAAAAGTCTGATGAACTTTAATGTAAATATATCCAAACTAGATCCATTATCCAAGAGGACCCTCTTGACTTTGTGATTGATGATTTGGACTTTGATATGGAGTGCTTTATTATGAATGGGGTCGATAGGTGGCATGTCGGATTGGATAAAAGTGAGATGGTAGGATGAGGACAATTAGGCCACTGGGTTCTAGAATTTTGGGGGAGGAATGTTTGTGGGGACATGGGACTCTTAGAGAGCCTTGTCAAGGATTTCACGGTGGATGGTGGATGTCTTAAGGAGTTCCAAGATGGAGATTTGTGTGGGCATCTTCCCAAGATGATCAAGGAGGTTATACTCAGAAGTGGTAGTAGTGGAGGATGGGGATGTTCCCTTGATGGTTACATGCCCACATTGGGTGGTAACAACACATTTGGGAGAGTTGTTTTTTATCTTGATGGTGGCAATATGAGTAGAGTCAAAATCAATCTGGCCTACTACATTATCATAAGGAGGTGGAACGTTTTTATAGTTGATGGTGTTGGCTTGGTTGTTGGGATTGGTGTTGGAGGATGATGGTTTGGATACGGATTGGTTATTGAGATTGGGGAGAGGGTCTTGGTAAACTCCTAAGCCATCATTGGGTGAGGTATTGTTGTTTCCTTCCACTTGGATATTGCCGCGATCGACGAGGTCTTGGATATAGTTTTTCAATTTCATACATTTTCCCATGGCGTGTCCTTTGATACGATGATAGTCACAATACTCATTTTCTTTGTACCATGTGGGTTTGGGTTGGTTTTCATCAAAGGTTTTGGTCGTGGGAAATTCAACCATGTTAGCTTGGACAAGTTTTTGGAATACAACTTCAAGTGGTTCACCCAAAGGAGTGTATTTGTGTTTTAGATTGTTGGGAGGATTTCTTTTCGGTGGAGCAGATGGCACCGCAACATCATTTGAAACATTTTGTACAACATGTGCCTCTTTAGGTTTAGGAGCGGCTATTTGAATATATTTGGAATCGGTAGAACCATCTCCTACGACATTTTTGTTCTTAGCCCAAAATTTAGGTTTGTCATTGGTGGTTTTTCATTGTCATTTCGATTGTAGATTTTAACTAAGCCTATTACAATAAGGGCATTTTCAATGGTGACACCCTTTTCTATGATTTCATCGAAAGTGGATGCACAATGCACTTGCAAGTGGAAGGTCATTTCTTGGTGCAAGTTTTGCATAAAAATATGTACAAGTTATTTTTCGGGTGTTGTCCACGGTAGCCTACTAGCAAGGGCTCTCCATCTTTGTAAGTATGCAGTAAAACTTTCGTGATTTTGTTGTTTGGTGTTGCAAAGGTCGAGCATGGTGATTTCATGCTCTACGTTGTATGAGAAATGAGTGACATTTTTTTTGATAGATCGATGAAGGTGGAGATCGAGCCATAAGGCAAGTGCATAAACCATTAGAGGGCTTGTCCTCCTAAGCTTCATGGGAAAAGATGAAGGAGAAATTGATCATCATAGGATACTTTCTGGCATGCCATGAAGAACTCCTTAATGTGGTCATGAGTATCTCCTTTTCCTTTGTACTAATCGAATTTGGGCACTTCAAAATGTTAAGGAAAAGGTATGGTTGTCATTTTTGATCAAATGCATAGGGACATAAGTCTTTGAATTTATAATGTTTCTTTTGGGTCCCTAATTGGATGTTTTTGAGAGCATTTTTCATCTCTTGCCATTCTTGATCGAAAGGATTGGCAAGAGGAGGTTGTGATGTGGATTGGAGTGGTGGTTGTTGCGATTGTTGATGGAATGATGATTGTTGTTGTTGAGGGATGATGTATTGTTGTGGGTTATATGGAGGTAGGCCTATAGTTTGTGAATAAACATGAGACCCATATGTTTGATGTTATGGGAGGGTGTTAGTAGATGTGTGATATGCATGTTGTGTGTGGAAAGGTGGTTGCTGATATTGAGTGGCATGTTGATGTTGTGTGGAAGTACCATGAGGAGGTTGTTAATGGGTGGCCAAATGATATGTTTGAGTGGGGTTTATATAACTTGTTAGGGTATTTTGAGGTTGATGGTGTAGTTGGAATGTGAATGGATGGTGTGTTTGGAGGGGTTTTTGTGAATGTACCATAGGGGGTAATATTGTTTGGGTGGTGATTATCCTTTGAGGGATGTTCAAAGGGGAAAGTGATTGTGGAATGGTGTTAGTGTTGGAAATGTTTTGAGGAATGTTTGACGGGGGTGGTACAATGGGTATGTTTACATTGGATGGTATGGCTTAAATTGGAAAGTTGGATGGTAGCATACTATATGGTAAACCAAAAGGAGGATCCAACCCTTGTGGTTGTGGAATAGTGTTACCCCCTACATGTTGATCAATGGTATGAATGGTGATGGTATTTGTGGTGTAGTTAGCCCATGGATTATCATAGATGGAGTTGTTGGGATTGGGGACATGTCCCCATGGTTGATCGCGGATGGGTGATTGTGGTTTGCCATGAACGATTATCTTGAGTTTTTCATCGTCAAATGAATGGGGGAGGCGTGTTCCATGTTCGATGAGGCATTCAAGGAATTCATCTTTATGATTATTAAGGAATTGGTCAAATTTTTTATGTAATCATCTTTCATTAATGAAATCAACCAATGTGGGGGAGGTGACATGATGTTCTGGAGATGTTTCACCCATTTTGGGATGGTTGACTTATCCCTCCATATCGCTTATGGTGGAGTCATGTGGGGAGAGGGGTTGATAGCAAGCATCCATTTTTCTCTTAACTTGTGATCGTGTGATGAGAGGCATCAAAGGATGAATATGATTGGAGTTGGATGATGTGGTCCCAATGATTAGGGATGGTGATTTTTCTAATTTCAAAATCTAGATCACTTATGGATGAAGATCAAATGTTATCCTTACAAACTTAGGGTGGACAAAGAGCCTAAGCAAGGGGATAACAAGATTGTCTTACTTGGGGTAGACAAGACACACCAAGCAAAACAGGATTCTTGGAGTCCAACAACTTAGGAATTGTCTAAGTTCCTAAGCTAATTTATCCAAGTGGGATGATTTCAAATTTATACCAAACTTAATATAGACAAATTATTAAGCCTAATACAAACAAGAGGAAAAATTGAAGTAGATCTTAACCTTAGAAGACTTGTATTGGACTTGGTTGAGTGATTGGTTGGTTTTTGATGAAATTTGATTTGATTTGGATAATTGGTTTGATTTGATTTGGGATGTTGGATTTTGATTTTACGAAAATGAAGGTTGGATCACAAGCTAAAGTTCAAATGGACATGAATGATTGAAAATGATGATAATATGAATGCGTTTGGATGTGAAAGGATGTTGGATGAGGCGTGAGGACCAATTTGATAATCAAAATGACAAATACCTTAGATTTTGTTGAACTTCAAAACTGGGCGCTAAAACAAAAGGTTTAGGTGCTGACAGAGAGGAAATAGGCGTTGAACGGCCTAGAATGGGCACTAATGTAAATGATTGGGTGCTAACAGAGACCGACCAGATGTTGATAGAGATCGACTGAGCACTAACAGAGACCAAGGTGAGTGATGTTTGCGGGCACTGACAGAGGCTAGCTAGGTGCTAATAAAAAATGGATGGGCGTTGCTAGGTGAAAAATGGGTACTAATTGGGGTTGTTTTGATTTTGAAAATGCTTGTGTTTGGAATTTTGGCAAGATTTTCAATCAACAAACATAATGGCTATTTTGACTTTCTTAGAATTGGGTGCAAGAAGATAGGAACCTTCACGGATAACAAATGGCTTATATGGGTATATCACATGAAAACACGCCAAACACTTGTTTACAAGCCTAGTAATAATTTAAGCAAGGTGTGTCATATTCTGTGAACTCACTTAGGTGTGACTTCAACCCCCACTAATTAGATAATGGCAATTTCCATCCCCTTGATACCACTTATCATTGGTTGGATAGGTAGGGAATGCAAGGTCATGGACCACTTTACACCCCTTACTTTGGAGACAAAAGTCCTACCTAAAGTGTATACTATCTCACCCAATGAAGATACAAGCGTGAGTTCTTCTCCTCCATGTGGTTGCAATGCACTGAAGGATATGACGGCCGAAGGTCTTAACTAGGATAAACAAGGCTTTTAGGTGGTGTCCCAATATACGCGAGGTACATGGGACAAATCCATGAATGGGGGTGTCCCTATCTAACCAAGTGCCAACCAACACAAGTCTCGGTGGACCGAGGGTTGTGGGGTCTTTACAAGGCGAGAGAGAGTCCTTCCTTTAAAGTGAGTCTTTTGATTCTCACAATGCTTATATACCACGCTGGAACACATGGTTGAGGTCATACCCTTGGGGATGAATTCCAAGGCAGGCCTCCTAATTGGAAGGATTCAAGATGCTTTTGGTCACCCAAGATCATACGAAACACAAGAGAGAATACACATCAAAAATCCTAAGATTAAAAACAAATTAGATTGGATCAAATTAAGGTTTTTGATCTCCAAGATCGCTAAATGGCACGAGGAGAGAGCATACACCTTAATTAGTTCCCAAACAAAGCATACAATGTTTTTCTAAAACACCAAAGCAAATGTGCCTAACTTAGTGATAAAATGATATTTTTGGACAAATGGGGTTGCACACAAACATTAGTAGTTTTTTGATATACCTTGGACAAGCGTGGGATGCTGCAAAATAAAATGAGTCTAAACAAATACAAAAAATTTAACAATTGCTAAAAACAAAATATAGGGACTGAAACAGACTGTCTTGGCACTAACAGAGCCAAGCACTGAGATAGGGAGTTTGAGCACTGAGTCCTGAGGATTAGGTGTTAAACTAGAAAATGAGATCATTGAAATTCAAGTTGTTATAACTTTTGGTCTAGGCGCTAAAATAGACTAGTTGGGCACTGCTGCAGGTATTCTGGGCATTGATATGGCAGCGACGATATAAGGGCTTGCAATTTGATAATTTCCTGCATAATCAAAGAACTAAAAACCCCAAATTTGTTGTTAAGGGGGCTAGTAAGCCATGAAATCTAGAAAGTTAGTGATTAGCCCTTAAAATATGAAAATACAAGTGCATATAATACCTAAAAACTGGGTGTTGATATGTCTGAGATGGGCACTAAAGCCTATGTGTTTGGCGCTTAAACGTATTGGGCATTATAATGACTAATACTTTTGCAATTTCCTACAAAATAGAGAACTAATACCTGCCAATTGGATGTTAGAGAGGTTAGTGATCACATAAAAATCAAATAAGATCTCAATCATGCAAGAAAATGATGAAATGATAAAATTTTCACCTCCTGGAAACTGGGCACTTAAGTAGGATGATTGGGTGCTGATACAAGTTGGCTGAGTGTTGAAAGGCATTTAGGAGACCTACAGAACCCGGTGTTGATACAAAGGACTTAGGCACTGACAGAGAGCTACTCGACATTATTTTGCCGAATCTCAGCGTTGATCTGACCTGCACACATAGAAATAAGCCAAAATCCAACGCAAAAAATATAATTAAGGTGGTGGGAGTCCCACCGGGCATGCCAAAAATGTCAACATAAAAGAGTGAATCACCTAGGACAAGCTAAAACAAGTCTAACCTTTCTAATTCACTAATTAAAGTAACCTCTAGTTTAGACTAAATAAAAATGCATAATTTAACTATGTTTTCACCCTATCTATATGCATCTTTATTGATATGTCCTAATGATAATATGCTAAGCTATATGGTGTGATTAATTAGCTATGTGAGTACTCAAATTGACAAAATTTCATTGCATTCTAGTTTCTTCTTGGAAATGGAGGGGAGAGACTCAATTTATAGATTTTTAGAAGTAAGGATGGAGGGTTAGGATTGAATTGAAGGATCAAGGGCTCAAATTACTTGAGGATCTTCAAGTAAGGAGAATTGGACAAGTGTCATGAAGAGGTTGGATGAGGGAAATGCTCCAAGATTCAAAGGAAGATCAACGGATGGAACTGAATGGTTGAATGAATAGATGGCTAGGAATGGGTAGGTGTATGACATGTAAGGCTTCATTTATGAAAAGGTATGGCTTGGATTTTCTAAGGAATTTAAAATTGGGAGGAGAGGACAAGTGGAATTTAAAATTGGATAAATAGTGAATGAATAGTGCCACATGGAATTTAGAATTTCATGAATAGTGACACTTGGAGTGGAAGAAAAGGAAATAGGAAAAATGTACACTTTTTGGGAGATTTGCCCATGCTTCCAAAGTACCACTTGTCATGTACATGCATATACATTGAATGAAAAGTGGACTTCTAGAAACATGGGGAGATGTAATTGCGAGTCAATATTAATTAACCCATGTGCACATGATTAAGAGGAAAATAATGATGATTACTAAAAGTAATCAAAAGTACACAAAATAGGGAATTAAATAAATAGGGATATTTATTTAATTCTTGGGAGTGCATATGAACTATAGTTGTCAAAAATATTTAATTTTTGAACTATAATAGAAGAATTTGTTTTTTAGTGATGGGGGAAAGACAAGAAAATGTTAATTAAATAATTATGAATTATTTAATTAAGGTGTGTATGGGTGAAATGATGTGAGCTATCGGGTTTAGAATGCGGAGGATAGAGAAAGTGGTTGTGACCATTTTCAAGTGTCTATAATAATCATTGTATGTAACATTGGGTTAATTATTTTATGTGTGGGACACATAGAGTAATTAATTATTTATTTGTAATTATTTAATTATTGGAAAAACTTAGTACCAATAATTAAGTGTGGGAGTCAATGGTTTTGTAGACTCGTGGTTTTGGAAGATGGTTTTACCACACCACATGTTGTATTTGTGTGAGCTTATCTCTTTAAAAGTAAACACACAGGTAGTTGTAGAGGTTGGTTATTTTGGCTTTGGTTGGGTTTAGCTTGATTGAGCATCTCTTATAGGTTGCATTTGTGAGGGCTTGAAGCATGGCATTTGATGAGTGGTTACATGCTTGTTCACATGGAGTACAAGTAGAGAGCTTGATGCTTCAGGGTATTCATTATGTATTGTAATCTTTATTGTTGAATAATACATGAGAGATGAATGTTTTTGGAGACTGGGGTTTTCCCTTAATGAGAGTTTTTCCAGGATATATCTTTTGTCACCATTGATGGTATGATTGTCTATTTCTTTTGCATATGGATTTCTAGTTATTTTTTACACATTAATATCTCATTGGGTTATGAGGAATTAGTCTATATGGCTACATATTTCTAACATTTGGTATCAGTGCTTTGTTATGATGATTTGGGAGGAAATCCCTATTTGATAACCCTAGCTATGAGTGGATTTTTTGTGTATATTGGAATCCATGGCTTTGAAGGAAAGAATGAAGGCATTTTTAGGGTTACAAGGTTGTTTGCAGACTTGGGTTGTTGTAGATCTAGGGTTTCATGGAGATTTGGCAAATGGGTCTTCGATTTGGGCTCTTTGTATGGTGGGTTTTGGAGGTCATCTTTTGGAGGAAGCCTCTTAGGTAAAAACAAACCTTGCCATTGGATTTAGGAGGTCCCACAAGTGAAGAAAAAACATATAATTCAACTATATTCAGAGACAAAACAAATTGCCCTATTTTGTGCCCTAGGGAATCTTGTAGAGAATCTTCAAAGATTATGTATGGAATCCGTCCGACACATGTCATAGAGCATCTACAAAGAATATTCTTAGCAAAGATTTAATAAAAAAAATTCCCTCTCTACAAATGTTTTTTAATTTAAATTTTAAACAATTAAAGTTTAAGGGGGGTCGTACCCCTGTGCGCCTATAAGTGCAAGGCCCACACTGGCATTGACAGGCCACATGACACTATCAACGTCAGGTGTTGTCGGCTGGCAGCAGGCCCCCGACTGGTGTGAAAGTTGGGTTAGCAGGGCTTAAAGCCCCCAGTCATCGGCCCCCGATGGAGAGGGCCTAAGCCCAACCCCAAGCAAGCTCTAAAACAAAACATTAAAAATTAAAATTTTAAACCTTATTTACAACTATTTTGGATTCCGCTACCACCGCGCCACTTGGACACCACTGGTGGGCCACCAGTGGGCTACCCAACTGCCACCAAAGGGCCACCAGGGTCAGTCTTATAGTCTAGTTGGGAAAAAAATTTCCAAGGGGCATAACTTTCACCCATGATGTCAAAATTTCACCTTTTTATAGTCGACAGAAAGCTATTTCCGCATACTACATTGTGGTGTCAAACAATTTTCTAGATTTTTTCATTTTGATAGTGTTTTTCCAGTTAGAATCTAAATATGTGTTTTGAGCTTTGACCGAGCATAACTTGTGCATATAGAGTTAGATTTTGGACTTATAATAGGTGTTGGAAAGGTGTTTTTGAGAACTATGCAGTGGAGTAGGTTTGGAGAGGATATTATGAGGTTTCTTTAGTTTGTATCAGTTTGAGATTTTTTGGTCCATTTGACTTATGGTGTGTTTGTGAGTTGATGGTAAATCGAATATGAGGTGATTTGATGCTTGAGTCATTGTATACTTATAGGTTTATCTCATATTTTCCTCATTTGACATAGTTACCAATATATTGTTAACTTTGCATATTGCATTGTGAGATCTTCAGGTTGTGCAGTGTTGTAGGTTGTCTATGCTTACAAGTTGCATATATGACTTGGATGTGGGTTGTCTATGCCCATAGATATTTAAGTGTTGATGTAGATTTTGATTTGTGTCTTGGTTTAACCACAAGTTTCATTGGTTTGCTTGTCATTATGAGATATAAAGAGAGATGGTATTACCTGATACATTCATGATATGAGACCTATGTTTGTTGACTATATGGTACAGTTGTGTGAGACTTGATGGGTGTTTGGTGCAGGTGTATTGGGTGGTGATCATGGTGTCATGGATGTTCCTTGTTTGGTTAGGACTTTGGCATGACGTGATTGTTTTAAAGGTGTAGTTTTGGTGGTATTGGATTGATGTTTGGTTTACACGTTTTATTCATCTTCTTGGTTTGGAGATTATAGTTTACTCAACCTTTTAGGAGTTGTTGTCATTACAGTGGGATTCTTTGATTGTGTTGGGGCCATGGATGATCTTCATTTAGGATATGGTTATCATGATGTCATGGATATCTTGGTTGCATGTTTCAATGGGAGCTTTTGACAGTGATGGTTTGATGTTTTTTCATCTTGCCATGTGTAGCTCGATATCATGGTTCAGTGGGAGATTTTGTAGGATATGGTTATCTTCATGTGATTTGGAGATGTTGATCCTTGGTTTAGAGATGTTATTGTGTCATAATTTACTCTTGATACTAGTTCTAAGTTTTGACATGATATAGGTTCTCTTGAGACAAGATGTGTGCATTAGTGCATGTGATCTTCCTTTGAGGAGATGATTAGATCATGATGTCATTATTAGGTTCTTGATTATGTAGTTGGAGCTTTGACTATGATCTTATTGGTTCTCTTGGTATTGAGTACATTGATCATGTGCTTGGGAGCTTCATGATGGTGTGGTTTTTCATTTGGAGTTTAGCATAGATTTATCATGGAGGTGCTCATGGATACTTGGAGACTTAGGTGAGGGTTGAGTTCTCTTGAGATTAGATATATGTGTTGAGATGGTTCTTTGATGAGGATTCTAGTAGCAAGACCAAGGAGCCTACACCTTAGTTGGACATGAGTTCAACATAGACCTGTTGAGGAGATTGTTCTTGGAGAGAGTCTTTGAGGCTTGGTACATCTTGGAGGAGCAATCTCATCCCCACTCTTGGTCCACTTGGCAGTGAATGATTTGATAGGTATGCCCACCTAATTTTCAAATGCATTCTATCTTTGTATCTTATCTTCTCATGTTTGAGTCTTAAGCTATGGATTATGGTTGTGAGGACTTGTTTGAGGAGTAGATGCATGGTTATGATTAGTTATCTACTTATGTTTGATCCTAAGTTGTTATGAGATCACTGTGTGTAATGGAGATGGCTAGTGGATTTGGTCTTATTCCTACTTTGGAATGGTTATGAGTTTGATCTGCTTTTGGTTTGAAAGGCTTGCATCTTGATTTGTTAGATTTTGAGGAGGCTTCTTACTTTGGGGTTGTAAAGTAGATCATATGTTTCACATCTATAGTGTTGAACACACCAAGATACCAAGAGGAGGGGGTGAATCAGTATGCAAACAAACTTCAAATCCTCTGGAGAGGATTATAACTTGAACATTACAACATTAATAGAAACATAAAAGATCAACACAATGCATAACAACACATAACACCGGATATACATGGAAAACCCCAAAATGGGGAAAACCATGGTGAGGATTAACTCACAATATATGAAGCTCACTGCAATAAAAGATTACAACTTTGTTTTAGGGCTACAATCGAAGGAAGCTACTACTCCCTACTGACTTTGTTTTAGGGCTACAACCCAAGGAATCTACTACTCCCTGAAGACTTTGTTTTAGGGTCACTCCCAAGGAAGCAATTAACCCCTGAATTAAGAACAAATTCATAATTGATTACAACATGGCAGTCCTTCTACTATCTAAAACTGACAATGAAGCTCACTCCTCTTTGATGATTACAATTCTGCTTTGACACTCCTTGATGATTGGATCATTTAGGCACACTCTTTACTTCCCTTTTGTCACAAAAATATCTTCAAGATGAATCCAGACAGGATCTAACACTTCTGCTCTTTCTCTTTCAGTCACACATCATAATACATTACACATTCATATTATGTTCCTCATATTCTCATCTTTGCAATCATACTTTACCTAAATCAACTAGGTTTACAATATATACATGATATTACATTGATTACATTACAAATCGGCCAATACAACAAGAATATTACAATTTAAAAGTTAGCCAGAGACTAAACAACATGAAACATGTAGAGGGCAAGCCCTAACATGAACTACACACAACTCTAGAAAGAGAAACATGCCTTACAGAACCCAACACATGCTTAACCTAGTCCTAAACATTTTTCATAGCAGCATCCTTAAACGAACAACATCTGTATGCTTCACACAATTGAATTAGGTCTCCCTTAAGAAAGAAAACATGAAGCTTGTAGCACATCAGTCTTTACAATCTTGGATGTACTCATGAATGATTAAAAATTACTTGTTCTTCTTCTAGATGAGTCAAAAAGACCTACACAACATCTCCAAACACTCTTAGAACTCTGCATAGCAACAACTTTGTGGCACACATCATCAACATTCCTCAATCGACCTCAACACCTCTTCACAAACTTACTTGAAAACTTTGTACGGTACTAGAGACATGAAAGATCTACATGTGCATTAAATCTGAGAAACATAGAGACATGTGGAATGTCCCCATAAACTCATATAACTGATTTGTATAGTCTCCAACTGGCACAAGTACTCAAACATATGTCCTAAGAACAATTAGGCATCCGAAACCAACTGTAGTACATTGTCATTTGAAAATTGAACTTGCAGACCTCCAAATCGCCTAATACTGCAAAGTAGCATGCATTGAATATCTTTGATCATGTTCACAAAACTGCATGAACACATCTTCACATCCAAACCTTAGAATGCAGAGCATTCCAACAAGCCTTCATCATCACTTTACTCTACTAGAGCACAGACCAAAACTCTGTCATTTATAACTTTCACTACATAAGGTATAATAACTTGCACTTTTGAATATAATACCTTCATAACATACTAAACTTAACTTCTGAACCACATGATCATATATTCAAATGCGGAGGAATGCAAAGCATTTTACTAAGTAGTCTTCTAGGCATTTTCCTACAACAACAACCTTTACCAACATCTGAAGATCAAAACCTTCTTGTAGAAACTCATACTTTCTTAGGATCATCAGGAAAGAGCATACAATATGCTAGACAGGTCATCAACAACATCTTCTCAACCTCAACATAGCTTCTAATATATCATCATTCATCTTAATGCTTCTAATTCCCATCTTAATATATCATCATGGTATCATCTCTGCTTACTACAAACATGCTTAATACAACTTTACTTGACATTAATCAAGGCATGACATCTAACCATGAATATCAACAACCAACCATGAAAATCAACAACCAATCATGAACATTAGCAACCAATCATGAATGTCAGCAACCACTGCTAACACACCATCAACATCTAGTATATCATCATCATAAGCATCTAAGCATAGTGTTGACATCAATGACAATCTTAGATAGCATATGTGAAACAATTTCCCCCTTTAGCATTGATGGCAACACACACCAGCTCATTCTCCCCCTTTGACATCAAGGACAAAGGGCAACTTCTTCTCTCACTTAGGTCCAAAATTCTCCTTGTCAACCTTCTCCCCCTACCAGCAACAATCACTGCCTACTCCCTCTGAGAGGTAGCCACCATCATTCCAAGAAAAGGATATAGCATGAATTACTCCATGAATTACTCCCCATAGATGGATGCACTAACTATGCATCTAGTAAGGAGGGGCAATTACCCCTAACTTCTGCTAGAGATACTCAAAAGTATCCTTTGCAAGAGCCTTTGTGAAAATGTCTGCAATTTGATCCTTTGTTGGAACATATTCCAACTTCACCTCCTTGTCTGCAACCTTCTCTCTCAAAAAGTGATACTTGATTGATATATGCTTGGTTCTAGAATGCATCATTGGATTCTTGGAAATATTGATAGCACTTGTATTATCACACAAAATAGGAATAGGCTCATCATACAGTGCCTTGATATCCTTCAATTTTGCTTCATCCACAATACTTGTGTACAACAGGATGTTTTTGCAATATACTCTGCCTTTGCAGTTGATAAAGATATCGAATCTTGTTTCTTACTATGCCATGAAACCAATATGCTTCCTAAAAGGAAAGCACCACCACTTATACTTCTTCTATCATCAACACAACCAACCCAATCAACGTCAATGTAAGCACTCAGATCAAAATCATTACCTCTTGGATACCATAAGCCATAATCTAGAGTTCCCTTCAAGTATCTGAATATTATTTTCATTGCCTTCTCATGAGTTTGTTTAGGATTAGCTTGATATCTAGAAACCACACATACTACATGCATATCAGGTCTAGAAGTAGTCAAGTACAATAATCCTCCAATCATATATCTATAAACAATCTGATCAATCTCTAGTGACTCATCATTCTTGCTCAAGTGACAGCCAGTAGTCATAGGAGTACTTACTGGTTTGGAATCTTCCATACCAAACTTCTTCAAATCTCTCTAACATATACTTAGCCTGAGAAATAAAGATACCATCATCTAGTTGAACAATTTGAAGCCCAAGGAAGAAAGACATCTCACCAATCATAGACATCTCAAACTCTTTCTGCATCTCTTTTGCAAACCTCTTACACATATCTCATCTCCACCAAAGATAATTTCATGAACATATACTGCAACTATCAAAATCAAGTCTCCCTCTTCCTCAATGTAAAGATTACTATCTGTGGTACCTTTCTTTAAAGCTTAATGAAGTAAGTATTTATCCAACCTAGCATACTAAGCTCTAGGAGCTTGCTTGAGTCCATACAAAGACTTTTTGAGTCTACACACCATGTCTTGATCTTCTGATAATTGAAAACTATTCGATTGCTCAATGTAGACCTCTTCCTCTAGATCACCATTCAAGAATGTTGACTTGCCATCCATCTGATAAACCTTGGAGTTATTATGAGCAACAAGGGCAAGAAACATCCTGATTGTCTCCATCCTGGCTACCAGAGCAAAAGTCTCCTCAAAATCAATGCCTTCAACTTTTGAATAACCCTTACGTACCAATCTTTCTTTGTTCCTCACAACTTTACCATCTTCATTTAGTTTGTTCTGGAACACCCATTTTGTCCCTATAACATTCTTATTGGTTGGTCTAGGAATCAATTCCCATGTTTGAGTTTTCTCTATCTGATTCATTTCTTCTTCCATTTCTTTCAACCATCCATCATCTTTGCTAGCATCAGCAAAGGTTTTAGGCTCTACCTTTGATAGTAAACACAAGTTCACTTGCTCACTTGTTTTTGCAAACCTTCTCTTGGTTTGTAAAAGCACAAAGTTGTGTCACACTTTCAACCAACTTATCAGTACAAGTGAATTTAAGTATTTCTAACTAAAAATTAATTTTGGTCAAACATATGATCTTGTAAGATTCATTCTAGCTAAGTTAGATATGTCCACAAATTTTCTAACTAAATTTTTTGGCTAAATGCATATGTAGTACCACTATGAGGCCAATTTACCAAAAAAAAAAAATTGAAAAACTTGATATTTCAACAACTTCTACTCGTGTAAATAACATTTTTTTAAAAATATAAAAATACTCTTTTGTAGATCTATAAGTTTAGTTTTCAAAAATATATATATATTAATAGTTTAATTATTATTTATATTTTCCTTTCTATTTTTACTAAAAGTAGGTTATCAACACAAAACATTAGGTCGATTACCATGTCAAGGAAAAATAGTAAAACTTATTTTAAAAATTTGAAAAAAATATGATGCACTAGATAAAAGAATCTATATCAACATGGTATAATTTTTTTTCTATTTTAGATAAATAGTTAATATGAAAGTTGACATCGAATGGAAACAACTACGTTTTAATACACGCAGATTTTATTATTTATTTAAAAAAATATATTTATCAAATTTGGAAAAAAATATATCCATACACTAAAGTTTCAAGTTATAAATACACAAAAAAAAATTGAAGAAAAAAAAAATAAAATTTACTATATAAAGATTGACATCTCATGTAACTTCATTTTTTAGCATTTTATCAGCAACTAAATTATAGTGTCAATTTATTAAAAACTATATTCAAATAATTTTTTCAAAAAATACAAACATAAAATATACTAAAAAATAAATATTTAATTAGTTTACATCATTTTAAAATTCAAAACATATATATCACTTTTTAGTGATTCAAGTTTAAAAGTTGGGTCAACATTGGTTGTTTCCTTCATAAAAGTGTGACACAGCTTTGTGCTTTTACCCTATTCTGCACACCTTCATTCTTATCCACAATTATTTGATCTACTGAATGATTCCTCTGAACATACTTTGCTAGAGTTTTAGGGATCTGCTCTGATTCTTGTTCATTTTCTTCCTTCTCTTCTTCTTCTTCTTCAATGCAGGGAAGTATATCAAATCTGTAGTCTTTTGGTTCTTGTGAGATATGATACAAGTCTTCATCTACCTTGACATTTGTGCTTTCAATCATCTTTCCCAATCTCTTGTTGTAGGATCCATAGGCCTTGCTTCTGGTTGAGTAACCAATAAAGATCCCTTCATCACTTCTTGAATCAAACTTTCCAAGATCTTCTTCATCTCTCTTGATGTAATATTTGTTGCCAAAGATCCTGAAGTATCTAACATTGAGAGGTCTTCCATACCATAGCTCATAAGGGGTCTTAGTGCTATTTACCCTTAGTTGTACTTTGTTAAGCAGATAGACAGCAATGTGAATTGCTTCCTTCTAGTACATATCAGGCAAATCTACATCTTTCAACATTGCCCTAGCCATCTCTTGCACAATCCTATTCTTCCTCTCCACTACCCCATTCTATTGAGGGGTCCTAGGAGCGAACAAATGTCTCCTAATGCCATGATCTTTTTGACTCTTTGTTCTTGTAGGGCCACATAGGTCAGTGTGAATCATCTCCAGAGGTATTCTAGAAGAATACTCCTTGCTCTTGAAATTTGGCTTTGTCTATTTTCCCTTTTGACATTCCTTTCATAATGTGTTTGCAAGCTTGGTTATCTTAGGCATATCTCTCACTGCATGAATAGAGTTGATCTTTATCATATTGTCAAAGTTGATGTGTCCCATTCACTTGTGCCACAGCTAACACTCACTAGATTGAGACAATAAGCATGTTCTTCCATTTACCTCCTTTATATGATATATATATCCATATGTATTGATACCTTCTGCAACTAATTTTCCAAACCCTACCTTCCTGATTTCACAACCTTTGGCATGAAAAGTAAGATTGTATCCTTTACTACACATCTGACTAACATTGAGAAGATTGTGTTTTAGCCCTTTGACATAGAGGACATCCTCAGTCCTGTTCTTCCCATCAATAGTTATAGCACCCTTTCTACATATTTGTACAGACTCATCACCACCAAACTTAACAGCTCCACCATTCCACTTCTTAAGGCTAATAAACTCTCCTTGTCACCAGTCATGTGGTTAGAGAAACCACTATCAATTACCCAAGCATTGGCTTCTTCTTTTGCATGAAAGGCAATCCAAATAACCAATGATTTATTATTTTGATCATCCTGCAAGATATCAAACTTTTCACAATTCTCAATAACATCATTTTTGTCACCAACATTCAAGGAGATGAAAAGTGTTTCATCATTTGAATCATCATGATCCTCATCTTCTAAAGAACAACTACTCTCCATGGAATACAAACTTCTTTTGGGCTTCTTCTTTTGTTACTACCCCATGATTCTTTAAAAGGACATTTAGAAACAAAATGACCAATTTCCCCACAATTGAAACATTTGAAACATAACTTAGCTTTGTATTTGTTGGTGCCCTTATTCAATCTTCTTACAAAGTTTGCCTCTACCTCATCAAGGTCATCATCTTGATTAGCTACTTCATCTTCTATCTTCTTAATTACTTTGAATGTTGCTTCCTTCTTTGGAGCACCTTTGTCAAATTCTCTCATTTTAAAGGTTGTGAGAGAGCCAAACAATTGATCTACTATATATTGATCCAAATTTTGAGTCTCCTCAATAGCAGACACCTTATCACTATAATATTTAGGAAGATATCTTAGAACCTTCTTCACAATCTCATCTTCTTTCACTTCTCCACCAAAACCTCTGATGCCATTAACTATTTCATCCACCTGGAGCATGTAACTAGTAGTGTCTTCATCTTCTATAATCCTCTGGGTCTCAAATTTGCTCTTGAAGATTTGCATCTTGGCTTTCTTCACTTTACTATCTCCATAAATGTTGCTAAGTTTTACCCAAACATCCTTAGCAAAACTGCAACTCATTACCTTCAGAAGTTTTGAATTAGTTAGCCCACTCATGATAGCACTCTTTGCCTTGGCATTGTTCTCATACGACTTAATCTCATTAGCATATGTAGGATCAAAAGAAGGAGCAGTGTAACCATTCTTAACAGCTTGCCAAACACCAAACCTTAGAGAAGATAGATAGTTCTCCATCCATAGCTTCGAAAAGGAATAATTTGTTCCATCAAACATAGGTGCCTTGTGAGATCCATTATGAGCCATCCCAGACCTTCCTCAAGTGGTTAAGCTTCTTCTGAGTAACTTGGCTCTGATACCAATTGTTGAACACACCAGGATACTGAGAGGGGGGTGAATCACTATGCAAACAAACTTCAAATCCTTCGGAGTAGATTGTAACTTGAACATTACAGCATTAACATAAACATAAAAGATCAACACAATGCATAATAACACATAACACCAAATATACGTGGAAAACCCCAAAAGGGGAAAAACCACGATGAGGATTAACTCACAATATATGAAGCTCACTGCAATAAAAGATTAAAACTTTATTTTAGGGCCAAAACCCAAGGAAGCTACTACTCCCTGAACTAAGAACAAACTCAAAATTGATTACAGCATGACAGTCCTTCTACTGTCTAAAATTGATAATGAAGTTCAATCCTCTTTGATGATTTCAATTATTCTTTGACACTCCTTGACGATTGGATTGGTTAGGCACACTCTTTACTTCCCTTCTGTCACAAAAATGTCTTCAAGATGAATCTAGATAGGATCTAACACTTTTGCTCTTTCTCTTTCATTCACACATCATAATGCATTACACATTCATATTCTGCTCCTCATATTCTCATCTTTGCAATCATACTTTACCTAGATCAACTAGGTTTACAATATATACATGATATTACATTGATTACATTACAAGTCAACCAATACAACAAGAATATTACAATTTACAAGTCAGCCAGAGACTAAACAAAATGAAACATGTAGAGGGCAAGCCCTAACATGAACTACACACAACTCCAGAAAGAGAAACACACCTTGTGGAACCCAACACATTCTTAACACGGTCCTAAACATTCTTCACAGCAACATCCTTCAAGGAACAACATCCGCATGCTTCACACAATTAAATTATGTCTCCCTTAAGCAAGAAAACATGAAGCTTGTAGCACATTGTTCTTTACAATCTTGGCGGTACTCACGAATGATTAAACATTACTTGTTCTTCTTATAGATGAGTCAGCAAGACCTACACAACAACTCCAAACACTCATTGAACTCCACACAGTAACAACTTTGTGGCGCACATCATCAACATTCCGCAGTCGACCTCAACAACTCTTCACAAACTGACCTGAAAACTTTGTGCAGTACTAGAAACATGAAAGATATGCATGTGAGTTAAATCTGAGAAACATAGAGACATGTGGAATGTCCACATAAACTCATATAACTAATCTATACAATCTCCAACTGGCACAAGTACTCAAACATATGTCTTTAGAATAATCATGCATCCAAAACCAACTATAGTACATTGTCATTTGAAAACTAAACTTGTAGACCTCAAAATCACCTGATGTAGCATGCATTGAACATCTCTAATCATGTTCACAAAACTACATGAGCATATCTTCACATCTAGAGGAATGCAGAGCATTCTAATAAGCCTTCATCATCACTTTACTCTACCAGAGCACATACCAGAACTCTCACTTATAAATTTCACTACAGAAGGTATAATGACTTGCACTCTTGGATATAACACCTTCAGAACATATTGAACTCAAATTATGAACCACATGACCATATCTTTAAATGCGGAGGAATGCAGAGGAATGCGGAGCATTTTACTGAGCAGTCTTCCAAGCAGCTTCCTACAACAACAACATTTACCAACATCTGGAGACCAAAACCTTCTTGTAGCAACTCATACTTTCTTAGGATCATTAGGAAAGAGCATACAATATGCTATAGGTCATCAACAACATCTTCTCAACCTCAACATAGCTTCTAATATATCATTGTTCATCTTAATGCTTCTAATTACCATCTTAATATATCATCATGGTATCATCTCTACTGACTACAAACATGCTCAATACAACTTTACTTGAGATTAATCAAGGCATGACATCCAACCATGAACATCAGCAACCAATCATGAACATCAACAACCACTGCTAACACACCATCAACATAGTATATCATCATCATAAGCATCCAATCATAGTGTTGACATCAATGACAAACTTAAATAGCATATGTGCAACATATAGCACATTAGTGTGGATAGAAGGACATGGTTATGATTTGCAGGTTCTCTCTTGTTGGTATTATGCTTCTTCCTAGATGTTTGTGTTCACATGACATTGGAGTTGAGATGTGTATGGAGCTTTTGAGTCTCTTTGACTTCTTTCTCTTATGATGTGGAGGATTTGGAAGAGATCTGGACTTGAGGTGAGAATTATGTTGCAACTATTTAGTTTGCAAATTTTACATATCTATGTGTGTGTTCTTTGACACTATGTGATAGAGCTAATAGCCACATCATCTATGTGAGTGCTATTAGTGGATCTTTGGATTCTTTGATCTATTTTTAGATTTGACATTTACTCATGTAGTGGGAGTTTTAGGATGTATATGATTCCTTTGTTGGATGTTCTCATTATGATGTAGTATGGAGGGTATTTAGGTTTTTATCATATGCTTTGTCTTGTTACCTTAGAGGACTTCTTTATGCAGGATTGAGTATATACAGGGATTTGTTATCATTGTGATTTAAGTTGGATATGTTGGTGGCATAAGGTCTACTTGTTATCATTTGTATACCTTGGTTTGGAGGTATGGTTAGTTGATGCATTAGCAACTAGTTGTGGTTGCTATTTTAGCTATGGTGATTAATTCTTGTCAGCTACTCAAGCCTATTTGTTACCATTGGATTTGGTGCTTGTGTTTGGATATCAATTGATGTAGGTTTGTTGCTTCTACACGACAGTTTAGTGTGGCATCTCTTTGGAAGATCTTATCCTTCATGGTTTGGCATGATAGAGGATGAGGGGATTCTTGTTTGAGATGGTGGACACCTTGATTATTGTTGTAGGTATCTTGGAGCACATGGATGTTTATATGGTACATGTTGGGCATATGCATGGTTCCCTTGATGTTTTAAGTTTACTTGTTGATCCCTTATGCAATGTATACAACAAGTGGGAGAATGTTGGAGTAGGTGTGTTGTACACCTTGCATAACATTGGTATTATTTTATTATGTAAAATAAATTTTTATTTGTGGTGTATCCATGTGATGTGTTTATCCACATTAAAAATTTATTTGGTGCCACTTGTAATCATTGTAACATTGGGTTAATTATTTTATGTGTGTGAGACACATGGAGTAATTAATTATTTATTTGTAATTATTTAATTATTATGAAAACTTAGTACCAATAATTAGGTGTGGGAGTCAATGGTTTTGTAGACTCATGGTTTTGGGGAAGATGGTTTTACCATACCACATGTTGTATTTGTGTGAGCTTATCTCTATAAAAGCAAACACACGGGTAGTTGTAGAGGTTAGTTGTTTTGGATTTGGTTGGGTTTAGCTTGATTGAGCATCTCTTGCAAGTTGTATTTGTGAGGGTTTGAAGCATGGCATTTGATGTGTGGTTACATGCTTGTTCACATGGAGTGCAGGTAGAGAGCTTGATGCTTCAAGGTATTCATTATGTATTGTAATCTTTATTTTTGAATAATACATGAGAGATGGATGCTTTTGGAGGCTAAGTTTTTCCCTCAATGAGGATTTTCCCAGGGTATATCTTGTGTCACCATTGAGGGTATGATTGTCTATTTCTTTTGCATATGGATTTCTAGTTAATGTTTGCACATTAATCTCTCATTGGGTTATGAGGAATTAATCTATATGGTTGCATATTTCCAACAAGCTTTATTGTTGGAAAACATGCTCATTGGTTGCAATAAATTATTTTTTGAATGAGTAAGAAAGAAGGGAGAGAGGACCAAAATCAGAGGGAAAGGTGGAAACAAAACATGGGGGGCTAGAGAATCAAGAATATGTAGAAATAATAGGTGACCTACTTTATTTAGAAAGGCAGTAGGACTGGAACACATGGATCCTAAATTGTAGGGCCATGCCATGGTAAAATAAGTTAATATGTTACACACTGTCTCACTCCATTCCACTCCATACTTCCCTCCCTGATGCAGACACCATAACATTCACATCAAATAACATTGTCTATGTTTCCATGTGTCATCCTTTTAGCTAAAAGAGCACATTTTCATGTGAAACGAAAGATATTTTCACCCGTGAAGTCTCACTTACAAAATCCATTCATATTTTCTACCCTTAAAACTTATAAATATGAGCCAATTAGAATAAGACTTAAAGATAAGATCTAATTATATTATTGATAATTATTTTTTAAAACATTTGAAGTTTTAAAAATTACATGTTTAATTTATAAAAAATAGATATAAACTATAAATGGAAAAAAAGGGAGTTTTTGGTTTTCAGAAATGGGAGGTTTTGAGCTCTGCTAGGCTTTCTTGGCCTTATTTCATTTATGCCAAATAGTAGCTTTATGTAAGAATTTTCTAGTGCTAGCTTGTATTTATTGTAGTGTGCTTTATGTAGCTAAGCCTGCGAGCATTTTTCACCTCCTTTATATGGCGTCAACCTTTCATTCCTTCATAGTTGTTGTTGGAGCTGAAGGTTTGACGGTGACTTCTAATGGAACCACTACTCAAATACCCTCAAAAATTTGTTCCCAAGGTGTTCCATGAGGTATGTCCCCTGAAACACCTCTAGATGTTCTTCCCATTCTTAAGTTTGACAATGCCTAAAAATAGCTAGAAAATTTCACTTTAATTAGATATTTTGTGGGAAGAGTCCCCCCTAAAAGCATGCTTTGAGACTAGGTTGGTAGAGCCTAGACCCCACATGGAATCTATTGGCAATATGTATTGTCATTGATGTCAACATAGCATACATTGATATCAGCATAGTATATGGAAATGTATAGACAGACTTATACAAAGGAAGAGTCAGTATGGTCAAAGAAAACTAGTCCAGGAGAAAGAGAAAATAGTCTAAGTATGGTAAAGTAATCATTTTTGTGTTTGATCATGGTGTGGAGGTAATCACTTATGTTCTTGCATGATTCCAATATCCCCATATGTATATCTAATTAGTTGGGAGTGTTGCACTTAATGACAAGAAGCAGAAATCTAACTAAGGCATTCACAATGCACATCCTAAGGTAGAGTCATCTTGTTCTAGTCTGCATTCCTCCGCAAAGCAAGATTTGATCTTGTGGTTATGAAGACAGCTTTATTTAGGTATGGAAATGATAAATCCAAGTTTTCAAGTCCTCACATCATTAGCATAAAAAGTTACAAGGGACAAAGTATCGACCATCACTCAGACAAAGGCAATACAGACTGTTCCAGAGCCCATTTGCACAGGGTTGAGTTCTGTGAAGGATGAAACATGTATAGATCAGCCATTAGAGCTTGTGTGGAGGTACTATATGGTCCAAGGTATATCAGGTATGATCCACATGCAGACAAATTCCATTTTCTGATACCGCATCAATCAATTATGTCTACAAGTAAAGATTTGAGTATAACTATCCTCCGGACTCCTGGTTATCCATATCAAACTCTTGAATTCCTCTGAAATCATTAGATAAAGGTGTGCAGATTTAATAAGGAACATATAATTATGTTTAATCTCATTCCCAAAAGGTTCGAGGTCTTGCATTGCATCGTAACATCATATCTTGAGATGTGAAGTATCACATATGGTCTAAAATGCTCTATTTTATATAGATAATCATGTTTCCTATTTTGTGGATGTATAGTTGGATATGATACTTCTTTGGTAAGGTATATGAATATTGTTGAAACCGTGTATGATTGATTTTTAGTCTGGATAAAATTTTTAGCTTCTCCCCGGCAGTATGAAGATAGGCAATGAGTAGTCTTGAGCAGTTTGAGCCGACTGGTTAAGTTTCTAATATGTGTGGAGGATCCTGATTAGTTTTCTTAACACTGGAAGGTATGGAAAGATATGTCTTGATCTCCCTTATGAATTGCTAAGGTCTGCAACAAGTTTTTCCTATCATATTGTATGTCTGGATGCTGACTTGTGAAGAGCTGCACGTTTCATCCAATGTTGATTGTGATGCCGACCTAATTAGTGTTTTGAAGTGTTGCATAGTATATTTATAGAAGATCAAGTTCATTTGTGATGGTGTGAAGTGAATGCAAAGATAAGAAGAGCAAAATGAAAGATATGAAGTTTGCAGAATTAGTTTGAGGGCATGTGTTGAGCAAGAAATAGAAGACTGCATTACCAACATAAATCAGATGTTATCTTTATAATAGTCCATGTAGTTACTATCTTTGTAAACCTATTGCAGTGAACAGAGCACTTAGGGAGTAGTAGCTTCCTTGGGTTGTAGCCTTAAATCAAAGTTGTAATTACTATAAGCACAAATACAGGGAGTTGTAGTTTCCTTGGGTTGTAGCCCTAAACAAAGTTGTAATACTTTTACAGTGAGCATAATATATTGTGAGCTAATCCTCAGTGTTTTTTCCTTGTTTTAGGGTTTTCCATGTAAAAATATTGGTGTTATGTGTGTTGCATGATTTCCTTTATGTTCTCTAAGTTATTCAATTTGGCTTGAAAAACAACTAGTTAAATTTTAGTATATGTTGATTAACCCCCCCTCTCAGCATCTCATTGTGTTCAACAATTGGTATTAGAGCCAAGTGCCTTTGGGAAGCCTAACAGTTGAGGTAGATCCTACATTTGAACACATGGAATCTGAAGTTATGGACAATGATGTATTTGTACCAGGACCCGATCTATAAGCAATGGAACCTGAAGGTTGGGATCTTGATGGGAGTGAAGTAGACCTTGAGGAAGAACTCAAGTCAGCCCTTAATGAATTGGATGAAGTAAGAGGACTGAATGTAGAATGTGAAGATATGCTTGAATTGGCAAAAGAGACAATTGACAAATTGAAGACAAAGGCCAAAGAATCAAAAGAAGAAATTGGCAAACTAAAATCCCTAATAGAAGGAGATAAAGGAGGTGACATAAAGCTCAAGGAAGCAAAAGAAATGATTTGAAATTTGAAAGTCATGGTTGAAGAAGAAAAGATGATTAGAGATGGCTTAAACACCAAGCTCTTTGAGAAATTAGCTAAATGTTCAAAACTTGAGGAAGAAGTTGTCACTCTAAGAAAATAACTGGAAAAGGCAAAAGAGAAAATTGACAAAGGACTAAAACTAAAAGGAGGATCTGAAATCCTTGATGAAATAATTAACTCTCAAAAGCTAGCAAAATAAAAATTAGGTCTTGGTTTTGAAAAGGGAAAGAGTCCTATGATCAGTACCTCTGCAAATTTATATGATAACTTTCATTCAGGAGGAAAGTCTGAAATTAAGAAGGAAGAGACATATACTGAAGATCCTAAGAAGAAAGCCTATAGAGTTACAAAAGAAGATGAATTCACTCCTATCTAAAGACAAAGGAAAAATGTGAAGAAAATTTTTAAAAATCCTCAACCTACAAGGCAACTAGCTCACATTAGGTATTATCAAAGTTTCAATGGCAATTGTTTTACTTGTAATAAGTTTGGTCATAAAGTAGTTGATTGTAGAAGCAAGACAAATCAACATGCTCTAAGATGTTATTCTTGCAATAAAATTGGCCATAAAGCTACTAAATGTACAAGTAAGACAAATCCGAATTAAGTTAAGTGTTATTCCTGTAATAAGATAGGTCACAAGGCTTATGAATGTAGAAGCAAAATGCCAAGGAATAATAGGGACAATGCTTAGCCCTTTCATGGATATTGGTACACTTGTAACAAGTTTGGCCACAAGGCAGCTAATTGTAGATCTAAGGTAAGGAGGAATGGAAATGCTTAGCAATCAAAGTTCACCTATCACAAGTGCAATCAAACAAGGCACTCTGGAAGGAATGTAGGGACTACTCCACAAAAGAAAGTTGATATTGCTCAGTAAAAGAAGGAAATGAGCAAAGTGTGGAAGAAGAAGGAGGAATGTGATGTTTCTAAACCTCTGCCTAGTGCAGGTGGATCCTCTAATAACTAAAAGATGAAGTACTGATTCAGGGGGAGTTACAATTACAAAATTCTTCAAACCCATTTATAAATAAGATGCTAAATTTCTCAGAATTTTGGCTAGTGTTGGTATGTGCATTCTAAGATAATAATTTAAAGAAGGTTGGTCAAAACTCTAGAGAAAAATCTCTCAATGCGGCAGATTGTAGAAGTTTTTAAGGTTTTTCAGTGATAAGAGCATCTACCAAAAGGAAGCATGGGCTTAGGGGGAGATGTTACTAAAAATATTCCACTCACCTTCATGATTCTGAAAGCATTTAGCATACAGATGAGTTTGAATAAAATTTTGGAGCAATTCATCACTCTGCAGTAGATTGTGGAGTAATCAAAGAGTCACTGTTATTTCACAAAATAGGCCTAAGTGTTCACCTAACCCTATTGGTGAATTCAATGTGGAACAATTTAAGATATGCGAAGAAGTTTATAAGTCATTCTACATATTCAAAAGGAATTTGTGATCAAGCATTTGAGTGCAAAATAGAGAAAAGGTGAATTAGAGTGTGTTAAAGATCTCTTACTTCCAAAACTCCACCGGTGAATACTTTCAGTATTGTGCAAACCCTAACTTCATTTTTAGTGTTGAAATGGACACTCCTAGAGTAATGGAAAATCCAAGACCAAAATTCAAGCATTCTTTCAAATCATTGGAGACTGATAAAGCATGAGCATTTTCTAGGGTTCCTATCAATGTGCTTCACTCCAACAATGTGCGAATCTACATTCAACACTCCATGTTGGATGAATTCGACCATGATAAGCTTCAAGAATTCTGGAAGAACAATCTTACAGGTGATGATTTCAATCTAAAGCCAGAATATGCCAGTTTGATTGTAAATAAATTAAATGTATGGAATGATTTTCCCAATTTTAGCTGTGAAAATGATTGGGTCAAACTTGTCTTGACTCAAATTCATGAATACTTTATAGTTTTGGATAAACCCCATATGATTACTAAGGAGGCAATTAAGGTTGTGACTACCATGTGTGCTATTGGACCTATGCCTAAATTGAAGTCAATCAAAAATGAAGAAGTGATGAAGCTAACTGGTGCAAAGTTTGATAAACGTGCCCTAATTGCGGATGATATAATGGACCCTACTGTAAGGTATGCAACTATGGTCATTGCATACAAAATCTTTTATACTAATAGAGTGGGCTCTACCATAGCAACTGTAATTCATGTTGCATATCAGATGGTGAAAGAAAACAAGGAAATTGATGTTTGTGAGTTGTTAAGACAATAGCCAATAGAGAACTTGCACAAGACAAAGGAGAACCGGTACAACTTTTGGTATGGATCACTTATAATCTACCTTATGTTCTACTTTTTGAAGGAATTGCTTGGATCAAAGAATGTTGTGTGGAAAAGAACTGTATCTATAGGGAGTCAAATTAGGGAACACATGAAGAGTTTTGAAAACTTAGAGGCTCAGAATGTTGTATACTGGGGTTTCTTTAAAACCTTCCAAGAAAAGATGCAGAAGAGAGAAACGATACCTTCCAAGGTGGTTGGAAGATATAAAAATGATATCACCTTCATGGTAGATAAGGACAACTGCTAAATGGAAGCAATAGAACCCAGGATTGCATGGATACCCAAGTTGCCTTATGAGGTTTCAAAAATTGATTTGATAGGGTATGTAAACATTTTACTAAGCAAACCCAAGGATCTTAATGCAGCTAGGTTTGGCACTTATGATGAAATCACCAACAAGCAACTCAAGCAAAGGGCTGAAGAAGAAGTAGAGAAGAACAAAGAGAATTAGTTTGAAAAAGTTGGTATCCCACCAGGTGGATTCGCTACACAAAATGTTACTAAACATAATGCACCATCTATCACTATGCTTGCAACTCCAAGAAGATCAAGTAGATCCACTTCTCAATCCACTGCCAATATTCCACAACCTACTTCCTCTGCTAGACAGACCCAAGTCTCTGAAGGCCAAACACCAATGAAATCCAAAGGCAAACAACCAAAGAAGAAGGAAACCATTGTAGAAGAGATTGAGAGTGATAAAGAAGAAGAGGTGATTTCAAAGAAACAGGAAAAGGAAAAGAAGAAAAAGGAACCAAGGGTCAAAGTGAAGGCTAAAATAAATAAGAAACAAGGTATAGAAGCAAGTGAGAAATAAGAATAACAAAAGGAGCCAACTCCTCCTCCCAAGAAGAAAAAGAAAAATGACTCCCAAGTACCAATACGTTCTTCTAGAGGACCTATGTCTCTAGATGTTGTCTATAATGCTATTATTCATTAAAATTTGTTTCATGAAACTATGACACCCTTCCCAAAATCTACTTTTGAGGATAAAGCCATCCTTGAAAAGGTTGTTTCTATGTACATGATGAGATATTATAAGTCTCTAGATGAGATCATGTCCAGAGTACCAGAAAGCCTACAGAAAGCCCTAAGAAGGGATAGAGAAGAAGTTGTAGCCCTAGATGAAAAACTCAGACAAGATGCCTTGGATAAAGTTGGGGCTTCCCTTTCCAAAGAAGAAAAAGAGAAATTAGTTCAAAGGCAATGTTCCATCCCATTTTTGGATTCAGTTTTACTATTTACTTTTACTTGTTTCATGGATAGAATAGACATGTGAATATGGTTTAAGTTCATGGGAAACAATGTTATGATTAGAAATAATTTTATGGAATCATGATTATATATCTCTTAAATATGATTAATTCGATGAAATGAATTAAAAAGTCTTTTACAACGTGGAAAAGAGAAATGTTATTATTGTATTATGCTTTGACCGGGATACCGGTACGTTGACCACAATTTGTATGTGAGAATGTTTTGACAGGAATAGGTGGATCAGACTCTCCATGAAGTAAAGGGGAGAGAAAGTATCTTCGGGGAAGGGGAGTATAGACTCTGGATTACCAAAGGGTATTTGCCACTGAGAACGGATATCAGATACTAAAACCTAGCATCTTGAGGTAAGATTTGATTTTGATTAAGTCAAGTTATCAATGAAGTCATTATGAGTTGTAAGGGTAAGTCACTCTTTGTTTCGTCATTGTGGAAGAACAACGTTGCTTGTCCAAACGTCGTTGTCACGATGAGTAGGATTGATCGATAATTGCGTCTTAATATAATGATTTCATGTTGCCAATTATGGATGACTGATATAAATGTTAGGAATGTGTCGTATGTTATGTCTTGTTAAGTTTACTCGACGTAAAATGTCAACAGTGGTTTGTCAATCTACGCTTTGTCATTGTGATCACGTATTTGTTCCAAATTATTGTCGTCGTAACAATTTATGTGCGTGCGATGTAAATGTTGTATTTTAGGATTATGATGGACGTAGAGTTAATCCAGTTAAGGATATCATCGTGAAATAGGTTTAAATAATGTCTTAAGCCTATTTGAATGTCAAGTGTTATACCATCAATTATAATCGTAATGGTAATGTATAAATAAAATATATATTATTATAAAAATCACCGAGAGCAAAATAAAGATTATTAAGTGTTATTGGTAATCGGGCTTTGGTTCAAAAAGTCTTTGTAATAGGTTAATATTTCATGATGCCAATAATTGAATTCGCCACCTTGCTAACTGATTTCACCACCTTTCGAAAACCATGATGGCATGTCAAATGAAAAGTTCGAAGCTCATGCTAGTGGATTGCCGTGTAGGGAAAATGGTAGTTGAACAAGCCTAACACTTATCAAATGGGATAGAGCTGTGAGTTAGTTAGGTTTGGGAGTTGGTTATCCATTCATATCAATAAGAACTGTGCGAGAGTCTTGAGTAGGGGGATTATCATCTTGAGAGTAGAAAGACAAGAGACGAGATCGAGGTGTAGGGTAGAACGACAGGAAATGAGCTGAGAAGCTTGAGTAGGAGAAGTCATGGCTCAGCGACACAGGTTCCATGCTCTTTTGTTTACTCTGCATCCATTAAATATGAAGTCTATATTTATATATATCTTTGGCTGTGAAATAGAATACTGAATGTTGTTTCTCCATAAATTGTTGATGTTGAATCAATTCTGGAAGTGGTATTGTATGTCTTAATTCTTGCTTTAAAACTTTAAATGTCCTTAACTCAACTCAAGAACATAGCCTTTGTTTCATTACTTGCATGCAAGTTCATGTTGCAGTTAGTTTTTAACAGAGGAAAATGATTCTTAGTGCGCCAAAAAAAAAGTAGTGAAAATGCATAATGTAGAGGAGACCGTAATGCCATTATGAGAGCCATCATCAGTGATTATAGCTTAAACAAGAACGATCAAGCTCACTTCTTGTCAAAATGGAGAATGAACATATGAATTATGAATGTTATACATTATCACTACAACCTGTAGTCATACCCGCCAGGTATCATGTTTGTTCATGGTTGCAAAACTCGGTATTTATTAAGTGGCAAATAGACTGTGATGGCAGGAAGACTGTAGATAGATGCCTGAGGGTTTCTCAACTAATTTGATTATAGCTATGCCATTTAGACCTATGGAAAAGTGGCATTTTTCCATACTTTTAGAGCATAGTGAAAACAATGGAATATAGAACCTAATACCCAAGGAAAAGGTTACTCAGTGCCTTAATATAAATATATATTTATGTATTACCAAATAAAGAATTCTATAAAGTTACTTGACATGCTCTTTTGGATAAAAACTAAAGTTGATATCCTCTTTTTGAATGAGAATTAAAGTATCTATGTTGACAAGTAGATTAATAGACTCCTCTTGACAAAAGTTGAAACCTATTAGAAATTTATTTATATTCTTACACTTAGAACTAAATAAAGGTGGATAGTGTGAGATAGTTTTACCATTGACTGTATTATTGGTTAACCATAAGAATTGATATAAATCAACTCTTTTACAACAAAGAAGAACTTGTATGCCTTATCGTGTATAGATCTCCTATGTCTACGGGTGTGATCTATCTTTTACACAAATCAACCAACCACATCCAAGGATCTTTTAATTTATGCATGGATATTTAAGATAAGAACATAAGTCATGCATCTTTTCTATCAGAAAGTAGCATCGATGCAAATGCTCCTAAGTTTGTGTTTCCATATGATCTTTGGACATCAAGAAAACACATCCTCATAACTACCATAGGTTTATTTAGCATTTCTATGATAAAGTTAAAGAATCGTCAAGCAAGCCAATGAAAGTATAGAAGTCAACCATGTGCACATAATGATAACTGTCAGCTTGGTCAAATTTAATGGTGTCAACCTAGAATTGTTCTATTGTTTTGGCTCGCTATATGAAAGTATTTAGCCTCTAAAGTCATCAATTGTCATCAACCTCTATTGTATCGAATTATCGGCCTTGGATAATGATGATATCAGCCTCTATAAATGTTAAGGATTATTATATGATGAGATTGATTGATATTTGAATATGTTAAATGTTACTATTGGTAGGGTTAGTAGAGATATGGATGCCCAATGAGTGATTTCACTACTTATTATGATGGCATTGATCAATGTCTTTATACCCTGACTATTTAAAATATTGTCATTTGGGCATAAGATTATTGTTCCCAACTATTGATGTTTTGATTTGATGAGATTGATTGTTATTCTTTATAACATAATGACATTATAGATCTTAGTGAAGAATTATTATTTGATGACTATGATGGATCCACATACGCATCCTTACATGTGGAATTATTCTACTCATTGATTAATTATACATAGATACTAGTTCATTGTATAAACCAATCACATAAAAGGTTATCATGACTACTATTATTTGGTTTTCTTATGACCGGTTGAGGATTGTTATTAATTTCGAATAGTAATGGTGCAGCCATTCTTGTATATTTAGTGTTGGTTTCGAAAATGGGTTTTTACCATTAGAGTCATACTACTCTATTATAATTTTATAACTTTGCCATGTTTAATCAAAACATCAAACAATCCTTTTGGAAACTAAAGACCACTTAGTGGATGATTTTACCTCCCCAAACAACTGGAGTATATATTCTATGATTTTCTTAGGATATGAACCTAAAGGATTACATTTTCTATTGGGGCAACCCAGAAGGTTGTTTATAAGGTTCCAAGAATGATGGTACTAAGAGTTATAATAAAATTATATGATTCTCACAGACTCATATTGCAAATATATTCTAGATTAAGGATTAATCTGAGTTAGATTGACTGGAATGGATTTACCATTTAGACAAGTTTGTGGCTAGTGTAACTAAATGAATGCATAAGGACCCTAGTTATGTTTATTTGATCTTAATTGTGAAAAGAGATAATTGCCTTGACTATGATGCTTAACCTGGGTAAGGTAAACATTTTAATTGTAATGAATCGACTTAAACCCCATTAAGTGTCGATAAGTCTTGGATCTTAGGTATTGCAAAGTTGCAATGAGAATCCTTGTATGGAAAGTTAATCTGTAAGAATTATAGAACCTAGACAATATTTGGAAACCTGTTGAAGATAGAAAGACTGAATTAGAATTCATAAACTATAGATATAAACATAGTTCACCATATCCAAGATGACGTAACCTATTAGGATGATCATACCTAGCTAGAGGGTATCTAGGGTTGTATGATCAATAGTATCACGTAGGATACACCCCCAGTACTTTGATAGCAAATACCATGGGTCATCCTAGGTCTATACTCTTCGTGCAAGGTAGGTCCACTTCCGATTAGGAAGGTGTGTGGGAGACTGTCAGTCTATGGATGGAGGTAAAGCTCTCTGAAGATGCTTTCTCTCTCTTCAACCAAAAGGTAGCTGAGGCTTGTGACATGGAGGATGACAATCGATTTGCAGTGATCTCTTGGTGAGTTTTATTTTGTAAATTTTTCCTTATGAATAATATATATAAATATCATATTGTTGATTCATTGAAAATGAATGGACCCTTTTGTGATTAAATAAGTTGTTGATTAAACTTCAATGTTTGAAAAAGTGAAAGAAATTTTATCACCCTCTTACCTCTTCAAATTTTACTTCATGATAAAACTGGATTATAGAGTTGGAATTATTTTGGATACTAGATATGGTTTCAGAGTGAACCAGGTTCAACACATGGACCTATGAGCTCATTATGAGAAAATTTGTTAACATCTAGCAGAATTGCTAATGTTTGACAATTGGTTTAATGCCAGAATGATATAGGGAAAAACCAAAGAAACTATCAGGAAGACTATTTTCCCAACATTTAACCAAGTCAGTGTTTAAGAAAGAACCTATTTAAGAATTAAAAAACTCCAAGAGAAAAATAATTCTACTAAGGTTGTGTAGTGGAAAGATTTTGGAGACTTTGACTAGAAAGGTAAAACCTTGGTCAGTTGCTGATCAGAGTAAGAGCTTGGGTAGAGTGGTGTCTGTATGAAATCAAGAACTTAAGGATGGGAAGATCCTAGCACTATATCATAGATACAAGATTAGATGGGTTCTAGTTTAACTCCTAGATGGCTTGGAATGAGCCAAGTGGAATAAAAGAGTCATTAAAGGAGAAGTAATGATATATTGGCATAAATGTTGAGAAAAATAGTACAAGATTTGGAAATGTATTTTTTTTGCAAAATAACTCATAATAGAAGGAGATTGTGTTCCAACTATAGTCTTTGTGTATTGCTACATCACAATCATATAATTAGAGTGATGAACGATAGATACTCCAGGAAAAAGGAGTGAATATGATATAACCTTCTTTTTTTGCAAATTTGTGATCATGATGAAAGTCTTAAGGGGCTTATTTATTTGTCAAACTCTAATTCACTATAAGTTTTTGGAAAATCAAGTGCAGTGTAGCAATCTACTCCCTTGTTAGTGACTAGTCAATCACATAGAGCATAATAAGTGAGTCTCTGGATTTTGACACTTCTTTGGATATTTGGTAAAATTCCTTTTAATACCTGCAAGGATTTATATATATTCTAATTATTTTGAGATGGTCTATCCACCAAATTTTAAAGATTGCTTATTTTATGACTAGTTGGTCAAATTTTGATTTATTGTCAGAATGCGTTTGTTCTTTTGACTAATTACCAAAATTGAAATTGTTAATAATTTGATATCAATTTACGTTATGGTGGTGGTTATACAATAACATTTTGGTTGTTCACTATATTTTATGTAATGTTCATCACTATCATGTCCTAGATGGGCCATTGATAGTTTGTGTAAGGGAGTAAATTGTAGAAAATGCCCCTGATATGTCCTTAACGTTACAGAAGAAAGACACTTTGTGTGGAAAGAAATATCTTGCAAACCCTTTTGGGGTTATTGATATATATATGTTTTTACTATGTAAGCTACTAGAAGAAGGTCTTACATTAATATCATCTTTTGAATCCTATGTTATTGTATGTGGGCAGACGGGTAGTCCAGTAAGCCCACATTAATAGTCTCTCCAAGTCGAGCAGGGTGGTGAACCATGACTACATTCATTGTGAAACGTATATAAAACACTATGGCCATAGTGAGTGACGTCGCCATCACATGCACTCGTCAGTTCACAGTACTCCAGACATTTAGCTAACCAGAGTTGTCATACTTGGTTGGAGGGTATCCATGGTAGTGCAACAAAGTTAGTTAAGTGGGAGTACACACCAGAGCTCAAATGGCAACTAAGAGGGTTTCCAGCACAACCTTTCATTGAAGGGTAGGACTGCTTCTGGGTAGGAAGATGTGGGGAAACCACTTAAGTCCATGGTTGGAGGTAAAAACAACCGAGTAATGTTTTCCCTCTCATTAGTGGCATGCCAAGTCTTGGAGGACAGTTGAACTAGATAAGGAAATCTGATCCTTTCTCTTGTATTTACTTATCAGATTATTTAAATGATGTATGAAATGAATGACACTTGTAGCTGATGAATAACCTTTTTAGACAGAAAAGTCAAAGATGATGTTACTCTTTGTATCTTAATTAATGAATAGCGGTACCATACATGCATAATGTTAATAAACTTTGGTAAAAAAATAATTCTTGATAAACCTATGTTTGAAGTAGACAGTTGCTACATGTGAAAAGAGTATCCACCTCTTATAGACTTTATTTCAACAACTCCTATAATTTTGTTATCATGATGACTCCATTTGAAACATTGGACAAAAGAAGATGCCAAACTCCTATAAGCTAGGTAAGCTAAAAGATAGCATTAGCATTAGTCTAGAAATGTGTCAGAAATGGTTAAACAAAGAAAACCAATCGAGAAAGATTGGTGGAAGCTAATAATAGATAGAAATCTTAAGTAAATACCAACCATACACTAATACAATTCTCAGTTAGGGAAGATGAGTTTCATAACTATGGAATGTGTTCTAAATAAGTTCCTAGATATGAGAAACTCCTCAAAACCCTCAAAGTTATTCATTTGGTTGATTACAAAATCATTTTATATTGCCAGGGGGCACATGCTCTTATGATTTTATTTGAAAGGTATATAACAAATGACCATTATATTCCTAGAATGTTATACAGGAACAAGACCTAGGAGAGGTCATTATTGGGCTTATAAATGTTCGAGGATCACAAGATCTGCTTGTGAAACAAAAGAAAGTTTACTCATTGCAAGGTCCGGTGGGACAATGTGCAGAGGGTAATATGACTTAGAAAAATTTACCATGATTTAACAGCAAAGATTTTATCCATTATTTGCACTTTTGCAGGTTAAACAAAATTCTATCTTATCACATTTTGGATACACTAAATCATCGGGGACGATGATTCTTTAGGGGAAGGATATGTTACATCCCCTTTTTGGATTTAGTTTTACTATTTACTTTTACTTGTTTCATGGATAGAATAGACATGTGAATATGTTTTAAGTTCATGGGAAACAATGTTATGATTAGAAATAATTTTATGGAATCATGATTATATATCTCTTAAATATGATTAATTTGATGAAACGAATTAAAAAGTCTTTTACAACATGGAAAAGAGAAATGTTATGATTGTATTATGCTTTGATCGGGATACCAGTATGTTGACCACAATTTGTATGTGAGAATGTTTTGACATGAACAGGTGGATCAGACTCTCCATGAAGCAAAGGGGAGAGAAAGTATCTTTGGGGAAGGGGAGTATAGACTCTAGATCACCAAAGGGTATTTGCCACTGAGAACAGATATTGGACACTGAAACCTAGCATCTTGAGGTAAGATTTGATTTTGGTTAAGTCAAGTTATCGATGAAGTCATTATGATTTGTAAGGGTAAGTGACTCTTTGCTACGTCGTTGTGGAAGAACAATGTTGCCTATCCAAACGTCATTGTCACGACGAATAAGATTGATCGACAATTGCATCTTAATATCATGAGTTCATTTCGCCAATTATGGATGACGGGTATAAATGTTGGGAATGTGTCGTATGTTATGTCTTGTTAAGTTTACTCGATGTAAAACATTGACAATGGTTTGTCGATCGTACGCTTTGTCATTGCGATCGCATATTTGTTCCAAATTGTCGTCGCCGTAATACCTTACGTGTGTGTGATGTAAATGTTGTATTTCGGGATTATAATGGACGTAGAGTTAATCCCATTAAGGATATCATCGTGAAATAAGTTTAAATAATGTCTTAAGCCTATTTGAATGTCAAGTGTTATACCATCGATTATAATCGTAGTGGTAATGTATAAATAAAATATATATAATTATAATAATCACTAAGAGCAAAATAAAGATTACTAAGTGTTATTGGTAATCGGGCTTTGGTTCAAAAAGGATTTGTAATAGGTTAATATTTCATGATGACAATAACTAAATTCGCCACCTTGCTAGCTGATTTCACCACCTTTCGAAAACCACGATGGCATGTCAGATAAAAAGCCTGAAGCTCATGCTAGTGGATTGTCATGTAGGGCAAATGGTAGTTGAACGAGCCTAACACTTATCAAATGGGATAGAGCTGCAAGTTAGTTAGGTTTGGGAGTTGGTTATCCATTCATATCAATAAGAACTGTGCGAGAGTCTTGAGTAGGGGGATTATCATCTTGAGGGCAGAAAGACAAGACAGGAGATCAAGGTGCAGGGTAGAGCGACAGGAAATGAGCTGAGAAGCTTGAGTAGGAGAAGTAGTGGCTCAATGACATAGGTTCCATGCTCTTTTGTTTGCTCTACATCCATTTAAATATGAAGTCTATATTTATATATATCATTGGCTATGAAATGGAATACTGAATGCCATTTCTCCATAAACTGTTGGTGTTGAATCAATTCTAGAAGTGGTATCGTATGTCTTAATTCTTGCTTTAAAACTTTAAATGTCCTCAACTTAACTCAAGAGCGTAGCCCTTGTTTCATTATTTGCATGCGAGTTCATGTTGCAATTAGTTTTTAACAGATAAAAATGATTCTTAGTGCACCAAAAAAAATAGTGAAAACACACATTGTAGAGGAGACCGTAATGCCATTATGAGAGCCATCATCAATGATTATAGCTTAAATGAGAAGGATCAAGCTCACATCTTGTCAAAATAGAGAATGAACATATGAATTATGAATGTTATACTTTATCACTATAACCTGTAGTCATACCCGCCAGGTATCATGTTTGTTCATGGTTGCAAAACTCAATATTTATTAAGTGGCAAATAGACTGTGATGGCAGGAAGACTTTAGATAGATGCCCGAGGGTTGCTCAACTAACTTGATTATAGCTATTCCATTTAGACCTATGGAAAAGTAGCATTCTTCCATACTTTTAGAGCATAGTGAAAACAATGGAATATAGAACCTAATACCCAAGGAAAAGGTTACTCAGTGCCTTAATAGAAATATATATTTACGTATTAATGAATAAAGAATTCTATAAAGTTACTTGATATGCTCTTTTGGATAAAAACTAAAGTTGATATCCTCTTTTTGGATAAGAATTAAAGTATCTATGTTAACAAGTAGACTAATAGACTCCTCTTGACAAAAGTTGAAACCTATTAGAAATTTATTTATATTCTTACCCTTAGAACTAAATAAAGGTGGACAGTGTGAAATAGTTTTACCATTGATTGTATTATTGGTTAACCATAAAAATTGATATAAATCAACTCTTTTACGACAAAGAACTTGTATGCCTTATCGTGTATAGATCTCCTATGTCTACGGGTGTGATCTATCTTTTACACAAACCAACCAACCACATCCAAGGATCTTTTAATTTATGCATGGATATTTAAGATAAGAACATAAGTCATGCATCTTTTCCATCAGAAAGTGGCATCGATGCAAATGCTTCTAAGTTTGTCTTTCCATATGATCTTTGGGCATCGAGAAAACACATCCTCATAACTACCATAGGTTTATTTAGCATTTCTATGATAAAGTTAAAGAATCCTCAAGCTAGCCAATGCAAGTATAGAACTCAACCATGTGCACATAATGATAATTGTCAGCTTGGTCAAATTTAATGTTGTCGACCTAGAATTGTTCTATTGTTTTGGCTCGCTATATGAAAGTGTTTGGCCTCTAAATTCATCAATTGTCATCAACCTCTATTGTATATAATTATTGGCCTTGGATAATGATGATATCGGCCTCTATAAAGGTTAATGGTTATTATATGATGAGATTGATTGATATTTGAATATGTTAAATATTACTATTGGTAGGGTTAGTAGAGATATGGATGCCCAATGAGTGAGTTCACTACTTATTATGACTTCATTGATCAATGTCTTTATACCCTGACTATTTAAAATATTGTCATTTGGGCATAAGATTATTGTTCCCAACTATTGATGTTTTGATTTGATGAGATTGATTGTTATTCTTTATAACATAATGACATTATAGATCTTAGTGAAGAATTATTATTAGATGACTCTGATGGATCCACATACGCATCCTTACATGTGGAATTATTCTACTCATTGATTATCTATACATAGATGTTGGTTCATTATATAAACCAATCACATAAAAGTTTATCATGACTACTATTATTTGGTTTTATTATGACCAATTGAGGATTGTTATTAATTTCGAATAGTAATGGTGCAGCCATTCTTGTATATTTAGTGTTGGTTTCAAAAATGGGTTTTTACCATTAGAGTCATACTACTCTATTATAATTGTATAACTATGTCATGTTTAATCAAAATATCAAACAATCCTTTTGGAAACTAAAGACCACTTAGTGGATGATTTTACCTCCCCAAACTACTGGAGTATATATTCTATGATTTTCTCAGGATATCGACCTAAAAATGGCAGGATGTTGTTAAGGATGACATTTTATATTGGGGCAACCCAAAAGGTTGTTTATAAGGTTCCAAGAATGATGGTACTAAGAGTTATAATAAAATTATATGATTCTCAGATACTCATATTGCATATATATTCTAGATTAAGGATTAATCTGAGTCAGATTGACTTGAATGGATTTACCATTTAGACAAGTTTGTGTCTAGTGTAACTAAATGAAGGGGTAAGGACCCTAGTTATGTTTATTTGATCTTAATTGTGAAAAGAGATAATTGCCTTGACTATGATGCTTAACCTGGGTAAGGTAACCATTTTAGCTGTAATGAATCAACTTAAACCCCATTAAGTGTCGATAAGTCTTGGATCTCAGGTATTGCAAAGTTGCAATGAGAATCCTTGTATGGAAAGTTAATCTGTAAGAATTATAGAACCTAGACAATATTTGAAAACCTGTTTAAGATGGAAAGATTGAATTAGAATTGATAAACTATATATATAAACATAGTTCACCATATCTAGGATGACGTAACCTATTGGGATGATCATACCTAGCTAGAGGGTATCTAGGGTTGTATGATCAATAGTGTTACGTAGGATACACCCCCAGTACTTTGATGGCAAATACCATGGGTCATCCTAGGTCTATACTCTTTGTGCAGGGTAGGGCCACTTCCAGTTAGGAAGGTGTGCAGGAGACCATCGGTCTGTGGATGGAGGTAAAGCTCTCCGAAGATGCTTTCTCTCTCTTCAACCAGAAGGTAGTCGATGCTTGTGACATGGAGGACGATAATCGAGTTGTAGTGATCTCTTGGTGAGTTTTATTTTGTAAATTTTTCCTTATGAATAATATATATAAATATCATATTGTTGATTCATTGAAAATGAATGGACCCTTTTGTGATTAAATAAGTTGTTGATTAAACTTCAATGTTTGAAAAAGTGAAAGAAATTTTATCACCCTTTTACCTCTTCAAATTTTACTTCATGGTAAAATTGGATTATAGAGCTAGAATTATTTTGGATATTACAAGCAAGCCTAAGAGTGTAGAACAAAACATAGAGTAGACACTCTCATGCAGAACAAAAAGGAAGACATTGAAAAAATCACAAAAGAAACTGAAGAAATCACTCTTAAAGTGCTTGGTGAAGTAAGAGAAACAAAGGATGTGGAAAAATCACATGTTTAACCACCACAATCACCTCATTATGCTGCAGAGAAACAAGAATAAATTGAAAAGGAGAAGATTGATGAAAATATGAAAATATAAGTGAATATTGATTACATTCCTCAGGACAATCAGAAAGATGGACAAAGTGTTCCGGAGAACACTAAACAAGTGGATGGTCAGACAAGTGTGCAAGGTTAACAGAATGTTCCAGTGAATACAAAGCAACATGAAGAACCTACCAAAGATGTGGTTGTGCATGATAAAGAAATGACTCGAAAGATGAGTGAAGATGGAGCAGAAGAGATTGGTCAAGGATGAAATGATTCCTTCATAGACCTACTAAACTTACAAATACAATTTCAACTAGTTCCTCAACTACTGCAGGTTCCAACCAATGAAGAATAGATTGATCTGACAAGCATCTCTCCTTTACACAAGTTGTAGCTCAGTGATATACTACATGCCTCAGCAAGAAAAGAGGTTTTACAAGAAAATCTAAAGAAATCTAGTGCAATAGATGATGTTGTGAAGTTGATACAAGAAGGGTTACTAGAGGTAACCTTTGACTCCTCTCTGCCTTTGGAGCAAAAGCACAAGTTGCTAATGGACTCCTTTAAGGATCACTCCTCCCACATAGAGCAAAAAGCAGAACAAGAGGTAGTAAGAAGAATAAATGACAAAACAATGGTTAAGATGGTTGACAAATGTGCTAAAGCACATGACAAGCTTAAAGAAAACTTGAAGAAATTTAATGCTTGCATTGATGAGGCCACAAAATTATATCTATTCTGCCTAAAATGGTTAAATTCCACAAAGAACATCAAAACTCAAATGGACTCTATTGAGTCACAGTTATCCAAATTGGCTGAAGTTTGTGATTTATCAAAGGACAAGATTGGTGTAACTAGGGCACAGGTGGAAAACCTTCATGCAGAATTATCTCAACTGCAGGACCAAAGAGAAAACTTGAAGAAACAATTTGGTCAGTTGAGAGAGGCAATAAATCTGAGACTTGCTTCACTGTCTAGTCTGCTAGGGGAAGCAAAAAAGGTAGAGAAAAAGATGAAGACCCCAAGCAGCATAGAGGAAGTTGAGGAGATATGCATGCGGTGTGAATGTCAAAACCATATGCTTGCCTCAAAGTGTGTCAAATGGACTATAACTCTTCAACAACTAAAGGTAATTTACAAGGCTATCATACCATCCAAGTGAGTTGTAAGAGCAATGTAAATAAAACAATTTTTGGTGTACATAGTATTGCGGAAGATAATAGTGTTACACCATGTACATAGCATCATTTTGGAGAAATCTTCATTTCAAGGGGAGTACAATTTAGAAATCATTTTGAAAGGGGGAGTCTATACATTTGTTACCTAATTTCACTACTAGCTCAATCAGGTAGAGCTTTTCAAGTTCTAAAGAAGAGAAAGGTACATTTTTATTCTTTTGCTACATTACATGCATGTGCATAAATAGAATTAGAAGGATTACATTTCACTAGATTGCATTTATGCAAATGCAGATAACATAGAAAGGATTTCATGAATCTTTTCAGAAAGAGTAATCTTTATTGATAAAATAAATGTATAAGGTCTCACACAAGCCGTGAGACCAACTGTTTCATTGCAAATGAAAAGAGATACTATACATTTATAGAAAACTAAAGAGATAAATATGCATATGAGGTAGGGTGACTCGTCATTGCCTGAATGACGAGTCTTGGTCATGTTTGTCATGTATTGTGTCATCCCACGTTGTCCACTTGTCAAGCACTCAGCTGCTGTCTCCTTGTTGCCCCTAGTTATCTGCATAAAATTTTGAAAAACTAATGTTAGAGCAATGACGAGGCATCATACATCATATGATATACATCTACAAATATACAATTTGAATTTCAAATGCAATAAACCAGTCAGTGTCACATAGACCTTCAAGAAAGCAACAGGATAATCAAGAACATCAAGCACATGCACATATTTTCCTAACATGTTTGTTTCCTGTGCAGGTATAGAGAAAGTTAGGTTACTGATTTGTTTATCTCATTTCAGTATGTGGGTTAAATGGGCTCCCACAAGGGTTGAGCCCAGCATGTTGCACTCTTAACCTTCTTAAGAGAAATCAAGATATGAAAACATTTCATGTACCAAGTTGATATAATATCTTGTAATCTATATTAGTGAAATGTTTGATATCACTACTATGGGTTATAGGATATTGTAAACCAAGAAACATGGGATAGTCTGTGAAATAGAAAGAGGAAAGATGGTTGTTAGAAATGAGAGAAATAGTCACCATAATGACTATATTATAGTCATAGGGGAGTAAAAAAGGAAACTAATATGAAAAGTACATCCTGTTATTTTAAAAGTAGATCCTATCACTTTATGACTGTCATATATAGAAGCCACAGTTATATCTCAGTTTTGACTGTCACAGATGACGAAAGTAGTAGAAGGGGTCATGGGGATCAGTTTCAAAGAGCAAAGAAGACTTTCATGGAGGAATTTTTCAGGAGGGTTTGCAAGACTAACTAGAATCATTGAAAGTCCACAAGAATATGGAGAACATTGAAGATAGAGGTGAGTAAGAGCTTCATGATATGCAAAGACAGTATGTGAATAGTCATAGGAGGACAATAGTCCATCAATGAGAAAAGGGAGTCTTAAGTATGCAAAGACTCATGATGACTTTTCTAATCTTTCACAGTGAATAGAGTTTCATGCAGATCAAGGACTCATAAGTTTGTATACAATGGAGGAGCATGTATCTTGGTGTGATCTTGTTAAGATATTGTTTATAAGAGTTTACAAGCCTGTCAGTAGTCTTCGAGGACTGTCAACTAGTTGAATGTCATTGTTAAGATTGTGCAAGGTTATAACAAGACAAAGAGACCTATCTACAAAGAAGTCATGACAACAGTAGCCAAGAAAGCATGAAAGGTGACAGCATGACAAATAGAACAATCATCTAAACTACGACAAGGCACAACAAGACATTCACAGTTCTACTAGAGAGAAAGGAGAAGAGGTGAAAATCACCATCTCTTGCACCATTATCATTGTGTTCCAAGATTGTAATAGGTCTGTTCAAGATGAGAGTGTTTTGGATGTCATGAATAATAGTCCATGGTGAATGGTGTGAAGGATAGAATTAGTCTATCAACAAAAATGCATGGCATACAAAGTTTTTAGTAAGAAGAAATGTTGAGTTAGGAGTAGCAGTCCTGCCTTAGGCCTTAACACTATCATAAGAAGCCAACAAAAGAAACACTCAAAGGACAACCATGATGCCATCTAAGAAAGGTTTGATCATGAGAGAGTGACCTGATATATTGATTTTGATAATGGTTGAGGGTTTGCAAAGCCCTAACAGAGCAAATGGAAAGAGGATAGAAGAAGTCACTTAGGTTTGTCATCTGGCAGCTAAGGCACATACTGTAGAGCAGTCATGAGGTGATTATCAGCAATAGTTAGGGCTAATAGTCAGGCATGACTATTACACAGAGCAGGGACAGTCTATACTTATAGAGCAGTCACTATTAACTACCAAAGATGAAGGTAATGGAGACATGACTGTGGCATTAAGGGACTATTGCGAGAGCATTGTGACATAACAGTCTATGGAGAGGTAAGATCAAATAGGGCAGTGCCTAGTATTTTACTTAAAACCATGAACATTTCAAGATTGCTGGGATACTTGTAAGTCCATCAAAATATTGAAAAAGGGACTGTGAGCACTATGACAGTATGAAGACCTTCAAAAACCCCATGAAGACTATTGGCAAAGTGTCAAGGACAGTAGGATGGAGACTGTCAACACATAAATAGGTTTACCCAATAGTTTGAGGGGTCTCTTTAATAGAAGCATATCAAAGCATGATGCTACAGATAATGGAAAGGAATTTTTATCAAAAGCATGTTATAACAGAAGTGATTTGAAAAAATACAGAATACCATGCATGTATGAGTAACATCACTATAGATAATGATCAAAGACAATTTTCTTACAGATCTGAGACAAAATAGACTACTTTACCAATGATTTATTGTTACAGAACAAATGAACTATTGATGCAAAAGACATGAGTATGCAAAGGGATCTCCAAGTACAGTAAAAAGCATCACTGTTGTAAAGAGGGTAACATACAGGAGCATTTTAAAGGAGCTCAAACATTGCTCAGATACATGTATGCAGACGTCTCAGTCTTGAAACATCATTATCTCTAACATTATTTAATATCTCATAATATATACAGGATATGCTTAGGTTTTTGCATTTAAAATGTATACAGAGCATGAGAGACAGGGAAAGTATGCACATAGTCAAGTATTGCTGCTATAGAACAAAGGAAAAGTGTCTTTTTAAACCCATTAAGAGATACAGAATGCCATGGAGTTTATCTATAATGGGTAGATCGAGTAATAGTTAAGGGTCTCCACCAAACCCTAATGCAACATGTAAACAAAGGAAAGGTAACGGTGTCTTTTCGTTGACAGTGAAAGAGTAAAGCATATCTGAGTGAATATTGATGATACACAGCCATACATAATACAGAGAACAAGTTTCGACCAAAAGAAAATCATTCTACTATTTTTGTATTCATATTGAAGACAATACAGTTTGTGAAACATAGGTATGGCCGTGGCCATGATACAAAAATCAAACATCTATCATATACAGTGAAGCAAAGGAGAAGAAACAAAATGAAATATACAAGCTTTAGCTCAAAATTACATCTATTTTACTAACCTAATCAATCTGAAGCCATTCATCAAGCTTTGTGTGTATGGAATCATTGAAAAAACTTTTCCAAAGCAGCAAAGAAACCTTTACAGATATCAAACAAAGCCCACCCATGGTGGCACAAATAGAAGAAACCCAAAAGTTGTAAAATAAAAAAAAGTTGCAAAGTTGCTCAACGTTTTGTCTTTTAGGGTTTGAGCCCTAGAAGCCCGATGGGCTTTTTCTTATGTTTTTTACTTTTTGCATCTTTTTCATTAAAGAGCCCGTGGTCCAAGACCTAGTAACATGATGTGCCTTGTCATATGCCACGATGTGGTATAGAAGTCTTTTAAGACTTTTGTATTATGTTCTTGCTAGAGTCAGCACTTTGGTGCTTGTAGTTCCTTTACTTTTATTTGCTTTACATAAGATATAGAATGTAAAACAATTAAGCTTGAATGATGTCATTATAAGTCATTTAAGTTTATTGTTATTATTATATGCAAAGATAATTGTAAAGAAAATTTTTGGCATTAAGTGACCTTGATGACCCAAGCATATAGGAGAGTGGAGGATTTGGCAAACACATGCCAAGAATATAGCCATTTGGTTTGTCCTTGAGATGAGAGTTTTGACTAAGTCACAAAGGTTGTTAGTAGTTGAGTTGAATGCTTTTGAGAGCATCTAGGAGGTGTTTTACTGCTTTTGGAGTCTTATAGGAGTTGGTTTCACGTGTCATTATGTTAGACCAAGTCATGATGGACTTTTTCCTTCATTATGAGCTCTTGTGGAGAGGATATAGGCCCTATATTTTAGGCTTTTTGTGGGCATCAGACCCAGAGTTGTTTCTATCTCCTTATATGGTGAAACCACTTGGATAGTGGTGGATATAGTCACTTTTGTGACTCATTTGTACAGTTCTATTTATGCAATTTGGAGAGACTTGTGATTTTGACATCCTTTCTCAAATTTTAGCATTTTTTGTAACTCATTCTTAGTTTACTTGATATGTGATATAGTTGAGACCTTGGATGCCATTGATTGGAGATTATGCCTATTTGTCTTATGCATCTTTGTGCTTATCAAGTGATTTGATAGAGGTATCTATGAAGTAAGTTTATTTCCTCTTAACTTTTATCTTAGAATTAAGAGCCTTTTTTGCAGAAAATACTTATGCAGGTTGCAATTTGTGTTTAAGTGTGCATTGCCATTAAGTGTGAAATTATTTTGCCTCTTAAGAATTCTGCATTTATAAACCTGCTTGTGAAATATTTATGCAGAAGTATAAGTGATAGGTTGTGCAAAAAAACTTTCATTAATTTTAACAAGTGTTTGAACTGGTATTTTCATGTTCCTCATTAAGAGAGGTGTATCACCCTTTAGAGTTAAATTTTAGTTTTAGTGCAAATCTTTCTTACCCTTTTCCTTGTCAAAGCCATAGAATAGTCAATCTTAGGTGATACAAAGTTAGGAATCCGGCCTTCTCCAGAGATTCACTCTAATTTCCAAGTGACCCACAGCCTAGGAGTATTTCCATGTTCCTCTAGAGTACCAATTTTTTACAAATTGACAGGGTACAACTTTCAGAGATAACAATAGTTTATGGATTGATACAAGCAAATGATATCAATCCCTTTGTCCTTGATGTTAAAGGGGGAGAGAGAAACATATGTCTAAGGGGGAGTATATGTTTCCATCAATGACAAAGGGGGAGATTGTTGGAAATATGTATTGTCATTGATATCAGCATAGTATATGGAAATGTATAAACAAACTTGTACAGAGGAAGAGTCAGTATGGTCAAAGCAAACCAGTCCAGGAGAAAGAGAAAATAGTTGAATTATGGTAAAGTGATCAGTTTGGTGTGTGAGCATGGTACAGAGGTAATCACTTATGTTCTTGCATGATTCCAGTCTCCCCACATGTATATCTAATCAGTTGGGAGTACTGCACTTAATGACAAGAAGCAAAAATTTGACTAAGGCATTCACAATGCACATCCTAAGGCAAAGTCATCTTGTTCTGGTCTACATTCCTCCGCAGATCAAAATTTGATTTTATGGTTCTAAAGATAGCTATATTTAGGTATGGAAATGATAAATCCAAGTTTTCAATTCCTCACATCATCAGCATAAAAAGTTACAAGGGACATAGTATCGACCATCACTTAGACAGAGGCAATACAGACTATTTCAGAGCCCATTTGCATAGGGTTGAGTTTTACAGAGGATGAAACATGTATATATCTTCCATTAGAGCTTGTGTGGAGGTAATATATGGTCCAAGGTATATTAGGTATGATCCGCATGAATACAAATTCCATTTTCTGGTACCACATCAATCAATTATGTCTGTAATTAAAGATTTGAGTATAATTGTCCTCCAGACTCTTGGTTATCCATGTCAAACTCTTGAATTCTTCTAGAATCATTAGATAAAGGTTTGTGGATCCAATAAGGAACATATAATGATGTTTAAGTTCATTCCCAAAAGGTTTCAGGTCTTGTATTGCACTGCAACATCATATCTTGAGATGTGAAGTATCACATGTGGTCTGGAATGCTCTATTTTCTATAGATACTCATGTTTCCTATTTTGTGGATGTATAGTTTGATATGATACTTCTTTAATAAGGTGTGTGGATATTGTTGAAATATGATTGATTTTTCAATCTACATAAAATTTTTAGCTTCTCCCCAGTAGTATGAAGATAGATAATGAGCAGTCCTGAGCAATTTGAGCTGATCGGTTAAGTTTCTAATATGTGTGGAGGATATTGATTAGTTTCCTTAACACTAGAAGGTATGGAAAGATATGTCTTTATCTCCCTTATGAATTTCTAAGGTTTGAAACAAGTTTTTCCTATCATATTGTCTGTATGGATGCTAACCTATGAAGAGCTACATGTTTCATCCAATGTTTATTGTGATGCCGACCTAATCAGTGTTTTAAAGTGTTGTGGAGTATATTTATAGAAGATCAAGTTCATTTGTGATGGTGTGAAGTGAATACGAAGATAAGAAGAGAAGAATGAAAAATATGAAGTGTGTATAATCAGTTTGAGGGCATGTGTTGAGCAAGAAATAGAAGACTAGATTACTGGCATAAATTAGATGTTCTCTTTATAGCAGTCCATGTAGTTACTAGCTTTGTAAATCCTATTGTAGTGAGTAGACCACTTAGTGTTGAAATGCACTGGACAACTAAGAGGGGGGGTGAATCAGTTATCCCAAAACCTTAACTACTTTTGTATTTTAAAACATTAATCACTTTCCCATTGATATTATGATTAAAAACATGAAAGCATGAAATCAGAAACTTAGACATAGTTGCAAGATCAAACACAAGAGACACCAAATTTTTTGCATGGAAAACCCTGTTAAGGGAAAAACCATGGTGGGGGTTAATCCACAAGATATATATGTAAAGCTCAATACCAAAAAATAGAGGCTTATTGCCAATAGGGCTCATTGCCTAGAAAAGGCTCACTGCGAAGGGGTGGCCCACTGCCAAGGGGTTTTGAACTGATATGATAGCATCTACTCCATGCCTGAATTCAATTCTATTGAAGCACAATATTCTTCCTCTGCTCTACTCTGCCTTTTACTCTTCTTTCCTTAACTTCACATCTTCACTCAAGGACATGTTTTCCACAACCAAATTACAAGTATATATATCATTCATCAACCTTAGAATGTACATCAAGGTTGGCATTATATTCATCAACCGTTGGAACAATCTCCAAGGTTGGCATTACAAACATTTACAAAATAGGTCTTGGCCTAATACAAAAATTAAGCTAAGGAAGTATAGAAAGATGTATGCAGATCATGCCATGCCTTAGCTAGGACTCAAACATGATCTTCCATACCACAGCACACTTCTGCAATCTTCAAGAGATATCTGCAATTACTGGAATTAACCAAGTCGACTAAGACTGGTTACACACTACCTTGTCTGGGAACAATCTTCAACTTTGATCCAAAGTACTCATCACGGATCAATGTAAAGGTAGGAACATGATTAGGAGGCATCCACAAGCACGTTGTAATCATCAAGAGCAACCACACAAACTCTAACCACTTTATCCATGAGATTCTTCACACCGAAGCATATGAACTTCACTGTCTTCAACTGTCATAAAAGAAAGATAGCTTGCGGACCACCAAATCATGAACCATTGGAGTTGTAGACACTTATTATCATCCCAGACTTCCCTCTAGAACCGTAGAGAAAAATACTTCAATGCAGAGGAATGCAGAGAAAAATACTTTCTCCCTATCACCATTGAATAATCAGAAAAAGCAGGTTTTACTCTGGTGAATGTAATTCACTCAATTCTTCATACTGGAAGCTCAAACTCAGGATTTAGCATCTTCAGACATGCCTCTAAATAACTTCCAATCCGCAGACAAAAATCTTCAATATACAAGAAATGTGGAGCAATACATTGTCTTCACTGTAATTCACTACAACTCTATGTTTCTTCTAGAGGAGAAAATTTTCTCAATATCCTCAACATGTAAAGCTTCTAAACAAATAGCAAGATAGGATACAATTGACACCAATGAAAACAAAGATATGTTGACATCAATGACATCAATGACAACACTGATTAGGCACATACTTGCAACAATCTCCCCCTTTGTCATTGATGGCAACATATGATGTGAAAAACTATAACAGTCATCAAGACAAGATTCGCCCCCTATCTCTTTACACACCTACTCTATTTCTCTCTTATTTTTTCACATGATTTCTCTCCCCCTTTAACATCAATGGCAAAGGGCACATACTTGCACTCTACTGCTTTGAACTAAACTCTCTTCTTCTGACTCCTCCTCCTAAGAAGTAGCCCTTACAAACATCAATCCAGATCAGGATGTATAACTCTGAGCACCACCGGACTGATGCACTCTTGTGCATATTAGTTTAGAGAAGGAGGGGTGATAACCCCTAACTCTCTAAGATACTCAAAGGTATCCTTAGGCAGAGGCTTGGTGAAAATGTCAGCAATCTATTCTTTTGTAGATACATACTCCAACTTGACTTCATTCTCTATCACTTTTTCCCTCAGAAAGTGATATCTTATAGATATATGCTTTGTCCTTGAATGCATTACTGGATTCTTTGATATGTTTATGGCACTTGTGTTGTCACAAAAGATTGCAATTGGATCTTCATACACAACTTTGATGTCCTTCAAGGTCTGCTTCATCCATAACACTTGAGTGCAACTGCATGCTACTGCAATATACTCTACTTCTGTAGTAGATAAAGATATTGAGTCTTGTTTCTTACTTAACCAGGATACTAGCCTTTTTCCCAAGAAGAATGCACCTCCACTTATACTTTTCCTATCATCCACATCTCTGGCCCAATCTGCATCTGTGTATGCACTGAGAATGAAATCATTATCTTTTGGGTACCACAAACCATAATCTATTGTGCCTTTTAAATATCTCGGTATTCTCTTGACTACCATCACATGTGTCTTTAGGTTATGCTTGAAATCTTGCCACAAGACAAACTTCATGCATTATGTCAAGTCTGGTTTGGGTCGGATAAAGTAATCCTCTAATCATAGATCTATACCTTTTTTGATCTGCCATAGGTGAGTCATCATTTCCTTTCAGATGATAGATATTGCCTTTAGTCTTTTTACTAGTTGTAATCACTGTTCTAGAGCTTTCCATGATCTTGCATCCATTATCCTTGAATCTCAAGTCATAACCCTTGTTGCACATCTGACCAACACTCAAAAGATTGTGTTTTAATCCTTTCACATATAGAACATCTTTAGTATTATGCTTTCCATCAAAAGAAATGGATCCTTTTCCATAGATCTTACCAGCTGTGTCATCTCCAAACCTAACCAATCCTCCATCATATCTTTCCAGACTTACAAACTTACTTTTGTCACCAATCATGTGATGAGAGCATCCACTATCAAGAACCCATTCATCTTTATCTTCAACAACTTGAATAGCCAATGCGCTTTTGACTAGTTTTTCTTCCTTCACACAACTAGTAGGATTAGTAGACATAGGTTCTTCTTTAATAGCAATAAACAAGCATTCATTACTAGAAGTACTAGCATTATCTGGATCACCATCTGATACTCCATCATCATCAAGATCTTCAACATAGTATCATTTCTTTGGAATCTCAGGTCTATGAGGTCTTGGCCTAGAAACTCTTGTGGGACATCTAGAAGCATAATGACCAACTTTACCACAACTGAAACATTTAAAAGGTAATTTGTCTTTGTACTTACCAGTGCCTCTGGGTAGACTGTTAACAAAGTTGGCTTTAAGCTCTTCAAGCTCATAATCTGGTTCCACCTTGTACTTGTCATATCTGAGGGTTCTTTCTGAAGTGCTGGCTTTGAAAGTAGTCTTTTTCTTCGGAAGGGAATCACCAAGTTCTCTCATTTCAAAGGTTGTCAACTTCCCAAGCAGTTGATTGGTGCAGGAGCACGCCTTCAACAAGTCAATTATACACCTGAGGGGGAAGATTAAAGTCTTGATATGTCTTATGCATTTCTATATTTAATGTAATAAGGTATGTTTGACCAATATCTGTTATTGTAGTTGCATTCTAGGTTTCTGTGCAAGTCCCTAGGACACTTGTCGATTTGTATTGACAAGGTTGTTAGTCATTTAGAGGTTGTTAGTTGGTTGTTATCTCCCAACCGCTTGGAATTGTCTCCTAGCCGTCAGGAACCAATTCAGTACTACTCATAGTGAGTGGATAAATAACCTAGATCAGATCAATTTGAGGGGAGAAGATGTTAGACAAAGCAGTAGTTGTGAAGTTGAGTGGTGGAATTGTGAAATCAGATATTTGTATACATTTTTGAAAGCAATAAGAAAATCCTATTTGTGTTATCTTTCTGATTATTAAATTCATTGTGCAATTAATCTTCTATTTTGAAATCAAAATGGTTTCTTAGCCCATTCCACTGATTGGATTACTTCGTAATCGATGGAATGGTTGTATATATCAGTTTGTGTTTTTGTTTTGTATTTTCTGTTTGTTCATTTCAGGCTTGCAAGATCATTTGTAGCATGCATTGATAAACCCTAGCATCCTCATGTGCTAGGTTGGCAAAGTGCGAAAGTCTGTATGTTTGCAGGAGAAATAGTCTGGTGAAATCGTGAGGGTTTCAGCAGACCAAATCGGTGAAATTTCACATTGTTCAATCGAATATACATTTTGTGTATATACTACATTTGCATGTCAGATATACATTCTATGTGTATATTGCTATTGAGTATCAGGTTCATTTCCTGTGTATCCCGCAGTTGAATGGTTGTGAGTATCCCGCAGATGCATATTCAGGTTGTATGTTTTGGATGTATATCAAAAATATACATTGTCTTTGATACAAGTGTTGACTGGCAGAGATGGTGAAGGAACCAGCAATGAAGGGTTAAGTAATGCTCGTTCAAAATTGAAGTGTTGTTAATAGTTTATGTTTCCCAGTGGTTGAACCAATTTCAATGGTACAAGGGTTCAAAGGTTCAACGGTTCATTTGGTTCAAAGGTTCATGCCGGTGCGACGGAGATAGTAGTAAGTGTTATCAATAGTTGAACATACAGTTGAACCGGTTCAAAGGTTCAATGAGTTTAGCGAGTTCAACAACAATAGGTTCAAAGGGTTTGATTGGCACGTCACGAAGATAAAAAGGTAGGATGGCTGACAGAAGAAGTCATATCGATAAGGTGTCAGAGACACATCGGTAAGAGGAAGGACTTCGGCGTGAAAGACATTTGGTTGGCCGATGGCATGTGCTTTGTCGATCGTTTGTGAGGTTTTGAGCTGCGCCGATGGTACATAATCTTGCCGACAGGCAAGTAAAGAGAGACAGACAAAGGGTAATGCAGGCTAAGGAAATTAGCTCTGCATCATAGTGGTATCAGAGCTAGTGAAAGCTCTGGGCAGAGGTGTTTAAGTATTTAATTTTCTGAAGGCAGATGAATCCTATTCTTGTAGTGTGTGGGCAGACGATGTTGAGGTCTGTCATGACTATTTACCAGTAGAGATTTGGTTGGAAGAGGGTGCAGAGTGAAGCCACTGCAAGAAAGAGTGATAGTGCATCTCCAGGATTTGTTGTTGGACGAGAGGATTTGCAATAGTGTTGGTGTTGCCTGTGAATGTTTATGTCAGACAGAGAAAGTGAAGAAGGGGCTAGCGATATGCCTCCAAAGGGGATGACCACCGAAGTGGTCAAGAAATTTAAGGAGATGGAGGATATGATTAAGACTAGAGTCAAGGAAGCACTCCAGGCTGAGTTGAAGACCTTAGGAAAAGGTAAGAAACCAGCTGAGTCTGATGGAGAAGAAGAAGATGGGGAAGAAGAAACAACCCCAGGACAGACAAATATATCTATCGATCAAAAAGAATTTCTGGAGGCCATAAAATCACTTGATAAGGAGTCGTCTGAATCAAGAATGGAGACTTTGATGTTCAGCAAAAAAATGGACGCAGAAGAATTCATTGAATGGATCTAGGCTTTGAACAACTACTTCAAGTACAAGGAGGTATCGGAGATTAGAAGAGTTAAGTTTGCAAAGACAAAATTGAAGGGCACTGCACTCACATGGTGGAACTACACCCAGGGAGAAAGGGTGAAGAATGGAAAAAGCATGATCTCATCTTGGAGTCAGATGGTAGAAAGGATCAAGGCCCAGTTCCTACCAGTGGATTATGAAGTGCAGATATATAGGAAAATGCAGAATCTCAGGCAGAAGGATATGGATGTATCCACCTATACAGAGGAATTTCATAAATTGTTTCTAAAGTATGGACATACTAAGGATGAGAAAGGAAGAGTTGCCAGGTATATTAATGGCCTGAAGTACAGTATACAAGATGAGATTACCATCTTGACACTAGAAACCATCAACAAGTGTTTCCAGGTGGCGCTGAGAGTAGAAGAGAAATTGAAAAGAAAAGGAGAACAACAGAACAGAGGAAGAGGAAGACAGCAAAGAGGGGGAAGAAGTCCTTTCAGAGGCAGAGGAAATGAATTTGGACACCAAGGTGAATCTGATCAAGAGAATAGTAAAGAGAGACAAACAAAGGGTAACACAGGCTAAGGAAATTGGCTTTGCATCATTGATCTTTTGTAATCTTTGTTACTATCATTATTTCCTCAATTGCGGCCACTTTATGACTATATAATTTAGGCAGTGATCTAAGAACTTTGTTCACAATTTCAATGTCCTTAATTTTTCCTCCCACACTTCTAATACTGCTCACAAGCTCGTCGATATTTTGCATGAAGGATGTTATATTTTCATCTTCATTCATCTTCAAACATTCATATTTTGCCTTTAAACTTTGTAACTTGGCACACTTCACAAATTCATCTCCTTCGTATAGATTCTTCAGCTTATCCCAGATTTCATAAGCAGTTTCCAGCTCCAGGATCCTTTTTACTTCAATGTCAGATAGGGCACTTACCAAGGCATCTTTGGATTTTATGTTCAACTCAAATTGCTTGATCTCATCTTCATTTTTCAGACCATCCTTCGATATTTCATACTTATCTTCAGTTATTTTGCAAACACTATAACCCAAGAAAAGGAGATGGGTTTTCATGCGGATCTTCTAGATAGAGTAGTTCATTCCATCGAACATCAGACTTTCCTTCTTATATGACATCTTGGATCAACCTCAAGTGGTCAAGCTTTCTTATGAGGAACCAGCTCTGATACCAATTGTTGAAATGCACCAGACAACTAAGACGGGGGATGAATCAGTTGTCCCAAAACCTTAACTACTTTTGTACTTTAAAACATTAATCAGTTGTCCATTGATATTATGATTAAAAACATGAAAGCATGAAATCAAAAACTTAAACACGGTTGCAAGATCAAACACAAGAGACACTCAATTTTTTACGTGGAAAACCCTGTTAAGGGAAAAACCACGGTGGGGGTTAACCCACAAGATATATATGCAAATCTCAATACAAAAAAATAGAGGCTCACTACCAATAGGGCTCATTGCCCAGAAAAGGCTCACTACCAAGGGGTTTTGAACTGATATGATAGCATCTACTCCATGCCTGAATTTAGTTCCATTGAAGTGCAATATTCTTCCTCTGCTCTACTCTGCCTTTTACTCTTCTTTCCTTAACTTCACATCTTCACTCAAGAACATGTTTTCCACAACCAAATTACAAGTATATATATCATTCATCAACCTTGGAATGTACATCAAGGTTGGCATTACATTCATCAACTGTTGGAAAAATATCCAAGGTCAGCATTTAAAACATTTACAAAATAGGTCTTGACCTAATACAAAAATTAAGCTAAGTATAGAAAAGATGTATGTGGATCATGCCATTCCTTAGATGGGACTCAAACATGATCTTCCACACCACAACATGCTTCTGTAATCTTCAAGAGATCTCTGCAATTACTGGAATTAACCAAGTCGGCTAAGACTAGTTACACGCTACCTTGTCTGGGAACAATCTTCAACTTTGATCCAAAATACTCCTTGTGGATCAATGCAAAGGTAGGAACATGATCAAGAGGCATCCACAAACATGTTGTAATCATCAGGAGAAACCGCTCAAACTCTAACCACTTTATCCATGAGATTCTTCACACTGGAGCATATGAGCTTCACTGTCTTCAACTGTCATAAAAGAAAGATAGCTTGCAGACCACCAAATCATGAACCATTAGAGTTGTAGGCACTTATTATCATCCTAGACTTCCCTTTAGAACCATAGAGCAAAATACTTCAATGCAAAGGAATGTGGAGCAAAATACTTTCTCTCTGTCACTAGTGAATAATTAGAAAAAAATAGGTTTTACTCTAGTGAATGTAATTCACTCAATTCTTCATATCGGAGGCTCAAACTCGGGATTTAGCATCTTCAGACATGCCTCTAAATAACTTCCAATCCATAGACAAAAATCTTCAATATACAAGAAATGCAGAGAAATCTTCTAGATTGTTCTTCAGTATGCAATATAATGTCTTCATTGTAATTCACTACAACTCTATTTCTTCTGGAGGAACAAATTTTCTCAATATCCTCAACATGTAAAGCTTCTAAAAAAAAGCAAGATAGGATATAGTTGACACCAATGACAACAAAGATATGTTGACATCAATGACAACACTGATTAGGCGCATACTTGCAACACTTAGGGAGTAGTAGTTTCCTTGGGTTGTAGCCCTAAATCAAAGTTGTAACTACTGTAAGCACAAATATAGGGAGTTGTAGCTTCCTTGGTTGTAGCCCTAAAAACTAGTTGTAATACTTTTGCAATGAGCATAATATATTGTGAGCTTATCCTCACCACACAATTTTTCCCTGTTTTAGGGTTTTTCACATAAAAATACTGGTGTTATGTGTGGTGCATGATTTTCTTTTTGTTCTCTAAGTTATTCAATTTGGCTTGATAAACAACTAGTTAAATTTTAGTATATGCTAATTCACCCCCCTCTTAGCATCTCATTATGTTCAATAGGATCCGCCTTGATGCCATGCAAAACCTCACCAAGGGGTTTTTCCTTTTCCATTTTTCCAAGGCCAACCATGCTAAGATTGTCCTCAGTTAGGGCCCATGGTTGGTCCACTCCTCCCTTCTCATTTTCAAACCTTAGACTCAACACTTTGTCATCTTTGATGAGAAGTCCTTTCGAGTCCTTGTTTGGGTTGAATTTCCTAGTTTACCCTTGCCCTACTAGAATTTTCTAGGCCAGATAGCCTCTTCCTTAGGTTTTGTAGTTTGCATAGAATCTAAGAAATTCTATTTGGCTCATCCTTAGCAATGAGTCTATGTGGAGATGGACCTCTCCAAAGATCTCAACTATTCAGTGGGCATTCAAATTGGTCAAACTCATTATTCTCAATGTGTCTAATACATCAATTTTACCAACACTTATTATTGGTGCTAGTCATTCGAATAAAAGATTTGGGATTTCCCTTTGGCATCTCTAAGAACCAAACCCTCTTCTCAACCCTTATCGAGGCTTCCACGTCCTACAAAAGAAGAAGGTTGGTCTATAGTGGTTGCTCGTAAAGCCAAGAACACTAGCACTTCCAAGCCCGCCCCTAAACCTATAGGTCTGGGGGCTTTGACTTTGAAGATTATTTCAAAACCCTCTGATGCCATAACATCGAATGTGGCAATAGTTTCAAACTCTCCACTAGTGGCCTCCATTATTTCTCAGTCGCTAGTTATCACTACCCAACATACTTCCCCTCCTATTGTTGGGTATAGAAGATCCTAAAGCCCACCTGGGTGACTAGAGGATGACAAATATGTGCCAAGACAAAGAAAGCCTATGCAACTCAACTTCCAAAGTAGGAGCTTTGAGGCACATGATGTGGTGTTACAAAATAGTTATTCTACTCTTGAGGAGCTAGATAATGATGAGATGTATCTCGAAACTCATTAAATGAACTGTATTTCTTGGAATGTCTGCGGTCTTATAGACCTCCCACAAAAATACTCTGTTCATGATTCTCATCATCAATTTCTAGGATTAGACATTCTTTGCCTCCAAGAGGTTAAAGTGTCAGGTGTTTTACTTTCCCAACTTGTCATGTTATTTGGCCTTCCAACCATTTTCTTTGCAATAACCATGAAACTAGTCTGGGGGAGTTGTCACCTTTCTCTCTCCCATGTGGCATCAACTTTTGGTTGATCATGGATGTGACCCCACCAACCATGCACTATAGGCTCTTTTCAACATTCCTTTAGAATTATTAATGTTTATGCTCCCAATGATGTTGTGGAGAGATCTTCCCTTTGGAGATGGATTGTTAATTCAATGTCTGCCACCACTTGGGTTTTGTGCAGGGATTTTAATATGATGAAGATGGCTTAAATGATAAATATGGAGCCTTGCTTATGTGCTATACAACTGGTGAAAGAGAGGCTTGGTTTTTTATGTGTAATAAATTGGATCTTTTTAACCTCAATGTTGGTTGTCGCCAAGATCATACGACCTAGTACACATGGAGCAATTTAGGAGCTAGACCTAATAGGGTCATAAAGCGACTCGATTGGGCTATGATGTTAGCTCATTCTTTCTTTATTTTTTCCAATTTTTATGCTTTGTTAGTTGAACCATTGCCAGACCTTGCCTTGTTTGACCATTTCCTGATACGATTTTGTATCGAGTGGTAGATTTCCAAGCCCAAAGCAATAAAGAGTCAATTCCTGAATCACAAAGCCATGTCATCTCACATTCAACATGTTTCAAATTTGGAGCCACATCCCCTACATGGGGTTGGGTGGATAGCCTGGCAAAATGATGTCATAACCTATACTTCATGGTTCCTGTAGTTAGGGTAAAATTGCAAATCAGGGCAAATGAATAAACAGCAATGATAAAAACCCTAGCAATGCACAATGAAGCACAAGACAACATGAAAATCAAAATAACAAATGTAAATACAACCGATCTCCATGTCAAACTCGATTTATCTCCATTGCTCTTCTCCACCTCGCATGAGCATGCAAGATTTTGAAGGATTATTGTTGAAGAAATGTTGGGTGCTCACTTCTGCAGCATAACATTAAGATGAAGATGATATGAAGATGATAGCTGAAGGATGCAAAGGCTCTAATGATATTTTGACAGCATGTGGATACTTGAGGATCAATGCATATTTGAAAATTTGGTAGAATAATGGTACTTGAAGCTCAATGCATCTTAGAAAATTTGACAGAATAATGGTACTTGAAGCTCAATGCATTGCTAATGGCTTATGAGGGGGTTGATTTATAGAAAAGGCTTGGTTCAAATGGATGGTTGAGATTAAAAAGCTAAATGATTGATGTGGATGGCTAGGATTGATTCGGTTATCCCACTCTTCAAGGGAGTTGTAGTCATTTGACAAGTGTCAAGGAGGATAGGGCTCATGTGTGCTTGTGTACATAAAAAATACTACATATAAAAGATATTAAATAAAAGGTTGTAGTACCACTTATCTTTTTAAATAAAAGAGGCACACATGTCGGCTAAATGATAAGATAAATTAATTAAATAAATAAAATTTATTTAATTAATTGGAAAGTCGGCTTATAATGAAATGTGAGAACTTAATTCAAATAAAATATTTGAATTAGTTGGGATATGAGTTGGATATTAATTAAATAAATAAAATTTATTTAATTAATTGGATAGTGGGATTAGGATATGATTGGGAAATTAATTAAATAAATAAAATTTATTTAATTAATTGGAAAGTGGGATTATGAATGTGAAATTAATTAAATAAATAAATTTATTTAATTAATTGGCTAAGTGGGATAAGGATGGGATTAAGATGGGATTTTAATTAAATAAATAAAATTTATTTAATTAATTGGCTAATGGGATAAGTGGGGTTAAGAGTGGGATTTAGGACAAAATGCTACATGATGTCTAAGTGATGTATTTGACTAGGTGTTGCTAGACATGAACAAATTTGGGACAAATTTGGGTGTCTACATTTTGCCCCTCTTTGAGATGATGTTTGAGATGATAAGCTTTATGTCGAGTAACATCATTTCAAAGAAGCTAAGGTATGGATAGAGGAAAATGATATGGGATGATGATGTAAGGATATGATGAGGATGATGATGATGATGATGGAAAGATAGGATAATGATGCCCCCTCGAGAGGATATGCGGGTTGGACAAACACGGGTAGGCTCTCGAAATGAAAGGGATTGGCTAAGAAAGAAAGATAAATGATAAGGTATGGATAAAAGAAATGAAGGATGTGTTATGTTGCAATGAAAGTGAGCAACCATGATGTTTGATATAGCACTAGACATTATGCACCAAGGTATAAGGACCAGGGTGACGATGTGTCTTGTGCCCCAGCGTAATACAACCTTGTCTGGATACAAGATATGAATATTAGCTAGATTGATACTGAGATGATGCAAATGCAAGATAAAATGATAATACACACAAGCAAGCAAGCAAGCATGCACAAATGATTAAAAAACAAACAAGGTATTGCCCCTGTCAAGCTGTAAACCAATGATTAATTGTTGATTGATGATAGTTGAGAGTGTTGTCATTACGGGGAAAGCTATATCCCTAGATCAACACAAGGTTGTTTGCTAAGTTGGTTGGCTAGTTGGCTAATTGATTTGCTTTGGTTTACAACAAGGCTAGGATCAAGACCATTGATTGCGATTGGATAACTTGGCTTCATTGATTAACTTGCTTGGTATGGATTAAGGATGGGCTTGCACTTGGATCATTGCTTGATTCTTTGGATTGATTTGATGATTGAAGGATGATTGATGTGATAAAATGTTGATGATGGGATGATATGTGGTGGATTGAGCTGCTTTTGATTTGTTGAAGTGATTGGATTTGTTCTGATTGGAGCTGATGTGATTGAGTTCATTTGCTTTGGTGTTGATGTGGATGATTGATAGGATTTGTTTTGGTGGTTGTCTTGATGTGCGTTGGTTGTGATGTTTGCTATTGCTGGGTTGATTGTTTTGATGATTGGATTGTTTTGATTGATGATAGTGATGGTGTGATGATTGGAGTGTCCACTCAATCTAAGCTTAAGCAAGTGTTCTTAGTATGCTCAAAGGATGTAAAATAAACAAGGTATTGCCCTTGTCAAGTCATAAACCAATGATTGATTGTTTGATTGATAATGATATATAGTGTTGTCATTGCAGGGAAAGCTATATCCCTAGATCAACACAAGGATGTGGGAACGCTATATCCCATTGATGATGATTTATTGGGCTCATGACAAGATTATGATCAAAACCTGTTGATTTGATTGGATAATGTTCTTTGATTGATTGGCTTGCTTAATATGGATTAATGTGACTTGGATTTAAGATCATTGCTTAGATTGATTTGATTGATATGATTGGAAGAGGTGATTGATTGAAATGGATGAATGAATGTTATTGATAGGAAGAATTGATAATGATGATGATTTGATGATGATGATGAATTGATTTTGATTGAATGTTGAGGGAATGGATTGATATGATTGGTTTTATTGCTTGGATTTTTCGTTGGATATTTGATTTTTTTTAATTTTTTGACATATTTTAATTTTTTTTTGTGTTTTTTTGGGATATTTTGATTTTTTTAAAATTTTTGTTGGGATATTTTGATTTTTTTTTTCTTTTGTGTTTTTTTGAAATGTTTTGGAAAATGCCAATGGATTTACAATTGGGTAGCCTTTGTGCTAGATACCAATGACAAGGGAGAAAACCAAGTCTAGGTGCAAGGGATGGATAAAAGGATGGGCTCATAGTAAAGGGGATGAAAGGCTCATGATAGATGGATAGATAAGAGGATAACCCAGATAAGGTATGGATGCATGCCTCATGATAAACGGATAGGTAGGCTATAGTGGAAAGCTTTTGATAAACAGATGGGGATAAGCTATAAGATGGAAAGCTCATGATAAGGATACGCCATAGTGGATGGATCATAAGGGAGCTAGGATGTGATCTTCAAAGGCTATGTTGCATAGGAAGAACTTGTCCCATTCTAGGTGGTAATGCTTAGGATTTTTACATGACAAAGTTCATGACCAAGGGATGACATGATTAGATTGGTTTGAATGGGATGGATAAATGGTCAATGGATAGGACTTGGTTTGGAAAGAAGGTATGCCAAGAAATATCCAAACATGCTTCAACATTTTGCCCCTATGTCTTTATTCAAGATCAAAAGGTGGAAGGATGGATTAATGGGTTCAATAGGATAGGCATGTTTGCTTAGGATTTTTACATGACAAAGTTCATGACCAAGGGATGACATGATAGATTGGTTTGAATGGGATGGATAAATGGTCAATGGATAGGACTTGGTTTGGAAAGAAGGTATGCCAAGAAATATCCAAACATGCTTCAACATTTTGCCCCTATGTCTTTATTCAAGATCAAAAGGTGGAAGGATGGATTAATGGGTTCAATAGGATAGGCATGTTTATGTAATGGCTAAGGATGGTAGGATGACAAGATAGGATAAGATAGGTTGGTATGATATAATGGGATAGATAGTTTGAAAATGGATAGGTTGGATGAGACAATGTGCCCCCAAGTGTAAGTGACATAGAAGATCAACCTACACATGACACTTGTTTGCCAGGTTTTCATCATGGTACTTATCCAAGGCGCCTGTTTACCAAGTTTTCACCATGGGACGAAGGGATTTCTCTTTACTTTTTCGATTTTTTTCTTTTTTTTTCTTTTTTGCTTTTAGATGTGTTGATAATTACACATGGCGCCTGTTTGCTAGGTTTTCACCATGGTAATGGATAGGAGGGACTCAACTGTCTAGTTCGATGGATGTTGGTAGTCCCGTTAGAGATGGATGTCTTCGCATGGACCATGTCAAGTGTGCTCATAGATGTTGATAAGGGATTGCATGGATGGGAGATATATTAGGTAGATAGTGGATTATGAAAGGGATTATGGAAGGTTCATGCAAGGATAGATGGATAAAAGGCTTATGCAAAAGCATGGACCATAGGAAGGTGATGGGGAAGATTTGTAGGATAATGGATGAAGGATGGGGAGATGGAGGCATGTGGGAGTGTTTTGGAATGGAAGGGAACCATGACCAATGGTTGCACACACCATGATAAACATTGAAGCTTTTGGTGAGATGGTGGTGTAGGAAGCAATGGAGATGTTTGCTTAGGAGATGGTTGATGAAGTGATTTAGGAACCCACATAGATTTAGTATTTTTAGTGCTTTTGTTTTGCTTGTGGGATTTTTGAAGGGAACGAAATTTTTGGATGGAAGTAGGCTTTTGGATGGATATAGGTGGTTGGGATTCTTGAGAGGTGGATAAGGATGCCTCATTCGCTTTGCTAGCTATTTGCTTAAGAACCCAAACTATTTTACTTTTAGGCTTTGCTTTTGGAGGTATGGGCTTGGATATCTTTGTGAATGTACTTTGCTTAGAAGATGGATGATTTAGAGACTTTTCACATTGATACCCTAAGGTATGAGGGTCCTTAGGAGTTTTAGTTAGATTTTTGGCTTTATAGATAAAGGCAGTCAAATGTTTATTTTGGAATCCCATGGGTTTGATGGAAGCGGGGTTGGTGGAATAAATGGAAGCTTCATGTTTAGGCAATGCGTGCTTTTGTTGGCCATGATTAGGGATGTAAGGATACTTATGAATGAGTGGATAATTAGGTGTTGGTAACAATGGTGGCAAGGTGGATGGAGAGATATTTGGAGTTGGTAAAAGTGGAGGCAAGGTGGATGGCAGAAGGTGTATGGTCACATGCTTTTGACATTTATAGGGTGATGGAGCTAGAATGGCAACATATGTTTTGGGTGGATGATGGTGGGTGCGATGGAAAGTGGTAGGTTTAGGATGCATGAAGGGATTACCAACATCTTTAGCTTGTTTACCTTGGGGTGAATATCCAAGGCCATATGAGCTTGGAGAAACTTTGACATGGTTTGGGTCCAAAATACCTTGTTCATAAAGGCTTAGACCTTTACCTTTGTAGTTCATGTTTTGGAGTATGCGATTGACTATGAGACTAGATGTGTTTTGAACACTAGACTTGAGCTCTTTATTGGATGGAGAAACTGAAGTGGATAAAGGTCATTGTTGTCCTAAGGAAGAACATTCATGTATAAGGGTGGTAAGACCAATAGGACATGATAGTGGATTTGAAGTGGAATCGATGGTGGATGTGGAAGGAGGATCATTAGGATCTTGATTAGCATTGTGTTCACTAAGATCCAAGCTATTCGTTTGATCTTTTATGCCTACTTGGGGGACAAGTGTCTCATCATGACAAGTGGATGTTTGCTCATTATGGATAGGGCTAGATGGTGGATGACTAGGAGCAATTTGGATATCTCGCTCATGAATAGATATAGGATTATGGATAGGATCAAGGTGCTCATGGATAGCTTCTTTATAGGTATCATCTTGATCATAAAGAAGGTAAATATTATGGATGGGTTGCATGAAAGTGTTTTGATCTTGAGTTGGACTAGGGCTTAATGTTTCCACATGCTTAAGATTAAACTCTTGACATACCTCTTGGGTTTCTTGAATGGAAGTGGAAGGCTTTTGGATAGGCTCTTGGTCAACAACATGAAAACATGATGACTCTTGACTTGGATTAATGATAGAAGGTTCACAAATAGGCTTGATGGATTGTAGGTCACATGATGGGCTTGAAGGGCTAAGAATGTTAATGGAAGGCTCTTGGATAGGCTCAAGGATAGGTGGACCACATGATGGGATTATGACCTTTGGAAGTTCTTTGGTAGGCTCATGAATGGGTGTTTGACATGTAGGTAGTTTATTCCTAGCTAGTAGCCAATGGATCACATCCTTTGCAAGTGTATGTGTGAATGGGAAATATAATGGATGAGCAATAATAGCAGATGATGTTGCAGGCTTAGGACTAGGATTAGGCTGGGGGCTAATTGGATTGGATGGATTAGGATTAAAGGGGGTGATACATAGGATGGGGGATGATGTGGCATGATTTCTTATTGTAGGTAGGTACACCTTGTAAACAATTGGGACAAATATTGGGCATTGATTTGTATTATGGCCTTTGGTCCTATGGTATGCACAATAATCATGTTCAACATATGGACTTTCTTCACATGGGTTGATGGGGGGAAGTTCAATGAGTTTTGCTTCAAGCATTCTTTGCAAAACTATCTCAGCCGCATCCTTTGGTGAAGGATTAGAATGACATGGTGATGAAGGTAATGGAGGGCTTGGTGGTTTGGAAGATGGAGGGATCAATGGACTAGGAATGGGATCACATAGTGGTGTTGGGATAGGATTGGTTGGCTTATGTGTTGGCATGTGATTGGATGGTGGAGGCCACTCTAGATTGGTATCTCCCTTGTCAAAGGTAATTAAGTCTTGCATAGGATATCTTGGACTCATTTGATTTATGTACAAGGGGCCATTGGGATTTGGATATGATTCTTGTTGGAAAGGTGGATTTAGATCTATCAATGGTGCTTGGTGGTCTTGTTGAAAAGGTGTACTTGGACTTGCTTGATTTATGTACAAAGGGCTATTTGGATTTGCATGTTGTTCTTGTGATATCACTTGATTGCCTTGTGGATGGGCTTGGTAGTGCATTGGAATGTCAGCATGAGGGATTGAATAAGCTTGAGGTGGATATTCATAGGTTGATGTGGCATTGACTTGGTGGATAGGTGGATTAAGTTGATAGGAAGTGGATGGATATGACATGTGGCTATGAAGTGGATTAGGTTGATAGTGAATGGCTAAGGATTGATGTACTTGTTGGGCTTGACTAGTGGCTAAAAGGTGTTGAACTTGGGCTACGAAGTGTTGCAGTTGAGGTGATTGGCTTACGTGGGGTTGAGCTTTTTGGATGAAGAATTGTAATATTTCAATGGCGTCTTGGTTTAGGGGTTGTGATCCTTGATAAAGATTTTGGAGGAATCTTTGGAATTTGATTTCTAGGTCCTCTAGTGTAGACATGTTGTCACCAAGTGTTTGTCTTAAGTCCTTTTAGCAAGTACTTGTTTAGGGATTTGGATGATGATGTGGATTATTTGGATGACTTGGCTATGTTTGAGATGAAGGTGATTGGGTTTGAATGTTATTGGAAGAATGTGTAGGATGACTTGTCTTTATGTGTTTAGGTGTTTAGAGCTTGATGTGGCAATATTTAAACAAATGATTATGCATATACACACATGAATCACTCACACAAGACACATAAGCAAGTTGTTAGTTTGAAGGAATGTGATGTTGGTTAAGCAAGCACGTGAAGACACTTCAACAAGTCCTATTCAAGGCAAGGCCACTATCACAAGGAGGTTCTAGTGAAAATCCGGGGGACCGGCACCCCACGAGCATCCAGCAAGCCACTTAAGACTTTAACTAACCCTACTAGGAGTTTTAATATACACAAAGGTACACCTCCTTTCGAGTTAGCACTGTATGGTGAGCGCTAATACCGGTTAGACTTGGCTTTCGCCTTATCCTCTGATTTTTATAGCGGACCGGATGAAAGTACCGTTTGAGGTCGTTCCCTTGGGGTGGATACCAAGGCAGGCCTCTCTAAGGCTAAACAAAAGCAACACAAGTAATGTTTTTGATCTCCAAGTTCGTGTTAGAACTCGAGGAGAGAGCATACACATTTACTTGGTCACACTCGCATGGGGTTCATTAACCTTAGACATTCAATGTGTGGAAGACAATGCAAACACTTGTTTGTTTTAAAACCCAAATCCAAATGTGATGAAAGACAATGGTTTATTTTAGCCCAATGTTTTGATGTGAATTTGCAAACAATTGTTTATTTTAAGCCCAAAATTAAAATGTGTGATTCAAACAATGATTAAGATGAAAGATTAGAATGAGTGCACCTGATTATTTTGCTATCCAAATTGTTGTAGATGTTGATGCCAATGCTGCTCCAGCTCCTTAGATGCACCTACAAGTCACCAATTCCAAAAAGAAACAAGTAAACTTGCATAGAAGAAAGCTATTATCATAAACTAGGGTTTGAAAAGAATTATTTTTTTGACAAAAAATCTATTTGTACTATAAATCTGAAAAATAATGATATAGAAAAATAGATTTAAATATTTCTAACCACCTACAAAAAACAGAATGTGATTTGGTTAGCTAGATTGAAAGATATGATTTTTTTTTCTAAAAGTCGCGCGTCAAAAATTTCTGAAAAATTAGAATCGCAGGGTCAACTTCAAATCGTCATAACTCTTTGAATACTGAGCCAAATCTTTAATGTAACCACTTTTTGGAAAGCTCTCGAAGTCCTCTTTCCAAAGAATCTAAGATCTCCTTTTTCTAGGACCTGTGTAAAACAAAAAACCCTCTGCAACGGATCTGGTCCTAAATAAAAAAAATCAGCAAAAAGTCGCGCGTCAAAAATTTCTAAAAAATTAGAATCGTTGGGTCAACTTCAAATCGTCATAACTCTTTGAATACTGAGCCAAATCTTTAATGTAACCACTTTTCGGAAAGCTCTCGAAGTCCTCTTTCCAACGAATCTAAGATCTTTTTTTTCCAGGACCTGTGTAAAACAAAAAACCCTCTGCAACAGATCTGGTCTTAAATAAAAAAAATCAGCAATATAGCATATCTTCAACCTACAAATCAAAGTGCATAAACCTGCAAAAAAGATCAAGCGAAGTGAGTCCCACCGGGCGTGCCAAATGTATGTTAGGGTAAAATTGCAAATCAGGGCAAATGAATAAACAGCAATGATAAAAACCCTAGCAATGCACAATGAAGCACAAGACAACATGAAAATCAAAATAACAAATGTAAATACAAACCGATCTCCATGTCAAACTCGATTTATCTCCATTGCTCTTCTCCACCTCGCATGAGCATGCAAGATTTTGAAGGATTATTGTTGAAGAAATGTTGGGTGCTCACTTCTGCAGCATAACATTAAGATGAAGATGATATGAGGATGATAGCTGAAGGATGCAAAGGCTCTAATGATATTTTGACAGCATGTGGATACTTGAGGATCAATGCATATTTGAAAATTTGGCAGAATAATGGTACTTGAAGCTCAATACATCTTAGAAAATTTGACAGAATAATGGTACTTGAAGCTCAATGCATTGCTAATGGCTTATGAGGGGGTTGATTTATAGAAAAGGCTTGGTTCAAATGGATGGTTGAGATTAAAAAGCTAAATGATTGATGTGGATGGCTAGGATTGATTTGGTTATCCCACTCTTCAAGGGAGTTGTAGTCATTTGACAAGTGTCAAGGAGGATAGGGCTCATGTGTGCTTGTGTACATAAAAAGTACTACATATAAAAGATATTAAATAAAAGGTTGTAATACCACTTATCTTTTTAAATAAAAGAGGCACACATGTCGGCTAAATGATAAGATAAATTAATTAAATAAATAAAATTTATTTAATTAATTGGAAAGTCGGCTTATAATGAAATGTGAGAACTTAATTCAAATAAAATATTTGAATTAGTTGGGATATGAGTTGGATATTAATTAAATAAATAAAATTTATTTAATTAATTGGATAGTGGGATTAGGATATGATTGGGAAATTAATTAAATAAATAAAATTTATTTAATTAATTGGAAAGTGGGATTATGAATGTGAAATTAATTAAATAAATAAATTTATTTAATTAATTGGCTAAGTGGGATAAGGATGGGATTAAGATGGGATTTTAATTAAATAAATAAAATTTATTTAATTAATTGGCTAATGGGATAAGTGGGGTTAAGAGTGGGATTTAGGACAAAATGCTACATGATGTCTAAGTGATGTATTTGACTAGGTGTTGCTAGACATGAACAAATTTGGGACAAATTTGGGTGTCTACAGTTCCTCCACATTTGTGGGTGGAAACTTACTTGTTTTCACTATCATTCCTAAGTTTCCACCCACTCGTTTTGACTTCATTGGCTTAAGATTGGAGACAAAGTGATAAAGAAGTTTTTCTAATCCTTATGTGCTCGTCACACTTCCCAATCTATTAAGTAGATTCAAAAAGACTAGCAACTCTTGAAAGAGTTACATAACATTCTTCAACACTTTGTTCAACATTATGAACATATTTTTTTAACTCAAGACTACACTCTTGCTCGACAGCTTGCCATGTAACAATGTCTTGTTGTCGTCCCTTGCTAGGTATCTAATGCTCAGCACATTCTTTGTGACCAACTTCTCACTCAAGATGATCTTAAGGAGGCATTTTTCTATGGCAAATGACAAAGGTCCTAGCTTAGATGGCTTCCCATGTGAATTTTATAAAACCTTTTGGGATATTGTGGGCAACAACCTACACAATGTTTATCTTGAAGCTGTGCAAAATGGTTCTTTGGGTAATCTAATCAACAAAGGTAGCATTAAGTTCATACCTAAGGCTTGTAACCCTTAAGACATCAATAACTAGCAGTCGATCATGTTGTTAAATGTTTCCTACAAGATCATTACTAAGGCTCTAGATCTCAAGCTTCGCTCCATGCTTCCTTTGATTGTTAAGTTGGAACAAACTAGTTTCATCAAGTCCAAATTTATTTTGGATAATATCATAGTTATTTGGGAAGGATGGAATGGGCTCGCCATTCCCAACAATCAACTATTTTTATCAAGATTGACTTTGCTAAGGCTTACGACCGTATTGAATGGTCGTTCATCTTATCCATGTTACGGGTGCTTGGTTTTGGCCCTTGATTCATTCACATAGTGCAGATGTTGTTTGTAAATGCTCCAACATGCATTACCATTTCCAGCCAACAATCCAATCTTTTGGACTCTTTAGGTACATTCATCAAGGTTGCCCCCTTGCCCCAACTTTGTATGTTTTGGCTACTGAAGGCTTTGAGTATTTGTTTGTGTAGGCTCTCTCAGTCCCACATTAAGGGGATTTCTCTTCCCAACTATCACCAACAATTGGTCAATGGCCATTTTGTTGATGATTCCTTCCTCACTCGCATAGAAGAGGAGAATAATGTTAAACAAGCACTTCACTGCCTAGACATTTTTTGTCAAGCCTCAGGGTCAAGCATCTAATGGAAAAAGACTTTGTGTTATAGACAATCTTTCCTTCCCAAACCTTGTTGGCTTGACTCATTTGGGTGGAAGTGGATTGACCATGGTGAAATACTTTATTTCTTGGGAATTCCTTTTGCTTTCCAGGCCTCTCCTTCCGAGCTTTGGTAGGCAGTGATTACGAGAATTGAAAAAAACTTCATTATTGGATCACTAAGCCCCTTTCATTGGCTAGTAAATTTCAGATTTATTCTAAAATTTTGGCTGCCATGCATGTCTATTACTTTTCTTGTTGGGTCCCCTCAAAGGCCTCCTATTTGAAGATTGAGAAGCTCCTCAGAGATTTTTTTCTAGACTTCTAGTGATGGGAATCAAGGCTTCCATCATGTTGCATGGGAGTTTTGTTGCCTACCTTGTGAGGCTAAAGAGCTTGGTTTGATCTCTATTCGTAGACAAGGCATTGCCTTGTGTACTAAATGGATCATTACGATTCTCCAAGGTAATGGAGCTTGGAAAATTCTTGTTTGACATTGTATTGCTACTAGTACACATTCAGGATGTCTAGCGTGGAAAGGCTTAGACTTAGGGACCCTTCTCACTATGAGGGAACCCGTTACCATTCAAGGTACTTTTGTCATTAAAAGTATTTGGAAGGCTTGGTAAGCTATTAAGCCCTGGCTCCAATGGGCAGGAGATGATTTTTGTAATGGTTTATCCATTAATTGCCAATCTATCTAGTGGTCTCCTAGTTTAAGTTCTCAAGGTAGGCCCCTAGCTAAATTGCCTTGGATTCTTGCTTTGAAGTTTTTTAAATGAGGAGTGCAGGTTTTACCTGATCTCATAAATTGGGCCACCAATTGTTTTTGTCCTAGCTTGATTTCAAGCTTAAGTTTAAGCTTTCTAATCATGACTAGGAGGCTTTACAGGCTATTATTGATGTTATTCCTTCCTAGATGCTTCATAAGATAGAGGTGAGGTCTCTCAAGCCCTGGTGGAAATATTGGAAGCGGTATTCGGATACCTGCTTTCAAAATTACATGCCCTATAAAGGCTATTCTTGGTTGTCTCCACATCTTCATATGGCAGATCAATTCAATCACTGCTGGCAACTCCAATCCTCTCATGGAACTTGGCATAGATAGTTCCAATGTATATGGTTAGGAGTGTTAGAACCAAATTTGGCTTATTTTGCTTGGTGCATTTTGTACCAAGGCATTCTAATGGGGGGCCTATCTTGCTCACATGGGCATTCCCAGCTCTCATTGTCCTTTTTGTGGACAATTTGAGATGCTTAAGCATCTCTTTTGGTTTTCCCCATGGGCATAGGAAGCATGGAGTTGGATTCATGATTTCTTCAGACCTTTTCGACCTACCCCCTTTTCTTGGCACATGGTTTTTCTCGAAGATTGACCTTATCTCTATTATGTCAGAAAATGTCCCCTTAGGTGCTTTTCCCTCTTACGGTTTAGCTCTCGAGTCCTTGGAATGCATTTAGATCATACTGCATGTTAATTTTGAATCCCAATGAGAAAACCCCAAAGTCTTGTGGCAAATAGGACCTAGGAGGTGCTATTATGATGAATCCTGACCAAAATTGGGAGGGAGGACTTGGGCGCTTGTGCCCTAGTCCTGCCCTATTTTGGGTCATGCCCTAAATCTAGGTGTTGGTTATATGACCGTTGTTAGGTCCTATGCCGACACCCTAAGTTTGAATTATGAAATTCTTGGCAAGAATGTGTGTTATTGCATATATAAGCATGTTTAGGACTTCATTTCTAAACAAGATGGACATTGTGAACTTGTGATCTTATGCTAAAGTGATTCAAGGCTTTCATTGTGTTATAGAGTAGTATTGTGTTGTTATTTTGTTTGTTTGTTGTAGATTTGGCTCCATCTCCTCATGGCATGAAAGAGCTTCTTCCTTCCATGAGATCCACACCTCTGAGGTGACATTTATTTATTTTTTCAATCATTTATCATTTGGATTTTGCCTCTATCCCATAGGGATACACACTCTCATTTGACAACGATGTTCAGAAGACTTGAATGTCTCTTTGGGGTTTGATTGAGGCAAGCCTCTAAACACCACAACCCCCAATCACACTCCTTTGTGATTGCAAGTTATAGGTATCGAGTTTCATGGAGTGGAGTTGCAGAGGAAGGTTGCAGATGACAAGGATTCAAGATCTGAAAAGAAAGGGACAAAATTGAACATTTTGGGACATGGGTGCCTAGGGCAATGTCCTTCAGAGTTTCAGACACTGGAATCTTTATGACAATGATGTTCTACATTTGAAGAATCCCTGATATCTTGAAAATCGGCCTACCTTGGACACAGGGACTAGCCATAGTGTCCTCCGCATATCCCATGATAGAAATAGATGAAACAATGATCATCAGCGTCGAAAGGAGTTCTACATTCCGCAAAGAAAACAATACCTTGGACTTGGGTGCCCAAGGAATTGTCCTCGAATATTTTGAATCCTGAACTGCAAGAAATGGTCAGTTATTAATCTCTATCTTCTATCTCAGTCTATAAGCATTTGTTTGAATCTATCAATTTGATTACCGTTTTGCATAATTAGGGTTTCTTACATATTTGAGGATTACATTAAGCATTAGTTAGCAATTTCTAAGTTTCCGCATCATTCCAAGTGACAGCCCAACCTGTTAGGTGAATGCTCTCACTTGGTAGAGATTCAACTCAATTGATATGTCTTTGAGTGTTTGTTGTGAAAGGAGGATCTAAACCCATAAACACTAAAACATCAAAACACTAATTCAACCCCACTCTTTTCACTATAAAATAGTCTCCTACTCAAATATACCTAGATCTAGCATGCTTTTAGGGTGGAAATTCTTTTCAACATATGGAAGGATAGAAATGCAGTATTCTTTTCTTAGTGTGTTGTTGATGCTCGTTTTTCTCTTTACACTAGAGCTATCATATGTTCTAATATTCTTATGTAAATCTAGGCACAAGCTAGTAAAGTTGCACTGGAGGTTGCTCATCTCCAGGAGTTGCTAGACCACTGGGGAAATGCCCCTTACAATGTTGCTAGGGCTCCGCCTAACTCTACCTTTCCAAGAGGTCATTAGTGTGAGCACAACCACTTTCCTAGATGTGATCGTGGCGACCATGGTTCCCATTCCTATGGTTCCCAACTTTATAATTACAAGGACTCTATTGCTCGTGGAGGATGGTCCTAACCTTCTAAAACAACCTTTTCTTCTCCTCTTGCGTGTGGGGAGTTGGATGGCATGGCACATGCGATTTTCCTCATCTGCAGCTTGCCATTTCTCTAATTCATGCACAAAAACCCACAAAGGAGACTCCTAAAGAAGAAGATGTCTCTATCACTGGCTAGGATTTGATTGATGATGCTACCCATAGAGATATGTGGGGAAAAGCTAATGATTAGGATCCATCCTTTGTTGGCATTGCCTTAGTTGCTTAGTGCTCTATGGACTTGGCCTTTTGTAATTGTTTAACTTTGTTTTGGACTATGTCCTATTAGACTTCATGTGTGTGACTTTCTACCACCCTACCCTTTTTTGTGAATATTACATACTATTTTTATATTATTAATTTAATTTTAAATAGTAACATTCATTAAAAAATACAGAGTGGCTAAGGAGAATCCTGGTGTTACTGGTAGTGGAGGAGTGATGAGAGATGATTCTGGTAGGTTTTTGTCGACTGTGGCACTCCCTCTGAGTACCCAGACAAACCATTATGCCGAAGCTGCAGTGACCTACCATGCTATTAAATTAGCTTAGTCCAGGGGCTTCAAGAAGGTTTGGATTGAAGGTAACTCCAAAAACATTGTTAATTGCTTAAAGAAACTCCATAGTCCTAGTTGGACCATAGCTACCTTCATAGAAGAAGCTCTCAAGATTATGAAAACCTTTGAAGAGACTATTATAACCCATATATTCCTTGAAGGGAATAAAGTGGCTGACGTGTTTGCTAATGTGGGGGTCTCAAGCCAGACTATGCTCTTTTGGGATGTCGAGGACATGACTCCTAATGAAGCTCAAACCTTGATTAAACATGAGTGCCTACATGGAAGCAGGCTCAAAGGATACTAATGTGTTAATGATGGAAATTAATGCTAAGATTGTTAGGGTTATCATTGTGGACTAGATCACACAAATTATGGGTATTGTTATTGGCCCTTTCAAGTCGAAAAGGCTTCATTTTCATTTCATTAGCTTCTGGTTTGTATCTGAGTGGCTCTGTAATCTGTAAGCTAAGATGGGAGGGGATAGAAATAAGGTGGAGCCCTCATCTTATGAGGGGGTCCAAAATAATAGTAAAGTGTGGAGAATTATGGAGGAGGGGGATTGACTCCGTATATGGAGATTTTGCATGGTGTTGACCCCGCTACTACGGCAATATTTGCCAAGAAATGGAAGAACTAAAAGGTGGTTGCTTTTGGGTGGGAGCCTACCATTACTGAAGACCTCATAACCTTGGTTTCTAGTCTTTCTATCAATGAGAAGAAGTTTTAAGGGAGAGAAAAACCAGTGAGGAGGCCATGAATCACTTCTTCAAAGGCAATGAATAGAGCAAGTTGATGAAGCATCAATCTGGGGGCTACAACCATATGTCTATCAAGCCTATTTGGGTTGAGGTGGCAGAGGTGATTATACGATATATAACCCTCGGTGGTAGGTTTATTATTGTTTATGGTTATTATTTTAACTGCTTAATCATTTTCGCCATAAAATGTTGGTTTCTTTCCCTTTCTATATGTTAGCTTCTATGGAATTTTCTATTAAGGAGAATGCTAGAAACCCTAAGCTCCCGGTCCTCCATGAAGGATTAATCCTTCTCATTATGGAATACATGAAAGATAACATGTCCAAGGGTGGGTTGAAGGGTAAATCCTCCTCGAAGAATAAGGTGTTTTTGGTCTCCAGTGGTTCGGAGACCTAGTATGAGGATGAGGAGTGGGTTGAAGAAGAGGACCTAAAGGGTAGTGTAGAGTTGTATGGGAAAAAAGGAAGAGACTGAATAGGAGGGATGCTCAAATCTTGTGGTTTGAGGGTTCCTAGACGGGTGAGGATTCAGAGTCGGTGGCCAGGAAGGGGAGTATGAGTAAAAGGAAACCTTCTGGCAAAGGTAAAAGCCCCATGTCTGTGAAGAAAGGGTAAAAGAAACCTGTGGGGGATGCTTCCAACCTGGTCTTAGAGCAGGGGATGGATTTGGTTAATAGGGTCCCAGTGACTAAACATGTTAGTGTTGATAAAGGTAAAGGCCAGTCTATTAAGTAGCTGAACATTGGTAATCCTTTCTTGGAGATCCCTGATCCCACTCAGAATCTTTCAGATGACTTTGAAATGTTGGTGATGATGGCTAGTAGTAGGGATGATCTTGTTAAAGCCCTTGGGATGGCAAGAGAAGTGGTTAACAGTCAACGCAAGATGACGAAGTGGTTTTTTATGGAAATCAATCGTATCAACATCAAGTTGAGGGATTTATAGGAAAATTTGGATCGGGGAGGGGATACCACTGTGGATCAAGACAAATAGTTTTTCCAGAGTTGGGATACAATTCCTAGAATGGAGGAGATGGAACATGAGCTCCTTAGGTTGAAGGAGGAGTATGGTAAAAGGATTGAGTATCTGGAGAAGAAGTTGATTGGTGTTAATGAAAACCTAGAGAAGATGATGAAAATTAGCAAGCTCACTATTCAGAATAGTCTACAGGGGATGGAACTTCTCACTGACAAGCTTAAGGAGCTTAGAAAGGACCAGGTTAGGGATCTTATTGCGGAGGATATGTTGATGCTAGAGGAAATTGCGTTGGCTGATAAGAATACTGGTGACAAAGAAAAGGGTAAATAGGTTGTGCAAGATGACAAAGGGGGCCCATTGACTCGCACCAAGGGTAGCAAAAATAAGCAGTTTGAAGAGAAAAAGGAGTTGGTAAACTTTGCCAAACTGCACGAAAAGTTTTATGAACAAGAGCTAGAAGCAACTGATACTCTGAAGAAGCTGCTGTAGTTTCTGTGGCTTTCTATTTTGCTACCTTTTTCTATGCTTTTATCTAGTTTTTTAGCTGTTGGTAGGCTTTCGGTTGGCTTTTTGTGTTTGGACTGTTGCTTGTTGTAAAGAATTTTGAGCACCCTTCAAAACATGTTTAACCCAATAATCAAAAACATTCATTAAAAAATAGAAAAAATAATAACATTTAGTTGGTGCATAAACACAATAGTTACTAATCACTAGTTAAGAATAAACAACCAAAAACTACAAATAAATAGTCAACACTTTATACTTGCCAAAATTCTAATGAAACATTAATATTGCTTGTATTCATCCATTTGTCATTCTTTATTGATCTTTTTCGAGGACCTTCTCATGCTATCTTTGAAGAAAAACCCCTTTATCGGGATCAAGAATAATAACATATAAATCTAAAGATGAGCTCTTTGCCTCTAATACGTACTAGAAATCGTACCTTAGTGTGCAATGGGTATGCCAAGATAACATGTAGATAAAACTAATTAGTGGTTCCTTTATTATTTCACATCAAACGATAAATTTCTTAAGAAGAGAGCATATAGTTTTGTTGATGACCGGTCCTCTTCTTGTTTCCCAAGCATGTCAAGCCCATCTAGTTGAAATGGTAGGCCTAAGTATATAATAGATAAGACTTGCCATTCACTAGGCCTCTTGCAGAAGGAGTTTGATCATCAGTGTTTGTGAATGGATCTAAAGATGTACGATGTAAATTTCATGGATGGTAGTTGTTTGAAATTCTCTCCCAATGGACTATAATATCTTGATTCTGAATGGATGGTATAGCAACAATTAACTCCAATAGAATGTTTGAAAACATTGACCATGTACTGTTGGGATGGTGGCGAAATGGGGGTAGAGTAAAAAAATATTTGGTGCTAAGCATTCTTGTTGGACTTATGAGATGTTGCAAATGTCCATGTTTTAGCCACTTCAATAAGCAAGCATTATTTCCAATTGTATTGGCTATGCCATGTATGAATCAACGAATCTTGGAGATGAGATGTTGCTATTGTTAGAGATAGCCACACTTTAGTGTGCAATGGGTATAGTAAAGAGGTCTCAAAGGTGAACTATTAGGTCCTTAAGAAAATGACGTGTTTCCCTAAGTGTTGGCATTTATCTCTCTTTCTCTATTTTCTATGAATTTCCATGAATTGTGAATTATGTAAGGTATGCAATGCATTGAAGTGTAACTTGACAAAATAATTAAACCTTCATTTTGTACTAATATGGACTTCAATAGATTAGAAATTCCTTATTCTTTGTAGCCAAGTTCCCACCCAAATTGAAGAGGCTACCAAAAATAAGTATTGAAAATTATGGACATTATTATTATTTTGATTCTATGTAGAAATTTTTTTTGCACAACCATCATGGGACTAATTGCAAATATGGATGTTGCCAATTGTAGACCCATATAGTATTTTGATAATGAATTCTTTATTTTATACTTGTCTACACTTAAATAGATTAGTAATTTCTTGTTTTGTCATAGTCATGTTTCTCGAAATTGAAGAGGGTAGCAAAAACAAGTATTGAAAATTATGGACATTATTTTGATTATATGGAGCACATTTGTTTGTAGGCTTGGATTTTTCTAATTACAATCATAGGGTTATTAGTTTGGTTAGTCATGTAAGCATGGTTTCATTTTGCAAGGAATGAATGAAATCCTAGAGGATGTGCAAAACATCAAATTTCATAAAAGAAAGCACTTAGATTTAGAAAAGGAGTATTATGAAACCCATCACAAGAGGAAGAGAGAGGTAGAGAAAAGGAAGAAAGTGTGAGGGGGAAAATAGGTTTAATCAAATCAATGAAAACAAAACCCAAACATCAATGGAAGTTGAAAGCAAAGAAGATTAAAACAAGCACAAATGATATACTTACAACCTCTTTACCTATCGTTTTCCATTGCTCGCCTATCTGTTCTTGATCTTGATGATGGTGAAGCCCTTAGAAGCGTTTTTGCTCCCTTGCTTGTTGAAGATGACAAAGACAGAATGGCTATGATATTCGTGTGGTTGAAGATGAGCTTCAAATACACTAACAAATGGATATGAAGTGCTTAAGGAAATGGGGGTGCCAAAGGCGTGCCGGTATCTCTGCAGCATAAGTTTGCACAATGATCGATCTATGAAATGAAGAGAAGAAAGTTGTATTTATAGAAAAAGGCAAGGGAAGATCAATGGTTGAGAAGAAAAGAGAAGATCAACGGAGGAGGATTGTTGAGGAATGTGCAACAAATGGAAAGACACATGTCATTCGAAAAGCAGCCTTGTTGAGTTAACTCCTCCCTTGATGAGGATGAGATTTGATTTTCTTAAATTCGAATTTATTTTTCTAATTTAAGAGAAGATTTGCTTTAAAGATGCTTTAAAACTGATTTTGCTTTTGTAACTCAGCTTTTGCTTTTATGTGACAAAAGGAAAGTATTTTTGGAAGATAAGAATGATTTTTGAATATAAGAATGCATAATTAAATAAAAAGATTTTATTAAATTATTTTGTAGATAATTGAGAGGAATGAATAAAATATAGAAATATATTTTATTTTGTGGAGATTTTTGAAGAATAAAATAAAATATAAAAGTATATTTTATTTAGTGGATATTTAAGATTTTAATTAAATAAAATTGCATTTTATTTAATTTAGGAAGAATAAAAGATTTTAATTAAATAATTAAAATTATTTAATTATTTAGAAGAATGAAGTTGGTGAAAATGAATTTAATTAATTAAATAAAATGTAATTTATTTAATTAAATGAGAGGAGATAAATCAGATAAATAAATAAATTTATTTATTTATTGATAGAAGAATGTGAATGATGAAATAAATATTTAAAATATTTATTTAAGTAGAGTCATGCCAATTTTAGGTGTATACATTTTGCCCCTCTTTAATGCAATGTGTTTTATCATGTTGTTTCAAAGAATAAGATTTTCGACGGTGATACATGCCCTAGTTTGCCCCTGGTACAAATTTAACGACAGGATGCCCCCTCGGGAGATTGGATGGGAAGAAGGAAGAAGGTGTGAGATGGACAATCTCACGAAGAAGGTGAAAAATGGGTTAGGATGGAGAAAAATGGGATATGGTTCAAAGAAAACGACATGGGAAGTAGCCACAGGGTCATACAGTCAGATATGGGTCACTTGCTATATATAGGAGCTAGGTCCACAAGTACTATTCATTTGTACACTTGTCCATAGTTGATTTGTCCTCTGGAGAGCTTAGGAGAGCATGGAAGCCATACAAATGGATATTCCACGCGAGGAGCACCGGTTTGAGTGGATTCGACAGTTTGATCAGCCAGCAGAGGTAGGACCCCCGATATGTGATTCTTCAAAACTTGTCAAAAGTCAATTTTTAAGCGTATTAATGCTAGGAAAACCAACTAGGATAGATGCGCCAAAACTCCCTTCTGGCGCATATGAGCTCTTAAATGGCGCATATGTTGCGAGATGGCGCATTTACGCTGTAAAGTGGAGCATTTGATAATGTTGCACTTTTGATCCCTAAATTGATGCATTTGTCATTATTGCACATTTGAGCTATGAACTGGCGCATCTATTGGGAAATTGCGCATTTGAGTCCTGAATGGGCGCATTTGCTAGTATTACGCATTTGACATAAGAAATGCGCATTTGTTGGGAAATTGCGCATTTGGCATAAGAACCAACGCTTTTGTTGGGAAATTGCGCATTTGGCATAATAAGTGGCACATGTGCCAGAATGGCGCATACACGTCAAGGGGTGGCGTATTCACGGTGAAGCACCGCATGTGATATGGATCAGCGCATTTACCACTTGGATCAACACATTTGCACTAGGAACATCAGTTGACTTAATGAAATTAACCCAATTTGGCATCCTGATCAATGCGTCAATTGATTAGCGATCTCTGAGATTGCCGAGAATCGAGTCGAGAGATGATATGCTATTTTGATTAATTTGATATGTGAAGCCAATGATAGGATAGTTTGATTGCTTTGAGTAGGTTTGATATGGATATGGATTTCATTGACGGTATGTTTTGCTTGGTTGCAGGAGGATATTCGGGATGTTTTTATGTCACGCGAGCAGTTCCTGTTGCCGTTGTTGCAGCGGTATATGTTGACTGAGATGGATCACGAGGCCTTAGGTGCTATGGGTTTGTATTATGTGCTCTTCATGCTCGAGGTTCGCACAAACCAGGTGATGCTGACTGTAGCTGTGGAGTGATTTCACAGTGAGGATGGCACATTCCATCTGCCGACAGGGGAGATGGTGATCACTTTGGAGGACGTATATCAGATTCTGCACCTCCTGATTCAGGGAGAGTTGGTTGAGTACGAGTCACAGCATGATGCCAGCTTGGAGGAGTGCAGACGCATGTTCGACGACCCTGAGCTGGTGGAGTAGGTGATTTCTTGGCAGGATATACATGACTGCTATGACTACTTCCCAGGCATAGTGGCAGGATTGATCAGCGGCGTAGTATGCCTCGATAGGAGGTCACACAGCTTCTCGATCGACTGGGGGAGGGTGGTAGAGAGTATGATCATGGATGGGACCAGGTACGCATGGGGTGTGTGCATGCTTGCACATCTATACAGAGACATGCACCAGGTGGTGTACCATAGGGGGGCTAGTTTGTCTGCTGGTGTTTTGCTTCTGTAGTTTTGGTTGTGGGAGCATATTGCGATCACACAGCCGATATGCTTATTTCACAAGCAGAGGGGCGAGCCTTATAGTTACGGCTACACAGGTGTGATTTCCCAGCACAGGCTGGGGAAGCTTGAGTATTGGAGACACGCTTTTGATGGACTGGATGTAGTTGTGTGGTGCCCCTATATAGACTGTGAGGTGTGGGACAATGAGGCAAACGAGCTCCCATACTGCTTCCAGACGAGATGGCTTATTAGCAGGACTTGATTCATTCTAGAGAGGTAGATTGTCAGTAGAGTGCAGTGAAAGTTTGGTTGAGTTCAAGGAAGACCGCAGGGGGAGGCCTGGTTTGTGAGGACACACGTAGAGAGGTACAGGTGGGGTCCCGTAGCATCCTACGAGGAGGCCATGGCAGATTTCTAGCAGATCCCATATGCAGCCTGGCCTATGAGGAGAGACATAGTGGATGCTGGCATGACACTAGACTATGAGGAGTGGTTCGCAGCACATCCATTTCCCAGATACTCATGTCCTGGAGAGTTGGCTCCTCGTATTGACAAGGAGGATTCAGATGAGGAGGGTGTAGCTGGTAGGAGGAGGGGAGGATGGAGGAGGAGATGGAGAGGAGATGGAGGAGGAGGAGGAGGAGGAGGAGATGGTGGGGAAGGAGATGGAGATGGTGGGGGAGGAGGCGGTAGGCCGAGGCAGAGGAGGAGGGTTGGAGAGAGATTGGCGGGCCAGTCGGCAGTGGTGTAGCCACAGGCTGTAGGACAGGCACAGGTGCCAGTGGCACCGTAGAGACAGAAGCTGCCACCACAACAGGTGGTGCATTAGTAGGCACAGGTAGAGTAGGGGCTGGCACGAGGAGAGGCAGGGCAGGCTTCGCGGCCCAATTTTCAACAGTAGGCCATGGTGGCTCTTCAGAGTCAGATGAGACAGTTGAGGCCACATTTGAGAGCAGCAGAGTCTCACCGAGAGGCAGATGCGACGCGGTTGGCAGAGCTAGCTAGGGAGAGGGATGCAGCCTTAGCTAGCATGCGGTCTATGAGGGCTGAGTGAGATGTAGTCGTGATGGCCATGGGCACATATGGGACCTCCAATTTTTTGGTGGCATAGGTGTAGCAGGCACAGGCATAGGTGGCCCAGGTGCAAAATGAGCTTACTAGAGCCCAAGCGCAAGCTCAGTATTACAAGGGACTATATCACGGTGTTGTGCCAGCGAGCCAGAGAGCTTCGAGCTTTAGGAGTCAGTCAGAGGTAGTGCAGAGAGCAGGTGGGTCTCGGTCTGTAGGCTCAGTGAGGGGCCCACCACCGGTAGGGGGATAGAGGAGCAGCCAGTGCGGGGAGCAGCATGCCCCAGCAACAGGGTTAGATAGACCCAGATATTTATACTAGTTTTGATTGTATCGTAGCACATTTGTGATAGATGGTTGAGATAGCTGATATATGTACTTTTATCCTGAGACATGTATCACCATTTGTTGTATATATTTATGACATGACTCTGAGATTAGACAGAGATTGTGATATATTGTACATTTGGACATGTGTTTGATGCTTATATGATGATGTTGTTGTTTCATGATCTATATGCATGGGCTATATGTGTGATGCTTTGATGTTTATATGCTATGGATGCACCTTATCTTATGATGTTTTATATGTGATGCATACTAGATGGATGTTTAGAATGATTTTGATTTATGCAAATGCTAATGTGGATGGATATGATTTATGCAGTTCTATATGTATGTGACCTATGTTTTTGATTGTCTTTTGATATGATATATGGATGCACATGTATGTGGATGACCTAAAAATGTATGGAAATTGATCTAATGTACTTTGATGTATGCAAATGATGTAATCATGTAAATGACTATCTCATGTGATATGATATGCAACTGATATGCTATGGTTTTGATATGTCCAAATGTACTCAATCGACATAGAGATGATACAGACAAGAGGAAGAGAGGGAGATGAAGAAATATTGGTTTTCTTTTGATATTGCAGGACTTCTTTATTGCATGGATGATATGGATTTTTTGGATATGAGATGGCTATGGATGTGGATTTTGTCATCTTGAAAGATTTGCAAGGCTTTTGCTTTCATCATTGGGCACTTTTTGGTATTTTTCACTTTTTTGAAATGTTGTAAGAAAATACAAGCATCTAGGTATAATTAGACCGAGATGACCTGAGTATTTCTTACATGGATTTTGATGTAGCAAGGTGATACAAGCATCTAGTTAAACTTGAAGCTAGATGTCCTGAGTACCTCTTGTGTTTGAACAGACAAGGATTGCCCCTTTTCATGTTTAGACCTCGGAGTCCTCGATGATCTTTTGCTGATCATGTCATTAGACACATGTCGTCACATTACTAAAGTTTAATCCACAAGTAGCAGACAAAGAAAAATTATGCCCTCATCATAGCATCTCTAGCTTTTGGCATCCTCGAGTAGCATAGGAAGACATAATGACAAAAATTCAAGACCTTGTAAGTTAACCTGTTGACAAAACATTCTTGTATTAGATGTGTCTTTTGCCATAATTGATATAGAATTGTTTGAGTGTTATGGTGTGGTGCTCTGCTTTGTTTAGGACAGGTTGATGTCTTTGTGTCAAGAACTTCGATTTGGGTAGCTTGTTTTGTTGTGCTTGCTTGTCTAGTGAAGGTATCACAATCCTTTATTGGTATCCTTGTTGGAACAGTGGCATTCAAGAATCCAAATCCGTAACTAGGTTGAGGAATTGCCCCCAGTTTAGACAAGGATCAACTTATTATGGGTGGGATGACAATAGACATGGAGAGACGGACCCTAAGGGACTGACCTAGTGCCTCAGGGGCTCATTGCTAAATGGCCTTGCCTACGTGACGACGCAGAGGCAACGTAGTTCGGGGTGAACCCTGATGGACCTAAGACCTAGGCGATCAGAAAGTGGTGTGGACTTAGAGAGATAGAAAGACTAGACACAGAAGGATGGGACAGTGGAGCCTCGGGGGCGCATTTGAGAATGGCCTTGCCTACGTGATAACTCAGAGGCGACGTAGTTTGACAACAAGACAAAGAACTGGTTCAAGGTGAACGACATGATAGACACAAGAGGTATGAAGTTGAAACAAATGGAGAAAGTAATTTGTCATAGAATAGCACCTGTTTACTAGGTTTTCACCACTTGCTTTTATTTGCACGGAAGCTAAGAGTACACATGACACCTGTTTGCCAGGTTTTCACCATGGTACCTATCTTAGGCGCCTGTTTGCCAGGTTTTCACCATAGGATGTTTTTTTGTTATTTTTCACTTTTTCAAATTTTTGGATTTTTTTAGGACTCCCTTACATTGGGGTTTTCAGGTATAGAACTTGCGAAGGTGCATGTTGTTGATAGGATCATCAAATAGTTCACCTTCAGATGTAGCCAATTGATATGCTCCCGATCCATAAGTTATGATGATGACATAGGGACCCAGCCAGTTAGGTTCAAATTTTCCTTTCTTTTCTCGGTCTTGCTAATTTCTAGGATTTTCTCTTAGGACGAGGTCACCGACTTGGAATATCCGGGGCTTTACTCTGTGATTGTAGCTTCTGGACATGCGCTGTTGATATGCTTTTAGATGGTTAAAGGCATGTTGCCTTCTCTCTTTGAGGAGCTCTAACTCTTGGAGTCTAGTCACTCTGTATTCTTCATCTGATATGAGGCCTTTTAGTGACACTCGCAAGGATGGGATCTGGATTTCAATGGGCAAGATAGCTTCAGATCCATAGACTAAGGAATATGGTGTTGCACCTGTGGGTGTGCGGATGCTTGTGCAATAGGGCCATAGCACAGGATTCAGTTGGACATGCCAATCATGGCCAGCCTCATTGACAATCTTCTTTAGGATTTTCAGAATGGTTTTATTTGATGCCTTAGCTTGGTCGTTACCTTGTGGGTAGTAGGGGGTTGAAAAGCAGTGCTGGATATGGAATTTGTCGCATAGTTCCCTGACATCTTGGTTTTTGAAGGGTCATCCGTTATCCGTGATGATGGACGAAGGGACACAATAATAACAAATGATATAGTTCAAGATAAATGAGGCAATCTGTTTGATAGTGATATTGGCTAAGGGCACGGCTTCAATCCACTTCGTGAAGTACTCTATGGCAGTGATAATGAATTTATGGCCGCTTAAGGAAGGAGGGTGGATCTTGCCCACTAAGTCAAGTCCCCACTGACAGAAAGGCCAAGGAGTTGTTAATGGCTGTAGCTCTTGTGCTGGTGCATCTATCAGGTTCCCGTGGATTTGGCATTTCTTGCACTTCTTGATAAAATGATAGGAATCTTATTCCATTATTGGCCAGTAGTATCCCATGCGTATGAGTTTCTTGGCTAGGGTAGGGCCACTAGAGTGGGTCTCGCATATCCTGTCATGTATTTCGCTTAGGGCGGTTTGATATTCCTCTTTATCTAGACACCTAAGGAGAGTACCATCGAGACCTCAGCGATATAGGGTGTTGGCGACAATGGCATACCGGGATGCCTGTCAGATGAAGGTTCTTTTTTGGTTGCTGGAGAGATCGGGTGGGAGGGTATTCTCTTTTAGATAGGCAAATATTTTACCATAGAGAGGGGAATCGGTTCCTACAATGTGGCATATGATATGGGATTCTGGGGTATCGTATGCAGGACAGGAGACTGGCTCTACCAAGAACTCGTATCATGATTGGTTATCTGGGATGTCGAGGAGAGATGTGATTGTTGCCATTGCGTCTGCAGCTTTGTTCTCGATCCTTGGTATCTATGCAAAAGATATTTTGATGAAATATTCCTTGAAGTCATCTACCATTCATTTGTAAGGAATCAATTTCTCATCTTTCGTTTGGTAGTCATCATTTACTTGATTGATGACCAACTGTGAGTCACCATAGACTTGAAGTTCCTTGATGTTCCACTCAACTGCCAGCTTGATACCAATGACTAGGGCCTCATATTCTGCTACGTTGTTAGTGCAGGGGAACATTAACCTTGTGACTTTGGAATAGTGTTGCCATTAGGTGTGATTAATAAGATACCTGCCCCTAACCCATGCTGTGTGTATGATCCGTCGAAGTACATTTTCCAATTTGTTGTGTTGACGTGGAAGATAGATTCATCTAGAAACTCGAAGCTCAGGGGGTTGTCATCCGTTAAAGGTGCATCTGCTAGTTGATCTACAAGCACTTGTCCTTTGATCACTTTCCTGTCTACATATTCGATATTGAACTCGTTGAGAAGCATGACCCATTTTGATAATCTACCTGTTAAGGCAGCTTTGTTGAGTAAGTATTTCAGTGGATCAATTTTTGCTATCAGTTTGACAGAGTGTGATAGCATGTAATGTCTCCATTTTTGCAAGGTGAAGACTATAGCTAGACATGCTCTTTCAATTGGGGTGTATTGCAATTCATACCCAACAAGTGTTCGACTAATGTAGTAGATAGCCTGTTCTTTCCCATCGTAGTTCTGTTGTGCAAGGAGAGCTCTCAAGGCTGTTGGTGTAGCTGATATATACAATAGCAGAGGCTTGCCTTGAATGGGTGGCATTAGTACCGGTGGGTTCATGAGGTATCCCTTTAACTGTTGGAATCCCTGTTCACATGACTCGTTCCATTTGAAGGGTACATTCTTGTGTAGAAGGTGAGAGAACGGGTGGCACTTGTCTGCCAGTTGAGAAATGAACCTTCTAATAGACTGCAGTTTGCCTTGTAGGGATCTTAGCTGAGTCAGGTTCTTAGGAGGTGGCATTTCCATTATGGCCTTCACCTTGGCTGGATCAACTTTGATACCATTTGCAGACACTATGTATCCCAATAATTTTTCTGATGTAACCCCAAACACACACTTCTTGGGATTGAGTCGCACATTAAATGTTCCAACCTATTGAAGATCTTGTCTAACACTTCCAGATGTCCTTCTCTTGTATGTGATTTCGCTAGAATATCGTCAATGTAGTCTTCCATTATAGTGTGCATCATGTCATGGAAGATTATAGTCATGGCTCTCTAATATGTTGCCCTAGCATTTTTCAAACCAAATGGCATGACACACCAACAGTAGGTGCCCCAAGGACATGTAAATGCAGTTTTGTGTTGGTCCTCAGGTGCAATCTTTATCTGGTTATATCCTAAGAAACCATCCATGAGTGACAGCATAGTGTGCGCTGCCGTAAGATAGACAATCATGTCTATGTTGGGCAGGGGGAAGTCATCTTTGGGACAAGCCTTGTTCAAGTCTCTAAAATCATTGCATATTCTAACCCTGCCATTTGGTTTAACCACTGGTACTATATTCGAAACCCATTCAGGATAGTCTATAGGCCTGATAAATCTGACATCTAAGAGTTTCTTTAGCTCTTCTTTCACCATGAGGGCCACATGTGAATGCATCTTTCTGAGTTTTTGTTTGACTGGTTTAGCTCCCAGAGCTAGAGATAAATGATGCATGATAAGATTTGGATCTAGCCCTGGCATGTCAGCGTATGTCCATGCAAAGTTGATCTATTTTCTTGTGAAGAAATCTGTAAATGCTAGTTTTTCATGTTCTGTTAGAGCCTTTGCCATGTGGACCATTCTGGGATTATCACCTGTATTGACATTGATTGCTTTTGACGGTTCTATCAAGATCGACGATCTCTCCTGATGTGTAAGATTGGGGAGAGGGTCAAGCCTTCCATCCTTCGGTGCCTCAGGGAGGTTTTCACCGTTGGATACGTCTTTATTTTTACTATTTTGATGATCTAACACTAATCGTTCTTTTATTTTGATGTTTTTATGACTGAAAGGCTTGGCTCTCTCTCCAAAATAGGCCTTCTAGTTGAGTTCAATAGCATAGCCAGCTCTGTGGTCTCCTGCAGGTATGTGATCTCTCAGTTCAAGATAATCGATGATGGCGTCATCGTTTTCGAAGGTGTTTAGTTTAGGGGTGGTACCTTCTAGGTCCCAGTCTATAAGTTCAGGGTGTACCAAAGGTAAGGGATCATTAGGTTGGTCTGGTTCAACGATGTTGATGGTAAGGATAGAGTTATGGAAGGAACAGACAAAGTCTGCGATGGTACTCTCTATTAGTGGAGTTGTCAAGGGAGGTATCATTCTTTCCTCGCAATTGTTTCTATTGTTGCTATGCGGAACGGACTCTAGCGGTCTATCCCTTGGACCTTGTCCCTCGTTTGCAGGGGTTGGGTCATACTCGTGGACAACATTGATATCCTTTTCATCACAAGACATCTCAGAGAGGCTATCCCATTCATACTCGTTAGAATCAGTTTCGTTTCCCATTTGCATTCTTTGAATTTGTTCGACCAGATTGCTAGTAGATGCTTTTGGTTGTTTGCCTTTGTTCTTGTTGGTTCTGTTGTTTCTCAGTGTTCCAGTGTACCCTAGTCCTGTAGTGTCCCAAGTCGTTAAGGTATGAGGTTGGATGGGCTTAGTGATGCCATCCTTTCTTGAACCAAGTGGACTGTGTCCCTCATACCCCATTCTCTATAGCATTTGAAAACCTTGACCGTACTGTTCTATTGGGATAGTGGGATGGTCATGTTGCATTGAGGAACTAGCTTCATCCTTGTATAGCCATTGTAGGACATCTTTTTCATCACTTTCATCTTCTAGGCTTCCCCATTTCACAAATGGTCCTTTGGTAGGCTTCTCTGTTGTGGGTGTCCTTAAGATGGGTCTCCCATAGGATCTAGGAGATAGAGGTAGTTGTGCCAAACAGAGGGATTGGGAGACCGTGTACTCACCCAGGCCCTTATATTTGAGTTGGAGTTTAGGTTGAGACACTCCTAAAGAGGAAGAAAGTGTAGCTGGATCTACACGAGATGAAGAGGCGGAAGAAGCATGGTTGGTGGGGATTACAACTTCTGGTTTTGGCTGAATAGAGTTACAGTATTGAAAGGGGTTAGGGTCACCTTGGATGGTGATCTCTTGACCTTCATGTGGGAACTTGATACATTGATGGTATGTGGAAGGTACTGCTTTCAAAGCATGGATCCATGGTCGCCCAAGAAGAATGTTGTATGCTAGCTCCATGTCAAGGACTTGACAAGCTACATCTTTCACTACGGGGCCCACCCTGATTGGTAGGGTAACAATTCCTTTAGACATTCTTTCTTCCTCATCATAGGCTTTTATGGTGATTTTTCTTTTCGGATCGATAGCCTTCTCTAAAAACCCCAATGTAAGGATTAGCTTCAATGTGCAGATATTCAAACCAGCCCCTCCATCTATTAGGACTCTTTTGATCTTGTGTTTATGTATGAAAGCTTCAATATGTAGGGAAGCGTTATGGGGTTGAGTGATTGACATATCATCCTTCTCAGTAAATGATAGGGAATGTGATAAGGTGATGTGACCGACCATGGTTTGGAATTGTTCTTCAGCTAAGTTCATGGGGACGGAGGCTTCTACTAAGGCTTTGTCAAGTATGGACCTATGAGAAGGAGATAGACGCAGAAGTTCTAACATGGAGATGTGCGCAAGTGTTTTGTGGAGTTGATCCATGATACTGTATTGACTACACGGAGGAGCGGAAGCTCCTCTAAGGGTGACCCTGTTACTACGGGTAGTAACATTGCAATCCAGATCCTTGTTGATAGTGATCACATTGATGTGTGAATCGCCTTCTGAGATATGGTTAACAACATAGTCAAAGGTGACATTTGTGTAGTTTACGTTGTTAGAGCCACTGCTCTTTCTGTTGGAAGGTCCTCCCTGCTCGTAGTTAGGAAGAGGATCTTTGAATGCCTGATGATCGTTGTTGGAGGTATGTCTGTGAGATTGTCCGTTAACAGATATTTTGTTTTGCTCTATTAAGTCTTGGATTATATGCTTGAGTGCAATACAATCATTTGTCTTGTGCCCCCTATTTCGGTGGTATTCGTAGAAGTCATTGTCGTTCCACTAGTGGGGTTTGACCTTTGGTTAGTACTCTCATGCTAAGGGAAGCATTATGAGATTGTTGGTGATTAGCTTCCGTAAGGCAGTTTCTAGTGACTCATCCAAAGGTGTGAACTTTCTCCTAGGCTGAAAGTTGGTAAACCTAGATTCGGTATTTCTTGGTTTGTTTTGCAGGGGGTTATTTTGAGGTGTTGATAGGTTGAAAATTGGTTGTTTAGGTGCCGTATTCTTGGCATCCACCACCCCATCATTCACAATGTTCTTGTTTTTCATCTAGAATCTAGGTTTGTCATTGTTGGTGTTGATACTAGGAGTGTCTTTATAGAGCTTGATTTGGCCTTTCGTGATTAGAGCTTTTTCTATGATGAGGCCCATCTCAATGACCTTGCTAAAAGAAGTCCGACATTGGATTTGGATTTGGTAGCTTAGGTCCATTTGCAGGTTGTGGACGAACATTTCTAGTATCTATTTCTCTGGCATTTGGTGTGGGCACTTGCTTGCCAGTTGTCTCCATCTCTGTAAGAAGGCAGTGAAAGATTATCCTCCTTTCTGTTTGGTGTTACAAAGATCCAATATTGAGGTGTCGTGCTCAATATTGTAAGAGAAATGGGTGACAAATTTCTCTACAAGCTCATTGAAGGTTTTAATACCGAGTGGCAGTCTAGAGAACCATTCCATGGCTTGCCCACCTAGGCTTTGTGGGAAGAGTCACCTAAGGTAGGTGTCGTTATGTGCGACCTCGAGACAAGCAGCGTTGAATTCTCTGATGTGATCCCTTGGGTCACCCTTTCCTTGATATTTGTCAAACTTAGGTATCTCAAATGAAAGGTATCGTGACCAAGGCCCTATCAAAAGGATACGGTGAAATATCCTCTAGGGTGTAATGTCTTGTCAATGTTCCCATTTTCATGTCTGAAATTTGTTGTTAGAGATCTTCATATTTTTGGTTCATTAGACTTAGGGTGTCAAAGGAGTCAATTGTTGCTTTGCTCTTATCCGTGGGTATTTCATCATGTCTACTTCCTTCAGGGATTCTTTCTTTGTTAGTTTCTTTGAGAGCCTCCACATCATAACCTTTAGGGAGTTTGACTCCTAGACTTGCTAGATGTAAAAAGAATTTTGTTGGGTCTTGGGCAAGCACTTTTTCTAGTAGGCGTTGGAAATTTGGATTATGCTGCATTTGAAGGATCTCTTCCGTGGAAATTGCTTCGTCACTTTCGTGACCATTGGGAACACTTTTCTCTACCATTTCCAACTGTTTTTGTTTTTATAATCTTGTTAAGACCATGCAAGGTTTTAGGGAGATGGAATGGAATCAGATTTTGAGCAAGGTGCTAGAATGAAATAAGGTTTTTAGCAAGGTTCTTCTTAGATCTAGGTGGTGTCAAACAAAGTGGGGTATACAAAAGCGATAGTCTAAGTAAGGATGTTAGAAATCCGTATACTTGATGTTGACTAGTCTTGCACACCCCCTAGTGGAGTTCCGAAAGGATAAGTAGCCCTTGATAATGGAGCCTCGCTAGGTTTTGCTTGAGGTTTTGATTTTGAGCAAGAATAATTTGGCTATAACCTTGTTGGGAATTTGGAAGAAATTGGTGAGATTTTGGATGAGCAAGTAGCTATGGTGCGAAAAAGGACGAGAAATGGTTGATTTGGAAGGTCTCAATCAGATTTTGAAAAACTAAAACAGGTTTTGAAGATGGTTAATGAAAAAAATTTGACAGTTTTGCTCTTGGAAGGTACTAAATTTTTCTCTTAGGTTTAAATGCGCAACAACATAAGTCAAATGCGCTAATAGTTGGAGTAAATGTGCAAGAAGTCAGTTCAAATGCGCAACACTGGCAAGGTTTCAAATGCACCACAACAGATGTTAAATGCACAAAAAGTTAGGTCAAATGCGCAATATGGGCAAATGCGCCACGACAGAGTTCAGATGTGCTGGAAGTCGAATCAGATGCGCCACGTGTCGTGGCAAATGCGCAACTCTATTTTTTTTTGTCTTGCTTTCTCAGAATTTTGGGAATTTTATAGGATTTTTCAGTTTTTGGTTTGAAAAACTTAGTGCTTGTGATAATTCTGATGTTTGATTATGGCAAAAATATAGCAAACACATAGAAGTTTTTCTTGATTTTTATCTTTTCTTATTTTTTTGTATTTTTTTGGACTATTTTGACTCAAAACAAGTACAACCTAGGATAGATATGACAATATTCGTTGAATCCTCTAGCAGTGCCACTCAAAACGTGTAGCTCCAGGATCTGGTAGCACCGGCTCCCCTCCACGGCACTCACTTCTCACGCATACTAGATTCGGGTTTCCTTAAGCTCGTACCCCCACTGAACTTTAAGATTGTCCTTGCTACCTCTACTAAGAGTCACTTGAATCGAGGCCGCTTCAAGGGCTCCTCCCTTTGCATCAACAAATAGGGGTTTTTGGCTTGCTACACAATTGGTTCTTAGTTAGGGCAACCATTCGAGTGGTTACACATGTAGCGGCACTACTCTCCGTTATGGAGTCTCCCAGCCTCAAAGGGTTATGCCTATGAGGGTTTTGGGGGAGGTTGGTTGTCGGTGTAACACAGCAGCACTCATTGCTTGAGGTTTTCACCTCAAGCATAATTTATTTTAAGTGGCTTGGTAGGGCTTGGCTTTAGCCTGTTACCACTCAAGGTCATTCCCACTTGGACAAGCGTGCATCCAAGGGCAAGCCCCCCTAAAGGTTTGACAAATAGAATGACAAGTCTGGCACTTTGATCATCCAGTTAAGGGGAGAGCATACGCCTATTGTCATTCGCAAGCATAGAGTACAATGGTTAATCCAACCTAGTTAAAAATAGAAAAACTAAATGAGCTAATCTACTTGTGCACTCACACGATTGTTAACTTGGAAGTGTTTAGATCATAGCATTGTTCATTTTCCCGTTTGTTAACTTGAAAGTGATTAAGACATAGCAATGTTCATTTTCCCGTTTGTAAAGATAGCAGTGGTCTAATCTAGGAAAATAAATGAACAATGCAAAGATAGCAATTTGGGTCCAGTTACTTCCTTCCTAGTTATGTACTATGTGAAGTTTGTATGAAATGCACTTGTTTACTTTACCCCTAATTAGTCTAAATGAACTAGGCAAAGCATCTAAATGACCTAATCCAGCTACTAACCCTGCAAAACAAATGTTAGTTTCAAACACACAAAAATCAGAAACCCTAGAAATAAAAAGAAAACTCAAATGCGCTGCACTGCAGCCTGAATGCGCAGAAATAGGAAGTGCATGCGACGTTGTGCAAAAGCGCAAAAACAGAAGGTAAATGCACAAAAACCAGAGGTATATGCGCAACTATGACAGATGCATCATTTTACAATGCAAATGCGCAACAAAATCGGGTATATGCGCAACAAAGACGCAGGCGCTAGAACAGGGATCATATGCGCTATTGCAGGGGTCAGATGCGCTAAACTGTCAGAAGCGCCGGAACCGAAGGTATATGCGCCGTCTGGGAAGTCAGATGCACCAAAAGGTCAGATGCGCCAACTCGGAAGGTAAATGCATCATTTCAGAGGTTAGATGCACTAGATGCCTCTGTTAGAAACCTGTTTCGTCACCTGTACAGACCTGTCACTTGGAAAAACTCAGTTTTTTGATTAGTAAAGGGGCAAGGGCCCCACGGTGGGCGCCAAAATGTGAGGGGGAAAATAGGTTTAATCAAATCAATGAAAACAAAACCCAAACATCAATGGAAGTTGAAAGCAAAAAAGATTAAAACAAACACAAATGATATACTTACAACCTCTTTACCTATCATTTTCCATTGCTTGCCTATCTGTTCTTGATCTTGATGGTGAAGCCCTCAAGCGTTTTTGCTCCCTTGCTTGTTGAAGATGACAAAGACAGAATGGCTATGATATTCGTGTGGTTGAAGATGAGCTTCAAATACACTAACAAATGGATATGAAGTGCTTAAGGAAATGGGGGTGCCAAAGGCACGCCGATATCTCTGCAGCATAAGTTTGCACAATGATCGATCTATGAAATGAAGAGAAGAAAGTTGTATTTATAGAAAAAGGCGAGGGAAGATCAATGGTTGGGAAGAAAAGAGAAGATCAACGGAGGAGGATTGTTGAGGAATGTGCAACAAATGGAAGAAGGACACATGTCATTTGAAAAGCAGCCTTGTTGAGTTAACTCCTCTCTTGATGAGGATGAGATTTGATTTTCTTAAATTAGAATTCATTTTTCTAATTTAAGAGAGATTTGCTTTAAAGATGCTTTAAAACTGATTTTGCTTTTGTAACTCAGCTTTTGCTTTTATGTGACAAAAGGAAAGTATTTTTGGAAGATAAGAATGATTTTTAAAGATAAGAATGCATAATTAATTAAAAAGATTTTATTTAATTATTTTGTAGATAATTGAGAGGAATGAATAAAATATAGAAATATATTTTATTTTGTGGAGATTTTTGAAGAATAAAATAAAATATAAAAGTATATTTTATTTAGTGGATATTTAAGATTTTAATTAAATAAAATTGCATTTTATTTAATTTAGGAAGAATAAAAGATTTTAATTAAATAATTAAAATTATTTAATTATTTAGAAGAATAAAGTTGGTGAAAATGAATTTAATTAATTAAATAAAATGTAATTTATTTAATTAAATGAGAGGAGATGAATCAGATAAATAAATAAATTTATTTGTTTATTGATAGAAGAATGTGAATGATGAAATAAATATTTAAAATATTTATTTAAGTAGAGTCATGCCAATTTTAGGTGTATACAGAAAGAGATTTAAAAAAGGTGTGGGGAGTGGTTTAATACTCTCTCTCTCTCTCTCTCTCTCTCTCTCTCTATATATATATATATATATATATATATATATATATATATATATATATATACATATATATATATATAGCTCTCTATTTCTCTTTATCTCTCTCTGTCTATGTCTCCCTCCCCCTTTTGTCTTTAGCAACTCGTGAAACGAGGGGAGGCTCAAGTAGTAGCTAGTGTGAAGTGTTCGAGATGCTACAAATATCTATTTTTGAGCCACTTCAATAAGCAACATTGTTTCCAATCGTATTGGTTGTGTCATGTATGAATCAATGAAGCTTGGAGACAGGATGTTATTGTTAGAGATAACTATACTTTAGTGTGCAATGGGTATAGTAAAGTGGTCTTAAAGGTGAATTATTAGGTCTTTAAGAAATTATGTGTTTCATAATTGTAGTTCTTATCTATCTTTCCCTCTATATCACTTCTCTCTCTCTCTCTCTCTCTCTCTCTCTCTCTCTCTCTCTATAAAAGTACCATTTCATGAGGCTCCAGTGGAGCTAGATGCCATAGCCTGATCTATAATGTAGGCTTTTCCATCAGAATGCTTGACCATAGGCCAAAGTCTATGACATAATGGAACACTTTTTTCCACTATGTTTATGTACTTAAGCTTAGTTTTGTAATCTCATGATGCACAATGATTTTGTGTCTTAGGAAATGTCTCTTTAATTGTCATGGGCGGTAAAGGTAAAATCTGAACATAATTATTCATAGGAAGGTTATTCATGTAGCCATGTTTTCTACTTAAAATTGAAAAGTACTTTAAATCCACACATTTTACTTAAAGATCATACATACCCACAAAGTGACCTAGAACTCCAAATCCAACCAATTCTTTAACATGTGTGGTAAACAAAAAATTATATCTTTATTTTCTATAGACAAACCTTTGGAAGATATATTTTCTTTGAGCTTTATCTTCTAAAATCGTTTCTTGTGATGGGTTTCATAGTAATCCTTTTCTAATTCTAAGTGCTTTCTTTTATGAAATTTGTTTTTTTGCACATCCTCAAGGCTTTCATTTAATGCTTGCAAAAGGAAACCATGACCTTAGCATGACTAATCAAACTATTTACCATAGGATTGTAATTGGCAACATCCAAGCCTACAATTAGTCCCATGCTAATTGTGTAAACAAATTTGCTCCATATAATCAAAATAATGTCCATAATTTTTAATACTTTTTTTTGCTAACCTTTCAATTTGGGGGAACATGAATTAACTCTCTCTCTCTCTCTCTCTCTCTCTCTCTCTCTCTCTCTCTCTCTCTCTCTCTCTCTCTCTCTCTCTCTCTCTCTCTCTCTCTCTCTGTGTGTGTGTGTGTCTCCCTCTACATATAAGAGAGAGAGGGGAAGAGTTAGTGGTATACCCCAATGATGCAAAGCAACTTATGCAGGCCCAATTCCAGAGAACAAAGAAAGGATATTGTTGAACCCTTTAGATAAATAGGCTTCAAAATAGAAAGTTGGTATCTTATAATGAACAAATCAAAGTGATACATTTTTCCTCTTTGATCCCACAGAGATTTAGAAGCATTAGGGTGGCATTTGTTCAGGCAACAATACTCTAGTTTTTCAGTATTTTTTTTCCAATTTTGTCTACATCCTAGTAATTGGCATTTTCGGAGGCCTTCGGAGTGGAATTTGGGGTCAAGACTTTCATCGGTTGCTTTGAGTGGTAGGTGCAGGCAAGGCTCGAAGCAACTCAATCTAGCTCTTTAGGAGATCTTTCCAACGAGTCCAAAATGTCTAGATTTTGACTAGCTGGCTAGAAGTTATGACCCTGCCTAGTGGGGTCCAAAATTTAGTAGTTTTTTGAAATTTTGAAAAATTTGAAAATTTGAATTTTAGTAGTTTTGTCACCTTCCCACCGTCCATTTCTAATTCTATGGATAAGGTGACCTTTCACATTCTTGCTCATTGTATATATCCAACTTTGATGCAATAAGAAATCCTCTTTGGTTGCCTACAACTTCTTACAAGTTCTGCACATTGAGCATTTTGTTTATTTTCACAATACCACAGGCTCCGCACTAGGTATTGTTATCTGAATTCTCCATTAAAATTTAGATCAGTGGTATCAGAGTGGTTCACTCCTATATGTCACATCGTACATGGTCTGGTTATGCAAGGTTGGGATTGTAGACAAAAGACCCATCAGATTACCTACCCTTTGTAGACCATGCATTGAGCCATGCCTGCAACTACCGCTCAAAGCAATCAATGAAAGTCTTGACCCCAAATTTCACTTCAAAGGCCTCTGAAAATGCCAATTACTAGGATGTAGACAAAACTAGAAAAAAATACTAAAAAACTAGAATATAGTTGCCTGAACAAATGCCACCGTAATGCTTCTAAATCTCTATAGGATCATTGCTTCCCCCTTGAGAGGCAATGGGCCCCATTGCACCTGTGTATTGCAGCAAATGAGGAAATTTCTTCTCAATCTGGTCCTTAGTGAACCATTTTCCTTGATGTGGAAGTTGTCCTGCCTGTACCACCTGATAGAGGGGAATCTGTTGTTTCTTCAATGTTTTCACCACAACATCAGTAATTTGATCACATGTGAGAGGGGTAGTAGTGTCTGGATTCAACTCTGAGCAAATTATATGTTTTGCAACATCTGAAGTGTCCAACAATGGTGGAAAGTATGGCCGCAATAATTCAATATTGAAAACAGGATGTAGTCCAAGAAAAGATGGTAGATTGAGTTCAAAAGTTTTTTCACCAACTTGTTTGATGATGGTGTATGGACCATATTGAATAGGATGGAGTTTCTTATGAGGCCCTTGAAGTCTTTCTTTTTGAATATGAAGCCAAACCTTATCCCCAACCTTAAACTGATGAGGTGTATGATGTTGATCATGTCTATCCTTGTATTTCTAATTACTATATTGTAGTATCTCATGACTTGTTGCTAAACATGGCGTATCTTCTCCACAAACTTAGTTGCCCTGTCTACCTCTTTTTCTGAATGTGTTGAGGGGTCACTCAACATAGTTGGCAATGCTACATCAATTGGAGCTAATGGTTGGTAGCCAAGACATGCCTCAAATGGACTGTGCCCTATGGAACCATGTAGTGCTCGATTGTAACTATGTTGTACATATGGCAAGCTTTCATCCCAAGTTCAAGGATGTTTGGAATGGTACATCCGCAAAATGTGAATGATTGTCTGATTCACCACCTCAGTTTGCCCATCTATTTGGGGATGGAAGGCAGTGGATTTTGTCAACTTTGTGTCCATCAAGGCCCAAAGTGCTGACCAAAAATTGCTAAGAAATCTACTATCCCTGTCAAATATGATGGTTAGTGGCAATCCAAAGTGTACCCAAACATTCTCAAAGAAAAGCTTGGCAGTTTCTTCCGTAGAGACTCCTTTCTTGCAAGCCACTATGACAACCCTTTTTGAAAACCTATCTACCACCACATATACACAATCATGACCACATCTGGTAGAAGGTAGTCCGGACATGAAATCCATTGAAACTGAATGCCAAGGTTGGTCAGGACTAGAAGAGGTGTATACAATCCTTGTTTACGATTGGCAGGCTTTGCAATGGCACAAGAAATACAAGATCAGATGTATAAAATGACATCATGTCTCAATTTGGGCCAATAAAAATACCTCTGAAGTATAGCAATAGTCTTCTCCACCCCAAAGTGTTCTACAATACGACTGTAGTGTGCCTCCCATATCATCCTTTGCCACTCCTTGGTTGGAACACATATGTGTCCCATGTGACAGAGAATCCCATCCTTCAAGTAGAAATCAGTGGCTTGTTTTCCCTCTGCTAGATTGTTGTAGATTTAAGCAAAATTGGGATCTGTGCCATACAACTGAGGCCAATCTATTGTGTGGTGGCCACAGGAATCCAATACCATTGTCAGGGCTGTGATCGGAGGTCTACTCAAATAGTTTGTAACTTTGTTAGTAGCTCCCTTCTTGTGGCAGATATTGAGATGAAATTGTTGCAAGTAGGTAGACCATCTTTGATGCCTATCATTTTGTAGCTTTCCTTGTGTTTGTAGAAATTGCAGAGGTTTATGATCTGTGTGAATGATAGTCTTCTTCCCTAGAATGTAGTGTTTCCATTGTTTGTAGGCTTGCACAATAGAATACAACTCCTTATCATAGGTGGGATACTTACGTACTATGTCAGAGAAAGTCTCACTGTGGTAAGCAACTGGGTACCCGTGTTGCATGTGAACTGCCCCTAGTGCATAGTCTAAAACATCTATTTCAATTTGAAAAGATTGTTGTAGATCTGGGAGTGCTAGTACTGGTGCAGAACATAGCCTCCTCTTCAACTCCATGAATGCTTTCTGTTGTACCTCTATCCAGCAAATTTTTGCCCTTGGTCCTCCCCTTAGTGCCTGATTCATAAGCCATGCCAAATGTGAAAAACCAAGTACAAATCTCTGATAGAAATTGGCTAGACCCAAGAAGCTACGAAGTTCTATGAGACTTTTGGGAGATGGCCAATCTTTGAGAACTTGTATCTTTTCAGGGTCCACACGAATACCCGTTCTATCCACAATGTATCCCAAATACTGAATACTCTCCATACCAAAAGAACACTTATCTCTGTTAGCATATAGCTTGTGTTGTTGCAAGGTTGAAAACACTTGCTGAACATGCTGTAGATGGTCACCCCATGTTTTGCTAAAGATGAGTATGTCATCTAAATAGATGACAACAAAAGACCCAATGAATGGTTTGAGGACATCATCCATCAATCTCATGAATGTGGCAGGGGCATTGGTCAAGCCAAAAGGCATGACTAGCCACTCAAACAACCCTTCCTTGGATTTGAAAGCAGTTTTCCACACATCTAATGGCTCAACTGGGACTTGGTGATATCTAGATTTCAAGTCAATTTTGGTGAAAAATTTTGCCCCCTGAGCTGGTCTAGCAAATCATCAATACAAGGGAGTGGATATCGGTTCTTCACAGTGATCTCGTTGAGAACCTGGTAATCAATACAAAGTCTCCACGTTCCATCCTTCTTTTTGGCCAAAATAATTGGACTTCCACATGGTGAAGCACTTGGGCGAATGTGTCCTTTCTTGATCAACTCTTGAATCTACCACTTGATTTCCTCATTTTCCAAAATTGACCTTCTGTATAGTGGCCCATTTGGTAATGGTGTCCCTGTAATTAGATCAATTTGATGCTTGACTTGGCAGTGTAGTGGTACCCCTGTTGGTGAATTGAATACATCCTGATATGTTGGAAATATTTTCTCCATCTGTTTATGTTTAGCTGTGGTAGTGGACACTTTGGTATGACTGCTGGCCACAACAAACCTTGTCTCCTCAGGTTGAACCATTAGTAGGACAAATTTTCAAGTGTGACAAATCAAACGCTTACATTGTTTTGCAGTAATCAAAGATACTTGTTCTGCATGACTTACCTCAGGTATTCGATACCTTTTTTCTCCCAACTTGATGGTAATGCTGTGTGGCCTTGACTCATAGACTCCATGACACTTGTACATGTATGGGTGCCCCAACAATACATCGCATACATCCAAAGGTGCCACATCACATATTACTTCATCTTTGAATGGCTTGATAGAATAAGGTAAGCGGCACTGTTTATTCACCAGAATGTTTTGTCCCTAACTTACCCATCCCATATGATATGGCTGTGGATGTCATGTTGTCTGCAGATTCAATCTTTTTATAATTTCAACAAAGATCAAATTCTTTTGGCTTCCACTATCAACAATGAAATGAAGAGCCTTTTCATTTACCCACATCTGTGAGTGGAACAAGCGATCATCATCCTCATGGGGCATGGCTTTGGTAGTGGCAACTATGGCATGTGGGTCAGCGTCAATGATTTTTTCACCATCATTTTTTTCACAGGGATTTGTAGGCAGCGACTCCTGTTCCATTTCTCCTTGACATATTTCTACCAATAAAGTCTTCGTGGCATGATAGTCTTTAGTGTTATGACCAGGGCTCTTATGGAATTCACACATCTTCTATTTACCCTTATTTGTTGTTGATGAGGTTTGTGAGGAGAAGTCCTTGGTTGTTTGTTTCCCACCAAATTTGTTACCACCTTCACCCTTGAATTTGTTGTTTGAGGGATAATCCTTCTTCCCCTTTTGTTTGAATTTCTCCTCTATCTTTACTGCATATTTGAAGGCAGTACCCAAGGTCTCAATATGTAAGAAATCCATTTCTGTCTGGATATACCGATGAAGCCCACTACAATACTTCAATACCTGATGCTTTTCTGTGTCACGGATTCCCAATTTTGCAGAAAGTGCATGAAATGTATTTGTATAATCTTGAATAGATTGGTCCCTCTTTTGTCGAAGTAATTGCCACTGTATGTACTTCTCCTCATATGAATCTTCAGGGTAGTATACCTCCTTAATGTATTCCACAAATTATCCCCATGTGGGATTGTCATCCTCCAACATTTCAAATCATTGGCTATCAAGACCATCATCCCTGGCTAGTAGTCTATTCTCCCAAGATTGTTTCACATGTTCCTCAGCTTTGAGGAGTGCAAAGGTTATTTTTTCAACATTTTTGAAGCAGTTTATAGAAAAATATTTCTCTAATTTTGATAGCCAATCATCAACAGCATCTGCATTAATTTTTTCTTCAAAATTTGGAATGTCAAAATTTACTTGTACCTTGAATGGCATGCGATCATGAAATGGCGCTCTAGTTGCACCTTCTGGTTGTAGATTTCGTTGGAGAATTTAAGAGAATTTAGTCATCATATCCTCACATTACTTTGCCAAAGCTTCTTGTACCAGCTCCTTGAAAGGGTCGGATCCATCTCCTTGTTCTCCCATCTTCGGTCATGTGCGTCTCAAGGGTAGGTAATCTGATGGGTCTCTTGTCTACAATCCCAACCTTACATAACCAAACCGTGTACGATGTGACATACAGGAGAGAACCACTCTGATACCACTGATCTAAATTTTAATGGAGAATTCAGATAACAATACCTAGTGCTAAGCCTGTGGTATTGTGAAAATAAACAAAATACTCAATGTGCAGAACTTGTAAGAAGTTGCAGGCAACCAAAGAGGATTTCTTATTGCATCAAAAGTTGGATATATACAACGAGCAAGAATGTGAAAGGTCACCTTATCCATAGAATTCTAAATGGATAGTTGGAAGGTGACAAAACTATTAAAATTCAAATTTTCAAATTTTTCAAAATTTCAAAAAACTACTAAATTTTGGACCCCACTAGGCAGGGTCATAACTTCTAGCCAGCTAGTCAAAATCTAGACATTTTGGACTCGTTGGAAAGATCTCCTGAAGAGCTAGATTGAGTTGCGTTGAGCCTTGCCTGCAGCTATTGCTCAAAACAACCGACGAAAGTCTTGACCCTAAATTCCACTCCGAACGCCTTCGAAAATGCCAATTACTGGGATGTAGACAAAACTAGAAAAAAATACTAAAAAACTAGAATATAGTTGCTTGACCAAATGCCAGCCTAATGCTTTTGAATCTCTGTGGGATCAACGCAACTCAATCTAGCTCTTCAGGAGATCTTTCCAACGAGTCTGAAATGTCTAGATTTCGACTAGCTGGCTAGAAGTTATGACCCTGTCTAGTGGGGTCCAAAATTTAGTAGTTTTTTGAAATTTTGAAAATTTTGAAAATTTGAATTTTAGTAGTTTTGTCACCTCCAACTGTCCATTTCGAATTCTATGGATAAGGTGACCTTTCACATTCTTGCTCATTGTATATATCCAACTTTTGATGCAATAAGAAATCCTCTTTGGTTGCCTGCAACTTCTTACAAGTTCTGCACATTGAGCATTTTGTTTATTTTCACAATACCACAGGCTCAGCATTAGGTATTGTTATCTAAATTCTCCATTAAAATTCAGATCACTCTTCTTCAATTTTTACATCTATGGAAGCCAATTGACTCACTACTACATGAAAAGCATTTAAATGTCTGGTTACAAATTCTCCTTAATCCATCTTTAAATAATACAAATTTCTTTCAAAAATAACTTATTTACAAGACACTTAGTTTGATATAATGCAATAGTTTGATCTCATAAACTCTTAGAAATGTTTTGAACTAAAACATTCATGAAGACTGAATTGGAAAGACACAACCTAATAGCAGATCATTTCATAAAATAAAGCACTATCTTCTTGCATTGCATGTCCCTAGTCAAAAGGAGTTTCATTATCAGTGTCTGTCAATGGATCTGGAGATGTATGATGCAAATTCCATGGATGGTAACTATTTTAAATTTTTTCCCAATGGGTTACAATATCTTTCTCTAATGAACCAATATCATTGTGAATGTTTTTGAATGGATGGTATAGCAACAATTCACTCAAATAGAATGCCTGAAAACATTGATCATTTGTTGTTAAGATGGTGGTGAAACGAGGGGAGAATTGAAAAATAGATGGTGTTAACTGTTCTTTCTATTTGTTGGACTTCTGAGATGCTACAAATGTCCATTTTTTATCCACTTCAATAAGAGGCATCATTTCCAATTGTATTGGTCATGCCATGTATGAATCAATGAAGGTTGGAGATGGGATGTTACTACTGTTAGAGATAGCTACACTTTAGTGTGCAATGGGTACACTAAAGAGGTCTTAAAGGTAAATTATCAGGTCCTTAAGCAAATGACATGTTTCACTAATATATTAAGGTTTACTTTTAGTGGCGAGTCTCTTACTCAAAAGGGTTTTCCCAAGTATATTATGTCATATTGTCTTCTCTATCTCCTTCACTTATTCTTCTATGTTTAATTTAAGGTTACATGTGTTTCTGATTTCTCCTAATTGAGGAATAAGCATTGTAAAACCAACATTTGGCATCAAAGATTTATTTGGATTGATCCCATGAAGGAAGGTATACAATTTTTATGTTGCTCTCTATTTGGATTGAGATTGAGAAGTTCTAGGAAGAGGCATAGGTTTGTGGACTAGGCAATCTTCTATCCAATCACCTTCTTATCTATAATAGAAACAAGAATTAAAATTTCTCAAATGTGTAATAGGAATGAGGGTGCACATGGAGAGTTGAGAAATTATCTACACTCTTTGTACACAAAACTATGTAGTCCAAATAAAAGGTGGTCCCTTTAATAAAGGGTCTAAATGACAGATTGAGGCAAGGAATCTCTACCCACATGGGATATTAATATTTGGAGGAAACATTTAGATAGAAATCAAAGTCCCATGCCTAGAGGTATATTTATTCACTTAAATAGTATGTGCATCATAATGCATAATTGCTTACATATGCATGATTTGCTAGATAAAATATCATCACGAGCATTCAAGAGTCATAACTTAATTTTTCCATCATCATTCATATTCTAGTAGATAATAAGTCACATCCTCAATTAGTTCACTTGCTTTTCAATCCTTCATCCATCATTACACCTTGTCACAAGCTCCTCCATGGGTGGTTTAACAAGGGGATTAGTGATGCAACCAAGAAGCAACAATAGGATGATGAAATGAGACTTAGTTTTAAATTTTTAGAGTTTGAAAACATTTCATATTTCAAAGGAGGAAAGGAATCAAGATCTTGGGGCTTCGTATCTACCAAGGCATAGGTTGACATGATGAGTGACTCTAAGTTTTGAAAATGTTTATCATCGTTTGCATGACAAGGGGGCTAGTGTGTTTTTCATTCAAAAGGTGAGGAAACCAACACATAAGAACATGATCAATGCCATCAAGAGGAAGAGTGTTAGTCCTATATGAATTTTGAGGGTTTAATGAACTTATCAGCTCACCAAGCTACGAATATGATTTTTTACATGTTTTTTTTATAATTATCATTGATAAGCTTAAATCTTGACAAGAACGACAACCATGGAAGGAGGATAAGAAATAATTCGTGGCTATGAGACAAAATAAATGTAGTCATGAAGGAAGACAAAAACTACTAAGGCATCTCATATCATTCATCATTACAATTTTTGAAAATACTTGTAAATTGACAATCACGTTTCTCTAATATAAATGTAAACTTGTAAAATTGTCTTTTGCCATTAGTGGGCATCTTAACTTGTCTTAAAGATAGTTAAAGATAGTATATAGACATTAAGGCTAGATTTTATCTCTACAACAAGGTGTTATTAGACCATCATTGAGTATATATCTTTCACCTCCCTCTGAAAAGAAAATAATTGTTTATAGGTCATTGATCATTAGGTGTTAGGTTTTTTTGGTTTTTTTTTTTTTTTTTTCCGGGTGTGTTTTAAATATAATAATCTATGTGAATGAATTTATTTCTTGGACTTTGTACACATAATCTAAATATTTATTCCAATCAAACTAGCTAAACGATAAATGCTATAGGGTGATGTAAAAAATATTTTAAAAAAGGGGTGGTGGTGGGGTGGGGCTAGGAACTATCACAGGAAGAAAACAAAATGATAATTCGAAATTGTATTTTATAAACTTCTTGTAACAACACCATCCATTGATAAGTTGATGACCAAATTTTTATTAACTCAATTTTAAATAACTGCCTATTTTAAAACACACATATAAGACATACAATTTATTTTAAAAATTCATTTTTCTATTTAAAAAGTAAATGCAATACCTTTCATTACAATATATCCTTTATTTTAAATTACTCATATAATATTATAATTATGTCGAACGTGTTCCCTCTGTGAGGTGAACCGACTTGATGCAGAGATCGACGACACAAAGTTTTAGAGGAGCATGCAAGATGATCGCAATGAATTTGGTCATCCATTTTCTTAGTCATTTTTCTTTTGTTCACCATATGTCGTTTTCTTCTCTATCATGTATATTTTCATTTTTTTGTTGTTTTTCTTTCTCTTTACGGGAAGCTTCTGAGTGCTCCCCGCAAGCAAGTCTACAAACACTGTTGCGAAGGTTCATGGTGCTTGGGACTCACCATATTTTATTGACTTTCCATAATGATTGAATAATTGTTACCGTTGACATTTTCTATACATTTGTCAAGGATTATTACACCGAAGGCATTTCCTCTGTGAGGTGAACCATCCTAGCAAAAAGATCGACAACTCAAATGGCATCTTGGAAGATGCAAGATGATGAAAGTAATATGGACTGGGTCTTCAAATTTCCATTGTCCTTTTATTTGTTTTTCATTTGTCGTCATTCATTTTTTTGCCAGTTTTCTCATTGGTTTTTCTCATGATAGGAAAAAATGTGTTAGAAGAAGTCTCAAGTCATTTAAATGTCCCCTACCGGATACCCTAGCATTTCTAATTTTTTCAAAGGAAAAGGAAATGGAAAACGATTGAAAGCACTACCCATGTCTTCATAAAATAGTATTTGTTTTGTTTTACCCCTCTATGATTAATTAAAATAGTATTTGTTTTGTTTTACCCCTCTGCGGTTAAATATCTTACATGGCCTTGGAATAAAGTAAATGATTCCTAGATGATCATTTATTTTATATTTTAAAATATTAGTTTTTCATGATATTTTTATTGTATGTTTTTAAAATGGACTTTACTCTATATATAATTATAAATCATATGTTTTAAAACAATAAAATAACTATTATTTTAAATATTATAGGGATCTACACCCTGGTTTGTAGCTTATTAATATCAAAAACAATAAAATAACTATTATATTAAATATTATAAACATTATAAACGTTTAATTAACTATTATATTAAATATATTCTAAATGTATATAAATATTAATAAATTGTTATATATATAATATATTATATATTTATATTTGTTCCATTCGATATACTGTTAATATATTTATTAATCAATTATATTTATTTTATATATAAAATACCATATAATTATTATATCTATTAAATATTATATACTCTATAATATGCATTATTAAATATAGAAAAAATATAATATATAGTTGTGAAAGGGGTTGTGGTTAAATGGCAAGGCCATAAGGTTCTCAAGATGGAGATCCAAGTTTGAATCCCCCAAGTAACATCTATAGTTGGAACTACAAGTTGAGGCTCTTGGACTTCCATTGTGGCTCTTAAGTTGAATTGAGTTGAATAAGTGGCTTCTAATCTCTAAGTTGAATATGTGGATAGGGAGGAGGTCCCCCTTTTGACCTCTGCTGGAGCGGGCCTACCTAAATATCCTTGCACTTACCAATAATATATATAGTTAATAAATATAAATATATTTTAAAAATAATATTATATTGGAAATTCTATTTTCTTAATGATATTTATTTTTACATATTTATTTCAATTATATACTATAGTTTTGTTGAGAGAGAGAGAGAGTAAAAGAGAGAGGTAGAGAAACAAAGATAGGAAGAGAGAAAGAGAAAAAGAGAGAGGTATAGTACCTTTCAATTTCAAGTAGAGAAGGATGGAGAGAGAGATATATAGATAGAGGGTTAGAGAGAGAAGTAATGAGATAAAGAGGTAGAGAGAGATAGAGATAGCGAGAGGTACAAAGATAGAGAAGGATAGAGAGATATAAATAGAGAGAGAGAGAGAGTACCTTTGAATTTTAAGTAGAGAAAATGGATACATGCATAACCTTCCTATGAATAATTATTTCCAAATTTTACCTTTACCACCCATCATAATTGAAGAGACATTTCGTAAAACACAAAATAATTACCCATCATGGGATTACAAAACTAAGCTTAACTGCATAAACATAGTGACAAAAGTGTTCCATTGTGTGATATAATTGAGGTTATAGTCAAGCATTCCTATGGAAAACCCTACATTAAAGATCAGGCTACGACACTTTTACAATGAAAAACAAGAGCTTGGTATGTGTTGGTCCAAATCATCTACTCAAACTTTACTTACCATTATAAAACAACAACACACATCATTACATGGTCTCAATGTTGAAATGATGACCATGATTCGACAAATCAAAATAGACCCAAAAATTTAATGCAAATATTCTATTTACTCTCTTTTTCAGAATACTAATATTACAAACAAATAAAAAATTCCTCTTTATTACTTTTACAAATATGCCCCCTTATTTATTGCTCTTGCCAACTCAATTTTACAAACTATGTATACTTTAAGTTTCCCATATGCAAAATAATGTTTTCTTTTATCCACACATAACTCCTTTCTAAATCCATTTTCGGTGTACCCATTGCACACTAAGGTGCGATTTCTAGTAATATATAAATGAAACATTTCGTCGCGATTGGGGGATTATAATATATAAAATGAAACACTTAGCTTTTAAGTCCTTTTTAAAAATTTTATATTGCTTTCAAAAAATAGGGACACAACTAGCAAGAAATAGGGATTTTTTTTACCGTGGCCTGATGTGGAATTTAAACTACAGACTTGTCATGCTATTTTAGAGTGGGGTCTAAAATAAAGTCAAAGAAACAATGATGTTTTCTGATAGGAACGATAAGGGTACCAATAGACAAGAACGACGAGGTTACTAAGCTCCAACAACAAAACCCACCTCGAATAGGGTTACAAGAATGACGATCTGGTGATTTCTTCTTGGGCACGAAATAGTGAAAAGCGGAGGTCTAGCGTGAAATAGTAAGGCACAAGGCTTTTCAAGAAAGTGGAAGTAGGGTCAAGCAATTTTATGGTCAAAGGTTTTTGGCATAAAACAAGGTAGTCCCACGTTGTCTTCTCCTTTCATCTTTTATGGGTTTTGTTTGTTTTTTTCCCATATTTTATTTTGCTCGGTTGGTAAAACCAATCAAATCTGAATAGATAGACCATGGGTGTAAAACAAGATGCTAAAAACATATTAGCACTACACATTCAGGGTCCCACCATAACACATTTGCTTAAACAAACAAAGATTCAGAAGCCTTGGAAATAGTGGAGAGTGTAGGGAACAACGTTAAGACCATAAATGGACCCCAAAGGCAGATGAGCAACCTAGTAGTAAGTTTTATCTATCTGAAAGGTGTGAGAGCTCCTTGGAATCACACCCTACACTTTTTGAATGGGCATACAACTCCATACCCTAACACATCTATAGGGGAGTTAGTTGAATCATGGATCCTTTTTGGATAGAATACCCTTAGATAAACACAATGAGAGTAGAGGAGAGATTGGTTTATGTGAATGCCAAGTAATATAAGGAAATCCTAAGGCGTAGGTAGACTTGAAAGATGAGACAAGCACATAGGAAAAAATTCACTACCATCTTACTAAAAGCACATAGCAACAACTCAAATGTCTCTAGTAAAATACCTCAAATAGGAGGACAAACAGAGCAAGGTGAAGACAAAGGAAATGAGAAAATAGTAAAAAACCAAAAGGATATTGATTCAAAACTGGGCAAAGCAAAATTGCCCACATAAAATAATGGTGTAAGAGAAGAAATATCTTAAGACAACAAATAGCTATACAACCCTACCTCCAACCATCAATATGGTCGTCAGAGTTATATGTTAAAGAGCTTATGAACATGAAAAAGAGATGGGAAATGCTAGAAGCAAAGGGGCTACATAGAGACAACAGGTTGAAGGAAATAGTAGAAGCCTAATGCAAGTTAGAAAGGGAGAATAAAACACTCACGGAACAAGTATTAAATCTACAAGTTAGCATGGAAAGAGGACAATAGGAGTTGGGCACTCTAAAACAAGAAGTAAAATAATTAAATTAGTAGAAAATAAGAAGTTGAAAATGATGAACGAAGGTTACTCAACATAGATGAAGGAGTTTCAATAAGCTATTGTTGACTTAGAGATAAAAGAAAATCTGTTAAGAGACCGAATAGAAGAGGCTAAATCTTGGTCACGAGTTGTAAGTGAACCATTAAAAGAGCAAAAATAAATTATTGAGAAACAAATCAAGATAGGCATAAAAGAAGTTCAAAAGACAAACAAGACACGACATTAAATATCATTATCAAATGTTTAAGAGACTTTGGAGAGAAGGAAAGAACCGACATTTTTGCAAGAGACTTTCTTAAGGGCAAGTTGAAGTGGACAAGTGTTATCCAACAAGAAAATATGATAGGAAAGAAGCTAGCAAAAGGAAGGAATATGTATGTAAGACTTGTCTTAAGAAACATGAATGATAAGAACGAGATCCTAAAGAATAGGGGGTTGCTTAGAGGCACTCACATATTCTTAGATGAATATTTGACATTTGTCAACAAGAAGAGTGAAGGAAGGAGTGGGAGAAAGTGATTTAGGAAGGGATGATGAAAAGTGGGCATGGATGAAAAATAGGAAAAGCTTAAATCAGCGAGATATTTTCACACAAGAAATAGGGATTTGGGGCCCCATGATAGTATCTACAAATAGTAAATTGGAATTGCAGAGGATACCCATGGAGAAGAGGACCAGGGTTGGGGCCATAGCTAAGGAGAAAGACATTATTATCCTTACAGAGATGAATGAGCATGATGGATGCAAAGTACCAAACTTTGAAGGATACAAGAAAATTTCAGTTTGGAATGAAGGGACAAAAATAGGTAAAGGACATGGGGGGATCACTATGCTAATAAGAGAAATGTGGGATGGAACCATGAAAATTGAAAAAGAGGACACAAATAAGCAGTACATATGGATGAAAATAACTAATAGTGAGCTTACAATTAGGTTGGTTGCATGTTACTTTGCTTCAAAAGGATCAAAGTTCTACAAGAAGAGAAATCTAAACAATGAAGACTCGTATGCGGCGTTAAAGAAAAAGAAAGATATTTCTACTTTTAGCACTTCGGGGGAAATTGTCTTAATAGGGGATTTTACTGCCAGGACAACAAACAACCAGTCTCTTCAATTGGGTAGAGAAGAAAGAGGGGACAACAATCCTTTATGGCTAGAGGAAAGAGGAGACTAGCTCCTAGAAAGAACCTCACAAGATGGAAATGAATGTGTGACACATTTTGGAGCATAATTATTAGAACTTTGTAGCCTGTATAACATGGTTATTTGTGTTAGGGTTGGCCGACAGAAGATATCAATTAAATGCAAATAAAGATTAAATAGAGGAATGGAAATACACAGAAATAATAACAGCGAGAGACAAGTTTTAACGTGGTTCACCCAAACTTAGGCTACATCCACCAAACAGAGAGTCTAATATTGTTATCTAGTAAATCAAACCGATTACAACTAGCAATCCCTGCAACTCAATACCGCTGCAAATGCTACAATACATTATCAACGGAAACCCTAACCTCAGTTGCTTTTATCAAGCCTTATGTCGGTTACAAAAATAGGGTTTTTTTTAATGTCGGCTAATAGAAAAAATAACTCCCGATGCCTTTATAAAAGTAGGGAAAATCGTGCCAATAAATAATTTGATGGGAAACCGTGCCGATAAAAGTGGGGAAAATTTAACCTCTAAGTCTGATTAGGCTCCATATAACAACAATCTCCCACTTGGAGACTGATCAAACTCCACACCATATCATCTCCCACTTGGAGACTGATCATAACACCGCTAACCTTGTAGCCCCCACTGGAAATAAGCACCCTCGACTCTGTTGTTCTATATTTGTTATTTTCAGTCTTAAAGACCAACCAAAGCTGAAGAGGAGCTCAGCTTCTCCCTTGTCACTGCCTTTGCAAACATATCTACTAGATTTTCATCTGTATGTATCTTTTCCAATCGTAACTGTCCATCATCCAACATCAACCGAATAAAGTGATACCTCAACTATTTGGTCTTTTAATACAAGGCATAATTCTTTGCAAGATGTATGGCACTCTAGCTGTACATAAACAAATAACCGTTAACCTGTTGTTTTCTCAATTCTTCCATGAAAGATTGTAGCCATATCATCTCCTTGCTTGCCTTTGTTGCAGCTACATATTCTGCCTTTGTAGTGGATAAAACAACCACCTTTTGCAACCTAGAAATCCAACTCGTTGCTGTCCCATGTACAGTAAAGACATAACCTATAGTAATCCACCTGGTATCAATATACCCTACCAAATCTGAGTCTACATAACCTGCTAAATCAGTATTAGAGCCTCCAAAACATAAATGTTTATTGGATGTACCTCTCAAATATCAGAGAATCCATTTTACTGCATTCTAATGCTCCAATCCGGGATGACTCATATCCCTGCTTACGACTCCTACAGCATGTGCAATATCTGGTCTCGTGCATACCATGGCATACATTAAACTTCCTACAGCTGAAGCATATGGTACCTTGGACATTTTGTCTTCCTCCTCTTGTGTCTTTGGACACATCTCCTTAGTCAATTTTAAATGACTAGGCAAAGGTGTGCTGACAACTTTTGCATTTTCCATATGGAATCTCTCCAACACCTTTTCAACATAATCAGCTTGAGATAGAGTCAATTTTTTGTTCTTCCTATCTCTGCAAATTTTCATACCAAGGATTTGTTTTTCTGCCCCCAAATCCTTCATAGCAAATGACTATGCTAACTGTTGTTTTAACTCTCTTATGTGATCCATGTTAGACCTCGCTATAAGCATGTCATCAACATATAAACATAAAATAATGTAGTTGTCATTATCCAACCTCTTAAAATAAACACAATGGTCATAATTACACCGGTTGTAGCCTTGCTCAGCCATAAAACTATCAAATTTCAAATACCATTGCCAAGGTGCTTATTTCAGGCCATACAAACTCTTCTTCAATCTGCACACCAGTTTCTCCTTACCTCAAATCCTTGGGGTTGTTCCATGTATATCTCCTCCTCCAAATCACCATGGAGAAAAGTAGTTTTCACATCTAGCTATTCCAAATGCAAATCTTCAACAGCCACAATACTTAAAACTGTACGAATAGAAGTCATCTTAACAACTGGAGAAAAAATCTTATCAAAATCAATGCCCTTTTTCTGTGCAAGTCCTTTTACAACTAACCTGGCTTTAAATATTTTCTTACCTCCATCTTCTTATTTCAGCCTATAAACCCATTTTTTGGGAAAGCCTTTTTACCTGCAGGCAACTTACATAATTCCCAAGTCTGATTTTTCAGCAAAGAGTCCATTTCTTCTTTCATTGCAAGCTCCCACTGAACTTGTGTATCCACCTGCATAGCTTCATCATACCCTTCTGGTTCACCATCATCTATTAACAAAAATAGAATACAGAGAGGGAGAAAACCTTTCAGGAGGTCTACTTAGCCTTATTGATCGTGTAACATTCACTGAAGTTTGTGGTATTTCTTGTTGCTATTGCAGAGCATGAAGAACCACTAGAACATCACTATTTGGAGTATCATCTAGCACCACATAATCCTTTTCTTTCTTCTCATGCTGCTATAACTGATCTTTGTACAACACCTTCTCATTGAATATAACATCCTTGCTTCTCACAATTTTCTAATTTTCAAAATCCCAAAGCCTATAACCAAATTCATCAATGCCATATCCAACAAAAGTATATTTTTTTGATTCTGCATCCAACTTGGTTCTATTTTTAGAATCCACATGTGCAAATGCTTCACATCCGAAGGTTTTGAGAAAAGAATAACTCACCTTCTTAGCTGTCCATGATTCCTCTGGAATACCATAGCCCAAAGGAACTGAAGGACCTCTATTAATTAAATATATAGCAGTGTTGACAGCTTCTGCCCACATGTTTAAAGGCAGCCCAGCATGCAATCTCATGGTCCTTGCACGCTCCATTATTGTCCTATTCATGCGTTCAGCCACTCCATTTTCCTGTGGAGTCCCTGGAACCATTTTCTGCTACAAATCTCATTAAAGGAACAATAATCCTCAAATTCTTTGCTGCAATACTCACCACCATTATCAGATTTGAGACATTTTAATCTTTTACCCGTCTCATTCTCAACCAAGCTTTTCCATTTCTTAAATGATTCAAATACATCAGATTTCTGCCTAAGGAAATAAATCCATACCTTCCTAGTTGCATCATCTATGAATGTAACATAATACCGAGAGCCACCAAGAGAAGATACCTGAGCCGGTCCCCATACATTTGTATGCACAAGCTCCAACTTTTCATCTTTCTTTTGCTTCCCATCCTTGAGAAAACTGACTCTTTTGTTTACCATGCACACAACTTTCACAGAAACCCATATTAATTCATTTCAGACTTGGTAAAACTTTCTTAGAATGAAGTACCTTCATACCTTTTTCACTCATATGCCCAAGTCTGTTATGCCACAGTGTTGTCTCAGAACCTACAGCAACTGTTTCAGTCTCTTCCTGCGAGCCTGCAGCAACTGTTCCTGAACCTACTTTTTTTTCTCTACAACAACTAAAGTAGAAGGAACAATATGACCTGTACAAAGATATAAGGTGCCTACTTTCACACCTTTTGCTACTATTAAGGCACCTTTTGAAACCTTCTAATTTTTATCAATAAATGTAACAATGCAACCTTTTTCAGCTAGCTATCCTACTAAAATTAAATTCCTACTGAGCTTTGGAACGTGCCTTACCTCTTGTAGTAGCCAATGATTCCTATTCTACAACTTAATCTTAATTCTTCCCTTTCCAACAATCTGACAAGGTTCATTATCTCCCAAATAAACCAACCCAAAATCCCCTTGGACATAATTAAGAAAATAACTTCTATGGGGCATAGCATGAAATGAGGCCCCTGAATCTAAAACCCATGAATCATCGGCATTATCTAGGGAAATAATCAAAGCATCATCTTCAAATTTATTACTTACCGCATTTGCCTCTTTATTTCCTTCTTGTTTGTCTCCTTTATTCTTTCGAGACCAACAATCTTTCTTCAGATGACCTAGTTTCCCATAGTACCAGCAATCCTTCTATCCTCTAGATTGGGATCTCTTGTCCTTTGATTTTCCTCTTGACTTCCCATGACCTCCAGAATCTTTTCCTCTCTCCTTTGATCTGCCCCTGCTTTCTGCATTCAAAACACTACCTTATGTGGACCCTCCTGAGCTTTTCTGTCGCATTTCCTCGCTAAGGATAACACAACTAACATCTTCAAATTTTAAAGTCTTTGAACCAGAGACAGAGTTACTTACAACCATTACCAAGCTATTCCAACTTTCTAGCAAAGAACATAAAACCAAGAGAGCCCTCACCTCTTCATCAAATTTCACTTTTACAGAAGTTAACTGACTGACAATCATATTAAACTCATTTAAATGATCTATCACATATCCACCTTTAATCATTTTTAGATTAAACAAACACTTCATGAGAAATACCTTATTTGAGGCTGAGGGTTTTTCATACAATTTAGCCAAAGCTTTCATCAGTTCACTTGTTGTCTTTGCTTCTATTATATTGAATGCCATAGATGGTGCCAGGCACAACCGAATGGTTCCCAATGCCTTTTTATCTAGAAGTTTGCAATCCTCATCCGTCATTCCTGTCAGTTTCTTGGATACTCCTTCCAATGGCCTCCATAATCCTTCTGATAGAGGTAATCCTCCATCTGCATCTTCCATAACTGATAGTTATGCCCATTGAATTTATCGACCTTCAATTTACCCTCGTTTGCCATTGCTCCCACTCAACCATGAGACTCCCACTCAATCGTGAGGCTTTCCTGCAGATGATAATTAAACACAACCCACTCTGATACCACTTGTTAGGGTTAGTCGATAGAAGATATCAATTAAATGCAAATAAAGATTAAACAGAGGAATGGAAATACATAGAAATAATAACAGCAAGAGACAAGTTTTAACGTAGTTCACCCAAACTCGAGCTACATCCACCAAACAGAGAGTCCAATATTATTATCTAGTAAATCAAACCGATTACAACCAGCAATCCTTGCAACTCAATACCGCTGTAAATGCTACAATATAATATCAACGGAAACCCTAACCCTTAGCCGCTTTTATCAAGCCTTATGTCGGTTACAAAAATAGAGTTTTTTTATGTCGGCTAATAGGAAAAATAACTCCCGACACCTTTATAAAAGTGGGGAAAACCGCGCTGATAAATAATTTGGGGGGCAACTGCGCTGATAAAAGTGGGGAAAATTTAACCTCTGAGTCTGATTAGGCTCCATATAATAACAATTTGTAATGGTATGAGAACTTGGCCTAGATCTAGGGGTATCACTTGTAAAATATACAATGGTCAAAGTGCGGTGGATTATGTAATTTTCTCTTAGAATTCTACTTCCAAGTTGATGGAGTTTGACATTAGGGATTGCCCTACTGAGTTAAAATTTGATCATATGCCTCTCTTTGTTAAGTTTGGCTTTCAAACAAACAACCAAAAAGAAAGGTAGGTCCAATGCATATAGAAGAAAGCTCACACAAGATAAAATCATTGTGAATTAAAAAAATTAGGAGCTCTTCACTACTGCATTGGAACAACACCTTCATATGATAAAAAACAACATAGGGTGCACAGAAACAAACAAGTAAACATGGAACAATATTTGTAGCAGTATGCTAATCCCTTTAATTCACAAGGCCTTAAAGGTATGGAAGAAATCTCGACCTAAGAAGGGGGTTTCAAATACTTTCTTGACCAATTTGTGGTATGATGAAGAGTGCAAGGTGGAAAAAAGATCCCTCAAATAGAATGAGACAAACAAAGAAAGTAAGAAAAAACATGAGAAATTTTGATAAAATCCAAAAAAGAAAGTTATGTAATCTCTAAAAGGAAAGAGTTAATATCTTTGGGTAAACACAACCCCAAAGGCTTTTGGAGGGAGTTACAACAAGAGAGAAAACAAACTAAAAACAATATCATAGATGATCAATGGTTAGAGTATGCGAAGCTTTTCTACGAACGAGGTCAAGAGAAAGGTAACCCTCCCATAATTAACACGTCAACCGAGCTCTCCTTGGTGGAAGATATCAAGCAGGGAATAAAGAAATCAACAAGTGGTAAAGCACGAGACATATATGGGCTATAGGCTAAATTTTTAAAGTGGGGAGTAGAGCACCTTGCTCCACACATCAAAAGAATTTTTAATGGCATCACACAAGGGGGCTTTCCAATTGAGTGGACAACTAGTGTTGTTATTCCTCTCTACACGAGTGGAGATATTAATAATCTCTCTAATTATCAAACTATCATGGTTAATCCTCTTCTTGGAAAGATTTTCGAGAGCTTGATAGAATGCAGGATCAACAGTCGGGTAGAAAAAGAAGGAAAAAGAGCAAAAGGGTAGGTTGGTTTTAGACCAAGACACTCTACCATTGATCACTGCATCATTCTTAGGAATTTGATTGAAAAAATTTGAGACACTCAGGGAGGGGAAGCCTTTGGTTGCTTCATTGATTTAAAAAAAGCCTTTGACACGATACCTAGGGACAACCTTTGGAATAAGATGGAAGAACTTGGAATTCCAGATGAGTATAGGGCAGCAGTGCATAAACTTTATGAACAAGTTAGAGCTAAAATCAGAACTAGATAGGGTATGTCAGAATTCTTTGGTAACAACATTGGGGTCAACAGGGTTGTCCCCTTTCTCCCACTTTGTTTGGCTTATATATTGTTAAACTTGAAGAATGGTTAAACAAAATTGATGGTGGAGGTATCCAGTTGGCAGTTTTATGGTGAAGTTACTTTTGTATGTAGATGATCTTATTCTAGTTGCAAAAACTACCCATGGTTTGAGAGAACATTTGAAAACTTTAGAGCTCTTTTGCCAATAGGTCAAGATGCAAGTGAACACTAGCAAGACCAAAGTCATGATTTTCTCATTAAAAAGGAAGCAAGAGCAAGTTAACTTTATTTTTGAAGGAAGCACGCTGGAAATTGTAGAAGAATAGAAGTACCAAGTGGAATTATTTGCTAAAATAGGCTCATCTGAGAAACTTGTAGAACGAAAATGATTCAAGGTGGTTGGAGAGCACCTTACCTACTCCAAAATAGGTGTAGGAAAGCAGAGCTATGGGATTAGAAAACCAAGAATATCCTTTTTGGTTTGTTGGTCACACCGGTTGTCCTCTATGGTTGTGATATTTGGGGAAGTAGCATGTCAAATCACAAATGGATACAATTAGAGAGAATTCAAAACATCTCATCACTAGTAGTCTTAAAGTCAAAACTATGGTCCCCTATAAGATTCTTTTGGTTGAGGTATGCACTTTTCTGATGGAAGCATCATCAATAATTTGGTTACTATGTTACTTAAAAAAGGTGGAAAGCATGGAGAATCAACGTTGGCCTAAATTGGTGGTAGAGGAGGAGTTAGATTGTAGGAAAAAGATGTGGATGAAGTAGAACAACAAGTGGATGAGAAAATGGGACATTAATTTGCAAGAGTGTCCTAAAACCAAAGAAGAAATAAAAAAGTTTGTGGTAGAAAAATTTAGGACTACCATGTGGACTAAACAAATTGGCCAAAGAAAATCACATTATCTCAAAGAGTTCAACCCCACTTGGGAGCATGGTGAAAAATGATGTAGAGCATCAAGGACAGTAATTTCATGGTTCAAAACTTTAATGGAACCATTCTCTCTAGGTTCACTATTTTCTTCTTGACAGAGATCAAACTTCACTTAAGGCAGGGTTCCAACTCAAAACTACACATATTCTTGACACCAAGGGAGGGAGGACTTTAGGGCACACCTTCCAAGATGCCCAACTCCAATCTAAACTCTATCCAACCATTATGTAGAACAACAGTCTTCAACATTGTCTATTAAAGACAGTCACACACTTTTGATTTCTAAGGAAACAGTCAGGGTACCCTCCTTGGGGTGATCTCCTATTGACACAACTCAATGCCATATAACCAACTCAACAACATACCTAACACCTAATGTCTTCAATGAGAAAACAACAACATGATAGAGAAAACTTACTACCTTCTTGGTATGACTGCTGTCCTTCTCAAATCCTTTTAACACATGATTCTGCAGAGGTCTTTCCCATGCCTACACTCACCCTATACCATTCTCCTGCCTCTGCAACCTTCACAAGACTGTGGGCCAACTACCATAAATCCCATTCTATTGATCACCAATAGGAAAGATCAATGGAAAGAAGGAATACCCATCGAGCTACTCAGAAAATACCCTAATTCAGGGTTTTAGCCCACTTTAACACAAAGGAGAAATGCAGGGACAAACAAGGGTGTCAAGAGCCCAAACTAATTGCAATGGACAGGTAACTCTCCACCCTAAACAACCATCACAATTATCAACTTCCACCAGGCCGTACGGGTACGGCTTCTTGCAGAAAACAATGTATTTTCTTGACTGTCACAGTGGGTTGAGGGCAATCTATGACCAAACAGTGATTTCTCACACCTATCTTTGTGTCAAGCCTCCATCCAATGCTCAAATTGAAACTATCTCCATCCTCTATTCATCCATTAAACTCATAGCCTATGACTATCCCGTACAGCAGTACAGTACAACTGAATACAGCGACTGAAAACAGGAAAAAATAGAAAACAATTTTCTTTATGTTATTCCTTCCATATCTATTGAATGATCTGATCACAATGGATCCTCTTTGGCTTCAAACAACCTTCTACAAAGCATGGAGTGGTTGGGGGTCGATACAACTGCCCCACCATCGGACTTCCATCTTGATTTGTAACTGCTGTCTTTGAAATTGTTTTTAGAAACTTGTCTTCTACCAACTGTTTTATGACTAATCTACTTTTTTTAACACTTGGATTAACCTTTGGCAAGGTTCTAACAAAATTCCAAATCCATGACATGCCTTTATAGGCTTACAAACATGACTTTAATGACTGCCTTTTTGCCACAAGACTGTCCTCTAGAGGACTACAACATGAAAATAGGTTTAAGCTACTTGGACATAGTCCATTTACAACATGGCATTAAGCCTCATTACAACATTTAAATGGTCTCAAAGACCTTATCAAACAAACAAACTACTTGAAGATCAAGTAAAACCCTTATGTCCTAGTACTCCTGCACCATACAACCAACCAACAAAGATTTCCAAGTCCCTTGGAAATGTATCTGCAACAAAAGTCTTTCCTGCATCTCTGTCTGTCTCTTCATCTTCTTCAACTTCAGTCTTCCAATCTTCAGACTAATAGGAAGGGTGACCAACCAACCAACAAATCAAACTACCATCTTCACAGAGCATCCTCAGGCTCCTTCTACTCCCATCAGTGGAGTATTCTTTAGGCTGCAACCTCAAGTGCTTCTTTAGGTATCCATCTCTCTCACTGCTTCACAACAAATCAACTCACTAAACCATTCATCTCACCCAACAACAGATCCTGGTGATGCACCTACCACCCTCTCCTCAGTGGTTTCTCTATGCACCCTTATCTAGCCTAATCTCTATTGGAGAATGGTCATGACAAACCTCATCTTATCTGCCCACACACACAACCTCAGAAAACATCCTTCTGCAGTTAGATGGACCAAGCACCTGCAACCAAACAACTTAGCAAACAAAAACAATGGTCACCAACAAACTTTAACTCTTCATCTTAGAAATAACATCTCCTCCTAGAGCTTTTGCTAGCTCTGATATCAAAAATGATGCAGAGCATCAAGGACATCAATTTCATGGTTCAAAACTTCAATGGAACCATTCTCTCTAGGTTCACTGTTTTCTTCTTGACAAAGATCAAACTTCACTCAAGGCAGGGTTCCAACTCAAAACTACACATATTCTTGACACCAAGGGAGGAAGGACTTCAGGGCACACCTTCCAAGATGCCCAACTCCAATCTAAACTCTATCCAACCACTATGCAGAACAACAGTCTTCAACACTGTCTATTAAAGACAGTCACACACTTCTGATTTCTAAGGAAACAATCAGGGTACCCTCCTTGGGGTGATCTCCTATTGACACAACTCAATGCCATATAACCAACTCAACAACATACCTAACACCTAATGTCTTCAATGACAAAACAACAACATGATAGAGAAAACTTACTACCTTCTTGGTATGACTGCTGTCCTTCTCAAATCCTTTTAACACATGATTCTGCAGAGGTCTTTCCCATGCCTACACTCGCCCTATACCATTCTCCTGCCTCTGCAACCTTCACAAGGCTGTGGGCCAACTCCCATACATCCCATTCTATTGATCACCAATAGGAAAGATCAATGGAAAGAAGGAATACCCATCGGGCTACTCAGAAAATACCCTAATTCAGGGTTTTAGCCCACTTTCACACAAAGGAGAAATGCAGGGACAAACAAGGGTGTCAAGAGCCCAAACTAATTGCAATGGACAGGTAACTCTCCACCCTAAACAACCATCACAATTATCAACCTCCACCAGGTCATACGGGTACGGCTTCTTGCAGAAAATAGTGTATTTTCTTGACTGTCACAGTGGGTTTGAGGGCAATCTATGACCAAACCGTGATTTCTCACACCTATCTTTGTGTCAAGCCTCCATCCAATGCTCAAATCGAAACTATCTCCATCCTCTATTCATCCATTAAACTCATAGCCTATGACTATCCTGTATAGCAGTATAGTACGGTTGAATACAGCGACTGAAAACAGGAAAAAGCAGAAAACAGTTTTTTTTATGTTATTCCTTCCATATCTATTGAATAATCTAATCACAATGGATCCTCTTTGGCTTCAAATAGCCTTCTACAAAGCATGGAGTGGTTGGGGGTCGATACAACTGCCCCACCATTGGACTTCCATCTTGATTTGTAACTGCTGTCTTTGAAACTGTTTTTAGAAACTTGTCTTCTACCGACTGTTTTATGACTAATCTGCTTTTTTTAACACTTGGATTAACCTTTGGCAAGGTTCTAACAAACTTCCAAATCCATGACATGCCTTTATAGGCTTACAAACATGACTTTAATGACTGCCTTTTTGCCACAAGACTGTCCTCTAGAGGACTACAACATGAAAATAGGTTTAAGCTACTTGGACATAGTCCATTTACAACATGGCATTAAGCCTCTTTACAGCATTTAAATGGTCTTAAAGACCTTATCAAACAAACAAACTACTTGAAGATCAAGCAAAACCCTGATGTCTTGGTGCTCTTGCACCAAAAAAGCCTACTTGTACGCCGCTCTTAAGGGTAAAGCTAAGCTTTTAGTTGCACAATTGAGGATCGGTTCTCATCATCTTAGGTGCGAAACTGGTAGATGGATGGTCCCTAAGGAAGATTGGGAAGATAGGATTTGCATTTTCTACAACAAAAGAGTGGTTGAAACTAAATGACACTTCATCTTTGAGTGTGCTGCTTATGAAGATATCCATATTCAATATGAAAACAACTTGAAGGTGGGCAATCTAAACGAGCTCTTTGAGGAAGCAAGGATTCACATAATGACTAACTTCTTGGTCAAGATTCATAGTAGAAGAGAGGACATAGAAAAGATCTTGAAAATGTCTTAGGGTTGTGGCTCTTGGTCCCTTAGACTGCTTGGTCTCGTGGACGACATTAATTCATTCATTCATTCATAAACATTTTTAGCTTGGGCTCCCTCTATTATTCATGAGGACTATCTTATAATATAAAAATTATATTTAGTTGATAGGCTTTTTATAAGTGGACTTTCACTTAACTGGAAAATTGTCTCATGTTGAAAAATTTTCTAAACTCATCAGTTTTCTCATGCCGAGGAAAAAATCTGCAGATGCTTTACTTCTATTGTTATCATCCTCCCACTCTGAACCTCCATTAAATTGAGCCACCTGTGCCATTGCTGCTTGTTTTTCCCTTAAAACACAAAATCTCATCTCCCTCTCTCTCACGCTTGTATATGTGGGTGGTTACAAACTCTGCACTTGTAGCAGTTTCAGGGTGCCCCCACATTATATTTTAGATGATGATTCTGTTGAAATCATAGGTGTATCAATGCGAAAAAATTCTCACTATCATTCGATATCCATAATGATTGCATGAGTTGTCCCAAATTTCGACCAATGCCAACATTATCTCTACATCAACTTATTTAAAATGTGAAAAGGTAGGGGTTGAAAACTGGAAAGCTCATGTCTAGTTTGCCAGATACTCTGAAAATGGTTAAAAATGCAGGTGAACATATAAAATTATAAGATTTGAGGTGAGCTGAAGGGGAGCGCCAATAGAAAACAAAAGAATCACCTTCTTGGAATCAATCCAAGGCCATGGAGGAAATACTTTTTTAAAGGTATTTGCATCAGTTCTTTGTTTTTCTAGCACAAAAACTAAAATTTGTTTGTTGCAATTTCATTAAGCATAGAAAAACTGAAACCCCATTACTACCTTTTTAAATGTTCTAGGTCCAACATATTAAGCTTCACCATAATCTCTCCATTGGGATCAACCAATATTGGGTATGTAATCTTACTTCCAGGGGAACATACTTCAACATTAACCATCCATGCTCTATGTGAATCCACCTCATCAGAGGACAAGCCTAAAAGCTTCACTCCATGCTTCTCAAATTCACCAATGTAGTTCGCAATCCTTCCAAGCTTAGTAGTACAAACAGGCATATAATCAGCTGACCCAGAAAAAGAATGAAGACATAAGTAAAACAAAAACATAGAAACAAAATGATATATTGAAGAGTTTTGAGATTTGACCAGGGTGTGAGAAGATAATGGCCCAACTATTCCTAGTGTAGCCACAGAGCCTACTATGGCCATGAGTGGAGTCTGCCTCCACATTAGGAATTTTGTCTCCCAAGACAATTCCTGGCATTTTTTGTTTCACGAAAAAAAAATTACACTCTATGACTTCAAGTACAAAGATTTATGCCCAAACCTTACTGTATATGGTGTAAGAAAATGGAGGGGTATATATAATAGTTAAGGGGTTGATAACGTACTTGGAATTGTGTCATATGCATGGTTGCAACATGACACAAGCACTAAATAGGTGGTAGATTATGTTTCACATGTGTGCCCCAATACTTCATCTTCCCAAGCGTGGATTCTAGACACTAACTGAATCCATGCCTTATTATCTGAGCTCCATTAGTTTAGCACCCCCCCCCCCCCCCCCCCCCCAACAAAAAAAAAAAAAGAACCTATATTTTGAGCTTTTTTAGTGAATGTCAATGTAATTAAAAAATAAATTTATAATTTAAAAAAATTGAAAATAATAAAAAATAAAATATTTATTTATTTTAATAACACAAAATTCCCTTTCTCGATACTTATTAGAGAAATTTCCTCATCTCTAACTCATTGCAAAAGTATGTTAACAAACAAGTATTTTAGGTATTGGTCACATTGACTACTATTCCTTCATTTCCTCATTCCCTTGAACTTCCTATCCGCCAATCCCTTGAATGAATGGATTTTAATGACGTCCACGAGGCCACAACAACCTAAGGGACCAAGAGCCGCAACCCTAAGACACTTTCGAACTCTTTTCAACGTCGGCTCTTCTACTATGCAACTTGACCAAGAAATCGGCCGTTATGTGGAGTTTATCTTCCTCAAAGAGCTCCCTTAAACTTCCCCCTTCAAGTTGTTTCCATGTTTCCACTTTGAAGTTGCAAGTGCTAGTTATAAATATAAAACAACATACGCAATATTATATAATGCTATATAATATATTGTCAATGGATGCCTTCTATATCATTCAACACTGCAGATATGGCTATTCTGAAGGCATTGAGTCTCTCTATACCAGCGGCAGCCGTAGCAGCAGCAGTCTCATTTTCCACCTCTTCTTCTAATTCTTCACAGAGCTGTCGGCTGACGTGGACCGCTAGCAAGCATTACAACAGACCTAATTTTTTGGGGTCGTGCGGAGTATTGCAGACAACGTTCTGCGTGAGCGCAGCAACGCCAAAAGCACAAGCAGTTCATCTAGAAACATCTATGGAAAATCCTCAGGTAATTTTTCAAAAGTCCTTTCGAGTTAGTGTGGTATCTTGAATTTAGTCTTGATGTTTGTGCAGAATTGGCTCCGTTTTCACACAATTTTTGAAAATCATATTGGTTCAATGCCAAAATTTTGGAATTTTTTTTCCCAAAAAAGTATTTTTCCTGGAAATATAGCCGTACTTGTAATAAATTCAATGTTTTTCTTGAGAATTCGCTATAATACAATTAGTACTTTTATTTTTTGAATTGAAAAAGAATTCCCTTCCCTACTATATTTGATAGGTGTATATAATTTCTATTCCTCAAAATTTTTTGAACTGCAGACTCTATGTATGGATTTCCACATGTAACTTTCCCTGAAAGCGAATAATAGCATAGTGGCATGGAAGGGGCTTGAGCATATTTTTAAGCAGGTGTTGGGGGAAAATTTAGGAGCCAAATACAGAAATAGGGTCCTATAGGACAAAATATTTTTGTGCTGCAACTGCTTTGTATGACAAAAACTGTTACTCTATTGTTTATAGAAAATGTTAAAAAAGTTAGCACCCGGTGATGCCATTTGGCAGAAAGAATGCTAAATTTTCTTTTCAGGCAATTCAAAATTTTAACCCCTCACTCTAGGTTGTTCGTGTTGGAAATAAGCCACACCTGGACTGACGATGGACTGGTCTAAGAGGGGCCAATAGCTCAGTGGTAGAGCATTCCAGCGGCGAATGGAAGGTCCTAGGTTCTAGTCTTAGCCGGTCCATGTCTCAACATGGTATCAGAGCCAGGCCCAGGCTAGGAGCCCCAAGCACACGAGAGGTGTGGCTTAAGGGGGGTGTTGGTGTTGGAAATAAGCCACACCCGGACCGACGATGGACTGGTCTAAGAGGGGCCAATAGCTTAGTGGTAGAGCACTCCAGCGGTGAATGGAAGGTCTTAGGTTCGAGTCCTAGCCGGTCCATGTCTCAACATAGGTAATTGGTAGCTTAAATTCCTCCTCAAAAATAACCGCTCTGCATTTTCAGGTATAGATTCTAAACTTTACAGTTTAAAAATGAATTTCATGGAACCACCAGAGCTGTAGAAATATAGACAGTATAAGAGGTAGTAATGACACGCATGTTTCTTAATTTTTTTTTGGATTGAAAGGAATTATCTACCATGACACTTGTAAAACATTTATATTCCTTAAATTTTGCTGAGCTGCATACTTGATATGGATTTACATGTATAAATCGGGCTGAAAATGAAGATGGAGAAAACCCTAATTACATTGTGACATAATTTTTATGTAATTTAAATATAACATAATACTGTGCCTATGAAACTGATGCGAGGATTATGGACAGAAGGACAAAATACGCTAATAATTACACCTGTACTGTGTTGTGTCTAGGTACATGACAAGCTCTATTTCCATTAAATTAATGCATAGCACATTTAAAGGGAAAATTATTCTACACACTCTTACTATGTCATGTTTAGGCACACAACAGCCCGGAGATTCAAACTTTTGACCATCTATTGATATTAAATAAATGCGTTGTAATTTCTAACTTAAATCCGATATTTTAGAAATGAATTGTAAATTCTAAACACTATAGAGGGAGAATTGAAGTGACTAAATTATGCCCCTTTTTTTTTCCAAAAATGATTTTTCTCTTAGGTGAAGTCTTTTGTTTAGATTCTCATTGATGCTATAAATAATCTTTAAATGAATTGGTAATTTTAAAAATAAGGAAAATTTTAGTGGTTAATATTTGTTTAATTCGTTTGAAATACCAAAAAAGACTTTATTTTAATTTTTATACCCGAGCAGTTTGTGTGCATGACATACTGTCTCAACAACTAAGTACAGCCTGAAGTTGTATTATTTGTCCTTCAAAATAAGATTTACCAAAAATTGGCCAGAAAATTGCTTACAACTTATAAACTGTCTTTTTTATTGGTAAATTCTTCATCTGTGGTACGTTTGGCTTAGATGTGCCAAAGTCTTGGAGTATCTCTTTTGTCAAATTCATTTGAGACATGCATCCAACCTCATCTCTTTATATATGAGGCACCTTGCATCCAAAGTTGGATGTGGTATATTTCCTATTTTGAACACGTAACTTTTCTCTTGGGGAATACCTCTGGCTGTGCTATAAAACTCCGTATGACTTGCCACTTAATCTCATTGCATTATGCATATACATATAAAATCTTATGTAAATTTGGATATCTACTAGAAGTTTGTTGAACTTCTAAAAATCGGTGCTTCCCTAAAATAATTTCTGTAAGTATGCATGCTGTATGAGTTCTTTTGACAAGTGCCAACCTCAAGGATAAAGTCAAATGAATGTACTTGGGTTAACATATAGAAGTTTGTTGAACTTTTCTTTAAATATCTGCGCTTACTTGAAACAATTTCCATAATCATTAATGTTTGATGAGTTATTTTGACAAGGGCCAAAACTCAAGGATAAAGCCAAATGAATTCATGTTGAACGAGCTAGTGTAACTCCGCATTTTTTTGTCCATCCTTTTAAAAAGGAATCTAAAATGTTATGGAAATGAAATAGAATTGCCAAGGCTCTGGGTTCTGAAAAAGTTTGGAAAGGTTGGAAAAAAGTTTGGAACATGCAAGCTTATGAGAGAAGATAAAATGAATTTACCATCCTGTTGGTTAAAATGGCTAGTAGCTGTAGGACCTATCAAAACTGTGTTTACTTGTTTAGAAGATTGCTGTAATGAATGCTTTTAGAAAAATAAATTTCCCAAGCTTTGTTCAATTGTCTCTATTCAAAGTCTCATGTATTATGTCATGATTGCAAATATTTGTGTAACTGTACTTAACAATATATAGTATTGAGAATAATCAAAGAATAATTTCTATGTTCTTTGTTTTATTTACTTTCTACATATCTTGTCATGGGTTTCCTCAGACTATTTAACTCCCTTGTGTTCAAACTGCCTTTTTCTAATTAACTAATTAATTTCCATTTCTTTTAATTTAACTGGACTTCATGTGACAACATTTTTTAATGTTATTTTGACTTTTTAAAAGTTCTTGCTTCAAAGTGGAAACACTAGTAGAGACTTACCTTGAAGCAGAAACGTATGGCTGGGCAAGCCCAACTAAATACCTTAACTGACTCTAAATTTCAAGGATACTATTTTTTGAGTAAGCATGCACTGCATATAATGGACACTTAAGTTGTAAGTCTGTGTGTTTCCAGACTATATGGATGAACTATAAGTTAGGCTACTTGGCTATTCTGCTTGTTTGACAGGTGTGGGCATAACCAGTAACAGTTACACGGGCTGCCATAATATGTTGGTCATAACAAAGTTCTTGTTGTTCTATTAGAGTCTAACTGTATTTACTAGCACAGGGTTTAAAGAATGTGGGTAGTTAGCGGCATTAATGGATCCTTCATGTGGATGGATGTATGGCTTGTTGGGTCCTTTTTATGGTAGGATATTTGTCATATTATGGACAGAGGTCTTGCCTTTGAACCTGGCATATTGCCAGTGCTACATCTTACCCTGCAGTACTAACAGATGATTGCATATGATGGAATATACAAATAGGTTTGTGTTCAACTTGCTGAATTCAACTATATTTCTGTGGGATTTATCTATTGAGATGTGGCTAACTATGGAGGGTTTCTACGTATTGAATTTAAACTTTCTTAGGCTATGCCTGTGTATCCTATCCTTAGAATTGCCAAACCTTCCAAGGCTCTAGACTGCATAATCGACAGTCAAGTATCTTAATGTTTTCTTGAAATAGTGTTTATATGATCGTGATGAATGAGATGGAGCTCTTAAATGCTTTATAATTTATACTGTTGTCAAGGTTGTTCAATTCTGTATAAAATGTGACAAAATAATTTAAGATAGATAAAGATTGTTTGCAACTGTGCAATAGAAAAGGCACTTGAAGTTTTGTTTGATCATAATTTACTTCTGTGTTGCAGTGTATGCATACAGTGTTTGATATGGCTGCGGTATTTGGTATGTATGCAACAGGTTTTAAAGAACCTAACATACATATATGGAAAATCTGTGTTTGTGTGTGTGTAAGATCATTAAACATAGTAAATTCTAGACACCCTTTGTAAATTTGGACTTTCGAATTGCGCATATCTTGCAACTTTATGAATCAAGGCACACAAGGATGAGAAAAGTGGAAAATTGTGAAGGGTTGTCATATGAGTTTTAAATGATAAGAGACACTGTTTTGATTGTTGCAACTAATTTTATGCCATTATTAATTTGAAGTAGTTTGGGCTTGCTTTATATACTAAGTGGAGAGTGGATGCTAATATGTTATTAGAATGAGATAAAGATGTGGTGCATTTTCTGCTTGAATCAAATATTCAATTATTTATGAAACTATAGCGTTTGATTCAATGATCAATCTCATTGAAATGTTTATAATTTGTATATTTTCTGATGGTTTTGCAGGGCAATGGAGACATTTTACCAGACCTTATGGTAAGTTTGTGCCAGTTTCCCCTGTAAAATTCAATGTATTGTATTCTGGAATTTTACAAATTTATTTTGCTTTCTTATTAAGTATGGAATTTCAAATTCTGGATGTAGTCTTGTTTGAATCAGGGTTATTTCTTTGTCATAATTTTATCTTTTGAAATACAATTTTTTCTCTTCAACTTTTTTAATGTGTTCTGGGTAAACATTTTAGTGCTCTCGTTCTTACAGTTCTATGATATAGACCATATACTTTGCATTTAATCAAACAAATAAGAGATTTGTTCTTGCATAATACTTTTAACATAGGCCATATTTGCATACTAATTTGAGAACTTAACCAAGGGTTTCCTTATGCTTCCACAATGGACAATTTCATGCGTAAAGCCCACGTTTCCCGAATTATGAATAATTATTTATTAACATTGTACGTACATATTGGATTTTAAACCTACAAGATTGGCTTGAGTTGAATCTTGGTTGATTTCTAACCACTACCCCAACTTCACAACTTATTGGCACTTGCAAGTGGATGTTTCCGAGGTTGCATAAAGTATGACATTTTAGGATTCTGATATACAAATGGATAGAAATGGAACAGGGGAAATATTGGGAATCTCTTATTTTTATCTAATTGATACATACTGTTTGACATGCCCAGATTGTCGTTGTTGGATGAAGCAGACTATGCACTCCAACAATATGCTCAAAGTTATTAAATGTCAACATATATAAACATGACAATCAATGTTAGCATGGGATTAAGTGAAGTACTTAATGTTGGTTATGGTGGTTCAACTACCATAAGTATAACCACATAGCTAGCACATATAACATACAATGTATGACATAGATATTGAGAAAGCTAAAAGGGTGCCCATCTCAGGCTAACCATTGCATCATTCTACTGCACACTTAATAATACCATGCTCACAATTTCATGTGTCATTCAGTTTTTTAGCATTTGGCATACAAGTCAGATTATCATGTTTGTGAGGATTTATATTTTTGTGATAGGGGGCACTTAAGTGGATGTGTAACAATGTTGAGATAAATGGAAGCAAAGATAGGAGATAAAGTCAGATTTAATGGAGATAGAAACACTTGCTGTACTATTTTTCATTCAGTTGGGAAACAAAATGGGTGAAAGATAAAGTGAGAGATGACTAGTGGATTGTCAATGAACCTTTAAATGCAAGGTTAAGAAAAGAACCCTCCTGTTGATGATTGTTTTTAGACAATTCAACAATAGAGTGAGATACTAAGTATCTGACTCCCTCTTGAGCAAAGTCTCTCGAATGCTGAACTAGGTGATCAAACAAGATGACTCCAAGGTTCCTTCTGATGATTTTGAAAAGAGAAAGCTCAGCGACTAAGTATGATTTTGCTGTTAACCTACAAAGGGACTTACACAGACTTCTCTTCATTCATATTTAGCTTGTTCCTCCTTTCAGCGTGGATGATGTATGTACAAAGTTCCAATGATAAAAAAGGAAAAAAGAATAAGGTTTAGTAAACTAATCTAAGGTCAATGTAGCAATGATGATGTATTGAATAGACAAACTCCTGATTTAACCTAACTTCACTTCGCCAAGGATGCCTACAACTACATGAAGTTGGTGCAATCTCCTAAGGTTTGCGAATGGTTTTCAAATCATGAAGACCTATATAAGCACCCATAAGATGGCGCAGCTCAAACAAGCATCCACAATCGAACTTAAGTAAATATGGCTCAGACTAGCTTTACACAACAATTCACCAGCGATGAATGTTAAAAGCATGAGCTAGGAGTTGATCAAATATTCAATACAACGAACATTACAACAATGAGCTCTAATCTATTTCTAATCTATTTGAAACATCTCTCCATTTAATCAAGATACAAGAAATCATGTTACTCCACAAGATAACACTTAACACCAAACAAGTAGCTCCAATGTCTTTGCATTACTCTTGAGAAATATTTACAACAATTCCAAGTCCTCTCAGAAAATTTCGAGAGTCTCCTATTCTACTCCTACTTGCCTACACTCTAATTTCTATATCTTACAAATGAGGCAACAAGGCCTTTATATAGAAATCTCAATTACAATGAATGGCTAAGATTAATTCAATAGCCAAGGGTCTAGATCGTGCCACCTCAGAGGTAGTTACAACAAACTTGCTATTTTTAGCACAAGAGAGGGAGGCAATGAAGGCACGTTTTCCAATGTGATAAGGTAAGGTGAAAGCATTTAAAATATTTCTCCACATAGGAATCCCTTTGGCTTCTTTCATTAAATGATACATTTAATGCATTTAATAATGCGGCTAATCAAAATTGAATGATGTGTACTTGCCACATAGATGCCAACTAAGCATACTATGAAAATTGTATCATCTTTATGTGATGTATTCAATGTGATTGCTAGAACTTGTATGTTTAGGAATACATCTTGTTGATCTTTGCCTTGTACATCTCCTTGCAACTGGACGTATGATACTTGTAGCTCATTTGATTGACTTTGTAATGTTTCTTTTTCTGCAGGTAAGTTGATATGATGATCTTCTTTGATGATGCTCTTGATGTAGTAGTAGTAGTAGTGCAAGATGATGATGATAACATGAAGATGATCTTCATTCATGAAGAGTAGGAGAATCTCTTGGACTTGAAGGTTGAATGGAGCTTGAAGTATGATGGATGAATATCTTTGCTTGATGTAGAAGACTTGATGAAGTGATCCTTCATTGATGGCCTTTGAAGTGACCTTCTTTGAGTGTAGATGATAACACCTTCCTTGGATGTGAAGTAGATGTTGATAACCTCTAGAAGAAACTTTGAAGCTTGACGAACCTTGACTTGAAGCTTGTAGAACTTGACATAAAGCTTGGATGGATGAATGTTTCGAACATGATTATCCTTGATGAAGTACACTTGAATTTGATGTGATCTAACATGATGTCATGGATGTAGGGGACTTGAACTTGATCCTTTAGAGTGGTGTTCCCTCTACAACTTGAAGATGACTTAGATGCTTATCCTTTAGATGATTCCTTGGCTTCACCAACACTCTTCTCAACTTGATGATGATCTTGAAGTGATCTCCAAAGTTGGCTAGCATGATGCTTCTTCTTGCAATAGCAATTTCTTGACTTCACTCCTTGGATGTGAAGGTAACTCCGGACTTCTCGCTTGAAGGTGACTCCTTGTATAACTCCTTAGCCTTGATTGATGATCCTACAAGACAAGATAAACAATATATCAATCACTTCATAAGATAGGAATAACTTTAAACATGTAATAGTCCTTTTCAAGCTTAGGCGCAAATATAGGTAAAAATAGGAACAAAGTGCGCCTAACACAAATTAGTCCCACATTCATAACTTTAAATGATTTCAAGCAATTGCAAGGGTTTAAAAGACTTCTCCCACTTAAAAGATTCATTCAAAAGGTGCTTTGTGATGTAATTCCTTCCAAGGCGCCAGAAATGGTTTGCAGATGGGTAAAAGGGCGCCTAACACAAATGAGGCTTCATACTTGTCATTTTCATGTAGTAAATGCTTTGGGAGGACTCCCACACCTAGGCGCCCATTCAATAAAATCATTTCGCACAACTTACCCTTAGGCGCTCATGGTGGTATGGGGAAACAAGTCAAGGCGCCCAACATTATGAAGCTGATTTTTCAATATTTGAATCAATAAACCATGGTTTTGGCTTCCCCATTTCTAGGCGCCACCTTAGATTGTTTACAACTGAACCTTTAATCCTTATTCCTCCTAGGCGCAACTTGGAGTGTTTAAACATTTCCTTCTATACTAGGGCGCCACAAAGGATAATTCGATGCATGAAGGGCGCCTATCACCCTAAGGTGGAGTTTTGACAACTTTTCAATCAAGGCGCTCAAAGTGGTTTGCTATTGTATTCATCTCATGTCAAGGCGCAATTCTGAAGTTGGTTGGAATGATGGGAGGCGCCCTGAGTTGCAGGCGCCATCTGGAGTCATTGCGAGTAGAGAAATGCGCCCAGAAAAGGAAGTCCAAGGAGTAAGGTATATTGAAAAATATATTTAAGTATAAGTTTCTTATACTTTAAATATTTTTCAATATACCTTTCAGGATGTTTGAGATAGGTCCCAGATCCACTGGATTTAACATGTAGATTATAGAATTTGGAGGATCCACCAGATTTCAGACTTAGTCAATTTTTCAGTGTTTCAAGATTTCAGGCTACCAGACTTAGTCATTTTCAGGATCTCAAACATAGTTGATAGTTGATTCTCTTTCAATTTTGGATCAAGACAACATTTAGACCTCCTCATGCTAAGGCGCTCACATATGACTAATGTGGAGTGTATTCTTTTCTAGGCGCTCATGGAGGATGAATGGAACATGAATGGGCGCCCAAACTATCTTTTGTTCTTTCATTGTTCAATTTTCAATTTCTTGAAGTCTTCAAGCAGCTTCCGTCAAGGCGCCATCTTGATGGGGTGTTCAAAGCTAGTTCTCTTCCTTTAGGCGCCTTCTAAAATCTTCTTAGGCGCAATCTCCTTAAGGCGCCATCTATCACTGTCTCAAACTCCATCCTCACATCAAGGCGCCTAAAACTGGCAGGAGCAACAAGGAATGGCGCCTTAGGTCTTTTCCTTCAACTCAAGGCGCAATCTTGAGGTCATCTAGATGATGAAAGGCGCCCAAACTGTCTAGGCGGAGTTTTGAGGTGATCTTGGAGCAATTTCGCGCCCAGAATTGACAGTGCTCGAGGTAAGGTATATTGAAAAATATATTTAAGTATATACTTTAAATATTTTTCAATATACCTTTCAGGATGTTTGAGATAGGTCTCAGATCCACTAGATTTAACATGCAGATTCTAGATTTTTGAGGATCCACCAGATTTCAGACTTAGCCAATTTTCAGGATCTTCAGGATCAGGATACCAGACTTAGTCATTTTCAGGGTCTCAAACATCAGGATCAGGTCATCAAGGGGCTCTAAGACTCAAACACCACTGACTTCATCATGCAAAGGACATCATCCTGGACTTAGCAAAGCACTGGAATTCAAAAAAAAGGGGGTCCTCATTTGCAATGGGGCGATGTGTGATTTGGTCACAACACCTCCCTTATTAATAACTTTTATAAAGCATAATTATGTTCAATACTGTGCTTTAATTCTATGCCATAGGGTTCGTCGAATTTAATCCATGAAGTTCGAAATCCGGCGAATTTAAAGAAACCCCCCAAAAAATGTTTCAGTTCGCCTTGAAATTCATACGGAAAAGGGCTTAGGTTTTTTTTAATTAAAATATATTTCAAAATGGGATATTTTCAATTAGGGTTTTTTGGATTTTTTTTATCTTGTTGACAAATTGTGGGTGTTTAGTAGTTTACAGTCTGTGCTTTTTTTGAATTTGCTGGCTGCTTATGTGTTTACAATCTACGTCTGTGTTGAGTTCATTGGTCGCATGGGTGTTTACAGTATATAACTCCATGCCTATGCAATATTGTCAATTTGTGTGAGCTTAGCAGTCGGCATTGAAGCACCTATATGTTTGCAACAGAGCGGGAAGTAGAGGTAATGTGTCACGAAAGTAGATTCATTTCCCTAATTCAACAATAGGAGCACAAGACAAATTTAGAGACTCTTGGTGAGGTGTTCGAGAATCGAAATGAAGAATCAACTTCAATGAGTAGAGAATGGTTTGGGCGGTGTATCAGTTCATTTGTTCCCTTCTATCATTTGTATTCATTTCTTGCTATGAAAGAGAGAATCACTTAACAAAATCTACATTTGTTTAGCTCCACTTGATTTTAGGTTTTGTTTGTCTTTATTTGTTTGCTTTGCTGCATGGTTTTTGTATTTTTGTTTTGATTTTATTTATGTATTTCTTTTTTATAAGATTTAATACATTAAATTTTAAAATATGATGATTGTTTTATTTTTGTAATATTAAAATTCAATACACTAAATAGTAAATTTCAATATTTTATAATATTTAATATATCATAAATTTTACATATTTACAGTATTTAAATTATTATTTTTTTGATCAGTAAATTACGGTCTTGGGGACTGCTCCCTTCATATTATAATAAAACCAAAATTAACATTTGTTCAGCTGTTTTGAGTTAAAAAACCAAAAACCCATATCTTCTTGTGGGGTAGATGATTATCTACAAAAACCTCTGATTTTCTTTTACCCTACGTCTATCTTCTATCAACTTGCTAATTTATATTTACTATAAACATATAATCAGTTTTTGATCTATCGGACTAACATTAATTTAAGATGCTACCTCATCATCAGAGCTTTCTGATATGAGGGAATTCAGCCAAGCAATTCCTTCAGTCCCATGGCTTGATTCAAGAATTCTAGATCTCTCGACGCTTTCTTCCTCCTCCTATGCTTGTTCTTTGGCATTCCTGTTATGATGAAAGGCCTCCACTGTGCGTACACAACACCATTATTTATCAGCATTGTCCTATCTAATGGCGGAAGCCCTGCTCCGTAAACTACTTCCATAATAACATCTTCTAAACTTCCTAAAAAGTTGCTCCGAATCAGAGATGTTACAATCTTCATGATGATATCTTTATCTTCCCCATGGTCAAACGAAACTACCATGAACATGGAAGAGATATCTGTGTTTACCTTGTATTTGTGCTCAACGATCATAAACTCTTCCCCCAACACCCATTGCACTGCGTGTAGGACACTTCGTGTCTTGAATACACATTTCAATCTCTTCTTTGTAATTCCTCCTAGGAAGGCTCTTCGTCTTTGGCTGCAAATCTAATGCACAGGCGTATCCATTAGAGAATTTTGGAAAAAACAAGGGTTTGTTTTCCCCACAAGATAGGCTTCCGAATATATCGTGAAAAACAAAGTTATCATCAGTAGTCTTTCATCCATTTGGCCTTGGCCATAACCATAATCCAAGAGATCCTACTTCGGCATGAGTGAGATCTTAACTCTTTAATGATGGGAAGATATTGCCTCCTTCGGGATTTCTATGGCTATCTTAATAATGATTTATTTCTTTTATGTTTGATCGCATGTTTTCAGCCATTGTCATTATTCCTTTCGATCTTCAACTTTGTATCCAATTTTTGTGTAATGTCCCTTCCTCAGGCCTAGTCAATAGGGTGACCATTAGCCCGTTTCTTGAGTTCCCATAGGCTAACTGGTATGGGTAAGGGGACTCCATAATTCTTGGAGAGCACAGGTTCAGTTCTTCTTGGTTTCATTTTGTGGCATTGAGTTCAGTTGGTGTTGTGGATCACAGTGTTGCCTTCTGAAGCATTTTCGTACTCCTGGTTTGTTCTCCAAACTTCTTGGAGAGCACGTCTATTTATAGTAAGTCACCCTGTTGGCTCTAATCATTGTCCCAAGTCTTCAAGATTATGTTGGTATGGTTAGAATTGCAAGTTGCTTCATTTTGGGATTTTCCGTAAGCTGGGTGAATTATTAAGTCATTTGATTAATTAGTTGCTTAAGTTAACTAATGATGGAGATATTTAAAACCTAAGTGTAATAACTCTTTGGAAAGGGGATGAAATATATTTTATGATGGACACATAAAAGTGGACGCTAGGCTTGGGAAATAAAGGTTATTAAGGTGAGCACTATTAAGTTTATTTTATTTCCAAAAAATAAAATACTCCTTATTTCCCTTGAGCGCTCAAAGAGTCTATATAAGGAGGTTTGGGATCTCATTTGAGGGATGTTGAAGATTTCTCTTAATGTTATGATGTCGGATTGAACCTGTGTGTTTTTCCTTTATCTCTTGAGGACGAAAACCCTCTTGTAAATTGCTGGTTTCGATGGTGAAAGATTCACCCTAGCTGGTTGTAGTGATTTCCTACAGAAATCACACTTGTGCTGCAATGGATTTTGATTTGTTTAGATGATTTTATTTGTGGAGTGTAGTTGTGATTTGCAGAAGCTTATTTTGGAGATTGAATATGGAGTTTTGGATTGTTTTGTTTGTGTTGGGAGATTCCTGGAGTTGGCCGTATAGCCTCATGAGTAGGCCACGACCCTAGCATAAGGGCGTGATGTTTTAAGAGGAAATCACCCCTCTTTCTGGAGTTCCTTCTGTGGTTTTGGTGGCACCAAGGGGTTAGAATGTCAGTTGTTGCAGATTGGAGGTGGAGATCGCTATCTTTGGGGAGTTCTATTAATTTCATATGTTGATTTAGGGTTTCTGCAGTGTTGTTTTTATATCAGATCAGTGAGTTCAGTATTTGTAGTGTTTTCAGGAAGGTAAGGCATTCTTTCCTTCTGCAACACTCAGTCTTAAGTGGGTATGATTCAGTGATGCTTTGAAGGTTATTTAGTGCCTTATTTATACTGACTTTTGGTTGCAGCAGTGGTCTGAATTGAAAATGAGAATTATTTGATGATATTGCAGCTTCTATTTCTCATAGTGTTTATATTCTATTGTTGCAATATTTTGTGTTGTAATTCATTGGATGGTAGTACCGCCAGTGGTATTGTTTGCTTGTTACATACTACTCACCCCACTGAACAAGTGGATTTCATTGTAGTAGGCTTCCTGCTGAATAAGTGGATATGCCTTGCATTTTGTTTAAGTATTCCCATTGAACAAGTGGAAGTTCCCATTGAATAAGTGGATGATTGTGTTTGTTTGCAATAGTTATTAGTTGTGTGAATCCGAGACACCGTATGCTCTCACCTTGCCTGGTTTGGGAACTGGGTGATCAGAAAGTGTTAAGGACATTGCATCGTATCATTTCTCTTGGCAAAAATAATTTTTTTTTTAGGAGTGGTTTATTACATTTGTTTCAATTTTGTCCAAAGATCAACATTTGAGTCAATTATACGTTCTTTCATGGCTATTGTCCAATTGGCAAGAATATTTACTTCTTCGTTGATCTCCTTGTAAATATGATTTATAGTGAGATTTTCTATCTTATCCAAAAGCGGCCATACTTGTAGAAGAGTGTTGTTGATTTTCGAGTTTTGAGACGACTTCTTTTTTACCACATTGACGATTATCAATGAGTTGCCTTCAATTTCAACTCTTTTGCATCCATAAACATTGCAGACTTGAAGCCCAAGAATGAGTGCTTGGACTTCAACTTCGTTGTTGGTTCCCTTTTTTAATTTCTTCGAAGCTGCTCCAATCAATTTTCCAATTTCATTTCTAATAATGTATCTGGGTCCTGATGCTCCCGCGTTCCCTTTTGAGGCTCCATCAAAATTCATTTTAAACCATTTTGAAGGGGGAGCTTTCTATTGCACTTCTTTCTTGAGAATTGAAGAATTAACTCTTCCATCCCCAATAACAAGGGATATTAATCTAAAATTTTTAATTTATTTACTTTTTAATATTTTAAAATATAATATAATATTTTATTTTGGATTTATTTCTTATATTAAAAAAATTGCAAATTTATTAGTCAAATTTAATCATGATATTTTTTTTTGTGAGTTTTAGCTTTATTGAATTTGATTTGAAATTTGTCTTTGCTGAACACGAACACAAATACGAACCTTGTGACATAGCTTTAATTTCCTACGACAATATATTTTTATGATATAAGTACTTATGGCTTACATTTATGACCAGTATATCTATTATCAACTATTTTAACACCCTTGATGGTCATACAGGAAAACTTGAAATGTTTAATGTTTATCCCTCAATTTAATATACGTTTCAATATTGAGAGGTTTTGTGAACACATCTGTGAGTTTGCACCTCATTTGGACGATATATCAGCTCAATAATACCTTTCTCAACCAGCAAATGAGTAAAATTGAAATGAACCTCTATATGCTTGGTATGCTTATCAAAAAATAGTTTTTTGATCCATTCGAGCGTACTTGGATTATCACAAAATGTATGTGTAGGTTGCTCTGGATGCATTTGTAAATCAGCCAAGACACGTTCTACCAAACTGCTTCAGATAACAGCCTTGTGCTATGGTTATATGGAATACAAAGCAATGGTCTTGTGTTTCTTGCTCAGCCAAGATATTGCACATGTTCCAACACTAAAGATATATCTTGTTGTTAACTTGTCGACTTTTGGTCATCAACTCACCCACACCAATCTGAATCTGTGTATAAAGATATATCTTGTTGCTGACTTGTTGACTTTTGATCATCAACTCATCCACACCAATCTGAATATGTGTAACCAACAAAGTGAAAATCATCCAAAACACTAAACAAATTTTTTAAGTCCAATGTGCCTTTGATGAACTTACAAGATCTTATTTGCTTCCGTCTAATGATTAGCATTGGGTTTTGTTGTGACGTTTTCACACATTGCCCCATTGCAAATGGGGACCCCCTCTTTTGCTCACTTTCACCGTCGTTTTTTGCTTTGATCTTGCAGTTTCTTGTCCTAACCCATGAAGCTAGGAAAGAATGTCCGAGCAGTCAGCTCACAGGGAACATTAGGAATGCTTGAAGTAGTGAGTTTTTCTGAGGATAAGTGAAACCTTGACTATCATTCCTCGATCAAAACTGACCAATCCATGGCATAAGTCCATCATTCCATAAGAAATCCAAACCCTTCGCTCTCAGCATAAGACTCTGTGACGCTCTCAGCATAAGACTCCGTGATGAACCAGGTTCCTGTTCCAACACTCCAGTCCAGAAGTTCTTGTCCGAGTCCTAGTCCTGAAGGTCCTATCCAAGAATCCTATTCCAAAGTTCTTGTTCGGATTCTTGTCCCGAAGTTCCAATCCAGGGTCCTGAATTCAACAAGGCTCGTCATTTCCATGTCAAAATCCATCTTTCCACCTTAGAACCCACTCTAGGCCCGGCATAAAACTCAATTCTAGTCTTGTTCCTAGACTCCATGTCCCACTCAGGAAATCATTCCTGGACTCCAGTCCAGGAATCCAGCCCGGAGGTCCAAACTGGAGTCTTGTCCGAAAGTGCCTATCCCGGAGTCTTGTTCGAGGAATTCCTGCCCGGAATCCCGTTTCAAGGTTCTCTAGATTCTTCTTCCAACCAAGGCGGAATTCAACAAGGACTGTCACTCCTTGGCATGATCATCCTTCAGTCATGGAAACCAGTTCCCGGCCCGACAGCTCTAGTTCGGAAGTTCAAAAATCAGGGATATCCTTCTGATCCCCAGTCCGGGATTCCATCTCGGGTCATAGCTCGGAGGATAGTTGAAACAATGAAGTCCTTTTTCAGGAACCTATGATGATTTCAAGGCAAAAGATGTTCCAGACACCAGAAAGAAACTGGAGATGCAGACCTTAGAACATTCTTGGTCGCATATTCTAGTACCAACTGGAATATGTGCTCAGGACAAATTTTTGTCCTGGTCGCATAATCCAGTAGGTATTGGATTATGCGCCCAGGACAATTTTTTGTCCTGGTCGCAAAATCCAGTACCTATTGGATTTTGCGCCCTAGGACTGGAGGGGTCCAGTTCAGCCTCCTGACCTGTCCAGTCAATCCTGGCTTGAAATTCTTTCTCTAACTCCTCTGCACAGTCAGAATGGAAGAAACGAACTCCGTATCTTGCCATAGAAATGCGAGATTCCTCGAGGATGGAAGAAACGAAGGATGGAAGAAACGAACATCCATCCTTCAGTTGTGGAGATAAGAGATTCCTCGAGGATGGAAGAAATGAAGGATGGAAGAAACGAACATCCATGATGGAAGAAACGAAGGATGGAAGAAACGAACTCCTTATCTCGCCATGGAAACGAGAGATTCCCGGAGGATGGAAGAAACGAAAGATGGAAGAAACGAACTTTGTATCTCGCCATGGAAACGAGAGATTCCTCGGGGATGGAAGAAACGAAGGATGGAAGAAACGAAGGCCCCGTGTTTCTGATCCCGTGTCGATGACTGAACCTCCATAAAAACAGTTAAGGTATACCTACTGCAAAACTGAAATCCCACTCAAAACTGACTTAAGGTAAGTCCTTGGCCAAAATCCATGAAACTGGAACAGGCAAGGTCAAAGGCGCAGAATCCTGCACATGATGAAATGTGCGCTCCTGGACAAATTTTGTCCTTGGGCGCAAAATCCCTGACCTACTGAATTTTGCGCTCAAGGACAATTTTTGTCCTTGGGTGCAAAATCCTTGATTGTTGGGAATGTGCACTCCAGGACAATTTTTTGTCCTTGGGCGCAAAATCCTGCACCAGTGGAAATTTGCGCTCCTGGAGAACTCAGCCATTTTTCAGTGTCTCTTAGGGTAAAGGTATATTAAAAAATATATTTAAGTATAAGAAAATATTTTTCAATATACCTTTCAGGATGTTTGAGATAGTTCTCGAATCCACCGGATTTAACATGCAAAATCTAGAATTTGGAGGATCCACCAGATTTCAGACTTAGTCAAATTTTCAGGATTTCAGGTTACCAGACTTAGCCAATTTCAAATAGATAAGTTGCAAAATCATTCAAATGGAAGGAATCCCTGAGTCAAGGAGAATTTGTCCAAGGTCGCATAATCCCCGACCTCAGGAATTCCCCGACAGGCCAAATTCCCCGACAGACCAAAATCCCCGACCACTGACAAAGCAGAAAAAGACCAAAGATCTAAGTCGGCTGGGTCATAAAGTATGGCGGCTAGGGTTTTTTCTAGACTAACCTAGGTCGGCCAAGTGGCAAAGAAGGACAACTTACCTATAAAAGGAGGCTGCCCAAGTCATTTCCAAGCATTCAAATTCAATTCCAGAGCAAGGAGGGCAGAAATTCATCCTCCAGGACAAGTGGAATTCCAGGATGAGCAGGAATCCCCGACTCCCAGGAATCCCCGACCAACTAAAATTCCTCCTGTCCATGCCTGGTAACTCTGGAATGAAGGAAAAGTCAGTCGAGTATGAAGAATGCCGGAGAATGAGGGAAATCCTTTGTTTGTTTAGGAATTTATAAGTGAAATTGATCAAAACTTGCAAAATCATTCATGTTTCATTTCATATTGCATTGCATTTATGGATTTTGTGCATCATGACTATTCGAGGTTTCCCTTGTTTTGTAGGAATCCAAGACGAGGATAAGTTCCATGAGGAGGATGAACAAGGATGATCCGGGGCAAGCAGGATGGATGCAGAGAGTTCAAGCGCCGGAAATGATGACCATTTCAAGGATCCAGGAGTTCCGACAATAAGAAGACTACACATGCATACCGAGGGAAGGGAAGGCAACATCAAAGATTCCAGTTCGGCAACAGGGAGACTTCGCACAAAGGGATAAGGAAGATCAAGATGTCCTTCCAAGGATTTCAAATGACACAGGGAATGCCTACATCAAGGATGGCGGAATGGGAGAAATCACTCCAAGTCTAGTATCAAGGATTCCAGTTCCAGACAAGAGGATCAATCCTTGGAAAACCAAGAGGATACACTTCAAGTTCGCCATCCATCAGGAAGAACGGGAATCCACGCCAAGGATGAGGAATTCCAACCCAGGAATCCAGGACAGGGAATCCTATTCCATGACAGGGAATTCCATTCCAAGACCCTAAGGAAAGTGCGTCCCTGCTCAAAGAAGGATTCCTCCACATGAAAATCCTGTTCACCTTGGAATCTGCGCTCAGGATAAAGGACTCCAGGACATCATGGAATTTGAGACTAAAGAACAGGAGGAAGTTCCAGACAGACAGGACATTCCTATCCAGGAGTCCTAGACAGGTGGCGACCAGGACAGGTGGTAGTCACCTACATGTGGATTCTGACGACCCCACCTACTTTTCTAGGGTTTCTAACCCATGGCACATGTTCCAAGGAAATCTAATTTCCTTTTTGCACTAAGATATTTTTGAGAGCCTATATAAAGGCTGAGGGATGCCTCATTGTATCTCTCTCTCCTTTTCTAATTTCTATTAGTCTAATGCTCCTAGAGCACCCTAGTAGTTAGCTTTCATTTCTGCATTGTATTTTTGAGCTGAAACTCCAAGGATCAGTTGGATTGTTGTAATACAGACTTCTGAAGCAATAATATATGCATTGAAGAATGGTGTTCATATATTTCTTTGGATTTTTGGCATGGTCTTATTGATTTCTTGGAGCAAATCTGAAAGATATTGAAGTTCTTTCTTGTATTTTCATGCTTTCGTTAGATAGATGTGATGGAAATGTTCTTGTTGAATGATTGAAGTTGATTTGTTCATACCATTTGTGATCTGTGGCTTGCAAATCACTTTGTATGGTTAGTCTGAACGTAATCCATGCTTAACTTCGACTGTTTCTGTATGATCAGTTCCATGTGCCATGACAGGACAGTGTGAAAATCTTTGCTTCTACCCCAGAAGATTGCACCATCCCTACCTAGCTGTTGTCTCATGACGAAGCAGAGGACTGGTTCCAGTTTCCATCTTCAACAGCGGTCATTTCCATTAATTAGATACCTGAACCCTTACCCCATCTTTTGCATTTTCTTTTAGATCTTCGTTAGGAATAGTCCGTAAGGAACCTCACTGAGAAATCATTCCCTATCCAGAAGTGGAAATAAGAGCCTACGCCTTGTTTTCCTTGGAAGAGATAGTGAAATCTAGGCCTTTCCGTGGAAGAAACAGTGAAATCCCAGTCTCTCTGTTGGAGGAAGCAGTAGGTTCCAGGTTGTCCATTTGCGAAGGAGTTTCATTCACCCACTAATCCGAGTCCCAGGAGTGAATTCCATGTCCATGAAGGAGTAATCCCACGTAAGTCCCCCTCGTAATTACCAGCAAATCACATCATTCTACTGTGTCTATCCCTATGCACGTCAAGACCTGACATAAAAGGAACCTTGGAGCAGTCTCATTCAATCACATAGTTCAGCGTCTGAGAAGCTTTATTCAAGAGAGGATAGGATACTCTGTGTTTTATTCTAATGTTGTTGCAGTCACAAAAACCTCATCAACAGGTTTATTGAAAAACATGCTAACAACAAAGGAAATGTCAGGTCTAATGGAAGAAAGATTGGGCTGACCACCAGTTTTTCATAAAGGGATTTGTTGGCCTACTAAATAGAGTCATTTGAGAATATTGTCACGTCCCTTTTTCTGGACTAAAACTAAAACAATATTATTTTAAGTTGGGCCCAATAATTTCTAATTATATTATATAAAAAGTGTTTTTATTCACTTAAAAATAAAAAGTGTTTTTTAACATTATAATAAAAAAATAAAATAAAAGATCTAATTTTGTGACGCAGATTTGATTTGATGAACGACAGTGAAAGAGAATTCAGATATTAGCAAAGGGAAAGAAGAAAGGAAAAAGAAGAGGAAGCCATGGGTGACAGGAGAGAAGAAACAAACATAGAGAAGATGACTAGAGAGATCCAAAACACCATAGGAGCATCAATGGCTGAAATAGCTAGAGCCTTGAGGGGATTGGGTGAGCAAATGAGTGCACCTAGAGCAAGCCAAATTAATTCAGCCAACGAGAGGATTTCAATTAAACCACCCAACAAGATGTCTCGAGCCAAGTTACTACAAAGAGAGGAGGAAGATCCATTTGAAGAAGAGCCACTTTTGCAGACTCACATATTGGAAGGTATGGATAAATATCATGAAGCATATGATGCCCTAAGTTAAGCAACATGTAATGATTATCCTTCAAGGAATTTTATGAGATGATGACAAAGGATGAGAATAAAAAGGGAAGAAGACATAATCAGGATCAGCAAGATCAGCCCCTAAAAGATGTACAACAACGATTGGGTAGGATCACCATACCTACTTATGATGGTTCAAACATATGTTCAACTAGGGCTTGGTTGCAAAAATTGGACACATACTTTTCATTGAATCCCATGTCCGAGGAGGAGGCAATCAAGTTTGCCACTTTACATTTGGAGGGTGTGGCTCATGAATGGTGGTACCATGGCATGATTACACAAGGTGGTGCAGATCAAGATTCAGGGGTTTTATCAAACAACTGAATTGAGCATCATTATTCAGTATATTCAATAACAAATTTTATGGATAGCAATATCCACAATCATAGCACGAACAATTGGCTTTATTAGTGTTTACAACATCAAATTCAGGAGTACAAATTTCAAATTCAATCAATACATAACACAAAACAATTTTAGAGATAGCACCACTTCTCCTTACAGCCGAACCCTCAACAAATAACATTGATCACATTTATACTCTCCCGGGTGGAAGTTGAACAGTTGGCAATGTTTTCAATTATGGAAACCAAACGACCAAGGTGCCTCCAATAGAACCACTTGACTTTTCTAATGATCACCAAAGCAATTTTGGGGTGTTGGGATTCTCTTGAACTCCTGAACTTCACAATGTGTCTCCTTTCGACGAAATTCCATTTCCACGAACCATTGACTCCATTACTTTCATTTCTTCATCAACAATTTTAGACTTCTATGAACTTTAAATCTCTTTAGTTTCGGCAAGTGTGAATTTTAAGAACTTCTTTCGGCATCCGTACTAGCTTGCGAACTAGCAAAAGCACCTAAACACATAACAAAATCTCTATAATCCTTCATAGTGCCTTTTTGGCGAATCAGTGCAAACGCGAACTTGCAAAATTGGCTTTTGGCATAATAAGAAGTTCGCTGAAAAGAGAGAGTGAGCCATGTTCTTTCGACAAATCAGTGCTATCATGAACTTTCTAACTCCTTATCGACATTTTTTTGGTTCGCAAACTTAAAAGTTTGTCGAAACTACACCCTTTCAGCATTTTCTTTGGTTCGTGAACTTAAGAGTTTGCCGAAGCTTTCCTTAAAGAAACCCTTATTTCTTTTAAAACATTTTCAACGCAAGAAAAAGTTTGTGAACTTGTAAAGTTTCCGAAAAGGAAGAATTGGGACAACTCTTTCGACATAAAGTGAAGTTAGCAGACTTGTAGTTTTGGCGAAAAGATTGGTTCGTGAATTGCAGACTTTGCCGAAACTCTCTTGAGCTCATCAAATTTCTTTCATACTTCACCAAATCGAAATGGCAACACCCATTATGCTCTTCTACAGGGTGATGCTCTTCACTTAGCCAAATTGAATTGAAATTTCTCTTGAAGCAAAATATCAAAACCAACTAGAACACAACTACAAAGAAGAAACTTTGAAAATAAAACATAGAAATATTTTTGGGAGACACAGGATTGCTCGTGAACTTGGATGCTCCTGCATCACAAGGACATAACTGCATCACTACTTATGAGGAATTTCGCCAAGGATTGGTAGAGAGATTTGATAGGAAAGATCCAGAGGTTCATTTTAGAGAGTTAGCACAATTGAGGCAAGAAGGTGCAGTAGAGCATTATGTGGCAGAGTTTCAGAGGTTGTCGATGATGGTACTAGATGTAACAAAGAAGAGACTCATTGTGTTATTTATGGAAGGTGTAACCGAACCCTTCAAAGGTTTGGTTAAGTCTTTTGATCCAATATCTTTGTAAGATGCCATCAAGAGAGCCTTGAACTTGGAGAATTTAGTGGCCAAAAACAAATTTTACTTCAAGATTCCACCTATGGAATAGAAGAAACTAGTTCAAAAGGAAGCCTTCTTTCCAAAAGGCATGCTGAAGAAAATCAACAAAGAAGCAGACACTAAGAATGAGCTTAGGATGAAGAAATTGTATTTTAATTGTAGGAGCCATGGGAACCGGGTTACGATGCCTTGGGCGGGGACAAGTACACTCATTCATTCACATTCCTTTCTTTGAGATTTATCTCTCTTGGCTGCAATCTTTGATTCAACACCTTCTTAGGACGAAAACCCTAAGGAAGATAAGTGGATTGGACAAAAACCCAATCACACTTTGGAGGCGGATTCATATGGAGTTCATTCATTGGAAATTTGTGGAGAAGAAGAGCAGATTTGCATATTCAGATTTTAGATCAGCTTTAGAGGCAAATTTCTTGTGGCATTTGTGTTTATTGGCACTAGGGTTTCACTCTGGAGTTGTGCGCCACACTTTGGAGGATTTGAGCATTCAAGCCATATAATTTTGGAGCAGCATTTGAAGATAATTTTGGAGCAAATTTGAGCGCCACCTTTTGGAGGAGTCTTGGACGAAGTTTGGCTAGGGTTTATGCCCTAGGTTGAGCGCCACTCCCCTAGGAGGGCGACTTCATTATTTTGATGTCATTTTTGTTCAGTGTTATGGGGGGGCGCATCCCCCCCGTTTTTCCCCCGCTCCCGTCGGCCAAAACACCTCGGGGATGGGGGGAGGATGTCCCCCCGCTTTTTTAATTCTTTTTTGGGGACATCCCAGGGACGCCCCCTCGACATGGGCAACGTCCCCTATATTATTTTTTATTTTTAGGTAAAACTCGTGTTGTGCATTTTTTTAATCGACCTTATTCCAATCTCATGTCTATCTCCTGTCAATCTCTTGGTGCGGTGGTCATGGAGGACATGGCAGGTGAAGTTTTCGTGCACATCATTGCCCTCAACAACTGCGAGGCCGTACACTAGAAATGGCTGATGCTCGCAGCGGAGGTCTGCCCGGACACAAAATAGGAGGTTAAAGGAATACGCCGATATGAACAATCGAAGCGTTCGGAAAATTTTCTTGCGTGAATTTTTTTTACATGAGACAATTCTGAGCAATATAATGCTCATATAAAAGCCTATCGACTAATTATTTATATTAATAATATTATAATTATTATTATATTTATTATTATTTATAATATATATTAATAATATTATAATATATTATAAATATTATTTTATATTATTATTTATAATATATATTAATACTATTATAATATATTATAAATATTTTTATATTTATTATTATTTTATATTATTATTTATAATATTAAATTTTAATATATTATATTATTATATATATTAATAATATTAATATATTATAACACTAAATTATACATATACATATATATTATTTTTTTTTGAAAAATATATAAATGTATATATAGCCGTCCCCTCATCGTCCTGAATTTTTTTGAAAAAATTGCCGTTCCTGGAAACCCGTCCCCCCGTCCCCTCGTCCCGCCATCCCGGAACCCTGGTGAAACACTGTTTTTGCTATTCCATTGTATGTATAACCTAATTTAGGTTGAACATTATAGGAGCAGAAATCTAGGCTATATTTATCATGTTTAAGCCCATGTATTTGATGTAATTCCCAGAGTTGCCGGATTTGGCACTCCCTTCCCAGCTGGTATGCGTACCGCTGTACCGGGTACGGATATAGACAAGATGCGGCCCTGGTACAGCGTAGATCCTGTGCCTGCCCGAATCTGAAGTTTGTGAATAAAATGGCCGCGCCAGATGCGGATTGTGCTGCTTATTCTGTTGTTCACATGTTCATTCTGGAAATTCGGCATATTCTTATCATTCCGCCTATTGTTATATTTTGCAGATCACACCTGTCGATTAACTATTAATTAGCACTTGCATGCATAGGAGGTTCAAGGAATATGCCGATACAAACAACCGATGAGCAACTGATGAGTTTAGAAAATTTTCCGGCGTGAATTTTTTTTACGACATGAGACAATTCCGAGCACCTCACATATAAAAGCCTATCAACTAATAAGTTCACTATAATATTTATTATTAATAAAATTAAAATTTAATAATTAGGTTAAAATAATATATTATCTTTTAATATAATACTATATAATTTATATTTATTGTTTAATAATAATATAAATTGTAATATTTAGGTTAAAATAATAAATTATATTTTAATATAATAGATTATTTTATAATATATATTTTAATTTGCTATATATATATATATGCCGTATCTTACTGTATCCATATTAGGGGGTCTTGAAAAAAAACCGTATCCGATACCGTATCCGTGTCCATGCAACATTGGTAATTACAAATCAGCATATTCAGATTTGGAGCAGCAGGCTTATTTAATCAGAAATCAGATTTGTTTTGTACATGTTTGGTCTTTGGATGGTTGATTTTCATGGTTGATATCTTTGTTGATGATTATACATATTTGGCATACATTTTATGGATGTTGGAGCATGTTTATTGGCTGCCTATGAATGTTTATACTTCTGAAAATAAAATCAGAAATTAGGGTTTTTAGCAGAAAACTAAAAAGCAGAAATTTAAGGCAGAATTCAGAAAACAAAAAATCGGAATTTTTAGGGCATATCCTATTGGGGATATTACAAGAGCCTCCACCAGTGAGCCGCCACTGACTAGGCCACTGAAATTCTTTGGGATGAAATCAGACAGAGCAGTCAAAAGCCCTAAATCAGAAAGCTGCACACTGCCAAGGGAACTAGAGGCATTATTAGGGGAGGAGAAAAAACCAATGCCCTGGTGTAATAAGGGCTTCATCCTTCTGCCTTGAAGCCAATAAAGTTATCTAGCCAGATCCAATAGTCGAAGAGGCAAGGAAAAGGTTTGCAGGATGGGAGCTGACGTGAGAAGCAGAAGCCATTGAGAGCAAAGTAAAGATGGAATTCAAATCTTACACGTGTTCAAAGTATTAGTGTGTTGGTTGTTGGTCTTGTCCTTTATATGAAGGCTATTGAACCATTTTAATGTTGATCCTTTGAGGTGAAGTATTATGGTAGGAACTTTATCTTGTTGTGTAATTTGTCGTAACCAAAAAAAATTTCCTACTTATCTGCATTTCCTTTGGGTTCAAATTCCTATAGGTTGCTCTTTGTTAGTCTCTTATGCAAGGAAGAGGTTGGGTCCCAGGGATGGTCTTGATTTCTTTGTTCATATTCTCTTCTATTTTTCTTTAGAGATTTTTTTCTATTTAGTTATCTGCTGTGATTGACTTTGATATGCATTTCTTGGTTTGATTTTATGTTGCTTCCACTGTGTTATGCATAGTTTGGATAATTTGTATGATAATATCTTGAATTTTTTTTAACCATCCGTATTGACACTGCCTATAGATACCTCACCCTCCTTTAACCAGTTCAGCAAGTGCAGTAGCATTTAGAAACCAAAAATTCATAATTTACAATGTCAACTAAGTTACTAACCATCAACAGCAGAAAAAGGACAACAAGTATAAATACTGTAGTCAATAGCAAGTCAATGGGGTTAAATTTATACCTTCCATTAGTCAAACAGAACCTTGAAAAGTCAATGGTGGAAAATTTTGGTTGATGCTGAGTAATTTTCAGTCAAAGCAGCAGATTGTTGTTAAAAACTGCAGATTTGTACAGCTTTGCAGTGATTCAGTCAAGCTGCAAATGGGTTCTTTGTCAACTATGCCCTAGTTTGTTCATGTCACTGCTTATTTTGTAAATGCCAGCAATTTTTTTTGTATAGTCTTCTTCTTCTGCCTCAAAATTCTTGCTGGTCAAATGAGAGGGAAGATTGACCAATTGGTGCGTTAATGATGGACACTTATTAATAGCTATATGATTTTAATGAGGTTATTTAAGGGCTGATGTGGCATTAATTAGCCCACTCATCAGTCTGTACTGCATTTGTTGCCGGTTTGGCCAATAAAGAAATAATGCATGTTTACATGCAAAATCTTAGAAGAAATGATATCTAAGACAATGACGATATCATGGTGGAGTCATAATCATAATGATGTTAGTGATAGTTCAAATTCAAACCCTATGGATTTGATGGTTTCATCAGCCCCATATTGGTCTAGTTGTATGTTGTGTTGTGTCTCTAATATCATGCTAGCTACCAGTAGTTTTAAAATGCACTTGATTACTATATTTTGCAGTGAAGGTCTTCTTAAGGCCATACTATATGGACATTTCTACCAAATTCTGTGTTTTCCATGATTGTGATCTGGTATTTAAAATTTCCACCATGTTGTTCTGTTGTAATTGCAGCAGATTGTCATGTATAAAGCTTATGCCCATAGTTAATCTCCATAATCAATAATGATGTTAGAGATGACTTCAAATTTCAAACCCCATGGATTTCATGGTTTCATCAGGCCCTTATTAGTCTAGTTTGTATTTTGTGTCATGTCTCTTATATCTTATCTGATATATCATGGATTTAAATGCACTTGCTTATTTTATTTTGCAGTGAAGGTCTTCTTAGGGCCATAATATATGGACATTTCTACCAATTTCTCTGGTTTCTATGATTGTGACCTGGTAGATAAAATTTCAAGTATGTTGTTATTGCAAGAGATTGACATGCATGAAGCTTATGCCCCTAGTTAATCTCTACAACCATTCGGAGTTCCACATATAAATTAGTTTGTCTGCTGAGAATGCAAGTTAAGAAAGTTGAACATGATGTGCCTCAAGACGCATCAAGGTGGTACTCATCGGAGATCTCTTTTTTATTGCTGTTCTTGTTTGCAGTAGGCATCCATCCGAATGAATGCATAATAACTATAAGAAGCTGTAACTTTTACTTGCTGGTAGGGTCCGGTTGTTTAAAATGTTCAATCATTAATGGTCCATCCTGGGTTTTGATTACATTGATTTTGAGTGTTGGGTTTCCCCTGTTGCTCTGATGATAGAGAGGTTTTTCACAAAATAGGCAGTCTCATCTGCTTGGGATTGATTAAGATACTTACAGTTGCAGAGCATCTTCATTGTATGTTACATAGCGACTTAAATGTAGATTCTCAATTCTAAGTTTTTGCCAGCTTCCTTCTTAAATGAATTTTGACTTGCAGTTAAATTTCTATTTGTGACAGACAGAATTTATGGTAGACATGAAGTGTGAGGGATGTGTTTCAGCTGTTCGGAACAAGCTAGAGCCATTGGATGGTATGTGGTGATTTTTATTTGCTACAGCATTGGAAGTCATGTCTGCTCATGGTCCATGGCCCATAAGCAACTTATTTTCTTGTGCATTTTTAGGTTGAATTTCTTGAATTATAACATAAGTAGCATTCTCATTACTTTGCAGATGTAGATTGTTGATTAATGGTCATAGTGGCATTCTTCTCTCCTTAACTACCTTCGATTTTTTTTTTGATTCCTGCTAGCTTAAGTTGGTTCAACATATATTCTTTGTCAGGTGTGAAGGAAGTAAATGTAGACCTGCCTAATCAGGTAGTCAGGGTGCTTGGTTCATCACCTCTTAAATCTATGACTACAGCTATTGAACAATCTGGTCGGAAAGCTCGGCTGATTGGTCAAGGATCACCTGAAGGTATGTTTGTTTTTTATATTTGCATATATCAGTAAATCTTTGTAGTTTGTACTGATAAGCACATATTTTTCACAAGAAAATTTATTTTATTTTTTTGCAGGGAAGGGTTTTAGACTTTAGTCATGTGATGGTACTTAAACAATAAACAATGAAATAATAGGAAACAAACAATCAAAGAATTGATATTCTGGTGACCCTGCCCAGTATGGGACCCACATATTCTGGTGACCATATATATAATATAGTTTGGCAATTTCCAACCAAAAAGTTAAAAATTTGTGAAACATTAATGCAACCCCCCAAAATATTAAACTTCGCCTTAAAAATTGTCTTTATGGATAAAAATCAGATTTTAATTTTATTTAAAAAATAATATAAATTTTAGAGTCTTTTGAGTATTCCTGACATACCATACATTGTTATTTTTTATTCTTTTTGTTTTCAGGATGAAGGTGACTGCAAAAGGTGATTTTAGGGCTTGAGATTTGCTATGATTAGGACAACTGCAAACCTCCATTTGTCTGCCATCAGACAGCAATTCATATCTTTTGCTGTGCCATCACACCATTGCTATTCGTCTTCATACTTTAGTTGTGCTGTTTTCTGCATATTTTTTTGTTTATTGTTTATTTGTCTGCTATTCTCCCCGAGCTCACAGATCTGCTCTGTTTGGTGCAACTGATCCAAGTTTGCAGCTTCCCAATCCCTGTCAATTTCACCCAACATGCTTTTGATTTCGGATTCCTGTCCACTGGTTTTTTTCTGGGTATCAGCACGGCCTTGCAATGTTTAATGCACTTTTTGTGCATAAGGTGCCCCAATTCTTTTATTGTTTGACTTAGTATTTCTGCTATCAAAAATTTTGATTTCAACTTGCTGATTTGTAATTCAGCATTCATTTTCTACACATTAGGGTTTTAACCATCTTTCCTCATTCTAGGTATCAGCTCCTACTTCCAGCCTTCGATACATATATTGTGTATTTTGAGCCCTTGATTTCTGTCAAATCTTTGATTGCTGATTTTTGCTCACAAATTGTTGATTGAGTTTCTGCTGTCAATTTTCTACCTTAAAATTTCTGCTGTTAATTTTTTTGTAGCAACATTTCTGCTGTAAATTTCTTTTTGTAGTAACATTTCTGCTGTGAATTGCTGATAACATTTCAGATTTCAAGTCTCTTGCTTTTTGTTTGACCTTACACAACTCAATAGCAGCTCATTTCAGTGTCAGATCTAGTTTAGAGGCCTCCTGAACTAAGCTTTGTGGTTGTGGCTGTATGCTTGTAACAATACTGACCTGTTAGTGCCAATGCGACAAGCTTAATTTCATGAAGATTTGGTTCCTCATTTTTTGATGGATAGTTCAACAAGACCTGCAAGCTCAGCCCAGATCCTTGTCTTTGTCCATTTGCTTACCTAAGAGCTCCCTGACCAATGACAGCATCAAAATGCGTTTCAACTTCCACTTATATGGCAGATGATGAGCATGCTCCAGTTATTGATTAAACATCGTGTAGAACCATATAACAACTCTACAAGGGCTATGCCTAGCAAATTGGCAGTGTCTACACGTTGAAGCTTGTCATCTTTACTTCTTACACTTTTGAAGGAAAATAATGATTCCTCTTCACTGCCATCTCTAAAGGATTTAAGGATCCTTGCCATCTTAACCATGAGGCATCACCCATGACCCATCGTGAAAATTGTTATGTAAAATAATACTCTTCAACAATAGGTTCCACTTGTGAGCAAGTCTTTTAAATACCAACTCACCATCTTGCTACCTTCTCTAGTGGTGGCATTCAAGGGACAAGGTCATTAGCTTCGCGTCAGGCATGTTATTTTTCTCCAGATACAATTCGTCTTCTTTCTTGGATCAATTTGAAATTCAGCGGGCCAGTGATAAGCTCCATCTTGCTTTAAGTTGACAGTGGGCCCTGATCTTACATGAGCTTCGTCATAGTGCTAAGGTGGACTCTTCACAGCTTCAGTGTTGGCATCTACTCCTTCATTGCCTCTCACATGGCTGCTCTTTGGTGGGGAGGGCACTTACTGGCTTCGCTTTCAGCAACTCCTATGATTGAGTTCCAAAGCCTGAATTCAACCCTTTCCCCACTACAATAGTAAATCTTTGATGCAAAGATCTTTTATGTAGATCATCAATTTTAGGAGCTTGGATCTCCATGTGAGGATCCTTTTTTAACAGTGAGAAAAGATTTCAATATCAAGTATTCTGTTTTTAGGTGTTTTAACTCAACATTTTTGTGAAAAGAGTAAATCTATATTATATTAAATGATAGTTGGTTACAAAAAGGCTGGCAAAATTGCCATGTCAAGGCCATGATTACAAAGTGGAAAGTCAGATTTTGTAGAGCGGATTTGTTTTTCTTCTAGTATGATCAAACACAAAAGTTCAGTTTACAAAAACTAAGCTGTTTTACAAAATGCCCCAACCAGAGAATTGCAGTTTTTCCCCATCAAACATAGATTAATGCAAGATCATCGAAGCATATATGCATAAATAACAATCCTCACTTGTAGCAGAATTAGCAAGTGTTTGGTGTGGAGCCTGATCAGTCTCCAAGTGGGAGATTGTTGTTAATTTTTTGTTAACCGACAAAAGAAAAACGACATTGTAAAACCCTAATTCTAGAAGCTTCCAAAAAGCTTGTTATAAGCAGCTGGGATGTATGTTACGCGTATGGAATTCGCGAGATTGTAATCTGTTTTGCACTGGATAATAAAATCATTAGATGGCTGAGTTTTTGTGGATGTAGCCCATTTTGGGTGAACCACGTTAAATTTCTGTGTTGATCTCATTTGTGTTGTTCTTTATTGTTATATTTGGGTTATTTAATCTGCATATAATTGTTAGTGTTTATTGCTTCGATCTGCCTTAACCCTAACAATTGGTATCAGGGCGGGTTGTGTTTGATTATCATCTGCAGGAAGGTCTCACAGTTGAGTGGGAGCAATGGCGGACGAGGGTAAATTGAAGGTAGATAAATTCAATGGGCAGAACTATCAGTTATGGAAGATGCAGATGGAGGATTATCTCTATTAGAAGGATTTATGGAGGCTGTTGGAAGAAAAAGCCAGGAAACTGACAGCAATGACTGGTGAGGATTGGGAACTTCTGGACAAAAAGGCACTAGGAACCATTTGATTGTGCCTGACACCATCTGTGGCATTCAATATAACAGAAGCGAAGACAACAGATGAATTGATGAAAGTTTTGGCTAAATTGTATGAAAAACCCTCAGCCTCTAATAAGGTATTTCTCATGAAGCGTTTGTTTAATCTGAAAATGATTGAAGGTGGGTATGTGTCAAATCATTTAAATGAGTTTAATACGATTACCAGTCAGTTAACTTCTGTAAAAGTGAAATTTGATGAAGAGGTGAGTGCTCTCTTGGTTTTATGTTCTTTGCCAGAAAGTTGGAATAGCTTGGTAATGGCTGTAAGTAACTCTGTCTCTGGTTCAGATACTTTTAAATTTGATGATGTTGTTGGTGTTATCCTTAGCAAAGAAATGTGACGGAAAAACATAGATGAGAGTTCAACATCGGGTAATGCTTTGACTGTAGAGAACAGGGGAAGAACAAAGGAGAGGAAAAAACCCAACAAATCGTGGGAATTCACAAGGGAAGTTGAAGAAAGACAGATCTAAATCCAGAGGAAGAATGGATTGTTGGCATTGTGGAAAGCCAGGACACTTGAAGAAGGATTGCTGGTCTCGAAAGAGCAAACAAGGAGATGGACAACATGATGATAGTAAGGAAGCTAATGTTGCAAGTAATAAATTACATGATGCTTTAATTTTGTGTTTAGATAATGCCAATGATTCCTGAATAATAGATTCAAGGGCTTCATTTCATACCACACCCCATAGGAAATATTTTGTAGATTATGTTGAAGGTGATTTTGGATAGGTATATTTGGGTGATGATGAACCTTGTCAGATTGTTGGAAAAGGAAAGATAAAAATCAAGTTGCAGAATGGAAATGAATGGTTGTTACAGGAGGTAAGGCATGTTCCAAATTTGAGAAGGAATTTAATCTCTGCACGACAACTGGGTAGTGAAGGCTGGATAGTTACCTTTTCAGACAAAGTCTGGAAAGTCACTAAAGGTGCATTAGTAGTAGCTAAAGGTGAAAAGGTATGCACATTGTATTTGTGTACTGGTAATATTTATTTTACCTTAGCTGCTACAGAAACAGTTGCTGTTGAGACAGTTATAGCACTTGCTACAGGGATAGAAACTAAATTGTGGCACCATAGACTTGGGCACATGAGTGAGAAAGGGATGAAGATCCTTCACTCCAGAAAGTTGCTACCAGGTTTGAAGAAGATTGACTTGGAGTTCTGCGAAAATTGTGTTTATGGAAAACAGAAAAGAGTTCGATTTCTCAAAGTTGGAAAAGTGAAGAGTGAGAAATTAGAGCTTGTGCATTCAGATGTATGGGGACCAGCTCAGGTATCTTCTCTTGGTGGCTCTTACTATTATGTTACTTTTATTGATGACGCAACTAGGAAAACATGGGTGTATTTCCTAAAACAAAAATTAGAAGTATTTGAAACTTTTAAAAAGTGGAAAGCTTTGGTTGAGAACGAGACAGGAAAAACGCTGAAGTGTCTCAGATCTGATAATGGAGGCGAGCATTGCAGTAGAGAATTTGCGAATTACTGTTCATATAATAGAATTCGGAGGCAGAAAACAATTCTTGGAACCCCACAAGAAAATGGTGTGTCTGAGAGAATGAATAGGACCATTATGGAGCGTGCAAGGAGCATGAGATTGCATGCTGGACTACCCTTACACTTTTGGGCAGATGTTGTACATACCGCTGTTTATTTAATAAACATGGGACCTTCAAATCCTTTGGATGGTGGCATTCCAGAGGAGGCATGGACGGGCAAAAAGGTAAACTATTCATTTCTGAAAACCTTTGGTTGTGAAGCTTTTGTCCATTTTGATATTGAAAATAGAACCAAGCTTGAGGCTAAGTCTAAAAAATGTACCTTCATTGGATATGGAGTAGATGAATTTGGTTATCGATTATGGGATATGAAAATCATAAAATCATTAGGAGCAGAGATGTTATATTCAATGAGAAGGTCATGTATAAGGATCAGCTGTAAGAAAAAAGGTATGAATAGGCCAAAAAGGAATATGTGGTGCTGGATGAGATTCCAGAAAATAAAATGCCAATGGTACCTGATGCTCAGCAACAAGTTATCCCACAGACTCCTGCAAGTGTTAGACATTCTACAAGGATATCTAGACCTCCAGAAAGATTTTCTCCATCATTATATTTTATATTATTACCTGATTTCGGTGAACCTAAAGGTTATGAGCAGTGGGAGCTAGGCATGAAAGAGGAAATGGATTCCTTGCTGTAGAATTAGACTTGGGACTTAGTCGAGTTGCCCGCAAGGAAAAGAGCATTGCCAAATAAATGGGTTTACAGGTTGAAGGAAGAAGATGGAGGCAAGAAAAGATATAAGGCTAGACTCGTGGTAAAAGGTTTTGCACAGAAAAAAGGTATAGATTTTGATGAAATATTTTCTCCGGTTGTAAAGATGACTTCTATTAGAACTATTCTAAGTCTTTTGGCTACAGGAGACTTGCATCTTGAACAGCTAGATGTGAAAACAACATTTCTCCATGGGGATTTGGAAGAGGAAATATACATGCAACAACCTCAGGGTTATGAGGTCAAGGGTAAGGAGGAATTTGTGTGTATGTTAAAGAAGAGTTTGTTTGGCCTGAAGCAAGCACCTCGGCAAAGGTATTTGAAATTTGATAGTTTTATGGCTGACAAGGTTACAAAAGATGTCATTCTGATTATTGTGTTTATTCTAAGAAATTGGGTAATGACAGCTATATTATCCTGTTGCTTTATGTTGATGACATGCTTGTTACCAGGTCTAACATGCAACATATTAATGAACTTAAGAAGAAATTAGCAAATTCATTTGCTATGAAGGATTTGGGTGCAGGAAAACAAATCTTTGGTATGAGGATCACACGAGACAGGACAAATAGAAATTTTTTTGTCTCAAAGTATGTAGAGAAGATGTTGAAAAGGTTTAACATGCAGAATGCAAAAGCAGTTGGTACACCTTTGCCTAGACAAAAGTTACTAATTTTGAGGAGGAAGACAAAATGCCTAAGATACCATATGCATCAGCAGTTGGCAGCTTGATGTATGCAATGGTATGCACAAGGCTAGATATTGCACATGCAGTGGGAGTTGTGAGCAAGTATATGAGCAATCCGGGAATGGAACATTGGAATGCGGTAAAATGGATTCTGCGATATTTGAGAGGTACTTCAAAGAAACTATGTTTTGGAGGAACAAATTTTGCTCTAAAAGGATATGTTGACTTTGATCTGGCGGGTGATATTGATAGTAGGAGTACTATAGGGTATGTTTTTACTGTAGGAGGTACTGCAGTCAGTTGGATTTCAAGGCTGCAAAAGGTTGTTGAGCTTTCAACCATTGAAACTAAGTATGTTGCTGCTACGGAAGCTAGCAAGGAGATGATTTGGTTACAACATTTTTTGGAGGAATTGGGGCAACAAGAAGAAGATAGCCCTTTGTACACTGATATCCAGAGTGCCATTCATCTTGCTAAGAATTCAGCTTTGCATTCAAAAACTAAGCACATACAGCTCAGATACCATTTCATCCAATCAGTTTTAGAGGATGGACAGTGAAACTGGAGAAAATTCACACAATTGAGAATCCTGCAGATATGTTCACAAAAGCAGTTACACGGGAGAAACTAATTTCGTCATCAGTTTCCATTGGCCTTCACGATTGATAATGGTGGACATAAAAACCAGCCAGGCCTGTAATCCAGTGGGAGCTGCAAGTGCAGTGGGGTCGTCCAGGATCAATCTCCAAGTGGGAGATTGTTTGGTGTGGAGCCTGATCAGTCTTCAAGTGGGAGATTGTTGTTAATTTTTTGTTAACCGACAAAAGAAAAACGACATTGTAAAACCCTAATTCTAGAAGCTTCCAAAAAGCTTGTTATAAGTGGCTGGGATGTATGTTGCGGGTATGGAATTCGCGAGATTGTAATCTGTTTTGCACTGGATAATAAAATCATTGGATGGCTGAGTTTTTGTGGATGTAGCCCATTTTGGGTGAACCACGTTAAATTTCTATGTTGATCTCTTTTGTGTTGTTCTTCATTGTTATATTTGGGTTATTTAATCTGCATATAATTGTTAGTGTTTATTGCTTCGATCTGCCCTAACCCTAATGGCAAGGCGGGTAAGGGTGTTGAGTTTTTAGCTCGGAGAGGAATTTCTGCACAGGTTTAGTGTGAATGTGCTGGAAGTGGTTTGAGTTATTCTATTTTGCATTTCATTTAAGTGAAAAAGTGAAAGTCTTTTATTTAGAAAATTAAATTAATGATTTAGACTTGGGAGATTTTTGAAGATTAGATGTTTTCTAAATAGTATAAGGATAAACACAAGATACAAGACTTATATACATTGATAAAAATACGATGCAACTGTTATTGTGAACAGTTTGTAGAGGTTTCCTTGTAAGTTTTTCGAAGGAATGAAAAGCTGATTTGACGGTGTAATATTTGTGTATGTGTTTATGCTTTTGTTGTTTGGAATTTTAATTGTTGTGCGATTGATGTAGTGTTAAAGAATTAATTATTCTTCAAAGAACATTAGGACATTGGTTGCCTTGTTAAAATTTCTTCATGGTATCAGAGATTGGAAGTAGGAAGAAAGTCACAGGTTATTTTAATCGTGACCTTTTTTGTGTTGAATCACACCATCCAAACAAGAAAAATCATGCAGGCATTTTTTGAAGGAAAAATGCTTAGGATTTTAGAAGGAAAATCGCGACTAGTTTAGGCACCAAATTGCTTCGTTTTTTTGAAGGAGAATCGTAGAGGTTTTCTACATAAGATCACATGGGTTTTTGTAGCTAATGCACAGCCAGAAAGGAGAAGAAATCGACGGATTACTAACTAAAATCTCACCAGAAAAATTGCGGAAGGAAGCAAGGCTTTTAGTCTGCGACTAGGGTTTTGTTTAACAAAATTCTGTTAGTTAGAAATTGACAGCTAGATAAATCATTGCAAGCAATTTTACACCAATTTTTGGGCAGGTTTTTAGTAGCTTGTGGCTATGGCATATTTTTGCGGTATTTAAAAAAATCTTTTGAGTTATTTCCTACTTTAAGATTTGGGAGTTTTTTAAGCAAATATTTTTAAAAAATGGCATCAGTTAGCCTTAGGTTAGAGGATAGGTTGGAAGGTGCATTAAATTTCTTGCCTTGGAAAATCAAGGTGACTTTGTTGTTGGAAGAAAATGATCTCTGGGATATCGTCAAGGATCAAGTGTCTCCACCTACAGATCCGTAGGAGTTGGCAACTCATAAAAAGAAAGATATAAAGGCCAAGCAGATGATAATGGATGTGGTAAAGGATCATTTAATTCCACATTTGTCAGAGAAGAAAACAACTAAGGAAATGTTTGATGCTTTGGTTAGTCTTTACCAGAAGGAGCATAAACAGGAAAATGATTTTGCTGAATAAACTCAGATCCGTAGAGATGTTGAAATCGGATACAATTACTAAAAAAAAACTGGGGTGCTCATTACATTGTGCTCGTGAGAATCTTCTTTTGAAAGACTATGGGATGGCTCTATCCAGGAGGAAACTCGAATGGAAACTCGAAGGGCGGTGATGATAATTTAGCTCTCTTTGGACAAGCAAAGAAAAGTTAAGAAGGGCCGCAAGGGTAAGGGAAAGAATGATGATTCATCCTCATAGTTAGGGAAGGACTTGAGTAAAATCAAGTGCTTTAATTGTTATAAATTCGGTCATTATGCATCGCAGTGTCCAGACAAGAAGAAAGGGAAAGGGAAGCAACAACAGAAGCAAGTGGCAGCCTTTGCAGAAACTCAAATGAACGAGTTTGCTGCCAAGTTTGAGAAGGATTTCTCAATGGTATCTTGTCTTTCTATCAACATGATTTCAAGGGATGCTTGGTATGTGGACAGTGGGGCATCTACACATATGACATCAACCCGATAGTGTCTTACCAAACTGGATTAACACAACTTTGGGGTTCAGGTTGAGTTTGGTGATGATGCCAAGTATCCAGTAGCAAGGGTTGGTATAATTCTCTTTCAACTCCAGTCAGGTAATTCTTTAGATATTTTGATGTTTTGTATGTTCCTAGTCTCAGGAAGAATTTGCTTTCAATTTCGGTTATGGAAGATAAAGGCTATGAAGTGGAATTCAAAAATCAGCATGTCCTTATTAGTCCAAAAGAATCTAACCTAGATATTGCTCAAGTTATAGGGGTTAGAGAAGGCAATCTTTATAGGTTACAGGGTGATCCAGTCAAAGCTCTTGTTCATAACAGTGACAATTTGTGTGAGTTATGGCACAAGAGGATGGGGCATTTGCATCATAAAGTGTTTCCTATTCTGAGGAAGATTGTCATAGCCTCACAAGTCTTCCAGAGTTCAGTATTGAACAACAGGGAGTATGTAGAGGATGCACACTTGGAAAGTATGCCAAGGCTACTTTTCCAAGCAGTGAGCATAGATCAAAGGAAATTCTAAGTTCAGTGCATTCATATGTTTGTGGACTGATGTCAAAAGCATCAATTCAAGGAAGCATTTATTATGTTTCCTTTATTGATGACTTCTTTTGCAAGACTTGGATCTATTTCTTAAAGACCAAGGATGAGGTCTTTAGCAAGTTTTAGGAGTTCAAAGCTCTAATTGAAAATTAGATAGGGAAGAAGATCAAGGTCTTGAGATGATACAATGGGGGTGAGTATACCTCCAAGGAGTTCGAGGGTTTCTGCAAGGAGGCAGGGATAAAGAGGGAGCTAACTATTCCGTACAACCCAAAGTAGAATGGGGTTGCAGAACGAAAGAATTGATGAATCATAGGGGTTGCTTAGGCCATGATTCATGATCAGGATCTGTCAATGTTTCTTTGGGCAGAGGCATGCAACACAACAGTCTACATCTAGAAAAGGTAGGACAAGACACTAGTCACTTCTGCATCTTTGGTTGTCCAGTTTATATTCATATACCTGTAGAGAAGAGGACCAAGTTGGAATCTTCCAGCAAGAAGGGTTTATTTGTGGGTTACAATGAGACTTCTAAGACCTACAGGGTCTATATTCCAAAACAGAAGAAAGTTGTAGTCAATAGGGATGTAAAGTTTGAGGACTTTGCATCTAAGAAGTCTCATGAATTCATTCTAGTAACAAAGGATGAGGAGCAGGAAGCTCCAAAGGTTGAACCTTTGTCTCTAAAGATGCCAGTTGTTTCTACTTCAGAACAACAATCTTCAGAAGAGACTTGAACCCCTTCTTTTTCTGTTAGGAGACCTTGATGGTTCATATAGACATTGCGGGATGCTTAGGAGCATGTTGAAGCTCTTAGGAGCACATTAGGGAGAGTAGGCCTCCGAAGAAGTTTCCTAACTACATGGCATTATGAGCAATATCATAGATTTAGAGCCTTCTAGCTTCTAGGAAGTAGGAAGTAGTTGATCAGCAGGTAGATGATATTTTGACCAAGCCCTTAGCAAAAGGGAGGTTCAAAACATTTAGAAACAAACTTGGATTGGTGCATAATTCCTTCCTCACTAATGAGGAGTGTTGAGTTTTTAGCTCGGAGAGGAATTTTAGCACAGGTTTAGTGTGAATGTGTTGGAAGTGGTTCGAGTTATTCTATTTTGCATTCACTTAAGTGAAAAAGTTAAAGTCTTTTATTTAGAAAATTAAGTCTAATAAAGTGTAGATATACACCAATGATTTAGACTTATTGGTGCAAGGGCACCCACGGGGCTTCATGCCTTCAAGGGGTCAAAAGTTAACTTTTTGTTTTGTTTTGTTTTTCATGTAATAAGGTCTTCTAAGACCATTTCACATGTGTTGGAGTCTGGTTTGAGTCATTAGGTGTGAGTTAGAGTCTAGATGCAAAAAGTGTCATTGCTACACAATGTTGTCAAATTGAAACTTGATATGAAACCATTGTAATTTGGAAATTGGTTACAAATCGTTGGAATATGGTTGGTAGAGGTTGATAAAGGCTTTGGGTGGTCGAAGGAGAGGTTGGTTGTTGGAGAGGTTGGTTGTTGAAATCTAAAAGATTGGAGCAATAAAAATGCCCTCATGGATGAGATACAACAAGAGTTCTTGCCAAAGTCATCCCAAGATGAACAAGTTGATGAAATGGAGGCCAAATATACAAAGCAATTCGAGCTGGTGCTAGGCCCTTTATTGAGGATCCACGAGGAATTAATAGGTGAAATGTTCCATGTTTTCGAAATTCAATTATGTTCACCTTTTCATCTTGATATGCCCACTATTGAATATAATGTTGGTTTGCATGTTGCGGATGCAAGTGGGATGATCCATCACCAACTTCGACCTCCGGACATATTGGTAGGCGGCGAGCATGAATTTTCACTTACGGACGAAGACCACCAGGTTGTATCTTTCCTCGCTCTCAATTATGAAGATTACGAATTTGAAGATTATGATTTTCCAAGTTGTGAATTTGAAGATTATGAATTTGATTATGGAAGTTTAGGAAAGACAACTTGTATATGGATTAACCATGGTCCAAATGAACTGCCACAACTGTTGATTTTGTGTAAATTTTTTTTCTGAGTTTGAGGATTGTATTGTGCGAATTTTTCTCCGAGTTTAAGGACAAATTTGCAAAAATCCGGACCATCACTTGCAAATTGCTCTTGCTTTTCATTTTGAGAAATCATTCGAGGTCATGTATATATTTGGGTCTTTTGAGTCGTGTCCGTCCGTTGTACATAGCTTAGAGTAGGTTTTCTTTTCTGCATACTTTAGATTAGTTTTGTCGTGTTTGGATCAGTTCTTAGATTAGGTTTGCTTTCTGTAGTTTAGGTTGTTGCTAGTTTAGATTTGTTTTTGTGGGTTTCCCGATTTGTGAAGGGTGTTGTCTTTTATAGCGCATTTAGCCTGATTCTTATTTAATGTTAAGTTCATTTCCTCGATAAATGTTCATGACATTCTTTGGATTTCGAAGATGATTTTCTTTAACTTTATCAACAAGCTAAGATTTGTACTTGACTCGGAAAGGAATCCTATCTTGTGTCTTGACACTAACATCTTGTGATTATCATGTTTAAAATGCTAAATCTAAATCTAATTATTAACCTCTTAGTTTTCCTTTGAGAAACTTGTATCAGATGGATGGGTTCATTGTGAACTCCATTGTTAGTGTTTGAATAGCATGTTGCTTGTTCTTGGAAGATAAATTGACTGTTTAGAGTGACTTGAAGTATTTTGAAATCTTATACCTTACACACTTAAAAATCTGGAAGTACCTAAGCGAGTCTTGGTGATCTTACATTAAGTGAAAAATCCAAGGTCCACCTTTGCCACCATCGGAACTCCACACCTAGCTAGCTGAGTTATCAACGTAACCTGTGCAGTCAAAAAGCATGTGTTGCAAGGGTAGTGGTACTGCACTGTACTCTGCCAAATTCTAGCTTAGTTTGAAATCAAAAAAAGAAAAGAAAAGAAAAGAAAATCACACAATTACACACTATAACTCAATTAGATGGACAATCGAGTAATCTCTACCGGGGCTATGGACGTTCGTTGGCAGTGGGGTTTTGCTTGAGTGGAATTACGAGACAACCTCGTCAGGGCTATAGACGATCGCTGGCAGCAGGGCAGTGTCCAGGTAGTTCATGAGGTGTATACTAATCACGTAGCTTAATGTAATGGAACTTAGATGACCTTAGTTGCCGATGGATAGGAATGAATGCAATTGTGCACATTTGGATCTTCGAGATATGAATGGTTGTGCTAAACCTTTGATTTTGAAGCTTTGATCAAGTATTCATGTCTATTTGGCCTAATGTGTGGGTCTACGCAGGAATTTTGAAGTTGTGATTCTTGTTTATCTTTGGAACACTTGAGATTTTATATTAATCACTATTTTGGAAATGTTTAATTATGAAGTGTCTCGATCCAATCTAGGATTTTTCTTTCCTTTCGAGTGCGTTTCCTCGCCGGTTGATGACTTTAAAGGAATCATTTGAAGTTTTTGGGTTTGGATTGGGTCTTTATTTTTGAAATGTTCAGGAACATTTATTCGAATTGGCGCTAGATGTTGTGATGTAATCACACATCGCCCCATCGCAAATGCAGACCCCTCTTTTTTTCTCGACATTGAACTTGTACTCTTGATAGGGATGATCGAATGAGTCTCTCTAAGAAGGTTTGGCTCTGGAACTAGAAGTCTCACCTAGAATATGAACTTGCAAACAATGAAGTTACGAAGTCACATAGCATGAGATTCAAGGAATCAGTCACCTTAAGAAGATCAAAGGACAATGAAACATGTCAAGTTGAAGTTTTAAGTCAAAATCTTGTCTACACTTGCTTGAGCGCACATTTTGGCTCTCCTTGTATTTTGAGATTCCTATGCATAAGTGCATGATTTTGGCGCTTTTGGAGGGTGGCTCTACATCATGGATATCATTGTACATCTTGCATGAACTCAACACTTTGAATTGACATCAGCATAGATTAGTTAGGGTGCTCCTCTAGATCAGGTTTGCATTTTAAAAAACTTAGCATTTTGACAAAGACTCAATCCTCTAGAGCGCACTTTTTGAGGAGCCTTGCATAAGGCATTTTGAATTTCATACGCAAGCACAAAGAAAGGCCGTTTGAGCGCACTTCTTGAAGGGTTTTGTACATTGCATTTTTTAGATTTTATACATGAACCCCTCAAATCAACGCTCAAACTCCTCTAGGGCGCACTTTTGGAAGGTCTCTGCATTGTGCAAGTGTTAGACATTATACATGCTCTTGCCAAATCAGCGCTTTTGATTGACATCGTCATAAACCTATTAAGGCAACTATCTAATCAAGTTTGCACTTTGAAATTTGAAAAGACTTTGCATCTTTTAAACACAAGACTCCTCATATTTTAGGCGCACTTTTTGAGGGTCTTTGTATTGCGTAAAATGAACATACATAGAGGCTTGAAATCAACGTTCCTCACTCCTAGGCGCTGATTTGGGAGGTGCTTGCATTGTGAATTGTTTACACATCTTACATGCCAATGAAGTTTTAAGTAACATGAAAAAGCTCATATTTACGTTGAGTTTGCATGTGCATAAAAAACACATCAACAGGACCTAGAGTTGTATCGGCAAGGAGGATGGAGACTTTATTTAGACATGGTGATGTTGCATGGGCAGCCCAATGTTTTGTACCTTCCAAATCTTCTTCTAGTAATCAACAATATCATGTAGACATTCAGTCAGTGCTTGATAAGCACAATGTGGTGTTTGGAGACATTCCTCCAGGTAGACCCCTTTATCGTGGATTTGAGCATGTCATTGAGTTGGAGGGCTCCAAGCCCGTCATTACTACACCTTATGACCACCCAAGGCATTTCAAGGAGGAGATTGAGAAGACGATAAGAGAGTTGTTAGACATGGGACACATTCATCCTAGTTCTAATCCCTTTGCTTCTTTAGTTGTTTTTGTGAAGAAGGGTGGAACCATGAGGGTGTGCATTGACTACCGAGCCTTGAACAAGAAGACAATCAAGAACAGGTATACTGTACCCAAGATTGATGAGTTGCTTGATGAGTTATATGGAGCAGTTTACTTCTCCAAGTTTGATCTTCGTTTAGGGTATCATCAGATTCGTGTCCGTGATGAGGATATTCATAAGACAACATTCTGATGTCATTACGGGCACTATGAGTTCTTGGTTATGCCTTTTGGTCTTACTAATGCTCTTGCTACATTTCAATCATGCATGAATCACATCTTTAATAAGCAGTTGCGTAAATTTGTATTGGTATTCTTTGTTGACATTTTGATATATAGTAAGACATGGGAGGATCACCTTAGACATCTTGATGAGGTGTTGGGTATTATGGAGGCACAATCCTTGTATGCTAAGGCTTCCAAATGTGAGTTTGGAATGACAGATTCTTTATTTGGGATATGTGATTGGAGCTGGTGGAGTTAGAGTACATCAGGAGAAGATACAGGCAATTCTGGATTGGCCGCCACTAAGGAACATTTTAGATTTGAGAGGTTTCTTCGGGCTATGCAGTTACTATAGGAGAGTTGTAAAGGGGTTTTCACAGTTGGCAGCACCTCTTACAGATCTCACTAAGAAGGGGGCATTTAGATGGTCGGATGAGGCTCAAACTACATTTGATAGACTTAAGGAGGTGATGAGTACTTGTCCTATGTTAGCATTACCATATTTCACACAGCCATTTGTGTTAGAGTGTGATGCATTAGGTGAGGGCATTGGAGCTGTGTTGATGGAGAATAGAAATCCCATAGCATATGAGAGCGGAAAATTGAGTGATGTAGAGAGGTTATATTCCACCTACGATAAGGAGATGCTTGCCATCATGCATGCGTTGGCAAAGTTTAGACAGTACTTGGTGGGTGGGAAATTTGTGGTGAGAACGGACCACAACAACTTGAAATACTTTCTAGAGCAAAAGGATTTGAATGAAAGACAACAAAAATGGGTAAGCAAAATTCAGGCCTATGATTTTGATATTGAGTATGTTAAGGGTAAGAAGAATGTTGTTGCTGATGCATTTTGTAGGAGACCTACACTTTGCTCTATGTCAGAGATTTCAGCTGATTGGAAGGCTCAACTTTTGGTTGAGTATTCCAAGAACACATTTGCATGCGAGCTCATGGATGGTAAGATTCAAGATGATAGATACAAGGTGATTGATGATGTGATATATTATAAGGATAGAATCTATTTGGTACCTTAATCTAAAATGAAGAGTAAGATTATGAGAGCTGTCCATGATACTCCTTTAGCAGGGCATCGAGGGTTCTTTAAGACCTACAAGCAGATTAGAGAGATTCTCATGGAAGGGTCTCAAGGATGATGTCTTGCGGTATGTTGGAGAGTGTATGACTTGTCAGCAGAACAAGTCAGAGCATACTTTCCTAACAAGTTTGCTTCAGCCATTGCCAATTCCAAAGCAGAAGTGGAAGAATATTTCTATGGATTTTATCATTGGTCTTCCGAGAGTCCAAGGCAGGGATTGCATATTTGTGTTAGTTGACAAGTTGACAAAATATGCACATTTCTTCACTATTCCATTAGACTACGACGCCTCAGGTTGCAGAGTTGTTCTTTAGAGAGGTGTTCAGATTGCATGGGCTCCCTAAGACCATTGTCAGCGATCAGGATAGTAGATTTTTTAGTGTGTTTTGGTAGGAGCTATTCAGATTAGCTGGTACAGAGTTGACCCCGAGCACTAGCTACCACCCTCAGACAGATGGAGAAACAGAGATTGTGAATAAGTTGGTGGAAGGGTATCTACGCAATTATGTTGCGGGGCAGCAACGAGCTTGGATTAGGTGGTTGTATTTGGGCGAGTATTGTTACAATACCACCTATCACATGTCCATTGGCATGTCACCATTTAGGGCCTTGCATGGTTATGACCCTTTGTCTTTTATAGACTTGACCTTTGATGACAATAGAGCTCCCAGAGCTAAGGATTTGATGTAGGATAGTTAGGATATCCTTAAGGCACTTAAGGATAATATTTAGCATGTCCATAATCAACAAAAGATGTATGTTGATAGACAGCGTAGAGAGGACATTTGAGGTTGGTGATTTGGTATTTTTGCGCCTTCAGCCGTATAGACAATCTACATTGAATAAGAGTGGTGCAGAAAAACTGAAGCCAAGGTTCTATGGCCCTTATAGGATTCTGAGGAGAATTGGAGAGGTAGTATATGAGCTTGAGTTGCTTGTGGGTAGTAGGATTCACAATGTTTTTCATGTGTCTTGCCTCAAGAAGGCACTTAGACAACATATCGTTTCTTCTCTAGATCTTCCACCTCTAGATGAAGAGGGTAGTTTGATTTTGGTTCTTGATACTGTCTTGGATATGAGGGAGTGACAATTGAGGAATAGGGTGATCAGGGAGTATTTGGTTGAATGGCGAGATTTGCCATTAGAGGATGCGACTTGGGAAGGAGAGCAGATTTTGCAACATCTTAATTTGAGATTATTAGTGTAGGTTTTTATTTCCTAGTTGGGTTATTTATTTTTCCCTATATTCCTAGGTTTTTTCTACACTTCTATTAATCTCGCTTAGGTTAATAAAGCATATCTTATTAGGTGAGTGGTTGCGAGGTGTCACCTTCCTACATGTGAGCATCCATTAGCTATCTTGGGAAGATACTTTGCTATCTTTAGTTCGATAGATGGTTGCTCCTCATTGGTCGGTGTTGCCACCTCCTCCCTCTTCCTAGTCTATATAAGTATGCTACCTGGCTTGTAATTGATATCTTTTGCTTTTGCATCCTCTTAATGCTATTTTGCTTCTAGCATTTGCATTACTCTCTTGGAGACTAACTCTGTGTTGCTATTTTGATTTCGTATCATTTGCATTCATAGTTTAGATATCTATTTTTTGCACTAGTTTTCTGGGTTAATAATCTTTTCAGATTCTAACATGGTATCAGAGCTATTCTATGTGCAAGAGTAGATTTTAGTTTCCATATTTGAGAGATTCGGGGGGGGGGGTAATAAATCTTATTGCAGGTTTTCGAAAAACCCAGTATGCTCTTCTCTTGCATCTTCGGATGATCTTGAGAATCAGAAAAGTTTGATGGAAACTTTTTTAATCTCTGGGGTTGCACATGTGTTTTATGAAATCTGGGTGATTGCAACATTTCTGGTTATACTGGCAGCATTTTCGGCTGTTCCAACGCGTCCAGGAGGCTTGAGAAAGTCAGATTTGGCTTTCGTTTCACCGAAATCATAAATCGTCATACACAGTTGCGGAACCGGGGTTTCGAGCTCAAATCTGACACCCAGCTTGCATATTTGGTTTTTTGAATCAATATTGCAGGTTCCAGCATCTGATTTAGCCTTTGCATGTCATTTTTTGGTTGCTGGGGTCGTTTTTGTAGCTAAAGGCGTTTTGTTTACACTGGAGCAACATCGTCTGTGTATTTGCAAGAAAAAGGCCTTCTGGGTTTTGTTCGCAGCACAAAAAAACCATCTGGGTATCTTTCCGTTTTTGCATGCAGTTTGTATATTTTGCAGAAACGTGCTCAGAAAGCTACAGTAGGACCCCTCTCCGTTGGCAGCTGCAGTTTTGAAGACAGTTTTCAAATGCTCCGTTCTTGCTCATATGGAATTCTTTTCCTACGGAATTTTTTTTGATTTTGGCTTTTTTTTCGTGCTCTATGCACTAGTGTAGTCGTTTTTTGATTTTGATGCCAAGATTTTTCAAAAATTGCAGATTCTCAGTCGTGACATTGCACAGTTCTCGTTTTGAGAATTTCAGAGGATCATAACTTTCACATACGACCTCGTATCGAGGCGATTCTTTTTTTGAAAGTGCACAATTTTTCGAATAGATCGCAGTGGTGCTATTTATTTATCTGAGTATTGTGCCAAAGTTGTATTTTTAACGTATGCTCTTCATGAGGGTTTTGTAATGTATTGAAATCGAGACCACTTAATATTTCTTACTAGTGGCAGTTGTAAACGCACTAATATAAAGTGCCAAATCATATTTTCTTGGGGGGGGGGATTCTTTGATTGAGTGGAAAGGGGGGGTTGTCTTGGGTTCTCTTCTTTTCAGCACTTCTTCTCTGTATTTCTTCATCATGGATCAAACAAATCTGCCCATCCTAACTCCATACAATTATTTTGAGTGGAAATCACGCATGACAATTCACTTAAGGAAAGTTGGATTAAATAGGATAACTATGGGACTTGAAACTAAACTTGCTAAAGATGAAGATAAGCCTAAGTGGTTTAACAAATGTGATGAGGCATATGGAACATTGTGTTTGTCTGTTTCTCCTGATTTGCTCTTTCACATTGAGTCTTTGAATACACCAAATGAAATCTGGACAAAGCTAGAAACACTATTTGGCACACAAGATTCAATGAGGGGTCATATGTTGGAAAATGAACTAATTAGTTTAAGTCTAGGCAATTTCAATACAATCCAGGATTTCTTCACCAAATTGAAATCACTAAGGCTGCAGCTAAAACAATGTGGAATTGAAAAGAAAGATGAACAACTGATTCTTAGTATTCTCTCTAAGCTAAGTTCAGAATATTCTGTGTTTCTACTTTCTATGCTACTAAGGGTGCACTTGGTACTCAATTCACCATGCCATCTTTAGATGATTTTGCTGTCAATCTCACTCGGGAACAGGACAAGCTAATCTAGATGGGCACTATTAAGTCCTCTAAGTCACATGCCTTGGCTGCCAACCAAGGCACAAAAGAACAGAATGGACAAAGTAGTAACAACAATAGTAAGGATAAGAAACAAAAGAATAGCAAGGAGAAGAAGGATCAGATAACTGTTGCTTCAAAAGCAACTAATGAGACCCAATATTCCAAGGGCGACAAGCCTAAGAAAGAGAGGGTCCAATGTGCCTATTGTAAAAGACCCGGTCATGATGAACATAAATGTCTGAAGAAACAAATTGATCACTTGACACACATTCTTGAGAAGAATAATATCAGTGTTCTTGAGTCTGTCAAACAGAGTTCTAATGAGGGGTCTAATAAGGCAAAAGAAAACAGCAAGGGGAAAGGAAAGGGCAAGGCCCTTGTTGCAGTTGCTTCTTCACCATCCACTTGGGTTCTTGATTCGGGTGCTTCGCACCACATGGCTTCATCCAAGGAAGAACTTGCATCCTTGGAGCCGTGTCCTATGCCTTCTATTTTGATGGGTGATAACACTCCTGTTGAGGTGTGTGGGAGAGGGTCTGTTGATGTGGGGGATGGCACATTCTATGATGTTCTTTGTGTGCCCTCATTATCAACTAATCTCCTATCGGTATACCAGATCACTCACACAGGTTCAGGCAAGCGGGTTGAGTTCACTCCTGATTCAGTGGAGATTCGTGAATTGCACAGTGGTTCTATAGTTGCAGTTGGGAGAGCAGATCATCAGTCACGGCTCTATCTGTTTTCTCACTTTGTTCCTGATCCTCCTTCGATTGTTTTGCTCACTCATTCTAATGATGTGAGTAGATTATGGCATGAGCGGTTTGGCCATCTTAACTTCCGCTACTTGCAGCAGCTCAACCAGCAGAGCATGGTCACAGGGTTGCCTTCAGTTCAGTTTTCAGGTGGTGTTTGCCAAGGTTGCATTCTTGGTAAGCATCCTAAGGAAAAGTTTGACAAAGGTAAGGCATGGAGAGCTTCACAGATATTGGAGTTAGTTCACAGTGATTTGGCTGGTCCATTTCAGCATCCTTCTTTCAGCAGGGCTAGATATGTCCTCACATTCATTGATGACTTTTCTCGAAATACTTGGGTGTACTTTCTCAAACAGAAGTCAGAGGTATTTGATCATTTTCAAGACTTTAAATCTTTTGTAGAGAAGCAATCCGGAAAAGCCATCAAAGTTTTGCGCACTGACAATGGTGGTGAGTATGTCAACCATCGGTTTGAGAGGTTTTGCACTTCAGAGGGGATTGATTTGCAGCATTCAGTTCCATACAATCCTCAGCAGAACGGTGTTGTAGAACGGAAGAATAGGTCCTTGAAGGAAATGGCGAACTGCATGATTCACTCCAGATCTCTTGCACCACAGTATTGGGCAGAGGCCATTAACTATGCTTGTTATATCCAGAACCGTGTTCCTCACCAAGCCTTGAAGGGAGTCACTCCTTTGAAGCTTGGAGCGGTCGGAAACCATCAGTTAAGCACTTTCGAGTTTTTGGTTCTCCTGCATGGCCCCACATTCCTGCAGAGAAACGCAAGGCCTTGGATCCGCAGAGCAGACCTTGCATATTTGTAGGTTATCCTGATGGTGTGAAGGGTTATCGGTTGCTCCACCCTACTACACATGAGTTGTTCATTGAGAGGAGTGTTCAGTTTGAGGAGGGCTCTTCGAGCTCACTTTCTATCACTTCTCCAACTCCTTCTACTTTGACATTGGAGTCACTTGGGATACATGACAGATCTTCTGATGAGTCAGATTCACCTGAGCAGTCTTCTACCTCTACTTCCGATGTAGAGAGTGATTCAGAGGACTCACCTCCTTCCTCTCCTAGTCATCATTCAGAGGTTGATGATTCTCCTCCAGATTCTCCATCTTCCGGTCCACTTTGGGCTAGACAGACCTTGCAGTTTGCAGGTGATTGGGTTGGGGATCCATCAGACACCAGGCGAACTCGTTCACAGTTCCAGGATGTTCCACATGTCTTCATTGCTACTGCCTTAGATCCACAGTCTTTTCATGAGGCTTCTGGTATTCCTGAGTGGGATACAGCTATGCAGGAGGAGTATAGTTCCTTGATGAGGAACCACACTTGGGATCTTGTCCCTCTTCCTAAGGGAAGAAAACTTGTTCGATGTAAGTGGATCTATCGGACAAAATTTGCAGCAGATGGGTCGGTTGACAAGCATAAGGCTCGCTTGGTCGCCAAAGGATTCTCCCAGGTTCCTGGGATTGACTACTCTGAGACTTTTGCGCTAGTTGCCCGAATGAATTCCATCCGACTTGTTCTTGCCATTGCTGCAACTAATCGTTGGGAAGTACACCAGATGGATGTGAAGAGTGCTTTTCTTCATGGTGACCTTCAGGAGGAGATATACATGGAGCAGCCACAGGGGTTCCTTCAGGATTCTTCACTTGTGTGTCGTCTTCAGAAGTCTCTCTATGGCCTCAAACAGGCTCCTCGGGCCTGGTATGCTAAGATGGACTCCTTCCTTCTATCAGTTGGGTTCACTCGGTGCCATTCTGATCCCAATGTCTACATTCTGCAGTAGGCTGATTCACTCCTATTTTTGGTTCTGTATGTTGATGACTTACTGATCACAGGGAGTTCTTCATCCACCATTGGGGCTGTCAAAACTGCCCTTCATGACAGGTTTTTGATGACTGACTTGGGCTTGTTGCATTACTTTCTCGGGATTGAGATCTACCAGTCTGCTTTCGGGATCACCATCAACCAGTCCAAGTATGCTCTAGATTTGCTCTTGAGGTTTCATATGGCTGATTGTAAGCCTGCTCCGACTCCCTTTCTTTCTGGAGTCAAACTTGAGGCTCAGTGTTCTTTTCCACTTGTTGATGGCACTTTGTACCGACAGCTTGTTGGGAGTCTCATTTATCTGACTCATACGAGACCTGACATTTCATATGCTGTAGGCATGGTCTCTCGATTTATGCAGGAGCCTCATGAGCTGCACTGGAAAGCAGCCAGCGGATCCTTCACTACATTCAGGGTTCTCACAGTTTTGGGATTCACTACGCAGCGGGTATTGAGCTTGACTTGGTGGGCTACACAGATTCAGATTGGGCGGGCGATTCTCAGGATCGCAAGTCTACTTCAGGTTACAGCTTTTCACTTGGTTCAGGTCTTGTTTGTTGGTCGAGCAAGAAGCAATTTGCTATTGCTCTATCTTCTACTGAGGTTGAGTATCGGGGGGCTGTGAATGCCGCTACTAAGGCCATTTGGCTTCAGAATCTTCTCACTGAGTTTGGTATCCAGATCAGACGGCCATCAGTCATATTTTGTGACAACCAGAGTGCCATTCAGATCTCACGGAATCCGGTCCATCATCAGCGGACCAAACACGTAGAGGTCCACATGCACTACATCCGGGAGCTCATCCATGGCCACGTCATCGACCTTCGCTACTGTCTGACATTCGAGCAGGTTGCTGATATCTTCACCAAACCCTTCACTGAGAGCAAGTTCCTTCATTTGCGAGCTTTGCTGGGGGTGAGGGATGCTTCATCTTCTGGGGGGGCTTCTTCCTCTCACTCGGAGCCCTGACTCTCTCTACTTTGGGGGGGGTCTCTTCTCTCTCTATTTTGGGGGGGAATTTTATGTACATGGGTACCTCATCAGGCTTGATTTGCCGGGACCCATTTCTACATCCACCTAAGCTTCACTTATGGGGGGGTGTTAGTGTAGGTTTTTATTTCCTAGTTGGGTTATTTATTTTTTCCTATATTCCTAGGTTTTTTCTACACTTCTATTAATCTCGCTTAGGTTAATAAAGCATATCTTATTAGGTGAGTGGTTGCGAGGTGTCACCTTCCTACATGTGAGCATCCATTAGCTATCTTGGGAAGATACTTTGCTATCTTTAGTCCGATAGATGGTTGCTCCTCATTGGTCGATGTTGCCACCTCCTCCCTCTTCCTAGTCTATATAAGCATGCTACCTAACTTGTATTTGATATCTTTTGCTTTTGCATCCTCTTAATGCTATTTTGCTTCTAGCATTTGCATTACTCTCTTGGAGACTAACTCTGTGTTGCTATTTTGATTTCGTATCATTTGCATTCATAGTTTAGATATCTATTTTTTGCACTAGTTTTCTGGGTTAATAATTTTTTCAGATTCTAACAGAGATTGCTTGAGGGCAAACAATCCCGGCAAGGGAGGACTGTAATGTCCCCATTTCCGGCGTGATCACCTAGCAGAGGAGGATTAGCCTATTCACCATTCCCGTAGGCTATTTCGTTTGGTAAGGGAATGAATTGTTGAGCCATTGTAGCTAATAAAGTGACTTGGAGAAAGGAAAGTCAGTTAAGTGAATCTTGGAGAACAAAAAAGTCACTTTATAAAAAGGAAAAGTAAAATATAATAAAATGACAAATAAAATATTATTTTATTTGACAAGTGGGTGGACCCATTTGAAGGAGGAAAAGTGAATTAAAAATAATATTTTATTTCCACATGGTGGCGCACCTCTTGTGGACTTCAAAATTATATCAAATTGAGCAAAATAGGTCGATCCTCTTGGAGGCTTTAAAAAGAGGTGTTTGGAGGTTCATTTCATAATATTGTATTGTCATTTTGCATAATGGATATTTTCTTTTGAGCTGCAACAACAGGTTCAACTATTTCTAAGGACGAAAACCCTTGGAAATTAGTGGATTGGACGAAAACCCTATGCCACTTGAGAGGTGAATCCATCCAGGATTTGCTATAGAGCTTATTTGTAGGTTTTTGGCATAGATCGGAGCTTCAGAGATATATAATTTTCTGCAAGTTTATATCAGCCATGGACGGCTAAGGTTTGAGGACCAAATTGATGAGATTTGTTCCAAATATCAATTTGGATTGAGGCAACTTGGAGATAAGATAGTCGCTAGGGTTTGACATGTCATCATCATGCATGCAAGGAGGCTACTGCTGGCCCAAGGAGTGATTTAGGCATGTCATATCATGCAGATCGTGGGTATTTCATGGTGATTTATCATCTATTAGGTATTTTCTATCGCCTAGGGTTAGGTGCTTCATATTGGAGTATCTAGCGCTGCCTCTTGGAGGGATTGTGGACATCTTCTTCATCATTTTTGCATATCAGAATTCAGTTTTATGAAGCTGCTGTCATATCAGATTTCCAGCGCTCACATTCAGTTATCTTTCATTGCTTTTCAAGTATATCTTTGTACATTTGAAGGAGACACAACACCGGGTATGTGGAACAAGTTTAACTATTCAAATCTTTAATTTGAATAGGGTTTGTAATCACTGTCATAAGTAATATCAGACCTGTCATACATTGTAATCAGACTTATTATGATGAAAATAAAGATATGATTGGTGTGGTATTTTGATGTTTTATGAATGCAAAGTTATGTGTTATGTTTCTACTATATTGGCATATGCAACTCTTATGAAAACCATCACAAACAAGCATTGAAACAAACATCAAACTCAGAAATCAGAACTCAGTCCCATTGCATGACAACTGTTTGACAAAATGTCAAACCATTGATGTCAGAAAATTCAGGGCAGATTTGGTTGGGGTTCTTACATGGTTGCATAATTGCCATTAGAAAATGGATTGAGTGTATATATCTTTGATGTCTAGATCCATAAGTAGAATGTCTTTGTATTGCTTTGTAGACAATTTTCAGAACATTTCAAAACATTCCAAGTGAGACCTGCCATCATTATTGGTTTAAAGAAAAGACTCCTGTGAATGGTTCCTTGTTTTGCTTGGTTGCATAGATATGGAACCTTTATAGTGTTGCTAATCAAAGAAGTTCCTCATTGTTGCCATGTTAAAAGGACTTTAGTTTGTTCTATTAAAATAATTTCTGTAGCAGACTTGCATTTTGAATTTCTAATTCTTCTTGTCGAGTTGATGCATTTTATGTTTCTATCCATGTGAGTTTTGTTAGCTTATGGCTTCTTTGGGTGCAGATTTCTTGGTCTCTGCTGCTGTTGCCGAGTTTAAAGGCCCAAAAATTATTGGAGTTGTGCGATTTGCTCAGGTAAGCATGGAACTATCAAGAATTGAGGCTAACTTAAGCGGTTTGTCACCTGGGGTCCATCGATGGAACATAAATGAGTATGGGGATTTGACTAGAGGTGCAGCAAGCACAGGAAAAATCTATAACCCTTCAAGTATTGGTAATTCAAATGAGGTACTTTGGACATCTATTACCCTTCATGTTTAGGTGATTTTAAATAGCTGCTTTGAACCATTCTTCATTCTCATCTGATAATTTCTTCTTATTTCATTTTGAACGATTCTGTCTAGAAACTGCACTTTTTCAGTCTTTTGTGATTGGATTTGCAGTGACATTTTGTCAACATTGCAGAAATAATTGATAGTGAATTCATTGCAGAAGGTTAGCTGTTTCAGAATTTCGTTCACATGAATCAAGTTAAAAGTTTTTGAGCCTTTCTCTTGAATTTGTATGTCTTGTCTGTGTTTTATGCAGAATGACCTTTACTCTCATCTAAACTTGGTGTGTAGTTTCTGATTATTATTTGGTTTATCTAGCTTTCAATAAAATTTATTCTGACATAGGTCTTGTTCGTGGACTCTCCTGTAGTTAATAGCACTGTTAGGTTATTTATTTCTCATTTTATTTTGTGTCCTACTGAAGTAAATTCATTTAGCAAGTACACTGGAGGAAGATTTAACCTGTTTGTAGAAGGAAGATTCTTGTATGGTATGCTTTGTTTAAGAATTTTGCATGGTATGCTTTGCTAAGTGAATGAGCCGTTATTTCAATTCCTTTTGTCACTACATGATTTTACACTGGATAAGTTGCAAATGGCAGGTGTTACAACTTCTCTAACATTTTCATATTCTACCATTGACAAATGCCCATATTTACTTCTTATCATTCAAAAGTACCTTTTTTTTGAGTTGACACCAAGACTTAGATTGATTGACACGCACAAATACATACATTGACACAGACACACTTACACTTTCAACCACACACACACACACACCATCAACTACACACACAAAAACAGAAACACGGACACACACAACACATGCACACACAAACACAAAACACACATGAAACACACATACACCCACAGGCACATGCAGAAGTGCCTACACACCATCATAGATGCACATGCACACACCTGCACACAACATGTAAGTGCATACACGTCTGCTCATGTACACACCAGGCATTTGCACAACCCGAAACTTTGATACTCACACACATAAAAACACATAAACATTATACAAATACACACATGTTTTCACATTGGCACACACAAGGCTCATTAACACATGCACAGAAACGTGCATGCACATGTATACACACAATGGGGATGTTTACTGACCCCTCGATCACTTGGCTTGTTCTTGTCCATGTTGGAATCCTCCAAATCCTCTGGATTTGAAGGGTCTTTTATGCTTGTGTCCTTGTGGTCAAAGCCATTCTGCTGACTTGCTTAATCCAGGTATGTATGTTTCAGTGTCTTGAGCCTTTAGCCATTGGCCCTTTATCTGCTTGATACTCCGGTCCTAGAAATGCTCTCAATTCACTTCAAGAAATACCTTTTGTGCTGCCGTGCACTAAGTGAATGCCTATGTAATTTGTTAGTGCTTAAGCCCATGAGGCTCTTTGTTTCCAGCACTTTAGGATCGCCCACTAAGTGTTCCCTGTGTAATCTTAGTGCTGACCGCCTATGTTTTGGCATCCTAAATAATCGGCTTTGTCAATTTTGCCGGTTTTGTCCTTACCAAGGTGATCGACCCGTGTAGTAGTTGCTTCAATGCACACTACATGGTAACTTGCTGTGGTGTGTTATCTCGCGTCCTTGCAGCCTTGACTTTTCTCATTTGACAAGGCATTGGATAGACACTTGCCACATGGCGGCTTCTTGTTGTTGCATGTGAATCTCTTCTCCGCACTTTAACGAGAGGGACACATTTTTTCCTTTGAGCATTGATGCATGACTCAACCATCTAGTGACACGTGGTCACCCAGCTAAAGAGCAAGTAGTGGTGTAGATGCATGGTGAAATGATAGCTGTTTGAAATGACAGATGGGCTCGAGACGGAACCAGTGGCGAACAAAGTACACTTTGTGGCATCTGATGTGTTCTTAAGAGCCAATTATAGGGCCACATTGATATTTGTGCCTGCACAATAATCATCAAGGCATTAAAGGCCGGAAGTGCATGATGGCGTGAAGCTGTTGATTTGGAGAGATAAGAAAAAATCAACAGCTGAGATTGACAAAGCTTTGAACAAGTTAACTTGCCTATTGAGTTCGATAAAATTCACACGTTTGCTTGCATTAATTGTTCAAATCAAAAGACGATGACAAGTGTAATACATTGCATCGTGTAATGTCCCCTACTTAGCCCAGACAGTTAGATGAGGAGATTAGCCTATTACCAGGTTCCCATAGGCTAATGGCTTTGGTTAGGGAGCCCAGGACTTACTATTTATAATAAGTTAGGTAGGAGGATTCATGGGCAGTGTGGACTAACTTTCTATTTATAGCCATTGCCGGATTGAACACCTAGCACTTGGTTTGTGGTTTTGAGATGGTCAGGGAGTCATTTATTGAAGTATAAGTTAAATTAAATATTTAACTTATAATATTTAAATGGTTAGAGTTACTCTATTCCATTAAGTGACTTTACTTTATGAAACATAAGTTATAAGTTATAAGTGTCGGTGCTAGGAGTTGGGCGCCCTCATGAGGAATTGGGGACTTAATGAAATAACACAAAAATAATAAAATATTTCCCATCTTGGGCATTGGAGAGGAAGTGAGTTAAAAGAAAAAAGAAGAGTTCATTTTGATTATTCACTCACTTTGCAAATTTGATATTGCCGTGCAACACTTTGAAGCTTTGGCTTTGAGGGTTTGAACTTGGATTCTGCTGAGACGAAAACCTCTTCAGGATCACTCTCTTCATGCTTGGAAGACAGCATCAGGAGGGTCTTGGGAAGTCTCATACAGGGGCTTCATCTGTGCTTCAGATTCATCCATTTTGGTAAAGATTTGGGCAGATATTGAATACTTTCTATGCAGATTTGTGTTGACAGCTGAGAGCAAATGATACAGTGCAGATTTGAAGATATTTTGTGGAGTTTAGAGAACTGCAATATTCCTTCTTGCTGGCTGTACCTCTGCTAGAGAAGGCCGTACCATCTGCTGATGGTTATTATGGGCTGTTTGGTGCTTGTTTATCCTCCTTTAAGGTCGCCATAGGCTCAGCAACACATACAGATCAGAGCAGTAGCATTTTGGGGCCGTACAGCAGCTGGAAAGGCGTGGGTCTGCTGGGAGTCTCTTTACGTATTATTTGCAGATTCTATTCCTCTTATCCTTGGCGCCTAGGGTTGCAGAATGCTTCTATTCTATTGTATGCGGGATTACTTTCATCGTTGAGTATATTGGAGGTGATTTATAGTCTATGCATTGCTGGTCCATAGACAACGGATGTACTAAGTTGAAGATTTTGAAATGGGTATGTTACTGTAATTAGTTTTGACATTTTTTATGAACTGGGTCATTGTTCTTTTATGCATATCTATTGTATATTTTCTGAGTTATTGTTATTTGCATTATATTCCATGGTTTCAATGCAAAACAAACACATGCAAAAACACCCATAAACCCTAAACCAGAACAGCAGTCAAACTCAAACAGAAACGGAAAAAACATTGGCATAAACCCTACCGGACAGTGTATATTACACATTGATCGACAATAATATCTTGTTCTTGTTTATGATCAATTGGTCGTGCCCTAATTCTGGTTTTCATTTCTACGTGTCTGGAGCTGAGAAGAAGAGGCGTTTACAATTGTTCGAGCTGTGAATTGTGTGCTTCTCACCAAGTTGTGACTGTCGAGTCTTCGGAAATAACAATAATGCAACTGAAGTAATTGGTGAGTTTGAATTTCTTACCATATTCAACTATATACAGAAAGGAAAAAGGCTACATTTTGTCTGTAAGTTTTTTCATTATTCTAGCTTTGTATACTCCTATTTCTTTGAATTGCGAGCTGTATCCTGAGAATTAGACACCCTAGTTGATCAAATTACCTGAAATTTAGCCATGTCAACCAAAAGGAAACCGACCCAAGATTTAACTGAAACATTTCTTTGGGCCCTGAAATCTTTCAAAAGAGCCACCGGTCGTGGATTCTTCATAGACCTGTTTGAAGATAGCAAAGTCAAAATTAGAGACCTATTTAACTTTCACCAATGGGGGGGCCCTGTTCAAAGCCTTTTATGGCAAACGATATGACCTCATCCCTATTTGTAATGGGTGGAAGTTTGACCTAAGTAAGGTCATTGCTCCCAATTGTTATGTTGACCCGACCTAGTAGAGTGGATTGCAAAAATGTACAATCTTGTAGAATTTAGTGTGTATGATGTTAGTGGTAATAAGATCTTCACCTTTGATGATGGCTTGTTCCATAGGGTTTTTCTCTTAAACCTTGATGCCCATGCTCCATTAGATTTGAAGGCCATGGCCGCAGAGTACAACAGACATAAGTACAGTTACAGGGCCTAACAGTTGCCCAGTTTCAGATTTAAATATCAAGGACAAATAATTGAGCCCATCCTAGGTTCGGAGATTGAACCCCTTGATATGATGTCATTTGGCCCATATTTTCTGGAGACCTATGAAGGTATGTGCCAGGTGATGGGAATAGACATTGCCCCTACAATGTCAAAAGGTCCCTTAATTTTTGCTTCCCACATTTAGCGCATGTATTAGAAATTAGAATACACTTTATGACTATGCTAGCTACCTGACAAAGCACTTAAGAGAGGCACTAGAAAGTTTTAAGTAGGGGTTAGTTAAATCTTTCTGGTGGTATTCATTATTATGCCATATCTATCTGTATATCTTCATTGGGTGCTGGGACCCAAAGTTGAATGTTCAACCATACTCAGATGAATCAGGAACAGGGGATTATAAGCTTGTACAACTTTGGACTCCTCATTTAAATAAATGACTCAGGTGCCCATTTCTGCATCTTCGAGGATTACTTTGTGACTCCAGTATTGAATAGGCTGGGTTTTAGCAGACCTAGACTTCCCACAGGTTTCTATGAATTTCGCAGGCCTCTAGATGGAAAGGTAGATTTTGGGGGATTGCATAATTGGGGAGACTAGTATCTACACAAGGGGTATATTGTAATCAGAGTGTTTGGATCACCATACATACCTTATAAGTTACCATGTAGAGTACCTACTAGAGTGGCATATTTAGAGGAAATATGTCCACTTCAAGCAGCATAAAAGGAAAAACATTCATCCCCCTCATGCCAAAGTCTCAGACTTAACCTTTTTAGGTCCAAAAGGTTATGAAAGGTTGTTTGATATAACCTGCCACTTTGGTGCAGAATTTGATACTGAGAGGAACTATGACCCAGAGAGTTTTGTCAATGATAAAAGAAGAGAGGTTGGATTATCAAGGTATGAGCACAGATATGTTGAAAATGAGGACCTCATTAGAAGTTGTAAAGATGACAGGGAGAAAAAGGAGAGAAGGGAAAAATGGTTTAGGATCAAGAATGCAGAGACAAAGTGCAGAGAAAATGATCCTGGCAACTTCAAAGGATTCTACTTGGAAATTAAGAACCCTATTCAGAGGATGAGAATCATGATGGAGAATTGGGCTACCCTGTATGCTATATGTCCGAAGGTTTCAGCAGTTCAAACCCCTGCTCCTCCTATGTCAACATGTGAGCATGTATCACCTCAACTAAGAGAAACAAAGGCAAATTGGCAGGTAAGCGAGGGGGGAATTGATGGAAGGATCCTTCGGATTGCAACAAGAGGAAGAACCACCAAGCGATCCTCAAACCTCCCCGATGTCCCCTGATTGGAGTGAAGACATTGATGAGTTAGACCCTGCCAATGCAGAAATTGTCAGTGCAATCAAGTCTCCTAAGCATACATGGAGAAACCAGGCTACTGCTCTAGGGGCAGTCACTATCCTAAGTGAATAGGGGGACAAGAAATGATAAACAATGTGAGGACTAAAGGCTGTGAGACTTTCATGGTTAATGATCAGTTCATAAGAATTGATGAATTCAGGAACTTCGTCTTCAGGTTAAAACATTTTGCTCAAACTGACTTGAGAACCAAGTAGGAATTTGCTAAAGCCTTAGGAATTGATCCTGATGTGGAGTATGGAGATCCAACATTTAATGTCAATTGTGATCATATCACTCTTGAGCAAGCAAGAAGATTGGTCAGGGAAAGTGGATGCTTGATATTGCCCGGTTGGGATATAGCTTCAACATTGGCCTTTGATACATTAAGGAGAAATGCAAAAGGAGGTGATGTCTTCCAAAGTGTGGAATAGGCTAGGAAATTCTACTTAGGGTTTGAGTACTATCCAAATGAGAAAACATTGGCACTATGGCACTTGCCTCAGAGCATGATAAGCCTCTGATGCAGCAAGAATCCTAGGGATTAATTGGGCCATTGATGATAAAAAAGACTAGCTGACACTCCTGCTGCAAAAGATGCAACATTAATAGTGCATATTGCGCAATTCAGTGAAGCAGTAACTAAGAAGTTACAAGGTGGTTATGATGCCTTTTTCCAGGATGTTATAAGGCTGAAACATGAGTTGAAGGAAGAAAGAATGAAGTCAGAAAATTACATGCAACAAATCAAAATGTTGAGTTCAGGGTCTTTTTCTCTTCTAGCAAAAGCTATTCAGGAGGGTAGTTCTTCCCAAGATGACAAGCAGGTGTTGCATGATCAGATTGATACCCTGTAAATTGAGGGGAAAAGCATGGCCATTAAGGCCAAGCAAGATGTTGAAGATCTCATCAGAGATTCTAAGAGAAAGAATTATCAATCTAATGAGAATGGCATATGATTTTGGGAGTGCCATGGGAATTTGAGGAATACTCGTATGCACTTGGAAGAAGTGAATCCAAGATTGTTGGAGATGAACACTAAATGGATTCCTAGGACTATTGTCATGAAGATCATTTACAAGAATGCTAAATACAACTTGACAGCCCCAAACATATCAATACAATCTTTGAGGCTACATGTCTGTTCAGCGACCTCTTAGCCTTCCTTGTTAAGTTGCATAAATTATTGAAGGAAAAGGAAGAGGAATTTGAAGTGTTATTTAAGTTTGGTTTTCCAATTGTGATCAGTCCTATTGGCCAATTGAAGGATATTGATGTCTGGAGAAGTAACTTTGAAGGTTTGATCTCTTTGTTGTTGGACCCTATCCTTCAGGGTGACAATTGATTCTTTATTGGTTAGCTGCTAGGTGGATAAGGCTATTACATTGGAAAGTAGAATGGATGGCTTTATCAAATGAGTAAAAATATTGTTGGACGCCAAGTAACCCAATGTCAACAAAATCAAGACTATCTTGGATACTGTGTGTTTGTTCAATGAGGAATTTGAGGATTGGACAAAAGGATTTGCAAAATACTATTGATTAAGCTTCTTGTCCTTTCGTGCCTTCAATTTTTGCGTCCACATGTTGTGTAGCATGTCAATATGTCTACTTCAAGTAAGCTGGGTCTGAATGATTGAATAATTCGGCAATGTTTTTCTCTCTGTTTTTGAACCATACCTTTTGAGAAATGATTGTAAAATCTAGCACAAGGTATGCATTTATGATAAGAAGCTTTTTCTTGATTTGAGCTATCCGTTCAAAGTGAGGTGGATCCTTGAAAACTCTATTTATAGAAGTGATGGACATTGTTTTCTGTATTCAATTTTCTTTTTGCAATATGGTGTTTATGTTTGTTTTTCCAAGCTATGGAAAGGGGGGTTTGGGGAGAGCCTTGGGTTATATTTTTCACAATATTCTTCATCCTTGTCTTCCTTCTGGCTTTCCTTCCTCTTCTGGTGGCATGAGTATTTTAAATCAATCCAGCAATCCTAAACTTGCCTTCTTGGGTAGGGAGCCATAGCTAAGGTCCTGCTCTTTAGCCCTGTAATGTCCTGCAACCTGTTGCTAGAAGGAAATTGTTTACCTAGTGTAAACATTTCAAGGAAAACATAGCAAGAATTTTCCTGGCAGCATGTTGAAACCTCCTCTTTCGGAAGCAACTTAGAAATTTGATCATTTTCCAATGCTTTCTTCAAAAGCACAAACCTATTTATTTCATCTTTTATTTTGTTACGTATTTCATGAAGTATAAATTGAATTGTTTTCAAACTTGTACCGATAATGTCTTGTAGTATCTTAATAGTTTCTTTTGAATCTAAATTCAAATATTTTATGAATTTCTTTTCTAGTACAACCCTAAGAATATTAACAAGAGTATAGTTGTATGCTACCAATTTTTTCAATGTATTAGTATCATTTTGAAAAAAATATTTGTGATGAATTACTTTGTACAATAAAATTGAGACCTTTTGAACTATTGTGACGTCAAATATTTTTTCTCTAAAAGATCTATAGTAGACAAATTCATGTCCATAGGACATCAAGTGCCATTGTCAATTAAAAGTTCATTTCGCTCTGAACTAGTAATTTGTAGAGTTGCTCCACATTGTAACAGGCACCCTAGTTTTTTTTTTTTCAAACAGTGTTAGCTGAAAATCAAGCACATGTAATGTTCACAACACTTTCTGATCACCAAGATCTTGAGGTGGGCAAGGTGAGAGCATACGGTGTTCGAGTACACTTCAAAACATTTGCTATTGAGTTGAATGCAATGCAATGAATACGTACACTCTAGGCGTCTACGACGACCACATGCCATGCTTGTTCAACGGATTGTGTAATGTGCAGCACAAGCATGCACTAGGTGGTGTGATGAATTACTTTGTACAATAAAATTGAGACCTTTTGAACCATTGTGATGTCAAATATTTTTTCTCTAAAAGATCTATAGTAGACAAATTCATGTCCATAGGACATCAAGTGCCATTTTCAATTAAAAGTTCATTTCGCTCTGAACTAGTAATTTGTAGAGTTGCTCCACATTGTAATAGGCAACCTAGTTTTTTTTTTTCAAACAGTGTTAGCTGAAAATCAAGCACATGTAATGTTCGTAACACTTTCTGATCACCAAGATCTCGAGGTGGGCAAGGTGAGAGCATACGGTGTTCGAGTACACTTCAAAACATTTGCTACTGAGTTGAATGCAATGCAATGAATACGTACACTCCAGGCGTCTATGACGACCACATGCCATGCTTGTTCAACGGATTGTGTAATGTGCAGCACAAGCATGCACTAGGTGTTGTAGCTGTCCACTTCTATGCTTCTTCAGTGGAGAGCATGAGAACAAAATGAATATGCAAGTATTGGCACAGAGGAGTCTTGATTCAAACCAAATTGGTCAATTATACCAGACTTGCCAGTTATGATTTTGCTATAAAGGATTGGCGATATACCGTCCAATCTTACAATTTGATGCATGCAAAGACTCCCACCAGCGGTACTACCTTTTGGGGTTCACAAACATGTACAACATTGCTTAATACCTTCATTCCAGATGAACATTAATTCTGATTTATAATTTCAGACTGCTGTAATAACAAAATCAGAACTAATTATGCTCAGAAATCATAAAATTATATGGAGGAAACCATATACCAATGCTTGCAGCTGATGGAAGATGTTGAAATCACTGTAGTGGAGCTGCCAAATTGCTGAACTGAAGATAAACTCACTAAAATCCCTGCTGATATAAACTGAAGTCACTCCTGCAGGTCTGAAATACATACCCAGCACCACTAAATTCACTCACCAAGTCGCAAACACTAACTTCTCCTCCCTCCAAGCATTGCAGAACCTTCAATCTTCCAAGCCTCACGCCCCCCATCCCTCACAGGTACGGCTTGTACCAGGTGTACAACCTGCTGGGACTTCGGATTTCTTCCATCAAAGTTTTCAAAGCAGCTAGGAATCTAGGCGTCCAGGGTTGCTCTGAATTATCATTGCAATTTTCAATCCTTCCGACAATGATCAACACCACATCAAATAAATTTGTACGGTTGCCTTTAGGGAAATGGTATGGCTAGTAGAGGGGAAAGTCCCTCAAACACTACCAAAACCAACATAAAATCACACCAAAAATATTCTGAAACATCTCACATCCAAACAACATCAAAACACATAAAAAATACTCAAATCAGATTCACTGCAACTGGACTCCATTGAAGCTCTTTGTGATTTCTGAATTAAAATCACCAGTTATTCCAGCTAGGGTTGGTCTTCCACAACCGAAACCAGAAGATGAATGAGGGATGCAACCTCATAGGACCAAGCTTGGAAGCTCTCCATAGAAATTTCAATTAGAAAACTGCATAAAACTTCCATGAGCGTTCAACTCTCCATTTTATGAGCTTCCGGTGCACGCCAAACATAAATAAATTATAATATTGCATTAAGGCTTCATGGGCATTTATTTCCCACTAAAATGGGACACTCACCTTTTAAAAATATTATAATTTCTTCTCCAAGCACCCACTTAGCTAGAAAAGAACACTTTTAAAATAATTGAGTTGTCAACTTCAAAATATAAAGTTAAAACCAAGGACAACTTAAAATTAATTATTTTAAAAGTATTTTCTTTTAAAGTGACCAAGTTAACCTTCTGGAAAGTTAAGAAAACAAGGCTAACTATCATCAAGTTAATTACCGATTGAAAGGGGACATTACACACATTTTGAACAAACATGTAATGTCCCCATTTTTGTGAGGATCAGAGTTGGAAAAGGCATTTGGATGAGTAGTGGTTTCTGTGGTTGGCCACCTGGTTCTGACGGAATCGAGAAATAATGAGTATTCTTGGAGTTGTGACATTTTAATTATTACTAAAGTAATACTTTATTAATAATTAATTAAAAAAGTGTACATCATTAAATGTTATTTGACTTTATTATTAAAAGGGGTATTTAATGATTATAAGGTCAAGTTATATAAAGTGCATATTATGGGCACCTACTTGTGGAATAATATAAAGTGCCAATTTTAAGGGAGATATAAGTGATTATTAAAATATACTTTATATTATTTTGTTGTGCACCAAATGGAGCGAAAGGTAAATGAAATTAAAGTGAAATTTAATGAGATGAAGCCAAATACAAATTGAATATTATATAAAGGCTTTTTGAAAAGGGATTTCATTCATTCTGGAATCATTCAACATTTGTCTATTCTGAAGAAGATTTGGCTTTGAAGAAGAAACCTAGGGTTTTGCTGTAAATTCAATTTTGGAGAATGTAGCCTCTCTTCGATTGTGCTGGTGGCTTCACACAGAGGTCACATCTGAGCTTTACTAGAGAAGAACTTCATAAGATTTACAAAGGGGGTTTAAGATTAGCATTAGAAATCAGCAAGACTTGTTTGCTGTAGCATTCATTGAAGTCTTATATTATTGTTGGGCCGTACTGTAGCTTCTCTCAGGGCATATAATTCTCTCTTTCAGCCTGGCCGTACAACAGCTAGAGGGTGGCGTTTGAGTTTGGGGGTGAATCGTTTTGAGTTAGGAGCTGAAATCAACTTCTTTGGAGGTGTCTAAACTGCTGTTAACAGTTTGCTGTCATGTCCCCGTTTCCGGCTTGATCATCAAGTAAAGAATGGATTAGCCTATTGATCATTTTCGGAGGCTAATTCATAATGACAAGGGAATGAACTGGGTTTTGACTAAGTCCGTTTGATTGTTTTGCAGGTTCTAAAGTCAGAAAACCTAAAAGTTGGTTAAGTCTGGGGACAAATAAGCTGGAAATTGTCTAGGCGCCCATTTCAAAACATACTTCCTGGATGAGCGCCTACCAGAGAAACATCATATTTTGAAGCACCTTAAACATTTCAACTAGGGCGCCAATTCACCTCTCCACAGACATCCAGATAAGTGCGCCTAGATGAAATTGAAGACCCAGACAAGGTTTAGATACTCTCAAGTCAAGCGCTTAAGAAGAATGATATCTTAACTCACTCCAATGACTTCAAAGGTGAGCGCTTGCAAGGGAAATGATCATTTCAAGTTGGGCGCCAATCCATTCCTTCACAGATTAAGATGGGCGCCTAGGCGCTAGAACTTCTTTCCTACCTCCAGTTGGTGCCTAGATGGTAGAAGACCTTTTGAGCACCTGAACTGATGGAGAATTGTAGCATAGGCGCCATTTCATGTCTCTTGAAACTTTGATAATGCGCCTTGGATTGATAATCACTTTGAAGTCTTAAAAAGCGCCTAAAGGGTGATGTAATAAGTTGCTTCAAAGTCATCTTTCCTACAGCTTGAGTAGGCGCCAAAACAAGACTCCAGTGGGTGAATGATGTCCTCACTTCTCAGTAAGTTAAGGCGCTTGGTAAAGTAAGGGTTTGGTGTCATTCCAAAGACCTCAAGTATGAGCGCTTTTCAGGGAGAGTGGCAACTCAAGACTAGGCACCAAATCCATGCAAGACGAACCATTCAAATGAAGGCGCCATTTTACTCTTCTCCTAGCATCGTGAACTCATCCAAAAGTGCGTCTAAGAAGGGAAATAACTTTTGATCTACTTATAGTGAAAGGCGCTTGGTAGAAGATAGTAAGTTTGATTCAGTTGTGACTTGTGTTGAAGATTTTAGCTTGGCAAAACCATTTCCTTCCTAAGGCGCCAATCTGGACACTTCTCTCTCAATGAGTGCGCCGAAGAGAAGTTGAAGACTCAAACAGGATGTTAATACTCCAGATGAGGGCGCTAAGTTTAAGGAGCATCAAAAGGCTTGATTACAAGTATTGGTGTTAGGCGTTGATACTAGTTGAAACTTCCCCAATGTGCGCCTAAGTTAGTTGCTAGACCCCAAGACTAGTTGTGGGACAAGGCGCTCCATCAGAGGGTAAGAAGATAAGCATTGATAAGACAAGTGTTTTCAAGGAAGATAATCAAGGTGCACATTTAGTCACACTCTGCCATTTCTAGCACCTACTAACATTTCTTTCATTCAAGTGGTATGTGGCACTAAAAAACTTCAAGTGTTGGAAATGATCAAGTTGGATCAGAGTAGGCGCAATTTCCACCTCAAACCAACTCAAACTACACCTTCAGGAGTTTGCTCACTTTGGGACTTTGAATTCATAGTTGTTTGTCAAAGGCACCTTGGGAAGTGAGTGGACATCATTGAAAAGCCTTTCTCTAGCAAGGCGCAACTTCTAGTAGTCACCATCTCAATTGGTGCCTAGCAGTGGTAAGGCGCAAGTTTATGACCAAACTACCTCAATTGGGCGCCTAGAAGTACCTGAGCTCTCATTGGTCAACAAAATGATATCGGGATCCGTACCGGTTCAGTGGGTAAGGTTGCCACCTCAGAGTGAGTTGTCAGATGGAATATTCTCCATGGATATGCTTCTTGGGAAACGTGCCTTGGCTCCTCTGTGCATTGAAAAACGTGCCTTCATTGCCTTTGAAAGGCCTATAAAAGGAGGAGCTCTCTCATTCATTTGGTATCCATTAAGTTTGACAAAATTCTCTCTGCAAAGCTATTGAGCTTGTAATCTTGAGGCCTGCGAGTTTCAAGTGTTGGGGTGATGCTCCCTCAACAAGCAAGGTGATACTCCCTTGTGATATTGTGAGGTGTTGACATTCAGTTGACATCATTGAGTTCAATTGAGTTGATCAAGTAAAGAAGACATTGTAAACATCAAGGCTTCAAGGCCTTCCTTTGTATTTCCATTGAATAAGTTGTAACTTCATGCTATTGAAAGCATTATCCATGTAATAAGACATTGCAAGTTGATTGAATCAAATAACTAGACAAGTACCCAACTCTAAGGTTGATTCATTCAAGTAGTTATTTTTGATGTATATCTTTGTGTTGTTGAAGTAGTTGATGAATTGATAGCAAGTAAAATTGTTTAAGTAAGGAAAAATTTTGGTAGAATTAGTTGGGTATCTTACATTTGCTGCTGTTAATAGTTGGAGAACTCGTCTTATGAAGCCAGGCGTCCATTAATGGTAGATTCCAGTTTGCTGATATAAAGTTTTCAGTCCGGCATTTATTGGCTTGGGTCCGGGTATGATAATTAGTAATTCAAAGAGGTGTTTATTCTGCTGTATGATTGCTGCAAACTTTACACTTCTTCCTGGGAACCATTTTCAGAGGGGTTCAAGGCATGTTTACCTGTGAGTTCATGAATTGTAACTCCTAGATTTTCTGGGTATTGTTGTTTTAGGTAATAGGGGTTATTTTATGAACTGGTTTGTCAATATATTGTGAAAATAATGAGTATTTGAGCTAGTATAAAAATCTGGAATTTTCAGCTGTGTATTCCCAATGCAATTTTAGTTTTGAGTTAAAAATTGTTATTGCAAATCTCCTGTTTTGCTGCATTATATTGTTGTATCAAGCATTGCTAATATATCACAAACATGTATCAAAACAAACCAAACAAGACATAAATTTTGTGTTATAAAGTGTCCTCCTGGGGTGGGACATTACAGTGGTATCAGAGTTGGTTTTCCTGCCAGCCCGTTGGATTACTACTTTGAGCACAGTTGCATGTCAGTTTTTGTAGTTGTATGTTAGTACCCAGCATTGATGAAAAACCCGCCGAAAACTCGCTGGACACACGAGTGATCGCGGGGCATTGACTGAGGCGAGTTTTACTGTAAAAAACTCGGCCCGAGTTTTTTCAAAAACTCGCAGCGAGTTTTTTGTCAAACACTTGCAGGACTCGCATAAAACACGCGTGCCCTAACCAGAAAACTTGGCAGGACGCAAATGTTATAAAAACCTAAAAAAGTGTTTTTAACTTTTTATTTTGTTTTCTTCAGCGGCAGCGACGAAAGGTGACCCCGACGACGACAACGATGACGGCCCAGGACAGATCGAAGATTTGTAAGGTAGATTTTCGATATAGTTTGAAGGAGAGATTTTGGACGAACTATAGATTTTCGAAAGGTAGATTTTCGATATAGTGAGAGATTTTGGAGGAACTGTCAAAATTTATATACGATTATGATATTAAAAAATATAAATTTTAAAAAGAATGTATCATATGAAAGGAGAGATTTTGGACGAACTGTCAAAATTTATATACGATTATGATAAAGTAAGACTATTTGTAATTACTATTTGTAATAATTTTTGTATTACTATTTTGTAATCTTTGTATTACTATTTGTAATAATTTTTGTATTACTATTTTGTAAATAGTAAGACTGTATCATATGAAAGGAGAGATTTTGGATGAACTGTCAAAATTTATATAGGATTATATAAATTTTGACAGTTCATCCAAAATCTCTCCTTTCATATGATAGTCTTTTTAAAATTTCAAATGTTTTTTAATATAAATTTTGACAGTTCGTCGAAAATTTGTCCTTTCAAATGATACACTGTACAGTGACCACCGAAATCTCTTCTTTCATATGATACAGTGTTTTAGTTTTTATAATTTTGATTGTTTTTTACAGCAAAAATGTCAACAGTCAAGACTCAGAAACAACTATACAATAGTCAACTGTGTTACCATCAAATTTAAATTTTTAATTGAACTTTTTTTGTTGTCTCTCTTTTGATAGGTTATAACTTATGGCTTCTGCAAGTGGAACTGGAGGTAGAAGAACCGGTGGCAAACCGAAGGACTCTTGCTGGAAAGATGGTACACCAAGTCCAAAGCGAGGAGATGTCATTTGTAACCATTGCACTAAACCTATGACCGGAGGCATTAATCGACTTAAAATACCACCTTGCACAGGTCCCTTGCAATGATGTTTTGTTATGTGACAATGCTACTCTGGAGGTTCAGAGGGAGGCACACTTCCTCCTTATGGATTATCAACAAAAGAAAGAAGCTAAAAAGAGAGCAGCAGAGGCAATGGCAGCCCCAAACCGAGATTTGAGTTCTATAGGGTTAGATTATAGAGGTGTAACTATAGAGGCCTCTTCTACGCCTTCCATTGGGCCACGGATACGACGATCAGGCAAAGGGCTTGATAGCTTTTTTGTTCCTTGGAACACTCCTGGTGCGCAACCTTCATTGGATGGTCTTGCAAATACATGGAATAGAGATGTGCATCATGAGGTGAAGTTGGCATGTGCACGATTTTGGTACTACAACAATATTCCCTTCAATGTCGCTTCGAGTCCTTATTGGGAGCACTTGGTCACTGCATTGACTGTGGCAGGTAAGGGGTTCAAGGCCCTAAGTCGTTATGAGTTGAGTGGCCCATTGTTGCAGGAGGAGGTTGAACACACACATCTACTAGTACAGGATTAGAGGAAAATTTGGAAAAGAATAGGCTGCACTATTTTATTTGACGAATGGACAGATGCTAGGAACATGACTCTCATCAATTTTTTAGTGGCTTCAGCAGGGCAGCTAGTCTTTTTAAAGTTAGTTGATGCCTCCAATCAAATAAAAAATGCAAAAACCTTGTGCAACATGTTGGATGAGGTGGTGATGGAGGTGGGAGTTGAACATGTCGTCCAAATAGTGACTGACAATGTAGCTGCATATGTGGCAGCCGGTGGACTTTTAGAGGCGAGGCATCCAACAATTTTATGGAGCCCTTATGCTGCCCACTGTATTGACCTTCTTCTTGAGGACATTGGAAAAATAAGCTGGGTGAAGAATGTGGTTGAAGAGGCAAGAAATATCACAAAATACATATACAACCACACATGGGTCCTAAATCTTATGAGAGAGGATACTAGTGGCAAGGAGCTCACGTGATCAAGAGTCACACGCTTTGCGACTAATTTCCTTACCTTGTAGAGTATAGCAGCCTTATTACCCCGCCTTAGGCGCATGTTTGTGTGCGAAAGGTTGTTGGAGAGTCCTTACCATAGGAAGCCGGAAGCAGAGAGGGTCGTGAAGGCAGTTTATGATAATGGCATGGAGAAAGTTATGGAGGAGATCATCGAGGTAAGTTTTCAAACACTAATTTTTATTTATTTATTTATTTGCTAATGTTAAAATTTGTTGATTTTCTAAAAAAATTATATTTATATTTGTTGAATTTCAATTTCTATAATTCTCTAATTTTATTTTCATCCACTATTGATTTAGGTGTCAGAACCGTTGGTTAGGTTCTACGATTGGTGGATGGGGATCAAAAGCCCATGGGGTATCTATATGAGGCCATGGATAAGGCCAAAGAGGTGATTCAACATTTGTATGGGTCAAATAAAACAAAATATGAACCCATATGGCGCATTATTGATCGGAGGTGGAATCGACAACAACATATTCATGCTGCTGGTTACTAGTTGAACTCCGTGTTTTTCTTATCCTCTTCATTCAAAGCAGATGCAGAGGTTAAGCTTGGCCTGGACACATGTATGGAGAGGTTGATCTTTGATGATAACCTTCGAGACATCATACTCGATGAGTTACAAGCCTATATGAATGCGGATGGGGCTTTTTTTCTTTAAGAGATGCCATTCGTAGGAGATCCACTCTGCAACCAAGTAAAAACATGTTTATTTTGCATTTACTATTTATTTTTATTTTAAAGTTTACTAAAATCCTTACAAAGTTATAAATGTTATCCTTGCAGATTTATGGTGGGAAGATTATGGTGCCTCAACGCCTAATCTTCAAAAGGTAGCCATCCGGATTTTATCCCAGCCTTGTAGTGCATCCGGTTGTGAGCGCAACTGGGGTGTTTTTGAGGCCATTCACACAAAGAAGCACAACAGGTTGACTCAAAAGTGCTTGAATGACCTTGTCTATGTGCGGTACAACCTTTAGTTACATTAGAAGAAGGTAGAAGGCCAGGAATCATATCAGGCATTGGACCTTGAGGACATTGATCCATATTTAGATTGGATTGTTGAGGATGTTGATGTTGATCCATCACGTGATGATGATGATATAGCTGCTATGGAGAGGGATACAACTGAATGGCAAGCGAATGTTGCAGCATATGAGGATTCAGAGACAGATTCAGATGATAATATTGATGTGCCATCAGGGGCGGGTTCCGCACATGTACCGCTTGATCCTATAGATGAGGATCCTGTTGAGGATACCCCAGCTATATCGGCCACTTCCGCACCACCCACAAAGAGAAACAAAACTCTTTTGAGCTTTAGTCGTAGAAGAAATTTATGATTTATATTTTCTAGTGATAATGGAACTTTTTTTTTGGTCTATGATATGTAATATCAAATTGGAATTTCATATGTGTTCGAAGGTTGAACTCTTTTTTTTTGTCTATGATATGTATTAAACTCCTAATATTGATTTATATATGAAGGAAATCAGCAATGCATTCTACAATTTCAGAAATGTGTGTGTTTTTAAGAATATTTTAAAAAAATTATGCATTTTTAAATGTTCGATAAATTTGCCGAGTTTTTGCTCGAGTTTTTGCCAAGTCCTGAGTTTTTAAATTTTTTTGGGTTTGCCGAGTTTTTGCTGAGTCCGAGTTTTTCAACTATGGTACCTAGTACTTGCATGTCCATTTGGAGAGCACCCATATGCTTGCATGTCAGTTTCCATGGCCGAATAGTGATTGCATGTAAGTTTCTATGAGAGGGAGTACCAGAGCGGTCTCCTGCCATCCTGTTGGTTTTTTAAAAATATTCAGTGAATTAACATCTAGCATCATTTGAGTGACTGGCACTCATCAGTTTCAGTTATGGGTTACTACAGTATTGTAGGGAAATCCAGAGAAGAAATTGAATAGGACGACATTAAGCTCAGGGAAGGCTATGAATGGGAAGCCCCTTGACTCTTTGAAGACTATCAAAGCATGCCAGTTGATTTTAAAGCACGATACTCTCTTAATAATTATTTGAGCTTTGTTGTCACCTTGAGTCCTAAAAAGATTGGATTGGTAAAGTATATTAGGATGGTGTATAAGGAGAAAATTTCATCTAAAGGGGCAAAATTCAGTCATGGGCATAGTGTGAGCAGGTATGGTAGAACTACTAAAGCAGACAATGAAGATGGTTCTACATTCAAACTCAATGATCAGGTTACAGGAACTCCCATAATGAGCAAGAACAAAATGAGAAGACAAGGTCTATGCTTCACTTGCAAAGGTTTTCAGGAGCCTAACCACCTGTAATGTCCCCTTCTGGTGAGTCCCAATTTTTCCTTTGACCTTGCACAATTCAACTCACAAAAGAGAACATTAGAGTTCCATTTTCTTTTCATTTCATCATATTAACAATATAATCATTATTCATCCATATTCAAGTTGTATATTCATGTCCTTATATAATGTTTCCAATCTTATCATTTGTTCATACACCTCCCATACTCCACCTTGATTGGGTTCTTGGTTGCCTTCTCATTAATCATCCTCGTCTTCCACCTAAGTACGGATGTATTAGGGCACATTTCATCCCTACGGAGGCCCAAAGGCTTCACACTACATGCGGTGTTCTTCACCATTTGGCTTGATGGAACTTCATGCAACACGCGGCATTCTTCATTCCATCAAGAGTCACCTCACGTCGGGCACAACTATTATGAGCTCATAAATTATCATAGGCCCAAGAGCTTCACACTACATGCGGTGTTCTTCGTCTCTTGGCCCAAGGGACTTCACACAACACGCGGTGTTCTTCATCCACTTGGGGTCACCTACAATCCATATACATCCCTAATTCACCCTACTACGATGGACAAAAAGGCGATTAATAAGGAGGTTCGAACACCTCTCTTGGATGGATTATGAGTTGTGTCCTAAGGTTGTCCAATGTTTCTCATCTTGTGATCCACCATGGATCACAAGATGCCATGATTTCATAATGAGGCTTTCCATATGCCTTCTTTCATAGTTTTCATGTTTATTCATGTGCCTCATGGTTCCATATCTTTCACAATTTTATTTGCTTAATTGTCTAAGGATTTTTGCTATTTTAACATAGAAATTTATTCACTTACTTAACCAAAATTTGAATCACATACATACAGATTATATTATAATTTAAATCTATTTTTACACATCTATAAATATAGATATATGCCTACCATATAATACTTATGGTTATTTTATTTTTGACACCAAACCAAACTTACAAATCTTACATTTAATAATTATAAGATAAACATGTTAAATATACTTACCTGCTGCAACTTTTATTTACCTCTTATTCTTTTTCTTTGTGTAGATCTGATTTATTCTGGAGCTTTTGATTTATATTGGCTAATTTCTTTTCTTTTCTTCTGATTGATTCCTACTTTTGTTAGAGGGGTCGGTTAATATTTATAAGTTTGAAGGGATGCAATTTACCACGGGTCACCACCCTTAATAAATAAATATTATTAAACTTTGATGATACTTGATGTTTGAATTAGTTAACCTCTCGTCATTGGAGATGACATCTTCTCAAGAGACCCAATTCCATATATGAATGCCTTTATATTATACAATGAATAAATATATATTTACTATTATATATTCTTATTATATATATATTATAATTACTATTATATTGATAATAATAATTAAACTGATAATATTTATAGTTATATTATTAATATTTATATTAAATAATCAAATATATGATTATAATAATATTTAATTTAATGTTTATATTTATATATTAATAATTATATTTGTTATTTATATTATTAGATATATTTATAATATATTATATTTATATATATTGTTAGTTATAATATGGATATTATATTTAATTATAATAAAATATTCATACAATAATATTATTTATTAAATAATATATAATTTATGTAATTATTTCTATCATCGGAAATAATATTTTAGAAACCATCTTTATCGTGTTCAAATCTTTACTTTAACAATGTCTTGATATGGGGACATGACACCACCAATGCACAGATAATAAGCTAAAGAAGCTTGAGGAAGACCTCGTTGTGACAAATAGATGCATTGAAGAAGAAGCCACGAAGGAGGCAGATTTGGAGATGCACATGTTGCATGGAGATGTTGGGGTTCATGAGTCACATCATTTGGAAGGACAAAGAGGATCCCATGATGAAGACATTGAGATTAAGGAGGCTTATACACATGCAGATTTACCTTGCAGCCATGGGGCAGAAATTATGGCACATGATACACTCAATTTTCCTATGAAGAGAGCCTTTGAACCAGCACTTGGCAATGGACAGTTAGCAGAGGATGAAGTTTTGGTTGAGTCTTTTGAGGACACTACAGATAAGTATGATGTAGCTCCTGATTTTCTGTTTTATGACAGCAGTCATAATGTCGAGCTTACTCATGAGATAGCAGCCATTCCTCGTTAAGATGATGGATGTGTGGAGTCCCCTAACATTGACACTCAAGATATGAGTGTTAAAAATGAATTATGTGATACTGATTCAAGCTACAAGTCTGATTTCGCAAATCAGACCTTAGAAGATGGGAATGAATCAGAAAATCTATTTGTTGGTGATGATTGTGTTCAATCAATAGCTTCTATTGTGTCATTGGAGCCATCCCTAGAGGTTCATAACAACAGTGCACTTGATGAGGATGTGTGCGAAGTTGATAGCACACATGAGGATGCTTATCAGTCAGTGAGTGATGGTGACTCAACCTCTTACCACAGTGTAGAGCACAAATCAGAAGATTTGTGTAGTAATGATTCGTCAAAGGGGTATCATCATTTGGCAGGGCAATTGAGGGTGAATAAAGGCATGATTGCTTCAGCCATAGAACACTTTGATGTTGCTCATCAGTTGTTGGTAAATTGTTGTTGGAAGACTCCAGATACACATGAGCACTTTGATAGTGAACTTTCCCTTTCAGAGTTTCAGGTACTTGGAGATGCATTGGGGGTAATGAAAAACAATTACCTACAGTTATTATCAAATAGAGATCATCTTCTCATGCTTGATGGGATCTATTATGATGCACTAAAAGGAAAATAAGAGGAGGTTGATGAGCTCACCTATGAGCTTGAGGTCACCATAGACTCTTTGAAGAGCGCTCAATCAGCCCTTCAAGAGTCAAGGTTACGAATGGATGAGCTTACCGTGGAGTTGAGCTTAGCACAGTCGTCATCATCAGCAGTTACAGTTCCGATATCTATGACAATTACTGGTGATGATGACCATATATCCACGGATAGTGGTAAGGAGCACTTTGAGGTTGTGACTACATCCATTACTCTTACTGGTGTAGGTGATATAGATGGCATGAGTGCATTGGTTGAGAGTAGCAGGGAACCATGTGATGCTTCAGAGGTCTCTGGGGATAGACCTGTTACATGTGATGCAGAGCAAGATATTAATAGCTTGTGTGATGAGGTGGTTGATTCTGCAGAGAGTTGTGTGATTGAACACAACATTACTCCATCTTTTTCACAGGAGATATGCAGGGCGTCATCTAGTGTGGAGAGTGGTTCTCATATTGATTTGTTTCCCTCTCCTAGAAGCAAATCAGAGTTCACATCCCATTCGGCTGATTTTGATCGACAACTTAGTGAGCCATAGAGATGGAGAGATCAGCTGAAGGTTACAAAAGAGAAGGTTGATTCAACCTTATCATGTTGAGTACCTTCTTTGGACAGTAGAGTTTGAGGAGAGACGGTATGGGGTCTCGGCTGGTACTCACATTCATGATTTGTAGTTCATCAAGAGTGCTTTGGAGGAGATAAAATCAGAATATCTCCAATTGTTTCATGATAGGGAGTATGCTATTGGCTACACAGAGAGGGTTGCCAGAGTATCTACCCAATTAACTATTTAGGATCAGAGACATGAGCAATCATCTGATTCGAGTGATGAGAGTGATGAGGAGTGTGTTCCCCATGACTATGACGGTCAACCGTTGACACAGGCAGGTGTCTTTTATCTTGACTGCATAGTGAGGAGTGCTCATCATTTCTCCTTTAGTCCACACATAGATGACCTGATGATGCGTAAGTGTGGATTGGCTCGGGACTTATACCATCCATTGTGGGATGAAGGGTTGCCATCTATAGAAGATGGAACTAGAGATTGCAGGTGTTTGACTCAGATATATTCAAAGGATTACTTGCAGGGTCAAAGATCAGATTACCATCATGGTGATGTGTACTAGACAGAGTTTGCAACTTCTTTGTCTCAAAAATTTCCATTGGAGACATGGCTTTAGAAAGGTTGCAGTGTCAATAGGCATGATGGCATGTTTAGTCTTTACAGCGGTGATGGAGGAGAGTTTTATCATTCCCTCGATTTGGGAGGAGCAGTTACATATCTTCTAGCACCTATGAGGGATAGATAGCACATCCATAGGAAATTTGCAGAGGATGAAGGGGGATGTTGTGGTTCGGACACTTCGAGATATAATTACCTCTTCATGATTGATGAATGTGAGTTTCGGTTGCATTGGGATCCAGTTGGTGACCAGTTTGGCACATCAATTCGGTTGGATCCTGGAGAGTTGCTTCACCATTCTCAGCATGGTGAAGATTATATCAGAGTAGCGCAGTGGAGGTTAGCGGATGATATGCAGGGCAAACTTCCATTCTGGTTATGGGATCCAGGGATTTTTCTATTTGGTAGATTGCTCTATGTTGTGGCAGTTGTTCACAGCAATTCTGAGCATGGGTCAGTCTCTATCCAATGGGCGTTGTGGACAAGTAGTTGGGCATTTTGCAGAATAATTTGGGATCCCGACATTCAGCTGAGCATTGATCGCAGAGTTTGGGATCATTCTGGTGCATTAGGATTCCAGACAGAGCTTATTGGTGATTTACACAGCATGTACAGTGTGCAAAGAGCGTACAGTTTCATCTTTGATTTACTTGTACATGTTTGGATTATGACACACAATTTTGGTGCGCATGATGTTTATCCTTGCGCAGTTGTGATTATGCTGGTGCTGCAAGAGTTGGTTAGAGATGTGTGGGATATTTTATAGTTCTTCCTTTGGACCTCCGGTGGAGTAGAGTTTCTTTGCAGTGGAGATTGCTTGGGGACAAGCAATTTCAGGGAGGGCGGACTGTAATGTCCCCATTTTCGTGAGCATCAGAGTTTGGAGGATTAGCCTATCAGTTGACCCTCGTAGGCTAGTGTTCAGTGATTAGGGGGTCCAGTGGGCGTTAATGAGCTCTTCAGGTGGCAGTTGATAGTGTTTACCTCTCCAGATTGTTGGTATATTCAGAGGCTAAGCTATTCAGAGGTTTCTGGTTCCATTTTGAGGCACTTACTATTTACAGTAAGTCAGTTGAGTGTTAGTGGCCAACCTTTCTATTTTGGGAAAGGCATTTGGATGACTAGTGATTTCTGTGGTTGACCATCTAGTTCTGACGGAATCGAGAAATAATGAGTATTCTTGGAGTTATGACATTTTAATTTTTAATAAAATAATACTTTATTAATAATTAATTAAAAAAATGCACATCATTAAATGTTATTTGACTTTATTATTAAAAGGGGTATTTAATGATTATAAAGTCAAGTTATATAAAGTGCATATTATGAGCACCTACTTGTGGAATAATATAAAGTGCCAATTTTAAGGGAGAGATATAAGTGATTATTAAAATATACTTTATATTATTTTGTTGTGCATCAAATGGAGGGAAAGGTAAATGAAATTAAAGTGAAATTTAATGAGATGAAGCCAAATACAAATTGAATATTATATAAAGGCTTTTTGAAAAGGGATTTCATTCATTCTGGAATCATTCAACATTTGTCTATTCTGAAGAAGCTTTGGCTTTGAAGAAGAAACCTAGGGTTTCACTGTAAATTCAATCTTGGAGAACGTAGCCTCTCTTCGATTGCGCTGGTGGCTTCACATGGATGTCACATCTGAGCTTTACTGGAGAACTTCATAAGATTTACAAAGGGGGTTGAAGATTAGCATTAGAAATCAGTAAGAATTGTTTGCTGTAGCATTCATTGAAGTCTTATCATTGCTGGGCCGTACTGTAGCTTCTCTCAGGCCATACAATTCTCTCTTTCAGCTTGGCCGTACAACAGCTAGAGGGTGGCATTTGGGTTTGGGGGTGAATCGCTTTGAGTTAGGCGCTGAAATCAACTTCTTTGGAGGCGTCTAAATTGCTGTTAACAGTTTGCTGCTGTTACATGTTGGAGAACTCGTCTTATGAAGCCAGGCGTCCATTAATGGAAGATTCCAGTTTGCTGATATAAAGTTTTTCAGTCTGGTATTTATTGGCTTGGGTCCGGGTATGATAATTAGTGATTCAAAGAGGTGTTTATTTTGCTATATGACTGCTGCAAACTTTACACTTCTTCCTGGCAGCCATTTTTCTGGGTATCGTTGTTTTAGATAATAGGGGTTATTTTATGAACTGGGTTGTCAATATATTGTGAAAATAATGAGTATTTGAGCTGGTATAAAAATCTGGAATTTTCAGCTATGTATTCCCAATGCAATTTCAGTTTTGAGTTAAAAATTATTATTGCAACATCTCCTGTTTTGCTGCATTATATTGTTGTATCAAACATTGCCAAATATATCACAAATATGTATCAAAACAAATTAAGCAAGGCAGAAATTTTGTGTTATAAAGTGTCCTCCTGGGGTGGGACATTACAAAACACCTTTTTGTTCTACTAACAATTTCTTATAGTGAAGGCTCTCACAATTTTTGCACAAAAACCACAAATGCTTAAAACGTTTCGGATTGAATTTGTCTTCTACGACTTCTATTTCCATATATTCAAAATCCTTGTTTTCCTTACACATTTTCCTATATTTTTTCTACATATTGTTAATGTACAACTTTTAATATATAAAATACAAATTTTTCTTAATTTTTATTCCATTTTTTAAAGATCTTGGACATAGATATTTTTTCAAGCTTTCTCCATTTGACTCACTTGACTTAATCATTGTAATTAATTTATTTGTTCAAATAGCGTATATTATACATTTATCTATATAAATAATATAGATTTCACATACATTTGATTCCTTGGATAAAATATCTTTTGATAAAAAAAGAGAAAACGAAGTCTCATCAAGTAAAGATTATTAGAACCACATTTTGCAATAAAGCATAAAAGTTTAGAATTTCAATCTACCATATCTGAATCAAATCAAGTGATCTCCCCGAATTAGGTTTTTTTGATCTGTCAAACGAATTCATGATGATTTGTGGAAAATAATGAATAGTGGACTTAATATAATATCTAATTATATTTACATAGTATGCTATTGTTAATCGCAAATGGTGAAAAGTAAACTTTTCGTAGAATACTTTATTTGACTTTATTCTTATAGCCCCGTTCTTCGTGGACAAAGTCGATCCAAAATTAGTTTTTATATAGAGAGATTAGAATAGATTTGACAAATGCATTCAATCATGAGGATTTAATTTGTTAAAGATAAAATGTCATGTCCCCTTTTTCAATTAAAGTAAAAGAATAATAAAGTTAATATTTTAAAGTTTTCTAATGATTTATTTTATTTTATTAAAACTTGACAATTTAATATTACTTTATTAAAATAAGTTTAATAATGTTTTAAGTCTATCCTTATATTTTATTCTAAATATTAAAAAGGGATAACTCAAGTATTATTATTATTATTAAAGATAATATTAATGAGATATTAAAAGATCTTTGATAAGATTTTAATAAGATATCTTGCAAGAAGGAAACTTTTAGGAAAAAAAAAAGAAAAGAAGAAAAGAAGAAAAGAGAAGATTTATAAAGGAAGGAAATTCCTTATAATGTTATGTTATGATATTATGAAAAAGAAACTTTTTTGCAGAGCTTGAGCATATTATGTTCATCTTTCCCAGAAGATCAAAGGATGAAAACCCTTGAGGTCTTTGCAAATTTGAGAACGAAAACTCTCAGAATTCTAGTCGGCAATTCCACTCAGGAATTGCATAGAGCTTCAACAACAGTTCTAGATTTCAGTGTTTGTGATTTGCATTTTTCAGTTTGTGTGTTTTCAGAGGTTGGGTATTACATAGAGAATTTCTAGATAATTGTGAAATTATTTATTTACAGAATTCAGCAATGCCAAATTCATTTTAGAATTTAATTGAGAACAGATTATTTATTATTAAGGGCCTTTAAGGTAGGCCGTACCATTTACTTGCTGGTCTGTACAGATTTTAGCAAGTATTAAAGTGGTCGTACCATCAAAGGGAAATGAATTGAATTTCGAAGTGGCCATACAACTTCTTGCTCAATAATCAACAATCTTTCAAGCTTTTAAGGGAGCGCATGAACTCATAAAGAGATAGCAGCAGTTTAGGAAGTAAATTATGGGTTTGTACAAGTGTAATGATGTGCCGTACGATTTTCAAGTTGGAATTTCAGCGACTCAACTTTGATTTAGGTTTTTGTCTTGTGTAGAATTTAATTGACTATTGTAATCAGCAGTACTATTCATTAATATTTATTGAATTAATTGAATATTGTAATTAGTAGTGCTATTCATTAATATTTAGTGAATATTAAATTCACCTTTATTAGTATTATTTTGGCTGCAATTTCAAGTTCAAATCAACATTTATTTATTGAAATATTGCAATAGAAATCTAAAAAATTAGAATTTTGGGAAGATTGTTAAAATCCTGAAATATTCCTTCGGAGATATTACAGTCATAGTAGAGTTGGTCATCTTGCCAGCCCGAGAGTTTGAAAATTCAGATTTATGCATTCAAGTGACAGAAGAAACAAATATTATCAGAGCCATCTTCTTGCCGGCCTGAGGGTTTAAAAAAGATATTACAGATTATTGCATTTCAGTGTATTGTGTTCTGTCAAAAAAGAAGAAATCATGGTAGACAGAAATGAGATAAATTCCTTGTTTGAATCTCTCCGACTTTGAAAGAACAGTCCAAGGGACTATGGGAATGTTTGTGGTAAATTCAAATCAGAACAAGGTAACTCAACAGAGTCCTCCAACATATAATCATTCTGTGATCAGTTTCGCTCCTAATCTTTTCCTGTCAAAGTTTTTAAAGAAGGAAGTGGACACAAATCATAATCACAAGGCATTATTAGAAACAAAGAGGAACATAAAAGAACTTAAGCAAGAGTCAGAGGATGAAGAATGGCAAGTACAATTCAGATTTGATTATGAGGCTTACTGTGAAGAATATTATAATCTAGGTCTAGAATTTCAAGCTAATATGACTTCGAGATTTTTGCAGTGTTACAGGGGGACGCGTCCCCCCCGTTTTTCCCCTGCTCCTGTCGGCTAGAACGCCTCGGGGACGCGGGGATGGGGACAGGGAGGGGATGTCCCCTCGCAGACCCCTTTTTTAATTCTTTTTTGGGGATGTACCCTCCACATGGGCAACATCCCCTATATTATTTTTAATTTTTAGGTAAAACTCGTGCTGTGCATTTGTTTAATCGACCTTATTCCAATCTCATGTCTATCTCCTGTCAATCTCCTGGTGCGGTGGTCGTGGAGGACATGGCAGGGGAAGATTTCGTGCACATCATTGCCCTCAACGACTGTGAGGCCGTACACTCGAAATGGTTGATGCTCGCAGCGGAGGTCTGCCAAACACAAAATAGGAGGTTAAAGGAATACGTTGATACGAACAATCGAAGCGTTCAGAAAATTTTCGTGTGTGAATTTTTTTTACGGCGTGAGACAATTCCGAGCACTATAATGCTCATATAAAAGCCTATCGGCTAATTATTTATATTAATATTATAATATATTAAATTATTATTATATTTATATATATTAATAATATTATAATATATTATAAATATTAATACATAAATATTATTATATTTATTATTTATAATATATATTAATAATATTATAATATGTTATAAATATTATTATATTTATAATTATCTATATTAAATTTTAATATATTATATTATTATTTATATCAATAATATTAATATATTATAACACTAAATTATACATATACATATATTATTTTTTTCCAAAAAATATATAAATGTATATATAGCCGTCCCCTTGTCGTCCCCAAATTTTTTGAAAAAAATTGCCGTCCCCGGAAACTTGTCCCGCCGTCCTGTTGTCCCGGAAACCTAGAGAAACACTGGATTTTTGTGACTTCAAAAGGAGGCTTGATCCAAGAAGATGCGAAGGAAGGAATACTTGGAATTATTTGAACAAGTTTCCCACATATAATGAAAGGTTTTATTTTACCTTTGAAGAAATCTTGAGGATGCTCAAAGAAGAGAAGAAAGAAGAAAATTCAAGTTTGCAAGAAATTGAAAATAAGCAGATCAATATTCAACCAAATATTCATCATAATGAAGTCAGAGATAGCATCAGTTGTTGAATGCATAAGTGAAAAAGATGATCCTGTCCTGAACACAACCGTCAATCTTTCAAGGATTGAATACATGCCACTTATAGATGATTTGTAGAAAAATGATATCGTTTTATTAGAGGCACTGATAAAAGAAGACAAACACTCAGAAATTATCTTGAGTCAAGAAGCATATGGAAAGAAGTTCCAAGGTAACTTTGTTGAAAATCATGCACATGAGAAAAAAGTTTCAGTGGTTTCTAATGTTGATTTTGAGCTTGCTGAAATTTTGAAATCAGCAGTTAATGTTAAGCATAGGGGCCGTTCTAATGATGTGAAGGATAATGATTTCAAGGAGGTAGTTGATGGTCAAGCCTATGATGCTTGTGAAGTAGTGAGTTTACAAATAGAATTGTCACCCATAGAAGAGAGTCTAAGCCTAATGATTCATAATCTTCTTGGGATTGACAACTATAATAGAGAACATGCGATTGTATCTACATCTGCCTAGAAAGTAGAAGCAGAGGCCCAAAGAGTTGCAAAAGTCACTTTTGGTAACAACAGAGAAAGTGGTGCATGTTCTAATGGAAATAGATAGCATGAAAAAGCTCATTGAAAATCTAATTCTGAGTTTGAAGAGTGCCCAAATTGAGGAGAAGAAGAAAAGCAATTTGGGAGACGTAAAAATTGCTAGGGATAAGCAAATATTACTTTTGCAGATTTGCAAGTAGTAAAGAATAATTTGGAAAGAATGAAGTTAGAATATTTGCATTTGATTGAAGATAGAGATATGGTCGTGAATTTGGCAGAAAAGTCCATAACTGCATTTGAAGGGATGAAGGAAAAGGTTGATGAACTCACTTTGGAGCTTAGTTCAACCAAGGACTCCCTAGAAATGAATCCTATTACATTACAGAAGGTTGAAGATCAACTAATTGCTGCAACAATTTTTAACAAAAGACTAAAGCTTGGGCTAAGTAAGAAAAAGCATTCAACCGAAGAAATTGAAAGGCTTAAAAGTGAGCTTGAGTCTATTAAGGTTTTAGAAGCAATAGTTCTTAATACAATGAGTTTTTAATGAAAGCAGGTTTGTAGGAAGAACTTTAGATACAAATGACACAACTAGTTTACATCACAAGAAGGTTTGGTAATTGAGAATTGCACATTCCTAGATCGATTTGGGATCCTAGTATTTGAAGTCATGAGATGAACTAGTATTGCTCGAGGACAAGCAATCTTTGGGAAGGGCTGATTGTCCTGTCCCCTTTTTCAATTAAAGGAAAAGAAATAATAAAGTTGATATTTTAAAGTTGTCTAGTGATTTACTTTTGATTTTATTAAAAAATGACAACTTAATATTACTTTATAAAAATAAGTCTAATAATAATGTTTTAAGTTTATCCTTATATTTTATTCTAATATTAAAAAGGGATAACTTAAGTATTATTATTATTTTTATTAAAGATTATATTAATGAGATATTAAAAGATTTTTGATAAGATTTTAAGATATCTTGCAAGAAGGAAACTTTTGGGGAAAAAAGAAAAGCAAAAAATAGAAGATTTATAAAGGAAGGAAATTCTTCATAATACTATGTTATGATATTATGAAAAAAATCCCTTTTTGTAGAGCTTGAGCATTTTATGTTCATCTTTACCAGAAGATTGAAGGATGAAAACCCTTGAGGTCTTTGCGAATTTGAGAACTAAAACTCTCAGGATTCCAATCGGTAACTCCACCTAAAAATTGCGCAAAGCTTCAACAACAGTTCCATATTTCAGTGTTTGTGATTTGCGTTTTTCAATTTGTGTGTTTTTAGAGGTTGGGTATTACAAAGAAAATTTCTAGATAATTGTGAAATTATTTATTTATAGAATTCAGCAGTGCCAAATTCGTTTCCGAAGTTAATTGAGAACAAATTAATTATTATTAAGGGCCTTTAAAGCAGGCTGTACCATTTACTTGTTGGTCCATACAGATTTTAGCAAGTATTAAAGTCACCATACCATAAAAGGGCAATGAATGGGATTTCAAAGTGGCTGTACAACTTCTTGCTCAATAATCAGCAATCTTTCAAGCTTTTAAGGGAGTGCATGAAGTCATAAAGAGATAGTAGCAATTTAAGGAAATTATGGGTTTGTACAAGTGTAATGATTTGCCGTACAATTTTTAGGTTGGAATTTCAGCGACTCAAATTTGATTTAGGTTTTTGTCTTGTGTAGAATTTAAGTGAATATTGTAATCAGTAGTGCTATTCATTAATATTTAGTGAATATTAAATTCACCTTTATCTATATTATTTTTGGCTGCAATTTCATGTTCAATGTAATGCCCCGTCATGCAACCCTAGAGAGATAAGTCCAGCTATGCAGTAAAAGGCGGATTTTTTTTTTTTTAAACAAGTGAAAGCAATGATCATAGATGATAATATCAACTAATTACAACAAAACTAACATCTCTAGGGAAACATAACTGCATTAAGTAAATTAGACAAAGATCAATGACATACATAACTCATCTTGAATAATCATAAAACCTACTAACAACGAATGTCTCATTACAGATAATTACATCATCCTTTACAGTAATGTTTACAAAAAGAGATGAGATCATGATACATAATGATAAAGATACAAAGGCTTTCTTATCTGAATACATCAAAATTACTTAATGGGTATCATTGATACACCAATTTGGATCCATAAGGTATAATGCAAGTCTTCAAATACAGATACAGTACTGGAAATTGGAGAGGCACAGCTGCCCAAAACACGAATCATGTTGCCAAAAGACCAATGAAATAAAGCTCATCCACCCGACCATGTGGAACCCTGAGGTCCACCCCCCGAGCTAGGAGATAACAATGAGGTCCCAAGGTAAAACATATCAATAACAATGGCTTATTGATACAGACTAACTCAGGGTAACACAACTCAGTCACGACTGACATCATCAAAGAAACATCCAGAGACATGCAAGAAAACAATGTCACCAAAAATGGGAAAGCTAGAATGCAGTAGGATGGAGTGTCACTGCATGGTTCTGCATGGGTTACCCTGACTGTCTCTCACTAGACGCCGGCCGCCATCCATGGTTACCCTGACAGTCACTCACTGGACGCCGACCCCATGCATTAACACATGCGAGACTATAACCTTCTCATTCCACCCTAGCCTAAACCAGCGCTAAGGCGAGAGAGAGGAATCCAATTATCTTGATTAAAGTGAGATACTACCCTCCCCCTAGATCAATTATTAAGTTATCACTTGTTAATCACTTCCAATGGGTTACCCTAACAGTGACTTTGGGCGCCGGCCCCACATTGGAAGCCACTCCCATACCTGCACCTAGTTGACCTCACCAACCATTCAAAAAAAAATCAACCACTTGATAAGCAACAACAATAGTGCAAGGGATCTCTCCTCTTGCAATAGTATCGATTCAAAACAATGCTTAAAACACTTTTACATCATACCAACTCCAGGACCTCACATGCACATAATAAACTCATCTCTAATTCCAACTTAAGTCATAAGATCAAGAGTACCCCTATGCCTCTGAAGTGATGTGACTAAAAAAAAACCAAATAAACAACAAAACAATTAAATCATTTTCTAAGTTGATCCCTATAGGTTTACTTTTCTTGACATGGGAGTGATTGTTTATCTCTAAAACACTTAAGACATCATAATTAATACTATGACTAAAACTAATACAAAAAAAGAACATACTGACTCCACATTATACTATAACCCTTTACTTCATTATAATATGCACCCTTAATAAATTTTATAACAATCACATAGACCAAAACCATATCATTATAAGGTTATAAAACTTAGTTATAAAAGATTTGTTAAATTTGCTAATGTTACAAGTTTATAAATAAACTTACTCTTATGTTTAAAATAAAATAAAAATGATATCCCAAAGAGAATATTCTATTTTAGAATATAAATCTAAATTTAGGAAATCATAAAATCTTTTATCCTATATCAATTTCTAAATCAACAAAAGACCTACTTTCTTGACTAACACTACCATTTTAGAAATTTATTAATAACATTATAGAAGTTTCTTAAAATCTTTTGCCTTACATGATCAAATATCCAAGTCCATTACAAACTAATAACATCATTATGTGGGAAGCTTATTTAGAGCAGTATTTTAAAATAATAAACCTCTAACAAGAGAATTAAAATAAGTAATACAAGTTATCATTGAGTTAAAATGAAACTTTCTTTCACAATGAAAACTTACTAACCCTACATCTGAAAACATACTAAGCCTATTATCTTGGAAGATATTCTATTTGTGATTTAGGATAATTATACATAATGTGCTATTTATCAAAAGTTTGCTAGAAGTATAATTTAAACTAATGTATGATAACGGCTGGTCACAAAGAATATTACAGCCAAATCAAAATAATGCAACGCTCAGGCAAGCACTAAGGATTAGTAGATATGAACTCTACAAAGGCGTCAGCGACATGAGTTGCAAAATTTTGCCCTCATTATAGACAGCCAAGAATGGGTTTCCATTATATTTCTCTTTCTTTCCAGAGGTCACAATGAGATTGGAGGCAGCAGGATATGGGTCAGATCGCAGAAATCTGTTGTGAGAGAGAGAGTGATTAAAAAGAGGTAAATTGCCCTTTAGTACGGCGGATTCCTTCCTTTGATGTCCAGAGATTTACGTTGCAGGATAATAAATCATTACAGAGGATGCGTCTAAGAATTATAATAGAAAATAATCAATTCTTATAGAACGTTTGGATGACGGCCGAAGTTTAGTGTTCCAGGCATCGATTTGAAAGAAAGCCAATGCAGAATAGTCGTACGGTGGCGCTCAAAGGTAATGTATAAATCAGAGATAGAGACCTGTTTAGCAGTGGTGTTTCAAGAGGCAAATCGAACGCTACAAGTCATCTTGGCATCGGTATCTTCCGGGTTCGACAATGCACTCATAGGCCCCCGGTATGGATCATTTGAATTAATGCAGGTGGCACACACAACGCGGTCCAGGTTAACCAAAATGATGTGATAACATTTCCAAAGAAAAAGTCAATCAACTTGATAGATAGGCCAGCCCTACTCGCGAATGGGGAAGAAAAGAACCTCGATTTCAATTGAGTGGCGTTCAAATTCGGGCATGCAGAGGGAATATGATAAGGTAATATGGAGTCGGCCCAAGACTACTTCCAGCAAGCTGATCAACCATTAAAAATGTCCTTAACAATCCCAAAGAAAGATGCAATTTCTAGTTGAAAAGGTTTCCTATCATTTGCAAACAGAAATGGTTTAGATGCAATATTTGAAGCAGGCAGATTAGTGTAGGTTAATGACTCAGACGAATCCATCAATCACAAAATTAAGGGAGTGAAATATATGGTTTTAAGAAATTAATTTAGGTGAATAAGAGAATTTGGAAATTCGAAGGAGAGTTGGAGGAAAATGCGAACAGAACACAAAGATTCTCTTCAAGAGTGACCAGGTAATTCCTCAGGATTTGCCTATGCTTTCATAGGATCTAGTTAAGCATGAAGAATAAATGAAGAGTCGCCTTATTGGGGTCAACTGAAAGTTTGGGTTTATAGAGTGAAAGGCTCGAATTTGTTTGATGATATCAATGTACAGATATATTCTCTATTACTATGTTTATGTAGAGCTAAGCACGATTGATGAAATTTAATATAGCTTGAAGAATATACACAAATCAAAGTTTACAAAGATTTATCATTTGGCGACCAGAGGACCACCGATCATGAAAATGACAGATTTAAAAATGTACAGAACAAAATATGTGCACAGGAGGGATTTCGGACAAATTCAACAACCAGAGAGATACAGAGACAACATTTATTCCATCAGGTAAAAAGACACACCTGGAAATTTTATTAATCCCAAGCTTTTGAGATTTCCCATTGAATTCTTCCCTCCTTCCAATCCTTCCTCCCCCCACTATTTTCCACAATCCATCTTTTTAAAATCTCCCATACACAAAAATAGATAAAATAATAAATCTCCCACTCCACACTTCCGTTATGGAGAATCCCACCTTCGCGAAAATTTAATTGCATTAATTCTCCATCTGTAGGAGATTCTCCACTCTGGAAATTCCTGACAACTCACTCAACAAATAAATTAATAATTAATATAGGATAAGATAATGTCTTTCATACCAAACAAAATAATATTTAATCAACTAATATAGTATCAATACGTAAGATTTGATCATTAATATTATTATTAGTATTATTATTATTATCTATTAAGATTACTAATTTAATTTCTACTATTTATTTACAAAGTAAACTAACATTAATATACTTAAGCTTATTATTATTTGCTTACAACATATAAATTAATAGTCTACTTGCTTGAACCAAAGACCAACAACTAAATCAAAGGCTAAATACCATTTATTAACAACATGCCAAGGAATTGACAGATACTCATAACAGACTCCAAGAGACCAATTGACCAACAGAAGAACCCGAGGCTGAAACTCATCCACGTAGGGAATTTGACTGGCAGAGGGAATCTCATGTTATCTCCTGTCCACAGTATCCATTGGTATAAAGGCACGCTCAGACCTGCTAATTTAGGTGGAGTCGATGCCTGGTACCTGCAACCTACATGAAACCAAAGTGTTGTATACGAACAATATATATATATATATATATATATAATCAACACATTGTGACAGGGAATTGTAGTATAGTAGGGTGCTCAGAATGAGTAATACTACACTGTCCCTTCACAAGACACATCACAGATATCCATAATTAGTAATACATCACTAACTATATATATATATAATCAACACATTGTGACAGGGAATTACAGCATAGTAGGGTGCTCAGAATGAGTAATACTACACTGTCCCTTCACAAGACACATCACAGATATCCATAATTAGTAATACATCACTAACTAAATAACCAGATATCATGTCATAACATCATGTACTAATCATATCATCAGAAATGTCATCAACATAATGTATATCATCATTAATCATCACAGTAAATCCAAAATCCATAGTATAAATGAGCATAAATGAGTAATCCATCATCCACGTGTCAAAATGTCTAAATATAAAAGAATACTAACAAATTGTCAGAAAGCCAAAATGAGGGGCACTACATTCAAATCAAAATTTATATATTGAAATATTGCAATAGAAATCTAAAAAACTCAGAATTTCGGAAAAATTGTTAAAATCATAAAATATTCCTTTGAGGATATTACATAACATTATCTTTAGCCCAATTTGGGTGCGAGCTAGAAGAGATTGGAACCCCTTGACTGCTAGGCTTGAATCTATTGATCCACTGACCTCATTGAATAATCTAGAAAATATATTTCTATATTAGAGTTAAATACTTCTCATCTAGTCGAAGTTTCTATTCCCATCCATTCGGTATTTGGCACAATCTTAAAAGATTGGGCCGAGTTCGATTTGATTAAGGGACCAATCAGACGAAACTTGCTTGATTAAAAGCAATCAATCTATCAAATTCAAATTTGATTTCTTTCCATACATCACAAGCGACAACTAGTTCAAGACTACATTTAGTAGCTTTGCGGATCACTTCATTACCTTCACGTGCAAGTTCATGTCCTTTATTACGAGCTTGTACAAAAGCTTCTAAAGTGACCCAATTAGCCATTGCACGCAAGATCCCTAAGGATGCCCCAAAGTCCCTCCGCCAAATGTGAATACCTCTTGAAGTTAGAGGTAGAACATTTGGCATAGAGACCCAATCTGGAGTGAAATAAATACCATGACTTCAGTCTTTTTCAATAAAATCATTACGCAATAGATCAACAAAACCCAAAGTGACTTCTCGTTCTCCTTCAAGTTTACCTACTACAGTACCAGAGTGAATATGATCTCCACCATACATAGGTAGTGCTTTAGCCAATACATAGAGGTGTATACCATGATTTCTTTGTCTGTAAATAACTTCATGCAATGCATGGTGAATGTGAAGAAGTAGGCCGTTATCTCAACAATTTATGAGCCAACAAAGTATTTGGCGTAAAACCTCTAGTCAAATAGTTATGCATGATGATAGGAATTACCAATTCTCTGGCGAATATTGCTTTTTCAATAATTTCTTCACACGTACCTTCAGTAATATTTAGGTAATGTTCCTTAATCTTGATTCTCACCTATCCTAGCCTAAGCTTTATAAATTACTTATGCTCAAAAGCAGAAACGATCTCTCCAACACATTAATGGTTGGGAATTCATGTTTTCATCATCCTTGGTAAACTCAAGTCCACCACAGAGACATTTGTAAACTGCTCTACCATAATGCTTGGTAGATAGACCCAATTTTGGTTTGATAGTACATCCCAACAAAGAACTACTTTATTTGTTTAATTTATCTCTTTCCACTTGGATACCATATGGTGGGCCTTGGAAAGTTTTTGAATAAGTTGGAGGAATTCGTATATCTTTTAGATGTAGAGACCTTAAGGCTTTGAATCCAAATATATTACCTACAATAGAAGTGAATAGGTTAGTAACATAACCTTCATCAAAAAGATCTAAAAGGTAAGCTACATAGGCAATAAATTGATTATCCTCTCTAGGAACAAGTTCAATATCATAGCATTGCCCCTTGTAATGATCAAGACTAGTAAGTCCATCAGTCCAAATAGTGATCCATGTACTAGTGGAAGATTCGGTAGCTACTACGGCTCCCGTTTCTTCAGGGGGTACTTCAGGTTGAGGAGGAACTCGAAATGCAGCCAAGATATTAGTATCTTTGGTCTAATATTCCGGAGTATAATAAGTTAATTTGTAATCTTTAATACCAACTTTGAATTCGACACTTGCTTTAGTCTCTATTTTTGGTGACATAAACAAGCCCCTCCCTATGATTTATTGTTAATAGCTCTTACAAGAATGAGCTCTACTCAACTTGGGTGTCAAACGTAAAGAATTACTTTTGTATTAACTTTTTTTTTGTGCAAAATACTCATTTTGTAGCCTATATTGTCAAAAAGGGTTTTCAGGTAATATGGTGTCATGTTATGTATGTATGATGTAACCCAATTGCTTATTTCGATGGCCCTAAGGACCTTTCCACCATTAAATTAGTTCATAATTTATTCTACATTAGAAGTAAATGTGATACATTTCAGTTTAGATGAAAAATAAAAATAATGTACATATGAAAAGAAGATACACCAATGCTAGACATAAAATTGCAATAGAAGACAGTATGGGCATAGGTGGAAATGTGCCTAGTTATTGGTTCAGCAAGTCGAAGATTTCCTTATGATTGTTATCCATTTACTTCAAATTTCATAGATGAATATTTCTTTATTTTGGCAAAATAGCATCAACAACGTCTAGTTGTTGCAATGTCCCCATTACCTGAGTTATGGCAGACATTGGTATTTAGCTTATTTTATTGCCATAAGCTAAATAATGGAGTTATAAGGGAATAATAATTAAATTAATTATTTTAAAGTTGTCTATTTTAAATAAATATCAAAAGGATAACTTTATTAGAGTGAACTTAAGTTGTCCCCTTTTTATGACTTAAAGTGACTTAAAAAAAAACGTGCTAAATTGCCAAAAGGGGTGGCTGGATTTCTTGGAGCTTATTGGCTCATGCTTTAGGGTTTTATTTGGGACCCTTGGATTAAGAGGTGGAGTTTCAAGGGTGGAAATTCATTCATCTTTTTAGAAGATGTTAGATAACCCTTTTGAGGCTCCTTTTTGGTCATTATGTATTGGTGATTTTCTTGCTACAGCTGCTGCAACTTGGCTTGAGGACTGAAAACCCTTGAGTATCTCTGATTTCGGTGAGACATATGGGCTTCCCCCTAGTCAGAAGAGTGTGTTTCTGAGGAAGGACTTCAATTTGTGATTCCCTAGCACATTGGTTTTTCTGGGCTGCAACTATTTATCAGGTTTGGGAGGCTAATCTGGGTCTGAAACTCAGAATACAGGTGCAAGTTTGGGACTGCTACAGCTGGAAATCTTCATATTCTGGGCGTTTTTTCTGAGGACAGCGCTAGAAAGGCAAGAAATCAGACTTAGCACTGTCTATTTGGAGAAACCAGCACCTCTAGGTGGGTTGGTTAGGGTTTGAGCACAAACCTGAGGTGTTTTTGTATCAAAACATGCATGTTGCACATGGTTTAATGACTGAAATTTTGAAGGATATCGTTATACTGTTTGTCTGAAATTTTCTGGGCAGTTTAGTGCATTTTTAGTGCGGGGAAAAGGTGGTCATTACTTGGGAACCCAACAAAAAATCATGATTGGCAACGATCAGCCGTCATCCCCAAGTGAAGAGGAGGCGAAAGACATGTTCTCAAAAATGCTAAGGTAGCTGAAATTGAACAATCTTTATCTAAGTCAGCTGGCTCAAAATACAACAAATGGACAAAATTTTGTACATGCAGAAAGAGGGAAAAGCAGCAAGGCTGCAGAAAACAGTGAACATTTTATCAATAAATCTACAGATTCATCACAGTCCAGACCTTTCATGCCCACTTTTATACAAGAGGTGGAACCTACACAAGAGGAAAGTATGGAAGAAAATGAGGATGTGGTAATATTAGCCAAGTATCAAGCTTTAGGGGCAGATTTTCAATCAGCCATCTCCTTTAGGGACTACTTGGAGGTCACTAAGCGCACAAAACCCAGGCAAAATCGGAATCAAGGGCAGCAAAATTATGGGTTGCAGAAGAGGTTGGGACAGCTATCCCTACCTAGTTTTGATGGATCATCCAAGTGCACAGCTAGAGCTTGGATTCAGAAATTGGACACTTATCTTGCCTTGAATCAGATGAAGGAGATTGAGGCCATCAAGTTTGCTACCCTTCACCTCGAAGGAGCTGCACATGAGTGGTGGTATCATGGGTTTGTAACACAAGGACATCGAGCAATAGTTTCCTATGATCAGTTTTGCACTACATTGACGGATCGGTTTGACCGTAAGGACTCAGAGGCACACTCCCGAGAGTTAGCTTAATTGAATCAGATTGGGAACCTTGATGCATATATTTTAGAATTTCAGCGATTATCTGTTATGGTTTCTGATGTGACCGAGAAAAGGTTGACTTCTTGGTTCATAGATGGGTTGTCAGAACCTCTCAGGGGTTGGGTCAAAGCGTTTGATCCACCATCCTTGCAAGATGCTATTAAGTGTGCAAGGAATATGGAGTTATCTACACCCCAGGCTAGGTTTCCTAGCAAGTTTCCGCAGAGATCTTCACCACAGAATTGGCCACAAAGGAAGGACAAGAAACCTGAATATACTCGACCAGTGGGAGAGATATCTAAGCTAGTTGGTGGGACATCTCGTGATTTTAGGGATGAGTTGAGACGAAAGAGGCTTTGTTTTGATTGCCATGAGCCTTGGACGCTTGGACATAAGTGTAAGAATGGGAGCAAAGTCCATTGGATTGAGGTTTTCAAGGAGCCTATTGATGATGAGTTGGAGTAGACCCAGGGTCATGGTGAACAACAGGATCAGGTGGATGAGGAATCAGACATAGATGAGCATCAAGATGATTTGGCCCAGGTGGATGGTACATTCGCAACCCTCACTACAACTCCTCATTTTAACGCCTTTAGGGTTAACGGCGTTATGCAGGGACAACAGGTTATTGTGTTGATTGATAGTGGGGCTACCCACAACTTCATTGACTCGTCCTATGTAAAGAAGAGGGGCTTGCAAGTTGAGGAGCATGATGGTTTTAGAGTCCGGACAGCGAGTGGCACAATGTTGCGTTGTTCTAATCGTGTTCCACAGTTGAGTATGACCTTGGGTAATTACACCCTCACTGATAACTTTTATGTGGTGGATATCAATGATACCAATGTTGTGTTGGGCGTCCAGTGGTTGCATTCTATAAGTCCATATGTCCCGGACTTTAAGACTATGCAGTTGAGTTTCACAGCAGATGGTCGGAAGGTGGTATTACGTGGCTTATCTTCAGATGCTCCTAGGATCATTTCAGCTAAGAGGATGGAGAGAGTTTTGCGGCATTCAAAGGATGAGTGGGCAGTGCAGTGTTTCATTTTAGATAAGTCTACCAATACAGGGCAGCAGGGGTATCATATTGACATACAACGTTTACTGGACAAGCATAGTGTGGTGTTTTCAGATCTACCGCATGGTCTACGTCTAGATCGTGGCTTTGAGCATGTTATTGAGCTTGTGGATAGCAAGCCAGTCGTTACAGATCCCTATCGTTATCCTAAATGATTCAACGATGAGATTGAGAAGACTATTAGAGAGTTGTTGGATGCAGGACACATACGACCTAGTTCTAGTCCCTTCGCTTCTTTTGTTGTCTTGGTGAAGAAGGATGGTACTATGTGGATGTGCATTGATTATCGTGCACTAAATAAGAAGACCATCAAGAATAAGTATCCTATTTTGCTTATTGATGAGTTGATGGATGAGCTACATGGAGCGGTCTATTTTTCCGAAATAGATCTTCGCTCAGGATACCATCAGATTCGAGTTCGGGAGCAGGATATACACAAAACAGCTTTTAGGTGTCATTATGGTCATTTCGAGTATTTGGTGATGCCCTTTGGATTAACAAATGCTCCAGCTACTTTCCAGTCTTGCATGAATCATGTGTTCAGAAAGCAATTACGGAAATTTGTGTTGGTTTTCTTTGATGACATTTTAATAAATAGCAAGAGGTGGGAAGCATGTTCAACACCTTGATGTGGTATTGAGTATCTAAGCAGCAAATTCTCTTTTTGCAAAAGCCTCTAAGTGTGAGTTCGGCATGACCGAGTTGTTGTATTTGTTGGCAAGAGACACTGCTACGCATGACAGGTGTTGTCAATGATGGCAACTAAGTCTATCTTACACATCCGCATTACATGATTTGTTCATACTGGAAGTCAGAGTAAGGATTTGTCTAAGTCCGGATGTTAGAAACAGAGCATGTGACAGGGTTCGATATCTTGGTCCAAATCTCTTCGGTGATAAATCACAGTGTGCTGCGGATTTGAGGGAGTAATAAGGATTGTCAGGGCTATCTAAATTCAGAGATTTGCCTCCGATGATAAAGGATTCAAAAGTTATAAGGATTTGAGTATCGGGTTCTAGTTAGTCAGCACAGTTAGAAGAACAAGGTGACCTAGTATTTGATCTTGGTCCGGATGCAGAAAAGTTGTTGGATAAGCAATTAGTGACAATCAGTGATATTGGCCGACATGATTGATGATTTGGGAACACAAGTTTTTGGTCCGCATTGTTGTTTGTGCATGGATTCAGTCGACATGGCAGAGTTCTTAATGAGTTTTCTTGAAGCAGACTACAGTTGATAGAATCTCTTGATGCGGATATATATGGCTGATGGATTCGAGTGTTTTGGGAAAAAGGTTGAGGTGATGATGGAGTAAGTGTGAAAAAGGCAGAAAGAAGAGCGAAAGAGAAAAGATCTAAGGTTCGGATTATGGCAGAACAGTAAACAAGGCAGAGTAAGCATGAAGTGTGTAAGATCAGTATTTTGTACTTAATCGGAACTGAATTCTTGCATTTGCAGATGCTATTCATCAATTCAAACATTCTGTTATCTTCTTGTAATCATTCCTGCAGACAGTGAGCCTCTTTGAGCAGTGAGCTCTGGGTAGTGAGCCCGAAGGCATGTACCTTCCCCATTTGTAATACTTTTTACAGAGTATAATTTTTGTGGGTTAACCCCCACTGGGTTTTCCCTTAATTGGGTTTCTATGTTAAAAATCTTGGTGTCAAGTGTGCTATTTATATTTCTGTTCATGTGTTAATGATCCATGCTTTCATGATTATATCATTACTTTGGTAATAAGTGGTAAAGAAGAATTAACTGCAGAAAGTGTTAAAGTTTTCAGACAATTGATTCACCCCCCTCTCAGTTGTCTCCCCTAATTTCAACAATTGGTATCAGAGCAAGGTTCCTTGAAATAAGTTTAACAACTTAAGGAAGATCTGGGAAGGTATTAAAATGGATTCATGCAACCGTCAGAAACAACTTAAACTTGCTTTAGAAGATTTTGATCAGTCCAGAGCTGATGTCAAAGAACTGCAAGAAAACCTTAAAGATGTTGAAGACTTTATTGAGACCTTAAAAGAAAAATTGAGCAAATCTAATGAAAAGAGAAAAGAGCTACTTCTTCAACTAGGAAATTAGAAGGTAGACAATGACATGGATGAGGCTCTAAAGAAGAAGACAAAGGAATGTGAGAAGCTGGCAAAAGAAGTTTCTGTTCTAAAACATGAAATGGAATCTGGGGTGATGAGGTTAACCAAAGAAATTGAGGAAAGAAAGAAGACTGAAGAAGACCTGAAACAAACTTTGAAAGAAAGAACAGAAGAATATTGCAAATTGGACGGAATTGTTGGCCATCTAGAGTCTGATCTACATGAAAGCAGAGACACCGAAAAAGAACTTGAAAGGTAAATTGTCATTCTCAAACATGACCTAGAAGTAGCTAATGAATATAAAGAGAAATTCAAGATAAGCTCAACTAAACTTGAAGTGCTGCTTGACAGTCAGAAGAAGGCAGATGATAAGCATGGTCTGGGATATGAGAAAAGTGAAATCTCTGGATCCGGTCAAAGAAATCCTGATACAAAAAATCAAAGAAGGAATCCTAGAAGACCTCTAGTAAGACAACCTAATGCTCAAAGGTATCCATCTTTCAATGGCAGTTGTTTCAAGTGCAATAAATTTGGTCATAGAGCTACTCAATGCAAAAGTAGAGTGAATCAAAGTAGTCCATCCTTCTTCGGTCAATGCTTCAATTGTAAGAGGTATGGTCATAGATCCAATGAATGCAGAAGTATGATAATGAATAACTCTAACAATAGAGGAAATGACAATTCCTTTAATGGCTACTGTTTTGCATGCAATGGATTTGGACACATGGCCAATCAGTGCAGATCAAGAGGGAATCAAGTAAATAAGCAAAAAAATGTTGTGTGTTTTAATTGCAATAGATCTAGTCATATTGCAAGATTCTGCAGAAGCAGGAATAATAGAAAAGGTCCAGTAAATAGAAACCAAAACATGCAGAGACAAGACAAAGGCAAGGGTAAAGTTGATGTGAATGAGATCCAGAATGAAATGAGCAAAATATGGGTAAAGAAAGGTGAAATGAATGTTGATAATGGATCCGCACCGGGATTTGGTGCTGATAATTCCTCCGGGAATTAAACTAGGAGCTCTAGCTCAGGGGAGCTGCTTTGAAAATCTAATTCCCCCAGCGAGTAAGTGGGTGCTTGAATCTGGCACAATGAATGAAGTTAAAGAAGGCTGTTGTAGATCTATTGAAGGTAATTCCGGAAGAAAAGAAGCTAATGTGACTGATTGTGGAGCAATTGAAGATCGACTGTATGCAAAGCAGTGTAACCGGATGTATTAGGGTAGAGCATTTATTACAATGAAGAATTAGGTTTTGCAGAGGATAAAAGGTCATTCATTCAAGCATTTGGATCACTTTGCATTCAAAGAAAGCAAGCAGAAGAGCACCTAAGCTAAGATTTCAAGGATTTGAGGTGTAACCAGTGAATTCATCCGCTAACCCTAACTCTGTGAAGAAATAGGTATTTTTTGTGAAACTTTGAACTTGTGATCTTTTGCAATAGCTACACCGTTGGCTATTGATATTACTGAAAGGCCCTGACCCAAATTCAAGAAGCATCCATACAAATCAGTAGAAGTCGACTTGTTAGGTGCATTTTCAAGTATTCCGTATGGCATATTACATGTTGAGGATATTAGGGCCTACATTCATGCCAGCATAGATGAATTTGGAGACTCAAGGTTTGTAGATTTGTTTAAGAATCATCTGAGGGATGAAATTCATGGTCTTCAACTTGAGTATAAGGCACTGCATGATAAACATTTCATTCAGGTTATAGGGTTTCCATGCTTCGATGAAGATGAATGGGTCTGGTATGTTTTAAGCCGTATGCATGATGAGTTTATGTGGCTAATGAAACCTTTCAAAATCACCAAGGACGCCATCAAAGCCATGACAGGGTTAAACTCATCCGGTGGACTGCCAATGTTGAACGCTATAAAAAATCAAATTGTGACTGATGCTACCGGTTCAAAGTTTGACAAAAGGGCAATGACTATCAATGACATTATTGATCCGAATGTTAAGTTTGCTTCAATGGTGATTGGATACAAGATTTATCATTCCAACAGGGAAAATTCTATATCTGGTATGGCTATCTATTGAGCTTATCAGATGTTGAGAGAGAATGTTGATTATGACTTGTGTGAGTTGTTGTAGAACCAACTGATGGAAAATTTGAATAAGGTAAAGAAGGATAAGAACACCTTCAAATATGGTACATTGATCTTATGTTTGTCCTTCTATTTCATGAACGAGTTACCCGGCAAGAAAAACATGTGTTGGACTAGTAATAAACCTGTTGCTATTCAGATAAGAGAGCACTTAAACAGTATTGGAGATGCCAATGCCCAAAGGACGGCTCTCTGGGGATTTTTCAAGAATTTTTAGAGCATGATGCATTCAAGGGAGAGAATTCCTTCTATAGTTGAAAAATACAAGGATATAGTATGTTTTATGGTAGATACAAATCAGTGCTTAATGGAAGCTGTTGAACCAAGAACGGTATGGATTATGCCTATGGGTTATGAAGTTGATGGGCAAGTATTAGACATGTATGTTCAACACCTTTTAAGCAAGCCAAAGGATAACACAGTTGAAAGATTTGGAACGTATAAGGAGCTAAGTATGAAATTGCATGTTGAGCTCAGAAGACTAGAAATCAAAAGGAAAGCTCAAAAGCAAGTAGAGATGTATGCTGAAAGTATTGGCATATCTAAGGAAGCTATGAAGCGGAACAGAGAAAGGATAGAAACAGATGAGAAGGAGAAGTAGGATAAGAAACAAGGAAGTGCTCTGGAAGTCTCCTCCAATTAGCCTAGAAAAGCTAGTAGCTCTGCTGTTGCCCCTGTTCTCCCAAAACCTGCCAAACCTGAGAAACTGGAAGGCAAATCATCCGGAAAAGAAGGGAAAAGGGTGAAAACCAAGGCCTCCCGGACATATAAAAGCATGAAGAATGATGAAGAAACTGATTTTGATGTTGAAATCAAAGAATTAAAGGCATCAGGTACAAAAGCAGCCAAGGTGTCTAAGGAGAAGCCCTTCGAAAGCAAAAGAGCAAGCAAGAGGCAAAAGACTGAAACATATGTTGAAAAGCCTACTCTCTCTTTGGATGACATCATCAAATCAGTCACTGTGGATGGTAACTTAAGGCCAATGACTGAATTCTTTGATCATTACAGTGATGTTGATAAGAGGGTTCTAGAAGAAGCAACAATCAAATATTTGAACATCTACAATAAGGCCTTGATTGAAATAACTTCTAAAATCCCAAAAAGTCCTGCAGATATTCTGGAGTTAAGAAAAGAAAATGCAAAAGGTAAAGACATTGAGATTAGGGAGCATGTGTTGATAAATTTGTGCCCTCAGATTACTCCAGATCAGATGAACATGATATTCAAAGAAGTGAAGGATGACTTTAGGAGCAAGAAGAGAAAGAATAAACTCGTGCTTGGTGAAACAGATGAGATAGTCAAAGATACTAAGGAGATTCTTCTAAATGCATTGAAAAGACATAATCTTCCTATTGTTGAAAAAGAGATTGATGATGAGATTGACTCCTCAATCCCGGATGTTGAAGAATTGAAGATCAATGAGCAGCAAACTGACTTAGATGATTCCTCTGTTCCGGAAGAGGAAGCAATAAACAAAGATGAAAAGATGATAGATAAAATTGATGATGCAAGAGGTATTCAAACTCCTCCAGATCAATCAGGCAAAGAAGATACAGAGATGAATGATGCTCAAGCTGAAGATAATTCACTGAAGGATAAAGAGCATGGAACAAAAGAAGCTCAAGACCAAGAAGTAGAAAAGGCCAAGGAGAAAAATGAAAAAGAAGAGATTACAAAAATTGATGAAGAGCCCAAGCAAGGCAATCCGGATGACAGTACCGGTAAGGATCAGATAGACATATCATCATCTTGGGCAAGAGACACTGCAGAAGCAGTGAAGGAAATTTTGGAAAGAGATAAACAAATTAAAGATCAGGACATAATACAAGGTCCAATAAATTTTGATACCCTATCTCCGGTGCAGAAGATAAAATTGGCTTCCATTGCTCAAGCTAAGGCTAGAGAAGATATTTTGAAGTCTCACATAGAAAATAGTGAGCTACTTGGTCTGGCATCAGGGATTTTGGAGAAAATCATGCCAACGTACCAGAAGGATTCTTCAGCATCTCCATCCGGCCAATTGAAAAGTCTGATAAACTCGGTAAGCTCTCATTTTGAATCTCTAGAGAAATTTGCAGAGGTCAAGGTTCAAAAGGAATTCAATGACAAAAGATTTGATGCTCTAAAGGGGTTGATTGGAGTAGATAGAATGGTGCTGGATGCCAGTATAAAGAGTATTCAAAATGCTCTTACAGAAGGAGGAAATGTATATAAATTTTGCTTATCGTGTCCTAAAGTTATAGAGGATAATGAAGATAAAATAAAAGTGTCTAAGCAAAAACTATCTAGTGTATCCAAATCCTTTGATCCTGTGACAGCATCAATGGCAAGCAAGGAGGGTCAGGTGATCAACTTGATAGAAGATATAAAGAAATTAACAAAAGAAAAGGAGAACATAGAGGCAAGGATGAGTGAGCTCAGGGGACTAATTTCCCCCAAAATGGAAGCAATGTACAATGCTCTGACCGAAGCCCAAGCTGCAGCTCAATCAAGTGATCCCATTGATCTGCGAACGGCAGAATCACAAGCTTTCCTATTTAGCGGCCATATCTCAATTTTGAACACTATGAAGAAGAGTTGGGATAGCGAGCTGGCAAAATTGAAGAACATTTTTTGGAGATGTACTCAAGTATATGTAAATAGGACTTAAGGATTGTTTGTACATATGCAGCCTGGTATATAGAATTTTTGTGTAAATTTTGGTTTGCAGATCTCACCCTTTGCCATTGATATCAAAGGGGGAGTGAAGAGTAGTGAAAAATGAGGAATCCAGCAAAGGGGGAGCATTGGAGAACAGTGAAAAGCATAAGTATACTTAGTAAGGGGAAGTTGTTCTGACACTTGGTCATTTTTCACTAAGTGTTGCCATCAATGCCAAAGGGGGAGATTGTTGGCAAGAGACACTGCTATGCATGACAGGTGTTGTCATTGATGGCAACTAAGTCTATCCTACACATCCACATTACATGATTTGTTCATACCGGAAGTTAGAGTAAGGATTTGTCTAAGTCTGGATGTCAGAAACAGAGCATGTGACAAGGTTCGGTATCTTGGTCCGGATCTCTTCAGTGATAAATCATAGTGTGCTGCAGATCTGAGGGAGTAATAAGGATTGTCAGGACTATCTAAATCCAGAGATTTAGCCTCCGATGATAAATGATTCAAAAGTTATAAGGATTTGAGTATCGGGTTCCAGTTAGTCAGCACAGTCAGAAGAAGAATAGGGTGACCTAGTACTTGATCTTGGTCCGGATGCAGAAAAGTTGTTGGATAAGCAATTAGTGACAATCAGTGATATTGGCCGACATGATTGATGATTTGGGAACACAAGTTTTTGGTCTGCGTTGTTTGTGCATGGATTTAGCCAACATAGCAGAGTTCTTAATAAGTTTTCTTGAAGCCGACTACAGTTGATAGAATCTCTTGATGCGGATATATATAGCTGATGGATTCAAGTGTTTTGGGAAAAAGGTTGAGGTGATGATAGAGGAAGTGCGAAAAAGGCAGAAAGAAGTGCGAAAGAGAAAAGATCGAAGGTCCGGATTATGGCAGAATAGTAAACAGGGCAGAGTAAAGATGAAGTGTGTAAGATCAGTATTTTGTACTTAACCGGAACTGAATTCTTGTATTTGCAGATGCTATTGATCAGTTCAAATATTATGTTATCTTCTTGTAATCATTCTTGCAGGCAGTGAGCCAGAAGGCATGTGCCTTCCCCATTTGTAATACTTTTAACAGAGTATAATTCTTGTGGGTTAACCCCCACCGTGGTTTTCCCTTAACCGGGTTTCCACGTTAAAAATCTCGGTGTCAAGTGTGTTATTTATATTTCTGTTCATGTGTTATTGATCCATGCTTTCATGATTATATCATTAATTTGGTAATAAGTGGTAAAGAAGAATTAACTGCAGAAAGTGTTAAAGTTTTCAGATAACTGATTCAAACCCCCCCCCTCAGTTGTCTCCCCTAATTTCAACAGTATTTGGGATATGTCATTGGGAATGGTGGAGTGAAGGCACATAGAGAGAAGATTCAAGCTATACTTGACTGGCCACCACCTAAGAATGTGTCACAATTGAGGGGTTTCATTGGTTTATGCACATGCTATAGACGGTTTGTGAAGGGGTTTTCTTCATTAACCGCTCCTTTGACAGATTTGACCAAGAAAGATGCTTTCATGTGGACGAATGAGACTCAAAGAATCATGGATCATCTTAAGAAGGTAACGAGTACTTGTCCTGTTTTAGCTTTACCAGATTTCTCTAAACCTTTTGTGCTTGAGTGTGATGCATCCGGGATTGGTATTGGGGCTGTTTTGATGCAAGACAAGCATCCCATTGCTTATGAGCCGAAAATTGAATAAAATTGAGAGGAGGTTCTCTACCTATGATAAAGAAATGTTGCCAATCATGCACGCACTTGAAAAGTTTCGTCAATATCTTGTGGGCAGCAAGTTCATAGTGAGGACTGATCATAATAGCCTCAAGTATTTCATGGAGCAAAAAGGATTAAATGAGAGACAACAACGTTGGGTAAGTAAGCTACAAGGGTATGATTTTGACATTGAATTTGTCAAAGGTAAAAATAACGTTGTTGCTGATGCATTGTCTAGAAATCCTACATTTTGTTCACTTACAGAAATTTCAGCCTCTTGGAAGGATCACATACTAGCTGAATATTCAAAGAATCAGCATGCTTGTGATGTTTTAGATGGTAGGATTGATGATGAGGGATATAAAGTGCTGAATGATATCATCTATTACAAGAATACAATCTACTTAGTGCCTGAAAGTAAGCTAAAGCATAAGATTCGTACTGCTGTTCATAACAGTCAGCGTGCTGGTCATCCTAGTTATTTGAAGACATACAGGTACACCGTGAAAGATTTTCATGGAAGGGTATGAAGGATGATGTTCTTAAGCATGTGAGGGAGTGCATAGAATGCCAAAGGAACAAGGCTGAAGTTTCTTTTCCATTAGGGCTGCTACATCCACTTCCAATTCCCAATCAAAAGTGGGAACAAATATCGATGAATTTCATTACGGGGCTGCCCAAGGTGAATAGTAAGGACTGTATTTTTGTTGTGGTGGATAGACTTACAAAATATGCTCATTTTATGCCAATGTCTTTCAAATTTAAAGCACCACAAGTTGCTAGTCTGTTTTTTGAACAAGTTTTCAGACTTCATGGAGTGCCAAAGAGGATTGTAAGTGACAGAGATCGCATATTCATTAGCACCTTTTGGCAAGAGTTGATGAAGTTGGCTGGAACGGAACTTGACCTAGCACTAGTTATCATCCTCAAACGGATGGTCAAATAGAAATTGTTAACAAATGGCTTGAAGGTTACTTAAGGAACTATGTTTCGGGACAGCAAAAAGCATGGGCAAAGTGGTTACATTTGGCAGAATTCTGTTACAACACTACATATCATATAAGCATAGGTATGACACCTTTCAAAGCTTTGTATGGTTAGGAAGCTTCTACATTTGTGGATTTAGTTTTTTTTGATTCTAGAGCTCCAAAGGCTCTTGAGTGGGCAAAAGAGAATCAAGACATCCTCAAGGCACTAAAGGATAATATTCAGATTGCACAGGAACAGCAGAAGAAATATGCTGATCGCCATCGAGTTGAGAGGTCTTTTGAGGTGGGAGACTTGGTCTTTGTGCGCCTTCAACCTTATAGACAATCTTCATTGAAGATAAGTGGAGCAGAAAAGCTTAAACCAAGGTTTTATGGGCCTTTCAAAGTGACCAAAAGAATTGGTGAATAGCATATGAGTTGGAACTGCCATCAGCAAGTAAGATTCACAATGTATTTCATTTGTCATGCCTCAAAAAGGCCCTTAGACAACATGTGATTCTTTCAACAGAATTGCCTCACATGGATGAGGAAGGTAAATTGGTACTTACTCCAGAAACAATTTTGCAAGTAAGGGAGAAAAGGTTGAGGAATAAGCTAATTTCTGAATATCTTATCAAATGGCAAAACTTACCTTTAGAGGATGCAACATGGGAAGGAGAGGAGATTCTTAAGCATCCTAGTCTTCAAATGCTTGAGGACAAGCATTTGGGTGGGGAGGACCTGTAATGTCCCCATTTCTTGAGTTATGGTAGACATTGGTATTTAACTTATTTTATTGCCATAAGCTAAATAATGGAGTTATAAGGGAATAATAATTAAATTAATTATTTTAAAGTTGTCTATTTTAAATAAATATCAAAAGGATAACTTTATTAGAGTGAACTTAAGTTGTTCCCTTTTTATGACTTAAAGTGACTTCAAAAAAAACATGTGCTAAATTGCCAAAAGTGGTGGCTGGATTTCTTGGAGCTTATTGGCTCATGCTTTAGGGTTTTATTTGGGACCCTTGGATTAAGAGGTGGAGTTTCAAGGGTGGAGATTCATTCATCTTTTTAGAAGATGTTAGATAACCCTTTTGAGGCTCCTTTTTGGTTATTATGTGTTGGTGATTTTCTTGCTACAGCTGTTGCAACTTGGCTTGAGGACTGACAACCCTTGAGTATCCCTGATTTCGGTGAGACATATGGGCTCCCCCCAGTCAGAAGAATGTGTTTCGGAGGAAGGACTTCAATCTATGATTCTCTAGCACATTGGTTTTTCTGGGCTGCAACTATTTATCAGGTTTGGGAGGCTAATCTGGGTCTGAAACTCAGAATACAGGTGCAAGTTTGGGACTGCTACAGCTGGAAATCTTCATATTCTGGGCATTTTTTCTGAGGACAGCGCTAGAAAGGCAAGAAATCAGACTTAGCACTGTCTATTTGGAGAAACCAGCACCTCTAGGTGGGCTGGCTAGGGTTTGAGCACAAACCTGAGGTATTTTTGTATCAAAACATGCATGTTGCACCTGGTTTAATGACTGAAATTTTGAAGGATATTGCTGTACTGTTTGTCTGAAATTTTCTGGGCAGTTTAGTGCATTTTCAGTTACCTTTTTCTAATCAGCTACCTATATTAAAATCAGTTAACTACTGATTTTTTGAATGGTGTTTTGTAATGCTGTTTTGAAAAGTGCTGGTCTATTTCTGGGCTGTTTAGAGTGCATTTTCAGTTACTTTTCTTTCTTAGAAATCTATAAAAGCAAAAATTAGAATCTTATTGCATATATTTGGAGGAATTTCTGTTATTTTATTATCCTTGTTTGGGGGGAATATTACAGTTGTGTTCTAACTCTTTTGGGAGTCACATCAGCCTCGATTCCTTTTTATTCATAAGAGGAATAACACTTCGGTTGTTCACTCTCAAGGTGCTATATTATTGAAGTCATTAAGTTTATAACTTTATCCACAAAACTATTGCAATCACACCATATAAATAATGTTAAAACAAATAGAGAAAGAAACAATATAATATTTTAGATGAGTTGTATTTATAATGAATGATACCTCTTGATCTTTTTTTTTTAAATGACAAATGTATTCTAGGTATAAAGTCACTTGTAGAAATGAGAGTTGTTACAATGATTGTTGTTCAAATAAAATTAATTTCCCCATGATCTGTACATCCAATTGTTGCAATATAGAGACAAAGTTACTTCCGCAAGCTATTATGAAATTGAAATATGTGAGATTCTCTCATTTTTGTTTAGTGAAAAGAAAGCAAAAAAAATGGATTTAGTTGATCAAACAGAGCTGGAGGAATTGGCAGTAGCAGAATCGTTCTATCCTACTCCCTTTCAATACTAAGCAAAATTATATTGCTATGTTAGAAGAAGACTAGCTATACTGGTTCAATATACTCCAAATATACCCTTGGTATCAAACAAGGATTGACAATCAAACAAGGATTGTAGAAGATATCAATAGTTTTCCATTTCCTGATCTCTTTCTTTCATGGGATCAATTTATGTAATGTCCCCAATTGGAACAGTACTAATTTTATCCTAAAAATTCAAATCCCACAAGTTTAGGGTTAGGGTTTCTAAATCCTGGAACAAAATGGTTTGATAGGGGTGCCCAAGAAACCCTCTACCCTAGGCCCAAGAGCGGGTGCTTCACCCCTCTTGGCCCCATGTGGCCTCTTGCCATCCATATGGGGTGGCGTGCCTAGTGAGGCGTCCTATCACCGTTCCCCTTATCAGAACCATTTTGGTTCCTCCTATGATTCAATTAATTTCCATGATGGAAGGTTAGGGATGCAGCTATAGCAGGGTGTCTCAGAAATCATTCCTTCTAAGCCCAAGGACAGTGTCTCATACCCGCTTGGCCCACATGTGGCAGGCCTCAACCATCCACCATGGGGTGGCGTACTTAGAGGATCCTAACGTTGTTTCCCCTCCTCGTAGGCCCGTAATTCCCTCCATCATAACATTCACACAAGAATCCACATTAATGCATAATAAACTAATCCAACTCACAATTACAAACAATTCTATCAGCCATACAAATGAATCACTAAAATGATATCACAATATGCATGATCATACCTAAACACCCATAGATCCTACCACACATATATTAGCTTACAAATTTGTTGTGCTCAATCAAAATTTTTGCTTCATTAAGGTATTTTGTAAGAGTCTAGAAAATGTCGTCAAAAAGTCAAAATTTCTAAAAATAGAAATTTCTATTTTTAGAAAGTTTCTAAAAATAGACATTAAATTTAGGTTTTCTGGGTTTCTTGAGATATAGATGTTGGCAAAATTTTCTAAAAATAGAAAGTTTCTAAAAATAGAATCACTGATTCAGGGGTCCTGCCTGATTTTGATTGGCTGATTTTGCTTCACAATCAAGGTGGTCCAGACGGAATCTGTAAAAGATCGAGTTTTCTTTACTGGGTCAATTTTGCTTTTTTAGAAGGTGAAGCACAAACTCCGAGTGCATTAATGAAGGGAACTCATTTGTCAGGGATCAGTGTCAAGTTTTCAGTGCTGTTCAGAAGGTGAAGAACTGTTGAGCAATAGACAACTGACGAAGAACGGAAAACGGAGCAGGATGAATTCGGAAAACGAAGGAAAAGATGGAAATCATAAAAAATTGACTAAGTTTGGGAAATCCAGGTGCCCCTGGAGGCTGGGGGTGCCCAAGCGACCCAGTGTTAGATTTTTTTTGCATTTTTCAAAAAATGTCAAAAAATGCCTCAACCCACTCTCAGGTGGTCAAAATCGGTCAACAAGCCCTGAAAAGCAGAGGATTCATCTCAGATATGCTCAGGCTATCCAGTCTACCCTCATCCTGATGCATGTCCTTGAAATTTTGAAATTGGCTAAGTCTGATGTCCTGAAGCCCTAAAAAATTGACTAACTCTGAAATCTGGTGGATCCTCAAAAATCTAGAATCTACATGTTAAATTGCATGGATTCGAGACCTATCTCAAACACCCTGAAAGTATATTTCAAAATATTTAAAGTATAGTAACCTATACTTAAATATATTTTGAAATATATGTCAGGTAGGGACCTTCAAAATCTGGCGGAATTCCACTTGCCATCAAGATTTGCAGAAGAAAATGAAAATCATCAAAAAATTTAAAAGGCATGGAACCTCAAGTGCCCCAGGAGGCTAGGAGCGTCTATCCTCTCTAGACTTAGTTTATTTTTCATGTTTTCCTGGAGAATAAAGAGAAAAGTTGAAAATATCAAAATTTTGGCTAAGGCATGAGTCCAAAAGTGCCCCTGGAGGCTAGGAGCACCTGGAGACTCCAGAGTTGGTTTATTTTCATGTCTCGACAGTGTTCCTTGTAGCCGCTTCTCGATCTTCGTGTGGCGACAGCGTCCAGAGGTCAAATTTGCAGTTAAACGTCGTCAGAACGTTAGTTCAAGGCTGGGGATGAAATTATGATTGATAAAACTTCAAGATGCCATGATCAGTCAGCTTTTTCAGTCAATTGTGATAGTTTGCCATCTTGTTGAAGTCAGAGGCAACTCACACTGGAGTCAGAATGAGTGCAAAAGTTTCAAAGTTAAAGGAAAATTTGGCTAACACTTTTGCAACTTCGCGTGTTTGATGACATCATCAAAGAAACAATTTTTCATCATCCTCACACGTGAAGCCATAAGCAGTTATAAAATAGGGATTCTTTCTATTCAAGCATATCAACTTTGGATTTGTGCTTTAAAAGTTGCTATCTTCATGGATAAGATTAAAGTTTTGTGCTTTCACAGAGAAAGCTGTTTTTTTGCCTTAAATTTATATAAAGACAAGCTTTTGGCCTTCTTTATTCATTATTTTTGTAGGTTGCATCTAGAGGAAGAAGATTATTATTTTGTTTCCACGAAGATTTGAGAACCCAAACGGAGTGCTTTTGCAGTGTTCTTCATAGTTTCGGGATTGGGAAGCACAGAGGCGTGTTTTTTCAAGGTCCATTTTTCTAGGGGATCACTTTTTAGAAACAAGGTCAGAGTTTTTTCAGTTTTTATCGAAATGGGTTCATCTGGAATTTCGTCCTCTTGAAGATTGGAAAAAATTTAGTTTTTCCGAAATCTGCTTTTTGCTGCTTTTTCGGGAAATCCTCTACTTTTTCGAAATCCGACGATCTGGGTTGCTTCAGAACAGGATTGTCTAAAAAACCCATGTGCCAGCTTTTCTCTCGAAATTTGCTTTTTAGAAGAAATCAGCAAACAATTTTCAGCGTTTTGTCCAAAATATTTCCAAACATAGGCATGCTCACAGTCATTCTTCAAGTTTTTCAGTATGCAGTACTCTCCAATAGAAATCAAGCCTAGAACGGCGTTACTTCGTGATTACCTGAGAACCGTCGAGGCAGATTTGTACTTTCACAGATCTATCAACTGAAGTACAATGCTCATGATCTGCGTCAAGGCATTCAGGGGTTTGAGTAGAGTATGGCCGAGGACAGGCCAGTATTTGAGATCATAATCTCCGACTTAAAGGTAGCATATATTCCATTGATTCAGCAGAAAATAAGGTGGTTTCTACTTGGAAAGCACAATATCTTTTCACAGTAAAAACCCATAAGAGGATATCCTCAGAGGTAGTGGAATGGAAAGAAAAAGTGACAAATGTTCTCAAGTTCGTAAGGTCTTTTGTTTCTCAGATCCCGTGCTCGTATGAGAGAGAAGATGGTACCCTGTATGATCTTAGGGAAGTATAGACAGAATTCTAGACTCTTGTCCGCAACAATTTTAATGGTGATCTCATTGCCGCAAGATGGATCGTTTTGCCGCAATGATAGTCAAATTTGATAAAGTTGTGGGCGAAGTTCGTGAATTCCTCCAGATGGTGGCAGATGGTGAAGAAATATTAGAAAATCAGAATATCATCTTAGAGAGTATCAGTGTTCCTGGCAAAGATGCGGTCACTAGCTTTTTAAAAGATATTATTTCCAAAAATATCAGTGGATGACGTCACCAATAAGGCAGCAATAAAGATGGGGATGGGACTCAAAAGAAAACAATTTTAACTCGATACTTTTTGTTTTAAAGCATTTGCTTTCATTCAAAACTTATCCATCCTTAAAATACTAAAAAATCACTTTGTAATAGTTGGAGCTTTATTTGCTCCAAAGCAAATTGTTTTAAAGTGGTTGTTAGTTGTAATCTTTGTCTTAGAATAGAATAAAATTTGCGAGTTGGCAAGTTAGGTAAAATCAAGGAGATTTTAGGGTTCCTTACTCCTTTGATTTAGTATAAATAAGGGCAACCTTGCCCATTGTAAAGGGAACTGTGATTGTGCTAGCAAAATTCGCTGTGCCTATTCTAGCCTACAAAAATTGTTATTTGAAGTGCTTGTTCACTCTGTGTTATCTGTTATTCAGTGTTTGATCGCATATTGTATGCCTGTCTTTTGCTACAATATTGCTGTCCTGGAGTTGTAATAACTTTATGATATTGAGAATAGAAATCTCATGCTTGCCATTTGCTTTGATTCTCAACCACACAATCATCTAATTTTGTCGTCAGATGTGTGGCTTGCGTAATCTTACTTTAAGTTTTCATCTTAAAGTGCAATGAGTTTTCTGATGTGATATGGACGAAGTTTCTTTGAGCTTTTATGTTAAAAACAAATCATTCTCTGTCAACTTTTGATTCCTATGCTCTGAATTTACTTAGGTGATCAAAAGCGTCATTTAGTTTAGGCCTAGTTGTAGTTAGAAGTTAAAAAGAAAAAACCTCTACTGCAGCGATAGAGTTTTATTGCCTTGTGCTCGCAGTTGAGAAGCAAAAAGATAGGCAAAAATTTAATTTATTTATCTTTTAAGCAAACATGGTCTATATCATGCACTCTACACCAATTTCTAGAAAGCAATATGTCATCTACACTTAAGTCCTTGTCATTCTTCAATTCCTTCTTAACTTTCTCTTTCAGCTTCTTGAATGCTTCGCCATCAACAAGAGTATTAGGATCTATCTTTGAAAATACAACTGGCTCATGTACTTGCAGGAATGAAATTTTCTTTTGCACAGCTAAGTCCATCCTTGATAAGAATGTTATACAATCTGCTTCTCTATGATCATTTGTATTGTGAATACAACATCCATACTTGCACTCGAAGTCTTTCAAACTCTTGCCACCAAGACGTTGATTCAATGACCACCATAGTTGGAGAACAATTGGAGTTGAATTCGCAGGATCATACCCAACAACTTGTCACATATTCAAACTAGAATCCATGGTTGAGAACTCCATCTTTTGAATTTTTTGTATTTTTGATTTTTTGCTTTTTTTGGATTTTGAAATTTTCTACTTTTTTGTATTTTTTCTAATTTTCTACTTTTTTTTTGTATTTTCTGAAATTTTCTACTCACCACTTCGGAGTGTCTAGTTGCTCTACTTGAAATGAAAAATATCCACTTTCAGGGCCTCCTTCTAGCGCCAAAAATGTTGAGTGTTGGAAGAGAGGGGCATGCAACGAATAGAGCAATGTCTTTGAATGGAGAAGTATCTTGATCAGCCCTCCTAGCGCCAAAAATGTTGATGTTTGTTTTTAGACAAGTCAACAATAGAGTAAAATACAGAGTATCTAACTCTTTTGAGCAAAGCCTCTCGAATGCTGAACAAAGTGATCAAACAAGATGACTCCAAGGTTCCTTTTTTTATGATTTTGTAAGGGATAGCTTAGTGACTTGATATTATTTTGCTGGTAAACACAAAGGGACTTACGCTGACTTATTCTTACTTCATTTAGCTTATTCCTCCTTTCAGTGTGGATGATGTATGTACAAGGGATCAATGATAAATAAAAGTAAAAGGGCAAGAGTTTAGGAAACTAGTCTAAAGTCAATGAAGCAATGATGATGTATGAATAGACAAACTCCTTGATTAACCTAACTTCACTTCGCCAAGGATGCCTACAACTACATGAAGTTGGTGCAATCTCCTAAGGTACGTGAATGGTTTTCAAATCATGAAGGCTCATTCAAGAACCCATCGAATGACGCAACTCAAACAAGCATCCACAATCGAACTCAAGCAAATGAGGCTCAGACTAGCTTTACACAACACTTCACCAGTAATGAATGTTAAAAGCATGAGCTAGGAGTTGATCAAATATTCCATACAACATACATTACAACAATGAGCTTCTAATCTATTTTATTTCTAATTTGAAACACCTCTCCACTTCATCAAAGTACAAGAAACCATGTGATTCCACAAGATAACACTTAACACCAAATAATGAACTCCAATGTTTTTGCATTAATCTTGAGTAATATTTGCAACAATTTCAAGTCCTCTCAGAGAATTTCGAGAGTCTCCTCTATTCTACTCCTACAAAACTACTCTCTACTCTCTTCTACAAAAAGTATCAACTGAACTACTTCTCAATTACAAATGAGGCAACAAGGCCTTTATATAGTAGTCCAGGATTACAATGAATGGCTTAGATCATGCCACCTCAGTAGGTAGTTACAACAACTTTCTATTTTTAGTACAAAAGAGAGAGGCAATGAAGGCACGCTTTCCAATGTGATAAGGTAAGATGAAATCATTTAAAACATCCTCCACATAGGCGTCCCTTTGGCGGCTTTTATTAAATGATACATTGAATGCATTTGAAATGATGTGGTTGATTGTGATTGGATTGATGATAGGTACATGCCACATAGGTGCCACCTTGGCAACTCTGATGGATTCCCAACTTGTATCATCTTGTGTGATGTTTCTTCTTCTTGTAGGATACATGATGATCCTCTTTGGATGCAACTTCAAGAAGGGTAATGTATATGATGATGCTGCCTCCTTCATGTAAGAGTAGATGATGATGATACTTGATTCATGATTAGATGTAGGATCTCTCTTGGACTTGAAGATTGTAGAGTTTTGAAGCTTGGATGGATGAATGCCTTGGAATGATGCTTCCTCTGCAACTTGAAGGTGATTCAAGCACTTGCTCTTGATGATCATGATGTAGTTGATGAAATGCTTCCTTGTATGTGGAGTAGCTGACTTCTCAAGGAGACTTGAAGATTACCAGAGGTACTTGAAACTTTATAGATGTCTTTGGATACTTGATGAAGATGATGGGCGTTGGCATGATGTCTTCTGCAACCTAATAGCTTGCTGACTCCTTTGATGATCATTCTGCCCATCCTACAAGACATAAACAAGAATAAATAACTTTGAAAATAAATCATTTCAGTCTCCTATAAGATGGAATCTCACAAGAAGATCATAATTTTACCATCACAATTCACTAGCTTCTTGCAAATACTTAACTCATACTTGCATAATTTATTCTTAAAACAATCAAGTCTGCTAAAGAATGAAAGAGAATCAGACATTTACTTACAAATCAGACTTCAAAATGAATTGTTTTTGAAAAAATACAAGGGCGAAGTGGTTAGGTATGGCAATTTCCTCTTGCTATAAGCGCATTGGATGAGGTTTTTTAATTCTCCATCTCAAGTCTTTAGGGTAGCGCCTAAGATCATCATTTTGAATTTTGGATAGACTTATACTTGGAAACTTATTTCCCACTAGTAGTGGCACATTAGATCAACATCCTGGTTCTTCCTTAAATTTTATTTTAAAACCCATCTTGCTTTACATTCCTGAATGGCACATTACGTGAAGAAGTTTATTCTCTAAGTTGAAAGTCTTTCAAACATCACACAAAGTGTCCTCTTCTCTGAGTGCATTCCTTGGGAGTCTTGATTCCTCTAAAACCAATGGTTAGGGTGCATTAGATTAAGCAATTGAAAATGCTTCTATAAGGGCAGCGCAATTGATTGAGATTTTGACTCCCTTTCAACATGATTTAAAATCTAGACTCAAATCTACCTCCCTAAGATGCGCATTTGATCAGGCTTTTAGAAACTTCTTTGAAACTTTTGAAAGATTCCTAACCTTTTCATCTTTAGTAGTGGCGCATCACTTCATGATTTCAAGATCTTTCTTAAAATTCATATCATAAAGAATTTATCCTTCCAAATCAGTCATGGCGCATGGGATTGAAGGTCAAGAATCTTCTTTGAGATTAGTAGCTTTAGACACCTTGATCCTCACTTCATAGGCCCTCTAGGCTCTAGGCGCATTTGAATAAGGCTTTCGAATCCTCTTAGATCTGCCTCTAGACCTTGGCGCAGCAGAATGAGGTTTTAAATCCTCCTACCTCATTTGATGACCCCTCCAAACTCATCCACAAGCTGGCGCATTGGATCTAAGTTACAAAATCTTCTTGACTTCTCTTAAAACACTTGCACTCCCTCCTTACATGTGGCGCACTAGATGGAGTTTTTGGAATCTTCTTGTAAAATAACTTATTAGAGTAAGAAATTGGAATCTCCTTATGGGCGCTTTGGATGAGCAGTTTGAAATCTTCTTCAAATTTCCTTGAATCGAACTTTCCACATTCTCTAAAGGCTTCACTCATTTTGGCGCATTTGATTGGGCGCATTGGTTGAGTCGCAAGTGATCCACATCTTATTTTCTGGTCGGAAGCGCATTTCGTCAAGATTTTGCGCCAATCTTACTCCTGTTGCACTGGATCAAGATTTTGGATCCTCTAGAACAGTTAGGCGTTTTTCAGGGTCTCCAAGGGTAAAGGTATATTGAAAAATATATTTAAGTAATTACTTATACTTTAAATATTTTTCAATATACCTTTCAGGATGTTTGAGATAGGTCTCAAATCCACTGGATTTAACATGCAAAATCTAGAATTTGGAGGATTCACCAGATTTCAGACTTAGTCAAATTTTCAGGATTTCAGGCTACCAGACTTGGTCATTTTCAAGATCTCAAACATACATCAGGATTGATCTCAATGTTAATGAACTGGATGGAATTTGATCAAGACTCTTCATTACTGCAAGTTCATATTCTAGACTAAACCTCCAGTTATAAAGCAAAAATCTTCTAGGAGAGAGACTTCTTGTTGGATTGGCAGAGGAAATGAACCTAAGACATCATCCAGAACTAAATGCAAAACACAGAAGCTCAAAAAAAGGGGGTCCCCATTTGCAATGGGGCGATGTGTGATTTGGTCACAACAAGACCTAAGTCAAACCAAGAAGCTTCAAGCCCTTTAGAAGACAAATTTTCATCCCAAGTCTTGTTGTGTGAAGCTTCATGTCCCAATAAACCCTTGAGGGAAGCTATTTCTTTAGCAATCCCTTCTGCCATTTCTGACCTCATTTCCTCCTTAAGCTTGGTGGTTGCATCATTTATGATGGTTATGATATCCATCTCCTCTAATGTGGTATCATCTTTGTTAGGATTCTTTCTTGGAGTGATTGGATTTGTTCACTTGCCTATTGTGCAAGTCTTCGTCATGATGTGGCAAAATCATTTTGCAATAAACTACACAAAACAAATCAGAAAAAAACCTCCAATAAATTCGCTAATTTGCAGCCTTGGGAGCAAATTTGGTGTAAACTCTAATTTTGCAATAACTTCTCCAAAATTGCTTCAAATGACCTCAGATTTGGACTAGTTGTTTAAATATGTTTTTGATCAACCCTCCAAAAATTATTAAAAATTTTGCGAAATTGAGAGGTATGCACTCACAATCTAAGCTCCAAAATAAAAAAATTCACCTTGTTTTTTGCCTTTCAGATGCCAAAATCATGCTCTGATACCACTTGTAATGAAATAACTTGCACAAGAAAGAACATAACAGGAATATGCTGCAAATACTTGATAATAGTAGGCCACTTTGAGGGGGCCAAACCTCCAAAAGTCTTCGATAAGAACAAAATTCACCATATGACAATAAACAACTCACTACCTCCAATATATAGGCATCATTGGAATATTCTAGTGTTCTAATTCCAAGGAGGACGACTTAGCATACTATAATTATACTAATTCCAACGAGGCCGACTTAGCATACTATAATTATACTTGTGGACTCATAAGAGACTCAATTAAGGATTATGTGGCCCATAGCAGGTTATCATATATCCCAATACATGCTATAGGATAAGGGCGCGGCATGTTTTCAAATAGACTTAATATTTTCTCAATAATATAAATTTCTAATGAGAGATTTCCATGCATGCCATTCTATTTGGTCAAAATGTTTGCATCTCTAATGTTAATGAACTGTGCCGCTTAAGCACGTGCTCTTAATTTTTCATTTGAAACTTCCAAAATTTTTACAGGACCATGGTTTTTGCATAACATGTCAATCATTTATCTTCATTTATTTGGGTTATAATTGATTGATTTACTAACCTAAATATCTCCTTTCTGTGTTATGCAGGCTCTAGGTGAGTTGGGGACGCTTGTTGTTGGAGATAATGGGGAAACTAATTTTGCTGGGGTCAAGAATATGCTTAAAGTTGGAGATTTGATTGGTCGAGCAGTGGTGTTGTATGAAGGGGAGGACAAATCAAAGATTGGAATAGCAGCAGCTGTGATAGCCCGGAGTGCAGGTGTGGGTGAAAACTACAAGAAAATATGTTCGTGTGATGGAACTGTGATATGGGAATCCACAAACAGTGATTATGTGAAGGCATGATTTCGAGCAGGATTTAACTTGCTTGGGTAGTTCATGATATTATTTCTTTAATAGCTTATTACAGCTTTATGTGTTGAAGCTTGTTTGCGCATATTTTAGATATTTACATTTGTGGGGGTTTTTACTCTATCGGACTAAATCACTTTGATGGCCATTTTCTACAAGTAGTCATCTCTACATGACTTTAAAAAAAAAAAAGCATCAGTAAGCATTTGTTAGTACGAGGGAGGAAGGACGATTTGTAGAAAATACACCACTTTAAGCTTTTCATCCTCTAACCTCTGTTCCAATTGGCACTTTCTGTTCCGTTCAGATAAAATATCATACCATGTATCTATGAAAACATTACAAGGCCTCTTAGTTTTGAGGGCAATATAGTTATTACAATGTAAATCATTGCATTTCTTGTGGCACCCTATTTGAAAGGAAATGACTATCCAGTGCTAAAAAATGCACCGGGGCATGGATAGCCGTTTCCATGACCATGCATCCATTCATTTACATTCTGTCACAGACTGCACTACCTTTGTCTTTTCAACGTACAACGCCATTCGGTGATGCCGTGAACTGATGTCCCCCTCCTTCCGTATGCCTCGTCTGCTCCATCCAAGATCCATAGAAATCGTTTACCAAAGTGGCGCAAATTTCCATACGTGTAAAATGCAGATTCATTAAAACTTACTCCATTTCACAGAGCTTGGACTGCATATATCCCGTTATTTTGGAAAGGAAATTTGCGCCAGTTTAGGCAATTCTATTTTTTTAATATATACCTTAGAAAAATGTACATTGTAGAAAGCACAATTTAAATAGGAAAAAAAATTGTTTTTAATGATAAATATTTTAATAATTAATATTTGTTACTTTTAATTAATTATTACTAATATAGATATTTATATTAATTAAGAGTTATTTTATGGTTATAGTTTTTATTTTTAACAGATAGGTTTTATATGTGAGCATTATAGTGCTCTGAATTGTCTCACGCTGTAAAAAAAATCCAGCCCTAAATCTTCTAAACTCATAATATAATTTACTTTTTAAACCTTAACCCCCTAATTGATGACATGATTGTAATAATATTTTAAAATGTAATAATATAAATATAATAATATAAATAACCCTAATCTAACCCTAACCCTAATTAAACCATGATCCTAAAAATACACTTAGCACATATTTATCTAAATATAAATATCCCAACATCATAACTATATTCCTAAACATAACCCTAACCCTAATTCTAATACTTACCATAACCATAATTTAAAACATGATTAAAACCCTAAATCTAACTCTATTTATAACCTTGACCTTAACTATATCCCTAAACAAAACCCTAATTCTAATCTAACCTTGGTTCTAACCCTAGCCCAAGCCATAATTGTAATCATAACCTCAATTTAGCCGCTCCAGATGCTACTAAGGAAAGTAGAAGCATTAATACATAACATCTTGCCTAGCTAGAGAAAGTTGGGGCCAAAGTCAAGGGCATTGAGCATGGCCAAAATGAAGGGCCATTCAATTCTATTATGAGCCTTTCTCAAAGTCACTTTTGATAAAGACTTCTTGTTGGTTGAACTTCCTAGCCCATTCCATACCCTCATGTCAAATATGAACCGTAAGAGCCTTAGCAATAATCTTACAGGAGATATTTAGTAGAGTGGTCCATCTCTAATTACATCTAAACGCAAGATCACCATCTTTAGGTATAAATTTTATATTGCCTTTGTTTATGAGTGGCACTAAACATCTTGAATGAAAAACTTTAAGATACACCTTGTTCAAATCAAGGTCAAAATCATGCTAGAGAATTTTGTAGAATTTACAAGGGAAGCCATTACAACCAAGTGCCTTGTCATTGACCATGTTAGCACTAAAAGAATAGGGGCCCTCCTAGAAAAATGCTTTGTCACGAACCACCAATTGTGTGGAAGAAAGATGACAAGGGACCACATCCAAGTATTGCTTGAGCTTTGAAAACATCTTTGTAGTATTGAGCAAAGGCCTTTAAAACCTCAAGAAACTTTTAAATGTGTCAAATTGCATGCATGCAAGGCTTAAAAAATCGTTGAAAGCTCAATTGCCAACCTAAAACTAGTGAATTTTGGATTTGATTTGAGATCCTTTACATGTATAATAAATTTGGCCTTATATGATCCCAATTTTGGTTGCAAACTACATATTCAATATTGTACACCTAGTCCAACTTGCATACTCAAAGTCATCATGACTGTGCAATTAGTCTCAATTGTTAGTTGCTATAATCTTCCAATTGAACCATTGTCAAATATTGTGCTTTATGACCACTCTCCAATCTGTTTTTGAGTTAGAGTGGGGTCTTCAAAAGTCCAAAATTGAGAAAACTTATTTTTTCTTGAATATTTTCATTGTTTTATTATAGGCTCTCTTACTCATATACCACATGTTTGAAACCTTGTGCCACATCCCTAAAATGGCATGTGTTAGATTGCATGATGAACTAATACCGTCATTGACATTACCCATTTTTTGAAGATCTCTAGCCTTGAAGATCTAATTAGTTTATTTACTTAAGAGTTATTTTATTTTATTTTATAATATAGATTTGTTGTGTTTTAGGTTTTATATACATAGACTCCTTGATACCACTTAGAACACCTATCAATCTTATATATTCAAATTCTTTCTAGATGAAAGGAATTCATTCTTTTTTATGTCTTTTTTAAAATAAAAGTAAACAAGATTTGTTATAATAGTTTATTTTTTAAAAATTTTAAATTAAGTGAAATATTATATAGTAATTATTAGTTTCTTTTATAAGTAGTAAATTGATATTTTTGCATGACTTTTGTTTTATATTAATATGTTCTTATTAGTCCCTTCAATTTCTCTAAAATAAAATAACTATACTAGTATTTACTCAACTTTTTAAAGTATAAACAAAACAAAAGAATTATGGAAATCATAAAATGGTAGTTTTTAAAGTAAAATTAAAATTTACATACAAAGTATTTAATAGCTCTTCGAATAAAAATAAAAGTAAACAACCTAATAAAATAAAATAATTCTTAAATAAAAATTAAAATTTATGTATTGTAAATAAATTTTTTTTAATATAAAATAAAATAACTCTTAACTAAATAAAAATAAAATAACTTTTTGGTGTTTTTTAGATAGATGTATTTAAGATATTTATACTAGTTATATTGTTTTACTTTTGCATGTAATTTGGAGTGGAAAAATTAATAGAAGATAAGCTAGGTTTACATTTGATGGTCATCTTGTTGTCAAGCAAATTGTTATTTCTTTGAAGTTGCCCTTCAAATGGTAAGGTGGAAGGCCTACCTTATTTTAGGAAAAAAAATTATATATATGCTATATATAGAAATTTTGAGAGTTTACCAAAAGTCTCCCTTTTCAAGTGATACTAATTGTATTTTAGAACTAAAATAATTAAATACAACCATATGGTATTATGACCATCCAATTTAGGCCCCAGAGGGAAGATGATGATTTGGGAGTAGAAAATTATAAAACAATTAAAAAATAGAACTAGAAGTGAAAAGATATACTTAAAAATGAAAGAAATAAAAGTATTTTTAGAAGGATAAAAAATAATTGTAAAAGAAATAAAATGAAAATATTCTTTAACTATTAGTCTTTATCATTGTAATATAATTAAAATTTACTTATACAATAACACCAAGCAAGTAGCAATTTTTTTAATGACAATTATCTATTCAATGTTGTCTTTTTACGAGTTTAGAAGATTTAGGGCATGAATCTTTTTTACGACATAGCACTATAATGCTCACATATAAAACCTATCCGTTAAAAATAAAAACTATAACCTTAAAATAACTCTTAATTAATATAAATATCTATATTAGTAATAATTAATTAAAAGTAACAAATATTAATTATTAAAATATTTATCATTAAAAACAATTTTTTTTTTTCTATTTAAATTGTGCTTTCTACAATGTACATTTTTCTGAGGTATATATTAAAAAATAGAACTGTCTAAACTGGCGCAAATTTCCTTTCTAAAATAACGGGATATATGCAGTCCAAGCTCTGTGGAATGCAGTAAGTTTTAATGAATCTGCATTTTACACGTATGGAAATTTGTGCCACTTTAGTAAACGATTTCTATGGATCTTGGATGGAGCAGACGAGGCATAGGAAGGAGGGGGACGTCAGTTCACGGCATCACCGAATGGCGATGTATGTTGAAAAGACAGAGGTACTGTAGTCTGCGACGGAATGTAAATGTATGGATGCATGGTCATGGAAATGGCTATCCATGCCGCAGTGCATTTTTTAGGGCTGGATAGCCGTTTCCTATTTCAAATGAGTATAATATTTGTCTTTCGAGCTTTCCTGTCCTATATTTTGAATTTCAATTAATTGATAAATACGATCAAATGTGCATCCAGAATGCTGGATAGACATCTTTTGTATGCTATTTTATATGATACAAGTCCACTTTAGTCCAACTTGGTTCGTGTCATCTATTAGTTAATTAACTTCTATGGACATCTGGTTCTTAAATAAACATTGCTTGCAAGTTCAGTTTGAATGTCTTAGTTTGGAGTATATTTTATAAAAAAATTATGAGAAAAAATATCGTTAATGTTAAAAGACCATCTTACTAAAAGCAGGGGATGAAATAAATAATAATAATTTAATTACAAGTGGCACCTAAAAAAGGTTCAACATTGATAAATGATTCTTCTAAATGAGTGACATTTTGTCGATATGCACAACATGTGGTCGGTATGTTGAGGAGAATTGAAAGATAAATTTGTTTGTTTATGATTCTAACAATTAAGAGTAATTAGATTGGTTTAAAATCAGTTCAAAAGTTTAGTTGATTTTGATTGTAAAATATTTAAGGAAAATAAACTTTTTCTACATGTGATCTAGGTTAAACCAATAAGATGTACATAAATAAATAGATTAGTTTAGATTTAATAAATAAGATGTTTTTGATTATGGTAAGCAACAAATTAGGGTGTTGAACCTTATACAAAAAAGTTATTAGGACAGAGCAAAACAGGCCTCAGACAGACCACAAACAGCACAACAGAAGCACACTAACAATAATTATCCGTATTAGAGTTTTGAGTTTTAAACATAAACCATAACCAAAAAATAGTAAACATAAAGGCACAATCACTAAGAGAACAACTGCTCCCAGTCATTTGTAAGGAATTTGTACATGTCTTCATAGTTAATGATGGTATTGGAATCCAACCCATGCCTCTTAAGCTCAAGATCCTACAAAACAGACAAAGTGGTGGCAGATTTGTGCATCACCTTAGTACTAAAGCTAGCCATAACTTTTAGATTACCTTCAAAGGCAACAACCTTAGCCTTAAGCTCAACAACTTCCACAATAGTTTGATCACACTTGGAACATTCTTTCTGATTAGGCACAAAATCTAGAACAAAGTCAGCATCCTCCAAATCATAGTAAGGAGTATTCATCTCCTCAAACAGACTACCTCCTTCCTCAACCTCAAGGGTCACATTACGATTCACCTCCTGAATCTCCATATCCTCCTCTTAGAGAGAATCATCTATGCCTATGAGTTTAGGACTCTAAATCCCTGCAAGCCTATTAGATCTCCTGATACTTGGCATCCTCCTCTTATGTTCCCCAGTTTTCACCTTATCAGTGCCCACTTCCATGCCAGTCTCTTTCTCCATAACAACAGTTTCAATAGCACACTCGACAGTTTCCATTTCCACGTTCTATTTCTCCATAGGAATGAACATAGCCATCCCAACAAATTTACAATCCTCCTCCACATGGTAAATTGTACTAACTTTGGCCTTCTTAGCTTTAGACTTCTTCATGGAATCTGCGAAACTTCTCTTAGCAGGAATTTCTCATTATCTTGAGTCCCCAAAGAACTATTTTAAGATTGCAAAGACCCATAGCTGCCTCTTGTGGGCATGTGTATTCTAAAATTAAATGTTAAAGTAGTGGAACTAAATGTGAATAATAGATGTAATTAGTTTTATAGTCGAAGAATAAACAAAGTTTGATGTTGGTGATGAAATCTATGTTTGTGTTCTATCTCGGGATCATAAATTTTGTCTACACTATGAAGGGGTTGAGTCCCATATTTGTGGCCACGGAAATGTTTTGTACTTGTGGAAATGATCTTATAGTATGTGTATCTCTACTTTTTGATTCACTTGATTGACTTTTATTTGTTGTGCCTTTTTCACTAATATGAATATTGTTAGTAATTAAAACTACCTTTAAAGGGTTGTTATATCGCTAGGGGATATGCTCTCCTAGGTCAACCACAAGAAATATGCGTAAAAGATTGAAGACAACACAATGTATCTTAGCCATGTAAATGTTCCTACAATGGATGTGCAGATCTAGATTTGTTTTAGTGCACCAAATCCAAATACTTGGCACCTTAGGATGAGAGAGGATGAGAGGACACTTAGATGTGCAATGAATGCCTTTAAATACTAATACATAGCATAGAATCACACAAACTTGTGCTTATTCGACCCTTGGTAGGAAATGAATGAGTGGGAGTTGGCCAAAAATTGGATTTGAAATTTTAATTTGAGAGGGTTGATCATGCAATCATAGAAATGACCCAAGACAGAAATAATCATATTTGGGTGGCTAACATGTACATAGGGATATGTGCGCAAATAGGTGTGATTAATGTGTGGATATGTCAAGGATGAGGTAAGGGATATATATATATTAGAATGTGTGCAAGTGGATAGGTATGAACCTTAATATAGTATGAGGAAATGGACTTGACTCTGTACAAAGTAATGACTTAAATTGTCAACATGTAAATGTATTAAGGTACTCTTCTAAAAATGGGCACAAAACTAAATGGGAAATGACGTGGTAAGGAATATGCAAATTTCACCATTACATTTTCCCCCAAATTTGAGGTGCATGTGAATCCTAGAATGATCATGCATATTAAGTATGTAGTACTCACAAACACGCATGTAAATGAAATATTTAGGCATAAAAAGATACAAAACGGGTCCATATAAAGTAATGAACCTTGCAAAATGTCATTGTGTAGGTTTGTTGTCATGTACCCTCCATGAGAACCTACAAAACAGAGTAAAAGTATGCATTGAGTAGATTTTGTAACACAAGTAGGAACAAACACAATTTGAATCTCACCATCAACAATCCTAAGAGAGGGAGGATGAAATCTACCTGTGTGGAAAGTGGCAATAATCTATGTAGCTTGGCAATTGATGGGTAACAAGGTATATAGGCTGCAAGACATGTCACATATAGAAGATTAGTCTTTGTAGGCACCTTTAATTGTTTGCAAAACTCAACATGAGAGTGTTAGTGACAAAAATTGCCCCCTCACAATTGGTTGAATCTATGGGATATAAGGAATTGTAGGAGAGGCAAAATAATACATGAAATGTAAATGTAAGCTAGGCATGTAAGCATGTAAATCAATCACTATAAAGAATACATTGTGTATTAAACAAATATGATATGCCAAATGATAAGCATGGTAAGCACAAGTTGGAGATGATATCAAGGAATGATGATGTTGCCCCCAACATGGGCAAATAAAAGGATGTTGGTGTGGATCTCAATGGCCAAGAACACCCATATAAGCATATAAGACAATAGAAAAGGCATATGCCCCATTGGTGTAGATAAAGCACACAATGGTATGGGTAATGTGATAGGTCCCTAGTGGTGATAACAATATTGATACATGGCATAACATGTAGTCAACAATGTGGGAAATACTCAATGTCCCTAGTGTAACTCTTAGAGCATGGTTAAGTCATGCAAGTGCATTGTGTGATAGGGGAGGCATAGCTTATGATGCCCCCCAATGTGGTAAAGTGGCTTCTTAGGACATGGTCATGTCATATGAGAGCAACAATGTAAGGTGCAAGCATGAAAGCTCATGTTAAACGTAATTTCCCCCACATGGGCAAGATAATGCTATGAGGCACATAGGGATGTGATGGAAAAGATATGATGCCCCTGATGTAAGATATGGCTATAAAAGGCACAACATGTAAGGGGGAAATCATGATGTCCTAAAATGTAAAGATATGTCCATGAAGGTGTATGATGTAAGGGGGAAGGCATGATGTCCCAAATGTAAGGATATATCAATGAAAGCATAGTGTGAAGGGAAAGACATGATGCCCCCCAAATGTAAAGGTATCTCGAAAGGTATAACAATGTGGGATCATAATCAACGTGTCAAGATAATAGAGTAAGGTAGCCTCAATTGGCTTGATAATCATGATATGATAATTGATATCATGTAATTGCATTGATAGATAAGCATGAAAGCATATGAAAATAAGTGGATCATGAAGGCATGTGCAACATTATATATGTTTGTTTCAAGGTCCAAGAATGATAATGCAATAAATGCACATGACACATGGCATGAATGATAAAATCAGTGAAGATTGGTGTGTGTCCCAAGATGTGTCAGTGTACATAAATAAACATCATGAATTGATGTGGTAATCCATGTATGTCATATATCAAGATGTATTGTCGGTGCAAGATTAGGGCAATTATAAATGCTTGATGTGTGAAAAGTAGGTCAAAGAGCATATAGGTCATGTGTCATCATCGATAAGATTTAGTCTTTCTATGTGTTTAAGGTTCATATGTATCTATATGTGTAAAATATATTATGAATAAGAACATGTATGTAATCCAAGGTAATCAATGAATCTCATAATGTAATGGAACCCTAGAAAGGCAAATCAATTAACGCCCCAAAAGGAATTCCATAAGCAACATCACATGCAATAAATGAACAAGAAGTCTAATTAGGATTGGGATCGAGTTCAATTTCAAGTTCTTTTTTTTTGTTTTCATTCTTCTAGCCATTAGGTCACATCTTCAGGTTGATAGCCTACTCCATGGTTTCTTCTAGCCTCTTGTGATTCAACAAATCATTGACACCCTTGTTCATTCTTTCCAAGTTTGGTTCCTTTGTATCCTAGTTTCCACAAGGTTGCATCTAGAACCATAGATTTGTTTGAATGATGGTTTAGGAGATAATGATTTGGGTATAGATGAATCACTCTCAATATCACTTTCACATATACATGCATCCTTACTTGCCTCAAGTGTCTTGCTATAGATGGATGGGGATACCATAATCTTTAGCATCCACACAACATTCACCAACACCATAAAGTGTAAAATCCAACGAACCCTAATTGTCACCATGTAAAGTACTAATGGTTCATTTTGTGTAATACAATTGTTAGATGTGTCCATTGATTTACATTTGTTATATGGTTAGGGATTGGTAGGTATGCAACAAAGATTCCCTTTATGCCAAAATTTTACACATTGATGCAAAGCAAAGGGAATGACTTTCATAGTGTACAACCATGAAAATACAATAAAGATACTATAATTTAATTTTGGATTTATCTGTGTATTTTTTCATCGATGTTTTGGATCACACTTAGTGATCCAAAATTAGGAATAGGAGAGTTATGATGGATTACTAAGCGTCATCTGAAACGTCCATGCAAAATAAACAATTGAATCCAAAAACACTCTAATTTAAGTTTTTGGTCATCACATGGAACAATGTGTCTTGTATGGTCCAACATAAATAGGAAGAATGATAGTACCTATGCAAAATCTAGGCATATCATCAAATCCTCTAATAGTAAGGTCTAATGGTTGTATCTTTGACATGTCTACTTATTGTTTCAACAATCTTCGCGACATACATTGAGGCTAGATATGTTATCAACTAAAGACTGTTTGATGAATATGTTGCCACACTTTACCATGATGTGTAGAGGTATGGCTTCTTTAAAAACTTTCTTAGATGGAATCTCATTATCATCAAATCATATATCTTGATGTTCTTTGTGGCCATTAGACTCAATCAAAGATGTAACTAGCCGAGGAGTGGTGTCAGACCCAACTTGGATTTTCTCTAATTTTTTTTGTACTATATCTCTATAATGAGGTGATGTACATACAAATTCCCATAAAGATATTTTAACTTGAGTGCTTTGTATTTGTTGAATAATGTCATACTCCTTTGTTTTAGATGTGGCTTGAGGAACATAAGGTAAATTAAGTGTATTAAATGGTAAAAATAGTGGTGGTAATTTTGTTAGGAAAGGTGTCTCAACCTTGCATCTTAATGTTGAGAACACTAAAATGTAATTTCTAGGCTATAGAGGCCATTTTTTTGTGATGACCCTTATCCAAATATTTATAAAACATCCCAAATTTAGAAATGACCCACATCAAATATTTGACTAAAATGCTTAGATTTGAAATACCCACAAAATATTTTGACCACAGATCACACAAACAAAAATGAAACATTCACACACAATTGCTAAAACTGGTTGGAACTGATGCAATCAAGACCAAGGGTTTGATCAAACTACCCAGTCATGCAACCAGTAACACAACAGAAACACAAATTCATTCACAAATCTGAAAATATTTTATTAACATCAAACATCAACATTAAGCATTACATTGCAATATTCAATCGATTATGCGCTTACAACACCAAATCGATTTCCAACAAATACAGAGATTGCCCCAATCTACTATCGTTTCACCTTTATTCTGAGAGCGACCTCCAATAAACAACAAACTCATCTATCTCCTGAGAAGAACCCCTACAATATGAAATGACTTCCCATTTATACATAGATTGGCAAGAAATTGAAAAGTCGACAGTTTCATAACTAAATCCCAACAGTTACCAAATAGTTGAATAGTCACCAAGCAATTGAATAGTTATATTATTGAACCGTCACCTCAAACATCAATGGTGGCATATCCATCGTCATTGTGTACATTCGACAATTTATACATACTTCAAGCTCTAAGACAGTCATCGGAAAAATGCCCTTTCCATGAACCACAGAGTTCTCTATTGGCATTCCTACAAGTTTTTAAACTCACAATTTCCCCGACACACCACTATAAATAAGTTATCATCAAAAGTTATACTCTACGAATTCAAAAGTTTTTGACATACGCTATCGTCGAATTTGTTGGTTCGCAAACTAAGAACTTTGCCGATACAAAGCCTTATGCTATCAAACCCCTTTATCGGCTATGTTTACTTTTCATGAACTCTTTGGTGGATTATTGGCAAATTTTAAAAACCATGAACTAGTTTGCAAACAAGAAAGTTTGCTGATACAAAGTCTTACGTCATCAAACCTCTTTGATCAACGAAACTTGTCTTTAACAAACTCTTTGTCTTCTCAAAAGCTCCATTCATATGCTTGTCAGTGAATTGACAACTTTTAGAACCCGCGAACTAGACGAATACTTAAGACTTTTCTTTTATCAGTGATATTCCAATCCCACGAACCAAAGAAACTCTGACTTCAACTTGAAAGCTTATCGGAGAAGAGAGTTATCAGTAAAGTGAAACTTCGGTGAACTTAAAGGTTCGCAAACTAAAGATTTTTCTGACCGAGTTTTCAACTTCAAACTTTCACCGATAGAAGGCTCCTCTTCAATGAACTTGTAGCACTTACAATCTTGCCCTAAAGCTTAGTCAGAGAAATCACTCATCGTCGAACTAAGCCATCGACGAACTAGACAATTTGTGAACTAGAGATTTTTTCGACAAAGGTTTCCCTTTGACAAACTTTGAAAATACGAGATTGTCCTTACGGCTTGTCGATAAACTGTTGGATCGGTGAACTGTTGGGTTGGTGAACTGAATAGTTCATGAACTGGAGAAATCATCGACTGGCTATAACAACCATTTTTTGCCCAATCTTCACCAAAATTGAACTGGGGATACCCAATTGGGTCTCTAACAAGATGGTGCCTTTAGTTTGGCCAAACAAAACTTAATTTTCTCTAGATTCAACACAAAACCAACACTGCAAAGAAAACAAAGCCAAAAACCAATTTAGAAAATAAAATATATTTTTGGTGACACAGGATTGCTTGTTTTCCTGAGGTGCTCCTACATTAGACACACTGGGTAAGTGAAATGTTCCATGAGTTGGAAAACTCATGAACATTTGAAATTTCTAGGGATGGTGATCCCATGCTTGTTCTTTATCCAAACCTCCTCTTTATCTACTTGAACTCTCCTCTTCACCCCTTGCTGAAATACTTCAACTCCACTTACACTTCCTAGGCTACACCTCTTGTGAGAAAATTTTGAGTGTTCAAACTATGACTTGTGTTGTTTCCTCTCCAAACCGTTACTTCCTTGTTCAATATTCATATTCTTCACACTGCTTACCACTATTTTCTGCTATTGTTGCACAAAACCAGCACCACTACCTTTATTTTCAACTATAGTCCCCTTCATGGGAGCCTTCATTGAACCACTCTCAATCTCTCTTATTACCTTAAGCAACTATTTTTTAGAATTGCAACAAACTATTGAAATACTATCTTTCAGATGTCGTGCCTTCTCTTTGACCGAACTCAATACATACTTCTGCCTATCTTTTACAATGGTATACAAATTCCTTTTACCATCGTAGATCACTTCTCTATCAAACTGCCAAGGTCTACCCAACAATACCTGATAGGCACTTATTAACATAACATCACACAAGACTTTGTCCTTATATGACCCAATCTGAAAGCTAACCATGCATTTCTCTTTCACCACTAATTCATGTTCCTTTTGCAACCAGGTAAATTTATAAGGACTAGGATGTTTCCTCTTTTTCAAACCTAGCTTTTCTACCATTTCCTCTGAGACTAGGTTATCAATACTAGCACTATCTACAATTAATTTACAACACTTACCTCCAAACTTGCATATAGTTTTGAAAAGACTTCTCCTCTAAGACGCTTCATCCTTCTTCACTTTTGGTGTTATCAACACTCTCTTGAACATAAGAGACTCTCCTTTAGGCTCTTCCACTTTTGGTGATGCCACACTCTCTTCATCTTCTTGTACCATGTGGTTTCTGGCCACACTCTTCTTATTTTTCTCCTGATGTAATTGTGGACATTCATAAGCTTTATGTCCCATCTCACCACACTGGAAACATTTTCCAAAGAACCCCTTACCGTTGTTACCATGCCCTCCTGTAGAGTATTCTCTTCCTCTCGTTCCTTGACTTGATTCCTTATTCCATTTTGAATTTATTTCTTCTTCCTGAACTTGTTTGCCTTTGCTACTGCTTCCTTGTCCTCTCCTAGTCGAGAATTTTCCTCTTCCTCTTGCATTACTCTACTGTCTTCTATCTTTTCCTCCGCTGTCAAAGCATATTGATATGCCTCTTCTAGTGTAAAAATCTTCAGCATACTCATCTCATCTTGTATATCAAATCTCAACCCATTGATATATCTGGCTACTTTCTCTTTTTCCATTTGATAATGCCTAGAACTAATTACCATTTTATAAACCTCTTTGGTATAGTCCTTTATGCTCATATCTATTTGCTTCAAATTCTGAAGTTTTCTGAACATTTCCAACTCATAATCTCCAGGAATAAATTTGGATTTCCATCAGGTTATTATTGTGTCTCCATTAGCCACTCTTTCTCTTTGCAACTCCCTCCACTATAAGGCAGCATGTCCTTTGTTTTTTGTTTGTACCAATCTCACTCTCTGAGGGTGACAACTATTTCCATACTCAAAATATTCTTCTAATTCTCCTATGCAATCTATCAATTCTTCAAGATTCAATGTTCCAAAAATATTAGAAAATTTTATTTTGTTACCTCCTCTAACTCTAGCAAGTGCTCTCAGGAACTGTTCTTCTCCAGCATCTACTGGCTGTTCATTTTGTCTTTCTCGTTCATCCTCTACAATTTCATCCTCATCATCAACATGATTTTCTACACAATCTGGGTTTCTTCTCAATCCAACCACTAAATTTCTCAATGCATTCCTCATTTCAGTAGGAAATTGTTTGAAATTTTTTTTTCTAATTCTACTATCCAATCTATCAATTTTTCAAGATTTAATGTTCCAGAAAAATTAGAAATTTCCATTTTGTTACCTCCTCCAACTCTAGCAAGTGCTCTCAGGAACCGTTCTTCTCCAACATCTACTGGCTGTTCATTTTCTCTTTCTCATTCATCCTCTACAATTTTATCCTCATCATTAGCATGATCTTCCACACAATCTAGGTTTCTTCTCAATCCAACCACTAAATTTCTCAACTCTTTCCTCATTTCAACACAAAATTGTTTGAACATTTCCTCCATTCTGGGAACTCTTCTCGAGGGTATCTTCTCAAAATACAACCGCTACTGTCTGCTATCCACACACACACTATGGAAACAAAATCCTGCTCTTCTCACAACTCCAATGTCTCCTTCAACCCTCAGTAATTACGGGACTTCTCTTCACACCCACAAATATCCTCTTGAGCCCTCTGAGACAATATTTCAACATGTCAACTTCTTCATAATATATCTCCTCCCATAAAGAAAACCTTGCTCTGATACCATTTGATGTAGTCAAGACCAGGGGTTTTATCAAATTACTCAGTCATGTAGCCAGTAACACACAACAGAAGCACAAATTCATTCACAAATCTGAAAATATTTTATTAACATTAAAAATCAACATTTACAAACTCATTGGCCTTCCAAAGCTTTAGCATTAAGCATTACACTGCAATATTCAATTGATTAAGTGCTTACATTACCAAATCGCTTTCTAACAAATACAGAGATCACCCCAATCTACTATCGTCTCACCTCTATTATGAGAGGAACCTCTAATAAACAACAGACTCATCTATCTCCTGAGAAGAACCCCTACAACATGAAATGACTTCCCATTTATACATAGATTGGCAAGAAATTGAAAAGTCGATAGTTTCATAATTGAATCCCAATAGTTACCAAATATATAGTTGAATAGTCACCAAGAAATTGAATAGAATTGTATTATTGAACTATCACCTCAAACATCCACAATGGTATATTTGTCGCCATTGTGTAGATTCAACAATTTATACATACTTCGGGCTCTAGGATAGTCATCAGTAAAATACCTTTTCCATGACCTTTCCACGAACCACAGAGTTCTCTATCGGCATTCCTTCAAGTTTTTAAACTCACACTTTCCTTGACACACCACTATAAAGAAGTTATCAACAAAAGTTGGACTTTGTGAACTGAAAAGTTCGCCGATATATGTTATCGGGGAATTCGTTGGTTCACAAACTAAGAACTTTGTTGATACAAAGCCTTACGCTGTCAAAGGCCTTTATCGGCTAAGTTTACTTTTCACAAACTCTTTGGCAGCTTATCGACAAATTTTAAAAACCACGAACTAGTTCGCAAACAAGAAAGTTTGCTAATGCAAAGTCTTAAGTCATCAAACCTCTTTTATTGGAAAAACTTGTCTTTTACAAACTCTTTGTCTTCTTCTCAAAAGCTCCATTCATATGCTTGTCGGTGAATCAACAACTTTTAGAACCCATGAACTAGTCGAATACTTAAGACTTTTCTTTTATCAGCGATATTCCAATCCCACGAACCAAAGAAACTCTGACTTCAACTTGGAAGCTAATTAGCGAAGAGAGTTGTCAGTAAAGTGAACCCTCGACGAACTTAAAGGTTCACAAACTAAATATTTTGCCGACTGAATTTTCAACTTCAAAATTTCGCTAATGGAAGGCTCCTTTTCAATGAACTTGTAGCACTTGTGAACTTTCCTTAAGGCTTAGTCAGAGAAATCACCCATCGGCGAACTAAGCCATTGACAAACTAGACGATTCATTTAAGTGTAGATGCAACCTTTCACTGAAGTTTCCTTTAGGAAGTTGAAGGGTCTTCATCCTCCAAACTCTAGGAAACCAATGGGGTTTCATCCATTGAGCTCCATAACCTAAGGGTTTTCGTCCTCAAATTCATTAGATGACACAAGTGCTCAATCTTGCAAGTTAGGGTTTAATATGGTTGGAAAAAGATGAATGAAGTTGATCATCTTAAATAGAGGTTTGAGGACCAAACATGGGGCTATAGATGTTGGTAGGTGTTAGGGAGTTTCCCTCCAAATTTTCATGTTCAAATGAGGTCATTAATGGTGTTCTACATTATGCAGTGTGGTAGGTGAGGTCCCTTGTTCAAATGGTGGGAGTTTGTAAGAAGGCACACTTGGAAGTGAGGATCTAGAGAGTGGCATGCTTGAGGGACAAACATAGGATACTTCGGAGGTCTAGGGTCAAGAGTGTAGAAACTTGCATGCCACAAGGCACCAAGGTGAGGGGTGTCAGGAATTTGAGAGTCAGAATGCTCTTCGATTTCTTATCACTTGATAATACGGCGTTAGGATCCCCAGAAGTCTGGTATCAAGGTTCAAGTAATAGGATGTAGAGATGCCAGGTCACAAGGAGATGTAGAGGTCTTCAGGGATAGGAAAGTAGAATGGCAGGATGTTGGGGATTGGGCTTTAGGGGTACTTGATGCTGAAGGGAGTGAGGATTAGAATTGTGGCATACTTGATACCAAAAGGGATTGGGGGTCGGGGATACTGCATACCATCTACCAGAGTAATGAAGGAGGGAGAAACCCAATAATCTACATACTTGAGAGTGTTGGAGTAGGAATTGAGGTTTAGGATTCTCAAATATCGTGTCCCTTTTGTGCATGTTGGTAGGAGAAAGTCTAAGAGCTCATGATATAGTGGGGGTCAGGTATCGGGGGTCAAGGTGAAGGCCCATGAAATAGGAGCCCGAGCACCAAGGGGTTTTAGGGAACAAAGGTAAGGCATGCTAGCAGAGGGAAGTTTGAAGGTCTAAGACGTAGGGAATCAAGGAATTTAAAACTTGAGGGAAATAAAGGGAAAGGGATGTCAACATGGGGAAGTATAAAATCCTGATGGGTAAGACAAAGAGAAGGTTTAGGGAACATGAAACCAATGGACATGGTACTAAGGTAAGAGAAGTTCTAGAAACCCACAAAAGGTAAAGGATCAAACAAGTGGGGAAGTAAGGGATGGAGGAAGGGCATGATAGTAAGAGAAAGCCTAAAGATATAAAGTGTGGGGAAGTGGGGAACTAATGAAATGAAGAAAATGGTACCTAGGTAAAGAAAAACCTGAAAATGTGCCCAAGACTGGGAATTGTCCCAAACACCTTCTTCACACTTAGAATTTATGAAAATTTTGGTGTTTGGACACAAGGCAAGGGCAAATTTTGTGATTGTAGGGAAATGGGTAACAAGACCTAGAAAAGGGACATGACAAGTTTCCCTTCCCAAAATCACTTGCCCTCATGGAATGCCAATTTGGATGTTTCTAGATCCCTAGTTCTTCCCAAGTGGTACCCTCCCTAGGTAGGTTCTTCCTGATGAGCTTATTATTTATCCTATTTATTTCACCATTCCTTATGATTTAATCCATGTTCATGATGTTATAATATCATTCCTAAGATATTATGAACTTTACCTTGATTCCCTGAAGCATTAACTATGATTAATGATGATTTATAAACGTTTGTATGTTTTAGTTAGTTGATGCTGAATTATGATGATATATTATGATGAATGATAATTATTAAATGCAAAGTATTTATAGAAGGATTAAAGTATCATTTGTAGAAGGAATGAGTCGTTCATGCAGCTGAAAAGAAGAGAAACAAGTTGACAATTGTCAACATGTAGTTGTTGTTGGAAAAGTGACGTGCAGAAAAAGTAAAAAAGGAAGCTTCAGTAAAACAAGCATATATTCCTCGTTTCTTAATGAAATTCAGATTTTCAAAATGATTTGGAAATCTGAAAAGTAGGAGCACGAACCCAAAAAATGTTTGAAGAGACATGCAATAATAAAGGAGTAGGAAATGAAGGAAGTTGACTAAGTAAAAAGTGGCGATTGAGAAGGCAAAGATTTAATCCAACCTCCACCATTTGTTATAGTCTGAGTTTTAACTTGAAATAAAGATGCATATGGATTGCCATGTATTTATACACATCAACAAATCTCCAACAAATTAGTTTGGTCCTAAAAGAGTTCAAACAAACTATTTTCCAATCAACCAGATGAAAAGTTGTAATAGGACTCTATTGTCCAGTCATTGTATTTGTGTCATTTGAAGAATAATCATTTTCCTTATTTGAAGGAATGATGGGACACCTATTAGATGTTTGTTAGCCTATATATTTGAGTATGTAATCAAACAAAATATATATGGAAGGTAATATAGAAGGAGATAAGTGAGTTTATTACTTTTAGTTAATAGTTTAGCAGCCACCTACAACCATTGCTGAAGTACCCGCACCAACTACTGTGCAGAAAGGTTTCTTTTCAGCACTAACTGTGTTTTGTTTGAAGTTATTGAATTTTAGTTATTCTTTCACACAATGATGATAGATTAAGAGTCTCTCATGGTGCATATACAGTGTAGACCCATCATAAGCTTACGCTCCTTGGTTGATAATTTAATGTGGGAGTACAATGTCAAGTGGACTGTTCAGATAGGTTTACCCCTTAATTATGTTAAGTCTACAACACATTAGTTTTCCTCTACATTTTTGACACTGTTGCCGGGGATGATGTCAAGCCATGAGAATCTCTAGGTTTCTTAAAAGTTTTTCCTTGTTTTTATAGAATCACAATTTCTATTCAAAGCATTTAGGATTATTAGGCATTTTGAAAGTTACCACAATCAGATTTAGCAGCAGAAAAATGGATCAAATTGACATGCTTGAAAAGAGTAAATTGGAAATCAATGAAGACATATTCTTTAGCATCATAGAAGAATTTTGTTCAAGAATTGATGCTAAAGAGGACAACCTTGTTTTGTAAAATGAAGAAGTTATTATACACAAGGTTCCTGGTCAAGATGAACATGATATCAAATCAGAACTCCTACTTGAAGAAGAGAGCTGCTATGAAGTCAAAACCAATATTTTCATGCAGAAAAGTAAAGAAGAGATTGAAGGAGACCAATTTTGAGATTACTTAGAGGTGTTTTACTCAACTTTAGCCGCAACACCAATATCTTTTGTAGAGCAAAAACATGAGCAACATGAGCATCCTATGAAAATTTCCATGCTTCTATCAAAAGAAGCAACCCATCAGCATGAAACCAACAAGGAGGGTTCAAAATTTGTTCTTTCACATGGATGTCCTATAAGACATCTAGCTGAAATAGAGGCCACAAAAGTATCACAAGTCATGCTTACATTCAAGCATGAAGTTACAATCGAAGATGAAGCTAAATACATAGTTGCAGTTAAAGAAGAATGGTCTCAGCTTACTTATTTCCTTCAAAACAAAAGTACGTATTGTCAAAATGAAGTAGTAAGTGAGTTTGTTTATGTATGTCAAAAATTATTGTAGTTGTTTATTGAGTTTCTACTTATGCTGCACCTCTTTTTGGTTGCTCACAAGTATGTGAAGCATTGTAAGTTGCTAAGGAAAAGCAGCTATTTCATGGAACCAGTCAATGGTTTTGTTTGATCAGTTTTATTTGCTGGTTAGTGTAGGTTAGGATAGGTTTTTCATTCAATAAGTGTTGTTGCACAATGTCTTAGATGTCTTCTTCTCCAAATATTGAAGCATTGTAAGTTGGGTGTTGTCCGGTGTAGTTTGTTTCCTCATTTCTTCTTCTTTAGATGACTATTTCAAAGGTATTCATAGTTGGTTGTTTGGTCATATTCCAAAGTCATTTTTTTTTTCAAGGTTGAGATTCATGTCTGTCAAAAAAAAATTTCATTAGGTGGTTGGGTCTTCATGGGATCAAGCATGTCTATTCAAATGGTGTTGTTCAATTGATCTAATCATATTTTATTCAATGGTAATGGACTACATATAAAAGTTACATTAGAAGTCATTGGATGGATAGACATTTTCTACAGTGAGTAGCCATGAAACCTACAACAACTACCGAAGATAAATATGCAGCCACTCTTAGAGGGACCTGTACATTTAGCTATTCAGAAACCTGTACTTTCAACTATTCACCAAGTTTACAGCTTTTCACTACATCATAGCAGGTACTTACATTTATGATTCTCATTCATTAGTAATATTTATCATTTTTAGTTAATTAACTACCTATGCATTATAATATGTTCATCAATTATCATTGTTCTAATTACATGCTTCATAATTGATTTATTCTGCTACCTGCATCCATGCATTGGCATTTGAGGACAAATGACCTTTTAGTTGGGGGGAAAAGTGCATGCCTTGTATTGTTGTCCTAGACCATAGGAGGATGACCTCGCTTGTATATTTTCATACCTACCTCCTATATTCAAGACTATGTTTGCTTCAATTGACATATTGTTCTATTGATTTCCCTTTGCCATTATTGCCTCAAAGTGACAAAAGACAAAAGTATTTAGGGGCAGCTGTAGCAGATGATTATTCATGTTATCTCAAGAATGAATTAAAGAGAGAATATGTTAAGAGAATATGGAGAGACATCCATACAACAATATTTCTATCTTGATGAAAAAGAAGGCAATCGTGCTGGGAGTTTTCATGTCTAACCAATATCCATCTCCTGCTTGAGGACAAGCAGAACTTCAGCTGAGGGGAATGATGAGCTTATTATTTATCCTATTTATTTCACCATTCCTTATGATTTAATCCATGTTCATGATGTTATAATATCATTCCTAAGATATTTATGAACTTTACCTTGATTCCCTGAAGCATTAACTATGACTAATGATGATTTATAAATGTTTGTATGTTTTAGTTAGTTGATGCTAAATTATGATGATATATTATGATGAATGATAATTATTAAATGTAAAGTATTTGTAGAAGGATTAAAATATCATTTGTGGAACGAATGAGTCATTCATGTAGCTAAAAAGAAGAGAAACAAGTTGACAGTTGTCAACATGTAGTTGTTGCTGGAAAAGTGGCATGCAGAAAAAGTCAAAAAGGCAGCTTCAGTAAAATAGGCATATCTTTCTTTTTTTTTAATGCAATTCAGATTTTCAAAATGATTTGGAAATCTAAAAAGCAAGAGCACTAAACCCAGAAAAAGTTTGAAGAGATATACAATAATAAAGGAACATGAAATGACGGAAGTTGACTAAGTAAAAAGTGGCAACTGAGAAGGCAGAGATTTAATCCAACCTCCACCATTTGTTATAGTCCGAGTTTTAACTTGAAATAAAGATGGATATGGATTGCCATGTATTTATAAACATCAAGAAATCTCCAAAAAATTAGTTTGATCATAAAAGAGTTCAAACAAACTCTTTTCCAATCAGCCAGATGAAAAGTTGTAATAGGACTCTATTGTCTAGTCATTGTATTTGTGTCATTTGAAGAATAATCATTTTCCTTGTTTGAAGGAATGATGGGACACCTATTAGATGTTTGTTAGCCTGTATATTTGAGTATTTAATCAAGAAAAATATATATGGAAGATAATATAGAAGGTGAGAATTCAATTTATTACTTTTAGTTAATAGTTTAGCAGTCACCTACAACCATTGCTGAAGTACCCGCAGCAACTACTGTGTAGAAAGGTTTCTTTTCAGCATTAACTGTGTTTTGTTTAAAGTTATTGAATTTTAGTTATTCTTTCACAAAATGATGATAGATTAAGAGTCTCTCATGGTGCATATACAGTGCAGACCCATCATAAGCTTACGCTCCTTGGTTGATAATTTAATGTGGGAGTACAATGTCAAGTGGATTGTTCAGATAGGTTTACCCTTGAATTATGTTAAGTCTACAACGCATTAGTTTTCCTCTACACTTCCCATGATCTAGATTCTTTGTGATGGGTTTGTTTTCCAACTCTTTCACCATTGTGACACTAATGGCATCTAGTTCCAATATGAATGTCACTATGCTAATTGTGGACCTTGAATCAATGAGATTGCACCATAAATGTACAATGCCATAAATAGAGAAATACCAAGCAACATATGATGGGTGGCATTGTATTAGCATTTTTAGGTGCAATTGTTTGATCAAAGTTTCCTATTGACATGTTGCATAGTTTATTCAGCTTCCTTCCATCCACATACTAACTCTATCTATCCACCTATTTGTGTGTAATAATTAGTATTGGGAGTGAGCTTGATACTAGTTAGGTAGAGCAACTCCTACTATAAAGTGCTAGGAGGTATGCTATCCTTGCCACTAAAAATGCTCTTAGGCAAACCATGTATCCTAAACTCCTCTCTAAAAATGAAGACTTGTAAATCCATAAACATATTTTCTATTTATTGATCAGGGATAGATTATAGCTAAAGAGAATTTGTAGTGGAAACATGCACTTCAATAATTTGATGGTAGGGGGTGCACTCCTTATTGTGCTTGTGATCATCCTCCTTGAAACTCTTCTATGAGAGTCTATCTCTTATGTTCTTGCAAGTCTTGTAGGACCTAGAGTGACCCACCCTGCTTACATCAAGCAAGGATTTCAAAATTTCTTGTTTCATCTTAGACTCATGCCCTAAAAGGATTATGCCCTTAAACAAAATGAGGCCACCAACTATCAAATATTTGTCGTGTTGCACATTTCCATCTTATATTTGAGAAATAAAGGTATTCTTGGTATATTTTGTGATGGTATAAACCTCCCAATCACCATAGACAATAGAAATAGACTAAAGAGTGAGCCTTCTAAAAGGAGCATTGAAAACTACATTCTTCCTTCCCTTAATATATTCTACACCAATTTCATATGCTTGGAGCTTCCTTACCCACCTTGGTTTCCAATCATTCATGACACATTGACCCAAGAAGACTTCAAGCTGGTGTAATCTATTTTAGCCACACATTTACCCCAAACCAAAGGTTGTTTGAAATTCTTGTAGGATCTTGGGTACCCTACTAGTAATGTATCATGTAATAAGGATCTCAAGGTCTACTTCTCCCTTTCAAATTTTGGGGATCGGTAGATGCTATTTTTGCATGGAGGTAGGTCATCTTCCATTAAAAATATGTCATCTTATAGGCTCTTATCCAGTTTTCTAGTAGTACTAGACATGTATTCTTATCATCTTGTGCCATGAGAGGAACCTCCCAATAGGTAGAAGTATCCAAAAAGAAGTAGATACTAGGCCTCGTAGGTAGAGCTCCAACATCTACTTCAAGATCATAAAATTAGAGATTATCCACCCATTTTTTGTTGATCATGCAAGTCCCATTGGCCCAAGAAGAACTTTGAGCTATTGCTATCTATTTCAATCACACAACTACTGCAAACTAGATGATGTTTGAACTTTGTTAAAGCATCCATGATGACAAGTGTCTCCTTGTCATAAATGGGGAAATCCTTTCTTGAGTCCCTTAACTTTTTTCTCTCATATCCCATGGTGTGTCTGTCTTGCATTATGATGGCTTTGAGTTCTTGAGCATCACATTCTGCTCTTGTCATAGCTCCTTTCTTCATCACATTGGTTAAGGGTGCTACTAGCTGGAAAAATACTTTAATAAACCTTCTACAGTGGTTGCCTAGACCAAGGACTCTACTTAAAGGTGTTAGAGTAGTGGGGATTGTTATATATCTATAATGGCTTGAGCCTTTTGCTGATCCATCATCATGCCTTGAGCACTGAGGACATAACCTAAGTATAAAATTTTTGTGGTCCCAAACTTACATTTAGATTTAGTTGAGAATATAGTCTATTTCTCTAGAGTTCTAAGGATCAATTTTGAGTGCCTCATATGACCTTTCCATGTTTTTCCACATCTAGAAATATCTTCAAAGTGTTATGGAGTCAAAAGTGTCCACTTGTCATTTTACCTCCTTGTTTAGTTCCTAGGTCCCTATGATTGCATTATACATTCAAAATGTTTATCCAGACACAAAATTGCCTGATACCAATGCAAAATTGGAATATGGGTCCCATATTTATTTTATCCTAGACCCAAAAGGAGCTAAAAGACTTCGATGGTCCTGCCCAAGTCCCTCCTGATTGGTTGGGGCAAAATTAAGTATTGGTCAGCCTTACACCTCTCTAAAGGTTTCTCCTTGTTGGCTTTTTTGGTTTAATTTGACGATTATGAGCAGGAAAGCATATATAAGTGTGTTTATGAGTGCATTTGTAATTAGGTTGAAAATGGCTAACTTGAGATATTGAAGGAAAGCAAGCAAGAGCATTCATTGTGATTCTAGAGTAGACTTGTGTGTTGTTATTGTGTGTTTGTTACAGGGATGGAGCTATCATCTATCCTCCTTAGGATTTGAAGGATCCTCTTCATTCTAAGAGACCATGACATCTATGATATAATTGTTTGTTTCTTATCATTTGAATCATCTCATTATCATTGTTTTTAGCCTTAGCTCCCATGAGGGAACGCACTCTCTATCAATCAATGGTGTTGGGAAGCTTGAATACTATCCCAGGATTTGACTAAGGCAAGTCCCTAAACACCATAACCCCCAAACCCTCTCTTGTCATCTTGTGTGTAGGTTACATGAGCGAGATCCGAAGAATGTGAAGATACATGAAGATTGAGTGAAGATCAGGGTTTTAGGATCTGACAACAGTCACATAATATTCTTCTATCCAAGACTTGTGCAGTGACACCCTAGTCTTTTTGCCCTTTCTAATTTCAAATCTGGCATCTAAGAAGCATCTGAGGCATCTTCCTAGTTGAAACCTTTGGCAGATTCTTCCTCTTAGGACTTGGGTAGCACTACAGGCGTCTTCTGACATCTCAATTTTTAAGAGATAGGTTTTATCATCTTCCTATGAAATTTGTTTCTAGATATCTATCATACTTTCTCTGTTATAAGTTGATCATTGTAGAACTAGGGTTTCATGTATTGTTAACCTAGGGTTTGATAAAAAAGATAAATAAAATCTGATCCATCTATAACATACCTGAGTACAAGATTAGTAGCTAAGTCCACCTTCATTTGGTAGTGATTTGGCTCAGTCTTGTCCTTGAATGTTATATGGAAAAGGGTTTGATCTAGTGTGCATCCTAGTTATCATCATTCTCCTTTTTCATACTTAACATTTTTGTGAACTCATAGCTTCAATCATTTGCATCTTCCTTATTGTTAAATCAGATCTTTCATTGATTTATTGCATATTTATCAATATTCATTTGAAAATCTTGCATAATTTTGGAAAAAATGCATAGTTAGGCATTCAAAAATCTTGCATTTTGAAAAAAAAATTAAATTAGGGTTTTCAATAAATTCTCTTGCATAATCATATTGGTTGCATTAAATATTTCATCAAATCTGATTTGGCATGGTAGTCTTGCATCATTTCATATCCTTGATTTGAAAATTTGTACTTTTGCAATTACACATTGTGTATTTCAACAAGCATAACTACCTTAATATTCATAATCATATTGATCATATCCTTGGTTAGTGCATTGAGTATTATAAAATTTTGTATGAGTTATATAACCCACTGCCCTAACACCAACACCTTGGTAAGAAGAAGTTGTAGATTGATGGGTTCTAGTGCTTTCAATAGCAATGATATGCAAACATAAAAAAATCCACTACTCAACTACTTTACAAAAAGGTGAATTGACATATTTGCAAAATGTCACTAATGCCAACATGTCAAAAGAAGAAACATTTCATGACTCTGAAGACATAATTGACATAATTTCACATGTACCAGAAGCTCAAATCAAGAAACTGGACAAAGAACTAGCTAATTTTCAAAAATTTATGGGAAAACATCTAGCTCAAGAAGCAGTACCTGTTGTTGAAGGTATAAGAGGATTATTGAAAGAAGGACAAGAAGGTGTTGACATACTCCATGGAATAGCCCATATAGAGGATAACAACATTATATCAACGGCTAACTATGCAAATATCATAAAAAATGTGTCATCACCAAATCAAAATGGTACACAACTATCGTCACCCATACTGACTATGGGAGTACCCACCTATACATCAACAATTCTCACTACCATTACACAAGCTTGTGGTAATGCTACCACTAACATGGGAACATCTAATGTGAACAATTACAAATATGTACACTACAATTACCAAAATTTATTACCCCGTGTGTCCATACCAATGAATAACTATTCTCAACCACCCCTCACTTTCAATACAACACCATTTAATAACATGGTATCCAATACAAAAAACACATCACCTAGTGATGCAATCCTAAACCAAATTTTGTAAAGTATGACATCCTTGCAACAAAAAGTAGCGAATATGATCACTTCTTCATCTCAGCCCAATATACCAACATATCATGCTCGCAGTCCTTTATCTTACACAATATTAAGAGCTCAAATGCATGACAAATTTGAGACTCCCCACTTTGAAAAGTATAGTTACAAAGGTGATCCTAATAATCATGTGGCAACATTTACAACAATGTGAGTAATTTCTTCTTTGACGAGACATTGTTAGCAAAACTCTTTCTACGATCTCTTAAAGATACAACTTTGGAATAGTTTTTCTCTTTACCTCCTAATTCAATACATGATTTCTCACATCTAACTGATCAATTCTTGCAACATTTCCAAGCAAACATTGGACCCCCTATTTCATTGATTGATTTGGTCCATTGTAAACAAGGTCCAAAAGAGAAATTAACATAGTTCATTAGTTGATATCAAGCTTTCTTTGCACAAATACACTATCTAATTACAGATGAGGATGTTCAAAAAGTATTCATTATGAATCTACAACCGAACATACGTGACAAGATATTGTTGATGAAGTATAGTTCTTTTCAACATCTATGCACAACTCTCCGTGATTATCAACTTTCGACTAGTCAGTATGAGAATCATAACTCATCGACTTCGATTGGTCAATCTGAAGTTGGAACATCTCAACAATCATTCAAGAAGCATAACAAGAGTTTCATCAAGATTAATGGGCAACAGTCGAACAACTTTCAATCACAAGTGGCAGCTATTTCAAATCAAACCCCATTCAAATTTAGGCAGCAATAGAGACAATTCACTCCATTATCAGATTCTCTTCATTCAATAATGATTCAAGTGGTAACCAACAATATTTTGAAGCTTCCTCTTGCTCATCCAATAGATAGTAGCAAGATGAAAGGACCTTCATTTGATGCTAATGCCTTTTTCCAGTATCTTTGCTCAACAAGACATGGCACTAAAAGATGTATGCGTCTTAAACATTAAATTCAAGACCTCATCGATTCTAACATAATACAAGTGACTGGTGTGAATGAAAATGGAAATAAGTTGGTTGCTCCTTCTAATCAGAATCTAGAAATATTCACTAATCCTTTTCCTAAGCATAACATCAACAACATAGTGGAACAACAAAATGAAATGGAGCTTGAAGTTGAATTTCTCAAGTATGACAAAATAGTTGGCCTGATAGAACCAGATAAGGTGGAAAAAGAAGATTGGCCTGAATTCAAAGATCCACACTATCCACAAGCAAAAGGTATCTACGTTAAGGTTCCTCCTCCTTTATCCCTTCGAGGATCAAGAGATAACCAAAATGCACAAGATATGCAAAGGGAATAGATTACATCTAATCATAATAAGAAGGAAAAAGTTATAACAATGAAAAGTATCCCATTTCATCATGAAAAGCTTATTCACCAAGCAAAGCATAATAAGAAAGCAAAAGAAAGAAAAAGAGCAAGGACGAGTCATCAAAATCTGCTGAAAAAAGTAGTGATTCACCTCCTCACAAGCATCAGTGTTAGGATTAAGGTGCCATCAACCTTGTAAATCCTATGTAATTAATTACTCCTAATATTGTTTGTAAATCACCCATAAGGGATGAAAGGCTTGACCAACAATGATCTTGTTTCAGCCGTATGTTTATATCTAGTACACAATGCTCGTTTGTCCACGATGGGGGGTTGCAGGGGGTTTCCCCCTGTGAGGGGTCCGGGGGGATCATCCCCCCGGTGGGGGTCTGGGGGTCGCGCACTCCAGTGGGGGTTCAGGGGCAACACCCTGAAACCTCATTTTATTTATATTTTATCATTGTGAATCTAGACTGTTCACCATTAGGTCACATATCTGATGGTTGATTTTTTGTCGGTTATCTTGCTCTAGAAGGCAACCCCCTTTTATAAGGATATTTGTACTACATTTTTATTAGATTGGAGAGTAGCAGGAGACGCTGAATTGAAGACTAAAAAAATAGAGGAAGTGCATGTATCAAGTAATCTCATATTTGAAGATGACACAAGTTGGAGCCTCTTTTCTTGGTGGAGTTTTTTACCCAAAAGGGTTTTCTCCACATTACATACTATGTTATGTGTTCAGTTCTTAGTGCATGTTATTTCTGTGTAATGGGTTTTAATTTCTGTTGCAATCTCCATTGATTCTACATTGTTTAGAGGACAATAAGGTTTGAATCAGATTTCTGTTGTGTGGTTTGTACCTTCATTTCTAACAATCAGAAGATTTCAAATATACAAAAATTTGTGTATCAAGCACCGCACAACTGTTTGGAAAATAAAAAAGGTACAAATTCCTTAGCCATTCCACCACACTTGATGGAGCACCTCTCCAAGATTCTCGCAAGTTTGGTCTCCTCTTAGATAAACATATTTATATATATGTTGTTGTGTTGTGTTCCCCCGTATAGTGTTAAATCTTTGTTTAGGTCTCCTTGGATGACCCTTGATATTCTTGTAAGGTCAAGGATACAAGGAGACCACCTCCGTTATGATATTCCTTCTATTTGTTTCTCTATTCTTCTACACTTCTCTTGTTGCAATTGTTGTGTGTGGTGCCTTAGGGGCATAACGTTGTGGAGGGTGTCTTGGGGGCATCTATCCATGTTGTGACCCTAAGTCATTTTTGTCTCCTCTCTCATTTTTGATGCTTTCATTCTTCCGTTTTACTTGTGGCTCTACTAGTCAGCGGATGACGACAACAAATATATACTTCTAATAAGGACCGTGTGTCCCTAAACAAGAAAACAAAAATGGATCTATTCCATATATGAAGATGGGGGTAATTTGTTACCGACGTTTGACTAGTAGAATCACTTTGTGTTGTGATGTGATTGTGTATCATATTGTGGAATTGTTGTAACAAGCCTTTGCAATACTCCAAATCTTCTTCTTGCACCTTTGAAATGTTTTTGTCTCACCTTGTAGCTACACTCAGTTTTGAGATACCTAAAGTATAAACTTATGGCTATACTCGATTCCAAACCCGCAAGTATAGCCTTGGTTTGTTTGAGTGGCATGTTGCCCTATTTTTGTATCAGTTGCATGAAATGATTTGGTTATTATCTTAGCTTATATTTTTTAACCAACGCTTGTTTAGATTATCTTTCAAACATGCATATTATTGATCAATGATATATATGATATTGATGTGTTTCTATTATGATAGTTGGGAACAACTCGACGGTTGTAAGCACATGTCACTTTGGGGCATGGGCTTTGTGAAAGCTCTTGTTCCCTTGTGTGTTTTCAACCTTACCTTAAACACGATTGCTACTGGCAAGCAGGAGCAACCACTTTAAGGTGGGGGCATATATTGTGGTAAATGCTTGCCTATCTTAGATATTGTGATAAATTGTGTTCCGTATACTTCCTTTTCATTGTAAGGCATCTCTGTGATGCAAGTGGTGTTATATACTTTGTTTTATGTGTTTGCATATATTTCCTTTTCACCTTAAGACATCTCCGCAATGCAAGTGGGGTTGTATACTTTGTGCACATGCTTCCTTTTCACTGTAAGGCATCTCCACGATGCAGGTGGGGTTGTATTCTTTTGAAATCCCTTCTGCGGAAGGTGGGATTATGTCTTCCCTTGAGTTGGTTGCACATCCTTTTGAAAAAGTCCTCTCGCGAGAGGCGGGGTTGGGTCTTGAGTTAGTCACCCTTAAGCGCGTCATTGGTGGTCATGGTAGGGTAGCTCAACCATAAGGTGTGTTTGGCATGTTTTAGATAGTGGAGCATAGCGATAAGCTCCTCCCTATCACCCATGTTTGCTTTGTATAATACGTATAGTGAGTCAACAACACACTCTATGGCACTCATGTATTCCATGTGTTTTATGTGTTTTGTGGAGGTGTGTAGCGATGAGCTCACCCCACATCATGTGTCTTGCATGTTTTGTTGAGACGCGTAGTGATTAGCTCCCACCACATTGTGTGTTTTGTGTGCTTTGATGGTGGCATGTAGCGATGAGCTCCCCCCATCGCCTGTTAGTATAATATAATTGTTTAATCATGTCTTCTCTCTATGTATACCTTGTGTATTGTGTGATTGCTTTCATGTCTTCTTTGTGCACCACATGCTTCTTTACTATCTTCTTTGTGTTTTGCGTGATTGTCAAGTGTTTTCCTATGTTTTCCTAAGCTTGGGGGCTAGGGATGGTCTTCCAAACTTAAGGTGTATCTTTGCTCTATTGTCTAATGTGTTTGATGTGTTTTCAACCATATTTTAATGCATGTACTGATCGTAAGATCATACACACATTAAAGTGGGGGCTAAATGTTACGGAGTAAAAAGTGTCCACTTATTTTTTTACCTCCTTGTTTAGCTCCTAGGTCCTCGTGATTGTATTATACATTCAAAATGTTTATACCGACACAAAATTGCTCAACACCAATGCAAAATTGGAATATGCACCCCATGTTTTATCCTATCCCAGACCCAAAAGGAGATAAAAGACTTGGACGGTCCCGCCCAAGTCCCTCTTGATTGGTCGAAGCAAAATTAAGTATTGGTCAACCTTACACCTCTCTAGAGGTTTCTCCTTGTCAGCTCTTTTGGTTTAATTTGATGATTATGAATGGGAAAGCATATATAAGTGTGTTTATGAGTTCATTTGTAATTAGGTTGAAAAGGGATAACTTGAGATATTGAAGGAAAGAAAGAAAGAGCATTCATTGTGATTCTAGAGTGGACTTGTGTGTTGGTATTGTGTGTTTGTTGCAGGCATGGAGCTATCATCTATCCTCCTTAGGATTTGAAGGATCCACTTCATTCTAAGAGATCATCACATAGGTGATATCATTGTGTGTTTCTTATCATTTGAATCATCTCATTATCATTGTTTTCAGCCTCTGCCCCCATGAGGGCACACACTCTTTATCAATCAACGTTGTTGGGAAGCTTGAATGCTATCCTGTGATTTGACTGAGGCAAGTCCCTAAACACCATAGCCCCCCAAACTCTTGATTTGGAGAATGTGAAGATATAGGTAGACTGAGTGAAGATCAGGGTTTTAAGATCTGACAATAGTCACATAATATTCTTCTATCCAATATGTCAAACTCCATTATTAACCAATACATTGATGCAGATAGGGAATGTGTAGTACTCAACGGACCAATAGATCCTATATCAAGCAACCTACTTGTTATATAACATGCTACATTTACATTGTCAAACCAGGGAATTGTATTCTTCTTGGATGATTCTTGTACTATGTGTATAGTTAAGGATTCATGAGTTTTATTCTAGAGGTTGTGTAAGGGAACTAAATAAAGTAAATACAATGCTTTAAGTAAACATGAATAATGGAAAATAACTAAGCTTATCTAACACAATAGTAATCAAATGATTCTCTGTAACTTTTGTGTAAGAGAGTAACTAACAATTGGTTTAGTCGGTGATCACCTTGACTCAATTGACTCAATAACATAAATTACCAAAGTTAAACTACTTCAAATTACTCATAACAACATACATCAATCACACACACACACACACACACACATATATAAACATACACTTTATAAAATGAACATATGAACAAAGTGGAGAGACACAGTACCTCAAGTGGCCAGCTTGACTGACTGTGATTCCACAAGATCTAGCTAAATCTCTACTGAATCTTTGCAGTCATTAACATAACTCAAAACACATATTCCTTTATTGAATGCTAAAGTAACAATGATACAACAAAATATGATACTATATCTCTATCCAATCTGTATGAAGCAAAATCTAATCTAGCTAATTGAGATCAACATTGTCTATATGAATAAAGCTACTGAACAATAAATGCCATAACTGTCCATTATCCCACATCGTAGGAAACAGACTTTATTACAGAGTAACTAGAAATAGGAAACTAACATGAAGATGGCATAGATAGTACAGTCCTACTACAACTCTATCTCTTTAATATCCATGAAGAATAATCAATGACTTAGAAACAAAACATAGAACACGATGTAGATTCCTTCATCATTTAAGATTGCATCATTCATTGAAGGATAACCGTTATGGAGTCATGGATGACTCATCCCAATCAATTCCGGATCTTCTTCCTTTGGCTGTAGGTACCTGTATTATCTTATGTGGATATCGACATCTACTTTGACTGTGGGTTGTCCAATGTTCTTCATGATATGAAGCCATGCTTTTGTTGCATGAGGAGTTAGTACACCACATAGTATTATGCATCACTATCACTAAAATCAACATAAAATACTAACATATTACATGAACAATCATTCACACATAATTAATTAACAACATATTATATACCATCTTCATGCTTCAGTGTCTTAAGGATAATCATAGACATAATTAATATATATAAGTCTAGAAATGTCTTTGGGAAATAGCTAATTAAAGCAATAAAAACAAGACAAATCATGGTCTCATCACACCCCCAACTAATCATGTTGCTGGTCCTCCAGAAACCAAGGCTTCAGATTGTACTGCAGAGCAATGTCTCTATAGTCTATCATTCCTCTACCCCTCTATCCTATTTGAGGTAGAAGCCCTTATGTTTTGCCAATTTGTCCCACCTAGCTTGTTCTGCAGCCTAATTAGTCCTCTACCCCATCCAATGTGGAATAGGATAAAGAAGCAGAGGAGGATGGAAGACTAGTGGTAACCATGTCATCCCATGCTCATTAGCTAATTTTATATATCTCTTTGCGCTATGGATTGCTGCTAACAAGTTAAATACTAAGTGAGGCTCCTTTCTCTGTAGTGCTAGTGTCAATTCCTTCCTTCTACCCTGTGAGAAACCCAAAGTTTCCTTACCAATATTTTCTACCAATTCCCTAAATTTTTGATAGTTCATGGCTCTGCATTCCAATAGTTTACTTTCTACCTCTTGATGTTCAATCAGGTTCACCCATCCCTCCACTATCTTCAGGGGATTTGGAGATTCTGCCTGCAATTTGAGAGGAAGTGACTTCTCTCTTTCATTATATTGTTGCAGTAACTCTCCCCTCTTGTTCTCATTTTTAATTAATGAGGCTAAGGCCTTTAATGCACATCCCCGATTACAACTAGGGGATTCTAGTGAGTGTCATAAGGAATGGCAAGTTCATGTAGGTAGAATTCACACAGTTGGTTTTGCATTTCAGGGGTAGCTCTTTGGCAAGTTGTTAGAAATAAGGCAGGTATAAATATGGAGACATGGGCATCACTGTATAGTTGGCTAAATTGAAATCTCAGATACTACTCTTGCAAATAGAGGGTATAAACCCTGGCAGGTGGTCTACATCTCATCAACTGAACAATCATGTCTTCCATTCTATCTACTTTGAATTTCAACCTCTTCATTTGTACATTTTTCATCTCAATTTCCTTATTGTGTTTCTCCTTCAATTCACCTTGTTCCTTTACTAATTTATATATTTCATTCCACAATTGTAAGGTGACTAAAAATAAGGTAATTGGAGTAGGTTCTACAAAATGCTCTTATGGCTGCACAGGCTCTTGGTTCCTTCTATTAATCTCATTGATGGCCAATTGGGCCAATTGTTCAAGTCCTTATCCCTATTTCTAGAAGACGTGTAACTGCTCTTCTAACTTTTTAACCCTGTCATTCAATCCAGTTTCTTTCTGTTGATAATCCCTTAGTTTTTTCTCCAACTCTACAATTTTTTGCATTGCCAGTTGTAACTCATATTTCTCACCCTTTGTTGTGTCTTTAGAGTCTAACAATAACTCTTCTCCTTGAGGTTCATCTTGAGAGGTTGAGAAAGTTAGTTCTTCAGTTTTAGAGGGAAGTTTATGACTTTTTTTGGTTGTCCATATATCTTCTTCCTCAGACTCTACATCAAACTCATGAACAAGTGTATAACCCAAAATTTTCTGCTCTCTGTCAACAAACATGTGCTCCCTCTTGGAGTCTATATCAAGATCAACTACATTCCTCTTTTTCAGGTTCCCCTGGAAGTTCTTTTTCCTTCAGGTGACCTGAATGCCTACATGATTGAGCAGGGGTTCCTTGTTTGTTCTTAACTCTGGAAGAAGATGATTTACTTTTCTTGGTGGATTTTGAAATAGAAGGGGTTTCATGGGTAGTTTCAAGTGTTGCAGGTGGTGAGCTAGAAGCTTTAGACCACAATTTTTGTTTTATCTTTTTTTGTTTTTGTGGCTAGAAGTCTACAAGGATACATGTTCTGACATTGAGGTTGAAATTGGTGAGACTGTGGGTGTAGGAGAACTAGCAGGTTTTTCAATAGGTTCAGCAGAGCTCAGAACTAGATGCTCCTCAACAGTTGCATGGAAACAGGTAGGTGAAGCTTCTGGGTGAGAAGAGGTTGTAGGCACTTCCTCTTCTTCCCTTGTTTGTAAATTTTCTACTTGTGCCTCTTCTTCTTTCTCTGGTTCAACACTCACCAGCCCCTCATTAACATGATTAACTTTAAGAAATATTTCCCAAGAAAATTTAGGGTAATGGATAGACAAACTTCTCTTTACTAATAGGACAATCAAACCATGATGAGACAATGAGTACTGACAACTTTTCCTTCTATATTTAGTAGAAATCCTTTTTAACAAATTAAATAGAAAATTCAGGACATTCACTATCCTTCCATGACGAAGATGGCTCAGAAGTTTAAAATGCATAGTATAAAGTAAAGGTTGCCTCCCATCACAAGTAAAGTATTTAATAATCCAGGAAGCTACTGAGGCCCAAAAACAGGGTAAAGAAATCCATTTGGTACCTGGAGATGTTGATTCCAACCTTTCTCCCAATCGTATGAACTCGACCCTTGCAAAAATGGCGTATGCTCTTACAGGAAATTCCTCTCCAACTGCTTATAGCCCTGTAACTTCAACTATAGCTGCTACAGTCACGTCAACCCTTAAACCTTTCAATGTAGCTTCCTCATTATGGAATGTCTCTGCAAACTACCGAGTAATGTCCTCATTATACCCTGTTATCCTGAGAAAATATTGCAACCATCCCGCCTGCTGAAAAATTGACAAGGACTTCATGTCAGCCAATAGTGCTAAGTGAACAGTAGGCTCTCTTCTAATCGAGTCACCACCCATTATGATATCTCAAGAAAATACTCAATCCCCTATTCTCAATCCTCTGTTTGTTGTCTAATGATACTCAACATGACCTTATTACCAGTTGCTTTTGTCGTTTACTTGATATGTTTAGCTTGTATGTTATGCGATAGATGGTAATAATTCTAGATTAAGGGGTTTTGCAGTTTGATTTGAAGTTTGTATGTACGTAAAATAATTCAGAATCCCCCCAACTAAAATTTTATTTGTCCCCAAATGAGAAGACAGGCAATGGTATGGGTTCAAAGCATGTTGAATTGATATCATATGGAAAATTAATTATGTGCAAATAAAGAAAGTCATGAAATGAGTAACAATAAATGTTAATTAAAGCAATGAATGAGATGAATACCATTGAGGTGATGTCGAAATTAGAATTGTTGCATGTAAACATGATTGCATGGCAAATTGAGTTGATTCTATTAAACCTATTATGATTCTCTGCACCTTTTGTCCTTGTCATTTGGTTGTTTCACACAAGTAGATTCATTCCATTTTTCTCTCTATATAATATTTATATCTTTGCATTATCAATACTCTACAAACAATCATTCTGCAATCAGGTTATACCAACACAACTTTGCCTCCATTCTTCAAATCTACTATGACAAACTCATTTTCAATATGGTTAACACAATAATTCACCAAAATCTATATACACACACAAATATTCCTGCACACTAAAAACTCTGCATCCACACACCACATAAAAAAGAACCACGAACCACACTCCTATCACAAATTAGAACTCTTTCCAAAACCTCAAACATCTGGTCAAAAAATAGTTAACAAAACCACTTTGCAACTGTTATATAGTCAAATGACCATCAAACATAAAGATCAGAAGGTGGCCATTAGGTTTGAAAAGAATTTAAATAACAATCCTTGATATGTTGCTTTGTGCCCGAGCCAGATTAAATAAGAGCCTTCGATCTCTGTTTGCCACTCATTAAAAAGACTCTTAACCTGAAGAGCTGATGCCTCTAGCAAAAGGAACCGGTCATCATACGTTTAAAAAACCTTCAACAGGTCACCTTAAGTGACTTTTACCCATGATAGGGGGTCAACTCTTAAATAAAACAAAAAGTGCCTTAGTTAAGTGACAAGTAGAACTAGGTTTTAAGGACTTTTTGGAAGGGTCTTAAGACTTAGGGTTTAGGTTTTAGATATATAATACTTTAGATATTCAAAATATTCAAACCCTAATTATCTTGTCATAACCTCTAACCATGAAATGAAATAATGAACAAAACCATTCCAAAATCTTAATAGATTGAACATCTGTGATTGGTTTGAGATCTCTGCCAGCCACCAAGCCCAATCCACCTTGGAAAACAATATGTCATGAAGCATTCTGACACACAATGATCCTAATCCAACTCACACTAAAAATTTTGGCATTAATGATAAACTTTAACTCATTAATGACATCAATACCATATGATCCTGATCTTGAGCATGAAGAACATGAAGATAACCTAAAGCATGGCATGAAGCATGTCTATATCTTGAAGCATTGTGCCTTTGACAACCACCTATTCCATGAAGCATGACTGCACCATATCAACTCAAACAACATGAGTAACCAACTCAAACACTTTTGACATTAATGACAAACAACTCAACAAGTTGTTCTTAGTGTTTTATATTCAAACTCAATAGGAAGGACATCCTTCTTTCCATAAACTAACTCATAAGGTGTGTACCCTATTGTTGTCTTCCGTGTAGTTCTATATGCCCAAACTGCTTCAAAGAGTCTTGCTGCCCAATCTTTCTTATGCACTGCAACTGTCTTTGTCAATATTGCCTCAGGCTCTTTGTTTGTCACCTCAACTTGACCATTTGACTATGGATGATAGGGAGTGGACTTTTTATGCCTGATTTCATACTCCTGAGCAAGGCTAGCAATTAGTGTAGATGTAAACTAGGGTCCTTGATCTGTGACTATTTCCCTTAGGACCCCATACCTTGTAAATATTTCTTCATAGAGGAATGCAACAACCTTACTATCCCTGGCTACTTTTAAGGCTTGTACTTCTATCCATTTTGAAAGGTAATTAGTGCAAACAAGTATATATTCCTTGTGGTTAGAAGGTGGATATATGGGTCCAATAAAATCAATGCCCCATTTGTCAAATGGTGTGACCACCAGTTGTGGTTGTAGAGGAATTTCATCACTTCTTATAGGTCATCCCATTCTTTGACAACAGTCACATCTTCTTGTACAGAGAGCTGTATCCTTATGTAACATTGACCATTAATATCCAGTATTTAGAATTTTGATTGTTGTCCTCTTAGCTGCAAAGTGTCCACCACAGGGTTCATCATGGCAAGCTCTGAGAATGTCATAGACTTCATCTTCCCTAATACACCTGATCATATGATTAGGTCCTGTATAGAAGAGATAACCAGATACCCATGAATAGGGAAAGATGCACTCCACAAGGTGGCACCTCTCTCTAGATGAGAGGTGTGGAGGTGTTTTCCTTGTGACTAGATAATTTGCTATATCTGCATACCAAGGAGTTTGTACAGTTAATGCAAATAAGTGTTCATCTAGAAAAGAATCATCAATGACTGGGTCCTCATTACAAGTAGGGAGCCTGGAGAGGAAATCGACAATAACATTGGCCTTCCCTAGCTTGTCTATGATGGTGATATCAAATTCCTGAAGGAGTAGTAACCATCTAACCAATCGATCACTTACCGCTAGTTTATTCATAAGATATCTTACTGCTGCATGGTCAGTGTGAATGAAAACACGATACCCAGTGATATAATGCCTAAACTTATTAATTGCATAAACAACAACTAACATTTCTTTCTCGGTAACAATATAGTTAAGTTCAACACCTTGAAGATTCATATTGATGTAATAAATTGCATATTCCACATTCCCTTTTTTCTGTCCTAACACAACTCTGACTGTAAACTTAGAAGCATCTGTATGTATATGGAAAGGTATTGCCCAATTAGGTCCTCTAAGTACAGGTGTCTTTTTTAATGACTCTTTGAGATGGTCAAAGGATATTTGACAGTCAGGAGTCCAATTAAATTCTGCATCTTTAGAGAGTAAGACAAATAAAGGAGCAATAATTTTACTGAAGTCCTTTATAAATCTTCTATAATACCCTACATGACCTAGGAAGCTTTTGACATCTTTCTATTTTTTAGGAACATGTAAGGTTGAAATGATTTCAATTTTGTTTGGATCCACTTGAATGTTTTCTTTCAACACAAAATGACCAAGCACTACTCCTTCCTGCATCATCATGAAACATTTTTCATCACTACGGGACATATTATGATCTTGACATCTCTGCAATACTTTTTCAAGGTTCTTCACGGCCTCCTCATAAGACTCTCCATAAGTGGTAAAATCATCCCTATAAACTTCCATAGATTCATGAGTAAGGTTAGTAAAGATGCTTAAAATAGCTCTCTGAAATGTGGCAGGTACATTGCAGAGTCCAAATAGAAGGACAAAATAGGCATATGTCCCCCATGGGCATGTGAATATGGTCTTATCTTGGTCTTCAGGGGCTATCTTGATCTGGTTATATCCACTAAATCCATCAAGAAAAGAAAAATACTTTTTACCAGCCAAGGAGTCTAGGACTTGGTCAATGAAAGGAAGAGGGAAATGATCTTTCCTAGTGGTAGTACTTAATTCTATATAGTCTACACAAACTCTCCACTTACCTCCTTTGTTTAGCACTATTACTAGTGGAGACACCCATTGGCTATCTGATATTGGGAATATGAATCCTGCATTCGATAATTTCTGCAATTCATTCTTCACTATGTCTCTTACTATAGGGTTCATCCTTCTTTGAGGCTGCCTGATTGGTCTGCATCCTTCATTAATGTATATCTTATGCATGCAAAGGTTAGGATCAATTCCCTTCATATCATGATAGTCCCATGCAAATGCAATCTTATGAGTTTACAACATTTTAATCAGTTTAATCTTCTGGACAAATGTTAATTCACTGTTGATGTTAAGTGTTCTGCCTAGTATAATGTCAATTGGTACTGCCATAGGCATCATATAGGCAATATCCAACCTTGATAAGTTTAGACTACAACTATGAGGCAGCAACCGATGAAACATTCTGCTGGTGGAAGTATAGAATGGAGTATTGATTGTAGGCAAAACATTGTGAAGGGGGTAGGCCATACATATTAGACATGGGTCTTACTATATATCTATTCCATAATTATTTTGTATGACATTGGAAAGTACTTCATCTTCATCCTGGATAGCCAATAGTGGGTCTCTTTCAATTGTCATTAATGTTTGAAGAGAATATTGGTTAGGATCACCTAGGTCTGGCCAAATGGATTGCTCCATATCAGCAAAAGGTTGACTAGGTGGATAAAGGACCAACTTCTTTGTTACATCCCATTGGAAATTATCATAATTCCTTATTGACATCCTATGAAGGCATCTGTTGTTGCCAACCAGGGTCTCCCTAGGATGAGTTGATATCCTCCTAGGCTAGCCTTGGGCTGCAAGACCATAAAGTCTATAGGGTATTCCCATGAATCCAATGTGATAACAAGATCTTCAATAACCCCTTTTGGCTTGACTGTGGACCTATCTTCCAGCTAGAGTATTGTGGGAGTAGGTCTGAGGTTATCTAACTAAAGGTTACTCATTATTTCTTTTGTCATTACATTGATGGATGCACCTAAGTCAATAAAGGTGCTTTTGATAAGGGTACCATTGATGTTTACATCAACCAGGGGGCTTCCAAGATCTGCATATTTTGGAAATGACAAGTTACCTAACATGATATCAACAAGTTGTCCTATAACATGGACTGTCTGAGGATCTTTTCTCTTCCTTCCTGAATTCTTAAGGCATAAATCCCTTATGGCTTTGGTATATATGGGCACATCCTTGATGGCTTAGATGAGGGGAATTTTAGCATAGACATCTTTTAATTGCCCCATGAAATCAAAATCAGGTTCAGATGGAGTTGGTGGAGGGTGCATTTTCAATCTCTCTGGAAATGGAGGGTTACTGGTAATGGTTTCTTCTTATAGAAAGATTTGCTTGAAAGGCTTTTGCTGGATATTCAAATGGTTGTCAGTAACAGAGGGTGGTTCTGTTGATAACTGAGAGGGGGGGTGAATCAGTTATCCCAATTTTCTTATCAAATCAAACAATCAGATCCACTGTGTTATTTATTAGCATAGCAATTAATCATCCATGGAAGCATAAAGCATGAACATCAGAGCAGATAAACATTAACACATTGAACACCAAGATTTTGACGTGGAAAACCCAGTTAAGGGAAAAACCACGGGGTGATTAACCCAAGGATTATTCTCTGTTAGAAGAATAAGAAAAAGATGGCACTTGCATATTAGGGCTCACAGCCTGAGCACACTGCTCATAGAGAGGAACACTGCCTACAAGAGACAAACTGTCTATAAAGTGATAAGAATCACAATCTTGAACTGAAGAATGACATCATTACCATGTCCAGATTAGTTCCATTTAAGCCCAAAACACTTGCTCTGCCTTTCGCACTTCTCTTTTCTATGCCACACACATCCACACCAAGACACACTCAAACTGAGTTCACAAACACTTATTTATACAAGACATCGACTTAGGAACAATCATCTAAGTCGGCAAACATCCATAATAACATTCACAAGGCGTGTAAAACATCTGATCGACCTGTCACAGGAAGAACACCAACAACCGGTGGTCATAACACCAAATCCAACTCTAAATTCAATGTGGACCGCCAATACGAACTGTACATGATCCAACGATCATCATAACCTTTCCTGAATCAACAAGAACATCTGCACTTCATCAGCTTACCGGAATTCTTCTCTTCATCATCTGAAACTTCACGAACACAGTCTGTCACCACTGTCACAATGCAAGAGGTACTTCTAGACCTCCAAATCATACACAAATCAAGATGACACATCACAAGGACATCCCAAACACTTATTCCAATCTACAGAATAGGATAATTCAATACCGGATCTCACCGGACCTTTCTGTGACCCTCTGTCACCTATGAACACCTGCCAGAACCGGTTTCACACAAACAGCCATAACTTCTTCAGTTCTTTATGCGGACCTCTGAAATCTTAACTGGAGCATCTTAAGACTCATATCTACAAACCCTTTAATCCACATCCTCTGATCCTAAACCTATACAGTGCCTTTGCCTTCTTCTCATCATTGTTCTTCACTGTTCCGGATGGAGACTGATTTCCTCAATAACAACAGCACACAACTCATCCAATCCTTCTTACCAATGCAATATGAGTATGTTGACATCAATGACAACATTGGTTAACCTCATACTTGCAACAATCTCCCCCTTTGTCATTGATGGCAACATATGATGTGAAAAACCATCAAGACAAGAATTTCTCCTTTCTGTCATAGCTCCCCCTATCAGCAACATGTCTTCTCTTCCTTTACTGCTCCCCCTTGATCATCAACCACTTGTTTTTCACATGTCTTCTCTCCCCCTTTGACATCAATGGCAAAGGGCTCATACTTGCAATTCCAACACATCAGAATCATACTAGCTGCTCCCCCTTAGTAGCAGCTCCACAACATCAATCCGGATGACAAGATATGTCTGTGATATCCACCGGACTGATGCACAACAGTGCATCCTAATGCATCACCGGAGGGGCCATGACCCCTAACTTTTCCCTGAGATACTCAAAAGAATCCTTGGGAAGAGGTTTAGTAAAGATATCTGTAATCTGATCCTTTGAAGGTACATACTCCAATCTGACTTCATCCTTGTTCACTTGCTCTCTCAGAAAATGAAACTTGATAGATATGTGCTTGGTCTTAGAATGCAACACCGGATTCTTAGAAATATTTATTGCACTTGAATTATCACAGAAAATTGTGATAGACTCCTCATATTCTACTTTAATGTCTCTTAGCATTTGCTTCATCCATAAAATTTGAGTGCAACTACCTATTGCAGCAATGTATTCTGCTTCAGTTGCAGACAAGGATATTGCATCTTGTTTCTTGCTTAGCCAAGAAACCAATCTTTTTCCCAAAAAGAATGCTCCACCACTGGTACTCTTCTAATCATCCACATCTCCTGCCCAATCTACATCTGTGTAAGCATGAAGAGAGAAATCATGATCTCTAGGATACCACAAACCATACTCAATTGTTCCTTTTAGGTACCTAAAAATTCTTTTGATTGCCATAACATGAGATTCTCTAGGGTCAGCCTGAAATCTTGCCACAAGACCAACAGCCTGCATTATATCTGGTCTAGTCTGAGTGAGATACAATAATCCTCCAATCATTGATCTGTACTTGGTCTGATCTATCTTAGGAGAGTCATCATCTTTGCTCAGCTTACATCCGGTTGCCATAGGAGTGTTCATTGGCTTTGAATCTTCCATTCCAAATTTCTTCAACAATTCTTTCACATATTTGGTCTGAGAGATAAAGATACCTTTCTTTGTCTGAGTAATTTGCAGACCCAAGAAGAAATTCATTTCACCAAGAATTGACATTTCAAACTCACTTTTCATTTGATTTGCAGGTTTTACACAAACTATCTCTTCCTCCAAAAATGATATCATCAACAAATACTTCAACAATCAAAATGTTTTCATTATCTATTTAGAAATATAGATTACTGTCAGCAGTACCTTTGTTGAAACCAATCTACACAAGATGCTTATCCAACCTTTCATACCATGCTCTTGGGACTTGCTTCAATCCATATAGTGCTTTCTTCAACTTGCAGACCATATCATCATGATTAGACAATTGGAATCCATTTGGTTGTTCAATGTATACTTCTTCTTCCAAATCACCATTTAGGAAGGCAGACTTGACATCCATCTAATATACCTTGAAGTCTTTGAAGGCAGCATATGCAAGAAATAATCTGACTGCTTCAATTCTTGCTACCGGAGCAAAGGTTTCTTCAAAATCAATTCCTTCTATTTGAGAGTAGCCTTTGCAGACCAATCTGGCTTTGTTTTTAATTACTTCACCAACCTCATTTAGTTTGTTCCAGAAGAACCATTTGGTTCCAATCACATTCTTGTTTCTAGGTCTGGGAACAAGATCCCAAGTGTGATTTTTTTCAATTTGCATCAACTCTTCCTCCATTGCTTTGGTCTAGTTTTCATCATTGCAAGCTTCATTTATTGTCTTAGGTTCAATCTTTGAAATCAGACAGTATTCATTTGAATTTTGAGCAATTCTCCTCCTTGTTTGTACCCCTTTGCTTTTGTCACCTATGATCTGATCTTCAGAGTGATTTAAAGTTACATACCTTGGAACTTTGGGAGTCTCTTGCACTGCTGTTTCTTGATTAGGTTCATTCAGACAAACGTCTTCTTCCTGATTTATCAGATTAGTCTGAATCTGACTTTCAGGAAGGGATTGAGTACCTTGAATTAGAACACCATCCTGATCATCTTCATCATATTCATAAAACCTTGAGGGCTTCTCAATTCCTTCATCAACCTTCACATTTGTACTTTCTATCATCTTTTTCAGTCTCTTATTGTAACACCGGTATGCTTTGATTTGAGTGGAGTAACCCAAGAAAATTCCTTCATCACTTCTAGCATCAAACTTTCCTAGATCTTCATCTCTTTTGATGTAACACTTGCTACCAAATACTCTGAAATATCTCACAGTAGGAGTTATACCAAACCACAGTTCATAAGGAGTCTTACCAGTATTGCTTCTGATTTGAACTCGATTGAGAGTATAAACTGTAGTGCTAACAGCTTCTTTCCAAAATATCTAAGGAACATTTGCTTCCATCATCATTGTCCTGGAAGCTTCCTGGATGGTCCGGTTCTTTCTCTCAACTACTCCATTCTGCTGTGGAGTCCTAGGAGCAGACAACTGTCTTTTTATACCATGCATCTCACAAAAGTCTGTGAATTCACCGGATATGAATTCACCACCTCTATCAGACCTTAGACATTTCAGTTTCAATCCGGTTTGATTTTCTACCATAGCTTTGAAGATTTTGAACTTCTCAAGGCTTTTGATTTCTCCTTTAGAAAGGTAACCCACATCATCCGGGAATGGTCATCAATCAGTAACATGAAATATCTGTCACCTTGCATACTCTTGATTCTTGTCAGACCACATAGATCAGTATGAACTAATTCCAATAATCCGGTAGAGGACTGATCCTTGCTTTTGAAAGAGACTCTGCTCTGTTTACCTAGCTGACATTCTTTGCACAAACTATTTGTAGGTTTGACCAATTTTGGAAGATCTCTTACAGCCTGAATATTGCTTATCTTGATGATGTTATCAAAATTTACATGACACATCCTTCTATGCCATAGCCAACTCTGATCAACTTGAACAAATAGACAACTTTTATTTGAACCAACCAGATGGAAGATATTACCTTTTGTTTGAGTACCGAATGCAATCTCAGTTCCAGAGCTTTCAAAGATCCTACATCTTCCATTTTTGAATCAGAGATCATAACCTTTGTCTACTAACTGTCCAACACTGAGAAGATTGTGCTTCAATCCTTCAACATACAGTATATTACCAGTTTTGCTCTTTCCATCAAAAGAAATAGTTCCCCTACCTCTGATTCTACCTACAGAATTGTCACCAAACTTTACCATTCTTCCTTCATACCTTTCCAAATCTAAGAACTTGCTCTTGTCACCTGTCATATGGTGATAGCATCCACTGTCAATAACCCAATCATCCTTTTCTTCAACTTGGGCAGCCAAAGCTCTTTCTACAACCTTATGATTGACAGATTCAGAGGACATTGGATCTTCTTCCTTGATGGTAATAAACACCCATTCATTTCCGGATTTGTCTCCTATTTCTGATTCATCATCTATTACTCCTTCATTATCAGCTTCTTCATGGACATAATAACAATTATTTTGGAACCTTTGTTTGTTAGAGTTTGACCTTGAAGATCTTTCCAGACATCTTGAGGCAAAGTGACCAATCTTATTACAGTTGAAGCATTTAAAAGGTAACTTTCCTTCATACTTACCGGATCCTCTTGGCAGTCTTTTTGCAATGAGGGCTTCAAGTTGAGCTGTTTCTGCTTCTTCCTCTTCCATGTCTCTTCTTGCTTGATCATACCATGACATCTTCCTTGAAGAGTTTTCTCCCGGATCAAATCTCTGTTTGCCTTTCACATAAGCATTAGCTTTGAAAGTAGATTCAGTCTTGGGGGGATCATCTCCAAACTCGATCATTTCAAATGCAGCTAGTTTGCCAGCCAATTATTCTCTTGTGACAGTTGTATGGGCTCTGAATTCATCAATGGCAGCAACCTTGATTTTGTAGGCAGCAGGAAGGGATCTGAGAATTTTGCAGACAATCTCATTTTCATCCAGAGTTCCACCAGCATTTCTAATTCCACATACCAGCTGATTTACTCTTGGCATAAAGGTAGTGATGTTTTCATCATCTCCATCTTCAATCTCTCAAATTTCCCTTTGAGACTTTGCAGCCTTGCACTTTTGACAAACTCATCTCTTTCATGCAGAAGTTCCAGTTTAGTCCAGATCTCATAGGCAGTTGGCAGGTCAATAACATTTGAGAGTTCTGAGTCATTTAGTGCGCTTAGAAGAGCTTCTTTGGTCCGCAGATTGTTTTCAACATCTGTGATTTCATTTAGAGTTGTCGGACCACCCTGTGGAGGTACATAGGGTTTTGTGACCATGGATAAGTACGCCTTTCCCATACACTCCAAGTGACATTTCATGCGGCCTTTCCAGAGAGTGAAGTTGGTTCCATCAAACTTCGGACTGTCCTTCTTATAAGACGACATCCTGGATCTCCTCAAGCGATTAAGCTTTCTTCAGAGGAACTTGGCTCTGATACCAATTGTTGATAACTGAGAGGGGGGGTGAATCAGTTATTCTAATTTTCTTATCAAATCAAACAATCAGATCCACTGTGTTATTTACTAGCATAGCAATTAATCATCCATGGAAGCATAAAGCATGAACACCAGAGCAAATAAACATCAACACATTGAACACCAAGATTTTGACGTGGAAAACCTGGTTAAGGGAAAAACCACGGGGTGATTAACCCAAGGATTATTCTCTGTTAGAAGAATAAGAAAAAGATGGCACCTGCATATTAGGGCTCACAGCCCGAGGACACTGCTCACAGAGAGGAACACTGCCTACAAGAGACACACTATCTATAAAGTGATAAGAATCACAATCTTGAACTGGAGAATGACATCATTACCATGTCTGGATTAGTTCCATTTAAGCCCAAAACACTTGCTCTGCCTTTCGCACTTCTCTTTTCTATGCCACACACATCCACACCAAGACACACTCAAATTGAATTCACAAACACTTATTTATACAAGACATCGACTTAGGAACAATCATCTAAGTCGGCAAACATCCATAATAACATTCACAAGTCGTGTAAAAAATCCGATCGGCCTGTCACAGGAAGAACACCAACAACCGGTGGTCATAACACCAAATCCAACTCTAACTTCAATGCGGACCACCAATACGAACTGTACATGATCCAACGATCATCATAACCTTTCCTGAATCAACAAGAACATCCACACTTCATCAGCTTACCAGAATTTTTCTCTTCATCATCTGAAACTTCATGAACATAGTCTGTCGCCACTGTCACAATGCAAGAGGTACTTCTAGACCTCCAAATCATACACAAATCAAGATGACACATCACAAGGACATCCCAAACACTTATTCCAATCCGTAGAATAGGATAATTCAATACCGGATCTCACCGGACCTTTCTGTGACCCTCTGTCACCTCTGAACTGGTTTCACACAAACAGCCATAACTTCTTCAATTCTTTATGCGGACCTTTGAAATCTTAACTGGAGCATCTTAAGACTCATATCTACAAACCCGTTAATCCGCATCCTCTGATCCTCAACCTATATAGTACTTTTGCCTTCTTCTCATCATTGTTCTTCACTATTCCGGATGGAGACTAATTTCCTCAATAACAACAACACACAACTCATCCAATCCTTCTTTCCAATGCAATATGAGTATGTTGACATCAATGACAACACTGGTTAACCTCATACTTGCAACAGGTTCCTCATCAGGAAGTTCTATGATGAGCGGTGATGATGGTCCAACAAGCATCTTCTTGAGCGCAGGTGCACATCACTAACTTCAACCGTATAGGTTGGGTATTGGATGACCTCATTAGTATAGGCCTACTGAATAGGCTTGTTGTTAGGATTAAGTGCAGGTTGTGCCTATAGTTGAGTAGCTCTAGGTTGGGCAGGAGTAGGTGAGGTTGTATTTGGCATAAGGGCAGGTTGTTGAGGCAGGATTTGCTATGGTTGTAGGTAGTTCACATTTGGATTTTGCCAAGGTTGGTTCGCACGCCACTGTTGTGGCCATGGGTTTTGATTGGCCTACCATTGTGGATTATAATTTGAGGATTGGGATGGCTACTGAGGCCATACCTCCTGCTGCTGGGTCCAACTAGGTGGCATGGTTTCCTATTGCTGTTGTGGCCAGTTATACCAAGGTGCATTGTTCCAATTATGAGGATTTGAAACAGGTGGTGCAAATGACATGGAATTGGTCAAGGGGTCTTGAGGCATACCTTGTCTTTACTGCCATGGCCTTCGTTGTGCAATATAGAACACTTGACCTTATTCATCTTCTATGGCTCTAAAATATTCTTTCTCATTCTTACCCTTAGAAATACTAGCGAGTCCCTTGCATCGACAATTGGCCTTCTTCTGTTGACAATGTGGATAGTGTTGGGACCTAAAATTTCCTTTAATTTTTTTTACAAAATTTTAGGTTCCCATGATAAAAAATTTGATTGCAGCACTTAGAAATACACCTAAAAAATATGCCCCAATGACCTATTTTGGAGAGTCATAATTCAGAGCCTGTTCACTTTCATGCCAAACCACCTGGTAGGCATGCTCATCTATCATATGTGAGTGTGCATATCCTATTTCAGCCTACCATGATCAGATTTGACTGGGTTTTCAAGCATCAAGTTGGAGGGTTCTGGTAAGGTTTGCTGTCTGCACAATGTTAAAACTGTCAAGGAGGTCAATTTTGGAGGCAAATATCTAGCAACTGGATGATTTTCATGATGAACAAATTGGTGTTTCAGATCATCCCCATGCTAATGTACTTTCATGCTAGTTTTCAAAACTCCAACATTTCATTTGCTATTTTTTCAAAATCAAAAGCAAATACAATTTGTTCTGATTTTACTACATTTCCAGAAAAGTCTCAGGGGGTCAACTTTGGTCTTTGATATTTCATGACAGAAGTGGATTGGTGAAGAACGCTCTTGCACACATGCTTATTTGACCTAAATGAACTGATCCCCCAAGTGGAAGCTTCCTAGGAAGAGATTTGGTATTTTTTTGGGGTGGTAACTTGGTGAGCCCTAATTGGTTTTTCACAGGTGCAATTTTCAGAAAAGGCTGAGTGAGCTACTTTGAATGTGAATATCTTACACCTCAGGATGCATTTTACTAAACTATTTATTGTACTGAATTCTTGGTTCAAATGTCTACATGCCTGTACATTTTCATGACTCCATGAGATGGTTTGACCAGTTTTCCAAGGCAATTTTGGAGGCTATTTGGAGTGTTTTGGTCACCATACAAATATGTTAGAAAGTAAATTTTATTGATTACCCACTTCAATTTTTCACCTCAGAAGCATATTGAGGCGTCCCAGGTCAATTCAGGACAAAGTTTTATTTCAAAACAAATTTTTTTTAGTCGGGCCCACAATGGGACCCGACATACAATTGTTGTTGTGCGGTTGGCAATTCAAGTTGTAGAGAAGATTGAAACATTAGGGTTTGGTATTGATAACAAATGTGCAATCAGTATAGGGTACAATGGTACTACCCACAAGACCTTTGATACTTTGACAAACAAAACTATTGCAGTGAAGAAAATTCATCTTGGGGATGCCAAGGAAGGTGTTCATGTAACTGCCTTGTGAGAGATAAAATTGTTGAAGGAGCTAAAGGATCCAAACGTAATACAGCTAATAGATGCTTATCCATACAAATATTGTGTTTGAGTTCATAAAAGACCAAAACATACATCTCTCTCTAGTTGATATAAAATCATATATGCATTGAAAGGCTTTACTGTTTGCCATAAAAAGGAATCCACGAACAATCCAGAAAACTCTATATTATCATTACATTCCATTATCATCTTGAGAAGATGATAGCAATAGCATTGTACACAGCAAAATCATTCTTCCTTGTTCACAACTTTGACAACACCGCCCTATTCTCCCTGCCAAAGACCCTCCCCACCTACTCATTTCATTGCCATGCAATCTTAAACACTCTGCCCATATTTTCCCCTCAAACCATCTCATTCGAAGCCCAATTCTCAGTATTTCTAAGATGACTTCCTTGTCCTTAACAATACCCTATGCCCTGTCCAATTATGATGACAACATACTGCCAATCAATCAAACAGAATGGCAAAGCAAGTTGAGAAAGAATTCAAAGAGTCGACACCTTTCCTCTCAACTATTTGCATATATGGTGGTGTTTCATATAATGCTCAACAAAATACACTTTCCCATGGTGTTGACATTGTAGTGGGAACACCTGGAAGGATAATAGATCTGAACCCTGAAGCTTGATGAAGTCCAGTTTTTAGTTTTGGATGAAGCTGATCAGATGCTTGCTATTGGATTTGAAGAGGATGTAGAAGTCATATTGGATAAAATTCCAAATGAATGGCAAAGTATGCTTTTCTCTGCAACAATGCCAGCATGGGTGCAGGAAACACCTTGACAAGCCAATAACAATTGACTTAGTGGGTGATAGTGATGAAAAGTTGGCAGAAGGAATCAAAACTTTATGCAGTCCCAACAACAACTACCTCTAAGTGGTCGATTCTAGGGGACCTCATTATGGTTTATGCAAAAGGTGAAAGACCAATGAATTTTTAGGGTTATGCTTCCATAGAGAATTTTCTAGCATTTGAACAAATAATTTCTATCTGCACCACTACAATAGTCTTGCACAAGATCAGACCTACTCCTTTGATGGAAATTGACTAGTAGATGGTTACAGATTGAGATGTTCCACATCGGCCAATGAAAGACTGGGAGTACAAAGCATGCAACTATAATCGAGTAGTGGAACACTGTAACACTGTTTATTGGAAAAAATGTGCACACATTGATAATCTTATTTTATTGGAAGCTATATACTATCAGTTACCTGAATTTGACATGTGTATTGCCAAGAATGAAGAGGTTGTAAGGATTTGATCTCCCAACCATGGATTGAGAGAGAGGAGCGGTCAAGATGTGGGGCAAAATCTGACAAAGTCTACTATTGGCTAATTTTGGAGCTCAGCAGGGATGTATATGGGTTTACTGTGCATCCCCAACATTTGCAACACCATCATAAGTATGCAAGAATTTACGAGGGACTCCTCCAGAACACAATGGCTTTTAGGAAGTAGGTCAAATCTGAGGTCATTTGAGGCCATGGCATCATTTCTTGCTTGACATGTGATCTCCAACCTGCATGTAAATCAAGCCATAACCTTTGAAGCTGAGGAACAAGAAGATAAAAGTCGTCGGACAACTAGTTATGATATTGACATGACAAAATGTATTTATTGTGGCTTTTGCCAAGAGGCTTGCCCTGTTGATGCTATTGTTGAAGGGCCTAACTTTGATTTTGCCATAGAAACCCTACATCAAAGAGATATCCCTATATCGGAAAGACTAGCTGAAGAGTCTCTTCAATAAACCGATTTCAAGAGTATTATTAAAAAAAATATATTATATGGGTAAGAAATCATAGAAGTGGGCCCCCAAAACTATGACTAATAAATATTATTACCAAAAAGATTATATCAGAGAGACTTTGGGATATCAAAGAGAGTGTGTTGAAGGTCTCTTCGAAATATTGAAACATCATCAAAGGGAAAATAAATATCAGCAAAAGGTGCAAATAAAAAATTAAATGAAGTGAGACTATAGTAAAATAAAATATAAATTTCACATTTTCATTGAAGCGGTTATAAGGTGGAAAATTATTGAGAATATTTTTACTCGGAAGTAAAATACTTTTTTGGAAGAAATAATCAAATAGGTAATTATTTTACCTTAAGAATATTTTTATGTGAAAGTGCATGTAATGACCAATGAAATATTTTCACCGAGGAAGTTAAGAAGGGGTAATCATTTTCACCCAAATGAAATATTTTTGCCAAATAAAGGTGAAAATGCACACAGGTAAATATAATCGAGAAATTTGTCAACAAAAGAATAATATTAAAGTATTGAGAAATACTTTATTTTTTCACGGGAGTGCTCACACAAGTTAAGATTAATGAATTATTTTATCTACGGAAAATAATTAATTAAATAAAGAGTTGCACCAGACGGATGTGTGAAGGGTCATAACCCTAAAAATACAAAGTATAAATGAGAGATAAAATCCATCATCAGAAAAGAAGAATGAAGCAAGAATAAATAATCAAAGCGAGCAGCAATTAGTAGATTAGGAAATAAATAAATAAAGACTTCCAACATGAATTGTAAAATCTTCTAAAGCAATTTAATGGAGAGGAATATTATAATCTGGTGTCCAAAAATTTTGGTGTTCAATTATTTGTTAATGTTCATTCATATGTGTTACCTGTGCTATCTCCCAAATGGTTTTCCTTTGTTATTTAAATTGGATATATCAAAGATATGTTTAATTTATCAGGGCACATTTGTTGCACTTGTGTGATTCCCTTGATTGGTTTATGTGAGAAGTTGATTTAAATCCTTCTAAGTGGTTTATGTTTATTGGTCTCTGCCAGGAGTTAAAACCCTTTAAATAAATCATCTTGGTTGGTTTCCTTCACAATAGAATTAAAAGTCCTTTCAATTGATCACAGTAACCTAGGAAAATATCATTGGGATCGATAAGAAGAGCCTCATAACCAATATTCTTGCACGTTTATACAAGGTATAAACATTTGAAAAGTGCCAAATAATTCAAGTTAAGCCAAGAGGGAGGACACATCTATCATACACATCCTGACTCTGTTGCCCATAATAGATAAAGCACTGTTCATTACAAAATAATATTTCAAAACCTTATTGACATATTCAAAATATCACACATTAGGAGTAGGAGTAATTATTAAAGCTTATATCTATCTCACACTTACATGCCACTGTTGATAGATCCCTAAGTTCAACTTTTAACTCTGCATCAACTATCAAAGTATACCCGCCTAGGCCTGGTAGAGCCTAAAGAGAAGGGGGTTTTCAATCATATCAACCCTGTTTCGTTAGCCAAAAGCGTTAAGAGAGCTTGGCAACCGCTTAATGTTTATAACCTATGTTTTTGAGACCTAACATACATCATTCACTCAAAGCTGCCTATGATGCCTCTTGTTTCTTCTTTATGTGTAGAGTGTCTATCTATGTTGCCAAATGGCTTAAGATATCCTATTTTATGTTGGATAGGAGATTGTTGAGATCTATTTTGGAGATTCCAGTGGAAGATTTACTTGAAGTCAAGGTTTTAAAACCTCTATTTTTCTTTAGAGTAGAGCGTGAATAGTTTCTACAGATTTGACAAATTTCATCAAATCCCAGTTGAGAGATATCTCCTAATCCAATTAGATTGAGTTCGTCCATACATTCTTCTCTCACACCTCTTAGGTAGACTAGCTTGAGTGACTCTAGAGAGAGCCTATTCTGCCTTGACTTCTTGAGGCAAAACTAAAATATCTCTAAATCATCTTCCACGGGCTCATCTTCTTTTTGTGACATCCCGAAGATGTCATCCCCCTTCATGTCTTTGCCATGACATAATCTTGTTTTTTGCAAAAAATTCTCCTGCATGGTGGCCCAAGTAGTTACAAAATTCTCAGCCAAACCCATAAACCATTGTAATGCAACATCTTTGAGGGTGGCTGGGAAGAGCTTGAGCCTATATGCATTTGTAGTGTAATCATAACTCCTACATAGCACATTAAACTCAAAGAGAAATGTATCAGGGTCTTCAGTGATTAGCCCATGAAAGTTTGGTAGAACTGAAGGAGGGATATTTTTCAAGGTTGCAGCTCTCTCCTGGTTTGTAATAGGAAGGTAAAGGTAACTGGTTCAGCTGGGTTATCTAATTCTTCGTTTGCCATGATGCCTTGGTTCCAATCTACAATATCTTCAAAATCCTCAGCATTCTCTAGACCAAGGGATGATTCAAAGTGTCCTTCTTCTTTTGTTGAACTAGTTGGAAGAAACCTCCCTCTATGGTCTCTTGGCCACCGCATACAATAATGTATGAGCTAATGGCTCTTTTCCTACACTGTGTTAGTGAATATTTTGGAGGTAGATATTCAATATTTTGGAGGTAGATATTCAATATTTTGGAGGTAGATTGAATATCTAAGTGATCCTAAATGCTGAAAAGTACTATTTCCTAGTAAAGCAAGTACAAGCATAAATCAACAAGAACTCAGAAACTCTAAACCTTAGCACCATCCCCGGCAGCGGCACCAAAAATGTTGAACTCCATTATTAACCAATACATTGATGCAAAAAGGGCATGCACACTACTCAACAGACCACCAGATCCTATATCAAGCAACCTATAAGTTATATAACGTGCTACATTTACATTGTCAAACCAGGGAATCATATTCTTCTTGGATGATTCATGTATTGTGTGTACAGTTAAGGATTCCTAAGTTTTATTCTAGAGGTTGTGTAAGGGAAATAAATAAAGTAAATACAATACTCTAAGTAAACAAGAATAATGGAAAATAACTAAGCTTATCTAACACAATAGTAATCAAATGATTCTTTGTAACTTCTATGTCAGAGAGTAACTAACAATTGGATCAGCCGGTGATCACCTTGACTCAATGGACTCAATAACATAAATTACCAAAGTTAAACTACTTCACATTACTCATAAATAAATACATCAATCACACACATATATAAAAATACAATTTATAAACTGAACATATGAACTAAGTGGAGAGACATAGTATCTCAAGTGGTCAGCTTGAGTGACTGTGATTCCACAAGATCTAGCTAAATCTCTACTAAATCTTTGCATTCATTAATAGAACTCAAAACATATATTCCTTTATTAAATTCTAAAGTAACAATGATATAACAAAATATGATACTATATCTTTGTCCAATCTGTATGAAGTAAAATCTAATCTAGCTAACTAAGATCAACATTGTCTATATGAATAAAGCTACTGAACAATAAATGCCATAACTATCCATTATTCCACATCGTAGGAAAAGGAATTTATTACAAAGCAATTAGAAATAGGTGACGAGAGCATAAAGTGTCTCATATTTAGTCAAATAAAAGCATATATTTTCTCTTCATTAAATCAGTTTTGAAGTGGACTTGAGTATGGGTTGGAAGATTTTTAGCTAAATATCAAATAAACTTGTCTAAATGGAATAATCAATGCCATGCATGAGTTTACATTGATATTACAAATTCACCTCTAGATTAGCAGTCATTTTATCAGTAAAGTGAAGAGAAAGTCCATTTTATGTCAAGTTGCAGTGCCAAGAAGATTTGCTAGAAAGAAGGATGAACTCAAGAGGAAAAAGTCAAAAACCTAATCTCAATAAAACAACAAGATCTCCCTCATTTCTCAATGAAATTTAGAATTTCAAAATGATTTAGAAAGATAGAAATGAGACGCACAAAACCCAGAAGCCGTTTGAGACAAATCATCAAAAAATTTCAACAGTTTGTGACAGAAGTTGATTGTTATAAAACGCCAGAGATGCAGAACAGAAAAAGTCAAGAAAAATAGTTTCATTAAAACAATGATATCTCCCTCATTTATTAATGAAATTAAGAAATTCAAAATGATCTGGAAATCTAAAAATTAGGGGAACAAAACCCATAAATCATTTGAGGAGATCTAGTAAAATAAATGAGCAATTTATGACAGAAGTTGACTGTTCTACAAGCTTCAGAGATGTTCCCGAAATACTTTATGAAGTTGCTGCAGATTCTTCCAATCTACCGACACACACTCTGAGATTTTTTGAAGGATAGATTGACTATAATTACTCCTAAATTAATGGATCTAACTAAAGAGTAATTATTCCATGCAAAGAATACACATTTAGTGTTGCATGTCTTTCTAAAAGATATTGGATGTCTTCCTTGTAATCAGCAAATGTATAATCAGTTAACTAAATGAATAAGTTTAGTTAACTAGATAAATAAGTTTAGTTAGCTGCATGAATAAGTTCTCTACTCTAGAGAGACTCTCAAATATAATTTAATAACCATAGTTATATATAGAGAACTATGGCGTGGAATAGAAAAAAAGGAAGTTGTAAAAGAATTAATTGAGAGAAAGAAGAACTCTGTTATTTTCTAGCAACATGTACTCTTGATCTTGAAGGTTTTTTAATAAAGAAAGTTGTTCTACCTATTTGTTGATTGTTGGAATTGATTAGTCTCTCTCTGGAGGAATGAGCAAAGGCCCATTCCAACCAAAGGACAGAGACTACATTTCTTAGTTTCTTTATTCAAAATTATTTTTACTGTTGTGCAATTCCTTTATTCCAAGTTTAGATCATCTGCTCGAGTTATTGTTTTCCTTAGATTAAGTTGTCTTTTTCAACAGAGTTTAAACCCTGGTTTGTTTTATGCAATTGTTGGCAATTCCCTTTTGTAGAAAAGACTGCCATGCAAGTTATTCCTCTTCCCTTTTGCATACAACCATGGACACCGCCTTGGATTGATATTTATTAAAATTAAATTATGGGGACTGAAACGACCCTCATCATTTTTTGCGTTGTTGCCGGGGATAGGTGTCATTAGGGAGTTCCTGTTGATCTGGTGACAGCAGGTCAAAAAGAGGGGAAAATTAGTTTGGTAGTCTTTTTAGGTTTATTGTTTTGAAGTCTAAGTAGATAAAATAAGTTCCTCAAGAGAGATATGTATGCCAAAAACCCCCCCAAATAGTAGATCCAAATGTTAAGGTTCTTGCATGCAAAGAAGGTGAAAAGCCTTATTGTTCTGTAATTTCAGCTCTTGTGCAGTCTCTTCAACTAAATGACCATGACTCTGCTGTCCAACAAGGGAAAATACATTTTAGAAGGAGACATTGATGCCCTATTGCTTGCAATAGGTAACGAGTATAATGAAGAAATCTTGTCTCCCCTGGAGGAGCTTGTATGGTAGAGTATTATTTGGATGCCTTCAAAATCCAAGGAGGGTTGCCCGATTAGATATTTGAAGAACAAAAAGGAGATACCTCTAAGCATGCAAGTACCAGAATATGAGGAAGGGTTTCAAGATCTCTCCAATCAACCCATGAACAACAAAGAGATGCCTCTAATCATGCATGCACCAAAATGTAAGGAAGGACTGCAAGATCTCTCCAATCAGCCCATGCATGCACTAGAATCAGAAATTATGGAGAAGGCTATTATTTCAGAGGAAGGTGAAGCACCAAAGTTCAAATTTTCAGTCAGCTTCTTCTCATGGTTTTCCTTTTCTTTCAAAAAGTTGAATGCATGGATCCATATTCTAAGTAAAGGAAGTTATTTTCCACAACCAGTCAATGGTTTTGTGTAACCTATCTCTACATCACTAAGTAGAGTAGGTTAGGGTAGGTTTATTTTCTACAAATAAGTACTTTGCACATGCTTTTTCTATACAATTTGCTGCTTCCAAGAACTCTTGCAGATATTTTGGCATTTGTAGGCATCCTGGATGATTGGTTGTTGCAAATTTGGGCTCTAGTTCCAGCAATAGAACTTCAATAACATGGAGGCAATGACAACAAAGAAGCAACCTGAGGTATTTATCCTATTCTTTTGTTTTTAATTTAGTTATAAATGTTATATTACAAAAATCCTCTTTTGACCCAAATCCCTAAAGTAGCCACATATTTGCATCTTCCAATCATTCACACCAAGAAGTGGCCAAATTAGCTCTAGAGGAAGCTAGAGAACTTCAAATGAAAATTTGAGAGAGGTTTTTGTTCCTCTTAGCCATATGATGAAAAACCTCTCCATTTTTACACAACAGTAGCCATTAAAAAGATATTCCCATTTCAAATTTTTAGTAGCATAAAGCCTAAAAAAATTGACCAAAATTTCAAAATGCTCCAAATCAAATTCTGAAAGAGGTTTTTGTTCTTCTTGACCATATGATGAAAAATCTCTCTCCATTTTCACATAGCAGCAATGGTTAAGGAGATATAAGTGTTTTAAATTCTCAGCTCTATGTAAAAATCTTAGATGAAAAAAAAAAGTAGCTTGTAAAAGGTCATGCAAGAACTTAAGTGTGGGGGAGATTATGGGACCATTATTTTTCTCATGTAAACCTAAAAGTAACACCCTTTTTCCCCCTCTTCGTTCATTAGCCTTAAAATGGATTTTATGTAATTTAAGGATTTGTAACTTAATTGAAAGCAGAATGTAGGATGATGCTTGGTTTATTCTTTGGGAGTTATTTTTCTCTAAAATATTGTTATGTTCTAATGTTCTTGAGAAGCACTAATTTTTAAGGAATGTTTTCAAAATTTTAGCAAAACAAGGTTGATACAATTGTTATTCAGCATAAAGGATCATGTTACAGCTCTCAAAAGTTGACGACCTCTTTGCATGCGTCATGCAAAACATGGGCTAAAAGGATGGAGAACAAACTGGTGCATGATGGTAACATGGAAGACTAAGATGGACTCAGCTAAAAACAACTCCAGAAATCAAAACAACAACTCTAGACAACCCCGGAGCTCTCAGGACAACATCTCCAAATCTCTCAAAACAATAGCTCTGGAGATCAATAGAACATCAGCTCCAAAGATTAATAGTAAGGCATCAACTCCGGAGATCAATAGAACATCATCTCTGGCACTCTTCCTAGAACAGCAACTCCGGAGCATCTCTGGCGCTCTTCTTAGAACAACTCCGGAGCTCTCAAGACAACATCTCCAAAGCTCTTAGAACAGTAGCTCAGGAGATCAATAGAACATCAGCTCCAGAGATTAATAGTAAGGTATCGGCTCTGGAGATCAGTAGAAAAGCATCTCTGGTGCTCTTCCTAGAACAACAACTCTGGAGCATCTTCGACGCTCTTCTTAGAACAACAACTCTGGAACTCTCAAGACAACATCTCCAAAGCTCTTAGAACAACAACTCTGGAGATCAACAGAACATCAGCTCCAGAGATTAACAATAAGGTATCAGCTCTAGAGATCAGCAGAATAGCATCTCCGACGCTCTTTGTAGAACAACAAATCCATAGCATCTCTGACGCTCTTCTTAGAACACAAACTCTGGAGCTCTCAGGACATCTCCAAAGCTCTCAGAACAGTAGCTCCGGATATCAACATAATATCAGTTACAGAGATTAATAGTAGGGTATCAGCTCTAGAGATCAACAGAACAACATCTCCAACGCTCTTCTTAGAACAACTCTAGAGCATCTTCGGAGCTCTTAGAATAGCAGCTCCAGAGATCAACAGAACAACAGCTCTAGAGATGGACAATAGGGCATCAGCTTCAAAGATCATCAGAATGGCATCTCCAAAGATCATTAGAACAACTGTTCCAAAGAACAGCAGAACAACAACTATAAAGCATCTCCGGAGCAACTGGAATAAAACCAAAGAGGTTAACTCAAAAAGATAATTATGAAGTGCAGGAGGAACTGCAACCTCTTAAGTGTGGGGGAGATGATAAGAGCATAAAGTGTCTCATATTTAGTCAAATAAAAGCATATATTTTCTCTTCATTAAATTAGTTTTAAAGTGGACTTGAGTATGGGTTGGAAGATTTTTAGCTAAATATCAAATAAACTTGTCTAAATGGAACAATCAATGCCATGCATGAGTTTATCTTGATATTACATGTTCACCTCTAGATCAATAGTTATTTTATTAGTAAAGTGAAGAGAAAGTCCATTTTATGTCAAGTTGCAACGCCAAGAAGATTTGCTAGAAGGAAGGACAAACTCAAGAGGAAAAAGTCAAAAACCTAGTCTCCACAAAACATCAAGATCTCCCTCATTTATCAATAAAATTTATAATTTAAAAATGATTTGGAAAGCTAGAAATGAGATACACAAAACCCAGAAGGCATTTGAGGCAAATCATCAAAACATTTCAACAGTTTGTGACGGAAGTTGACTATTATAAAACGCCAGAGATGCAGAACAGAAAAAGTCAAGAAAAATAGTTTCAGTAAAACAATGATATCTCTCTCTCATTTCTTAATAAAATTCATAAATTCAAAATGATCTGAAAATATGAAAGTTAGGGGAACAAAACCCAGAAATCATTTGAGGAGATCTAGTAAAATAAATGAGCAGTTTATGACAGAAGTTGATTGTTCTACAAGCTTCAGAGATGTTCCAGAAATACTTTATGAAGTTGTTGTGGATTCTTCCAATCTACCAACACACACTCTGAGATTTTCTAAAGGATAGATTGACTATAATTACTCCTAAATTAATGGATCTAACTAAAGAGTAATTTTTCCATGCAAAGAATACACATTTAGTGTTGCATGTCTTCCTTGTAATCAGCAATTGTATAATAAGTTAACTAAATGAATAAGTTTAGTTAACTAGATAAATAAGTTTAGTTAGCTGCATGAATAAGTTCTCTACTCTAGAGAGAATCTCAAATATAATTTAATAACCATAGTTATATATAGAGAACTATGGCGTGGAATAGAAAAACAAAGGAAGTTGTAAAAGAATTAATTGAAGGAAAGAACTCTGTTATTTTCCAGCAACATGTACTCTTGATCTTTACGGTTTTTGAATAAATAAAATTGTTCTACCTATTTGTTGATTGCTAGAATTGATTAGTCTCTCTCTGGAGGAAAGAGCAAGGGCCCAGTCCAACTGAAGGACAGAGACTACATTTCTTAGTTTCATTAGTTGTTTTACTATTCTACAGTTTCTTTATTCATAATTATTTTTGCTGTTATGCAATTCCTTTATTCTAGGATTAGATCAGTTGCTCAAGTTATTGTTTTCCTTAGAGTAAGTTATCTTTTTCAGCAGAGTTTAAACCCTAGTTTGTTTCATGCAATTGTTGTCAATTCCCTTTTGTAGAAAAGACTGCCATGCAAGTTATTCCTCTTCCCTTTTGCATACAACCATGGACACCGCCTTGGATTGATATTTATTAAAATTAAATGATGAGGACTGCAACTACCCTCGTCAATAGGAAACTAACTAACATGAAGGCAACATAGATAGTACAGTCCTCCTACAACTCTATCTCTTCGATATCCATAAAGAATAATCAATGACTTAGAAATAGAACATAGAACATGATCTATGTTTCTTCATCATTTAAGTTTGCATAATTCATTGAAGGATAACCGTTATGGAGTCATGGATGAATCATCCCAGTCAATTCAGGATCTTCTTCCTTTGATTGCAGGTACCTATATCATCTTCTGTGGATATCAGCATCTCCTTCGGCTACGGGTTGTCCAGTATTCTTCATGATATGAATCCACGCTTTTGTTGCATGAGGAGTTAGTACACCACATAGTATTTATGCATCACTATCACTAAAATCAACATAAAATACTAACATATTACATGAATAATCAATCATCCAAACATCATTAATTAACAATATATTATATACCTTCTTCATGCTTCGGTGTCTTGAGGATAATCATAGACATAATTAATATACATGTCTGGAAATGTCTTTGGGTAATAGGTAATTAAAGCAATAAAAAAAGACAAATCATGGTCTCATCATAAGACTTGGTTGGTGGCACCCTAGTCTTCTACCCTTTCTGACTTCAGATCTAGTATCAGGACAACATCTAAGGTATCTTTCTAGTTGACATCTTTGGCAGATTCTTCCTCTCAGGACTTGGGCGATATTGGTGGTGTCCTCCAACATCTCATCTTTTAGGAGACATGTTTTATCATATTGTTGATCATCCCCGTGAAATTGGTTTCTGGATATCTATTATACTTTCTCTATTATAATATATTGTAGAACTAGGGTTTCATGCATTGTTAACCTAGGGTTTGATAAAAAGGCTAAATAAAATCTGATACATCTATAACATACATGAGTACAAGATCAGCACCTGAGTCCAGATATATTTGGTAGTGCTTTGGCTCGGTCTTGTCCTTGAATGTTATATGGAAAAGGGCTTGATCTAGTATGCATACAAGTTGTCATCATTCTCATTTTTTATACTTAACACAAAGATATCAAAAAAAGTTTTCTTAGCCAACCATTGAGCACCTAATTCTTTGTATACTTGGACATGGGTAGTGCATAACTCCAACCAAATAGTAGGGTTGAGACTATTGCAAGTATGTGCTAATCGTTGTTGTCTTTGATGCCAACATGCTTGTGTTGTCATTGGTGTCAACTGTGTCTTCTGATGAGGTTGTTTCTATTTGATTAAGTTGTCTTGCTAAAGGTGATTTGGTTGCTTTGTAGAGGTGCTGAAGATGTTGAGGATATGCATCTATTGTTGGGTTTCCAAGTGCTTTTGAGAAAATTTGATTAATTATGGAAATAGTGTGTTGAAGAAGTCTTCTAGATTACAAAGTACTATTTGAGCTTTTGCTCCGCATTTCTTTTGTGTTGGAGATCTATGTGTGCAGTTTGGATATGTTGTTTAGAAGTGTTTGAAGATTATAAATATAGAATTTGGTGCTTTGGATTGTTGTGAAGTGAAAGTTGTGTTCACCAGTTTGAGAACAGTGTTTGACAATGTGTCTGGGAGAAAGTGTTTTGCTCCACATTTCTCTATAGAATCTTTTCAGGTGTTGTGGTTCTAGATATGTTCTTATAAGGTCCTTATCTATCTTCTATCTAGAAGGTTTGTGATTTGATGCTCCGAAAAATGATTTCTTGTGTAGCAGAGTTTGAGAGTGTTGTTTGTAAGCAGATTGTGAACTTTCTTCAGGTGAAAGTTGTTGTGGTTGAATTTGTTGGTTTTCAGGTGACTTAAACATGTTTGTGTATGTTTCTAGATTGTGTTAAAGCTTTGTGTAAGATCCGCGAGGTGTTTTTACCTTTGAGGAAGCGTGTGCTTAAAAGTTCATAGTGTTAACTCAAGTTTTGTCGACTTGGTTGTTTACACTATTTGGGGTTGTGCTTTGGTGAATGTGAAAGCTTGGTGAAGCATGTAAGAGTGGATTTAGGTCTATGCTAAGGTGTGATATGGTCTACAGTCATTCCTTTCCTCCATAGGAATGTTTAGGTCTAGACGTAATTTGAAATTTATGAATTAAGTTGTATTGCTGACCTTGGAGAATGTTTTCATGATTGATGGTGGTATTTAAATAAGTGTCAAGGATTTGTGGATGTGTGGATGAATGAAGGATATGATGTTTGTAATGCGAATTTGATCAGTGTAGTGAGAGATTTCATGTGTTAGGCTACTGGATGTAGTGAGAAAAAGGTGTCTACTATTTTTCAGTGTTGTTGCGAAGGTGTTGTTTATGTTGTGGTGTATATTGAGCTTCATTGGAACTGAAGTCCACACATAGGTTAGATGCAATTATATCAATTCAAATCCTGGTAGTGAGCCACCCTTCTCTTCTTTCTTTCTTTCTCAGTGGGCAGTGAGTCCACCTGCAATAAGCATTCTTTCTTTTGGGTAGTGAGCCCTTTGGTAGTGAGCCTTTTGTAATTCGATATTGCTACTACATTATATTGTTATCTAATCCTCACCATGGTTTTTCCCTTTTAGGGTTTTCCATGTAAAATCTTGTGTTCTCTTATGTGTGGTGTTGTTATGATTCAATTTCAGTTATTTTCTTTTCATGCTTAATCATCATAACATCTTTAAAGGTTAATGTGGATCTAAATGTTTACGAGGGTTTGAAAATTTTTGATACAACTGATTCACCCCCCTCTCAATTGTCTTGTGCATTCAACAATTGGTATTAGAGCAAGGTTCCTTGGAAGAGAGCTTAACAGCTTGAGGTTGATCTAGGATGGTGCACAAGAAGGATGTTCCCCTTCTTGATGGATCTAATTTTACACTCTAGAAGGTAAGGATGAAAGCTTTTCTGATCTCTCTTGGTTATGAGATCTGGAAGTCTGTTGAGTCTAATTATATTGTACTTAAGAATGGTGTAAGCACTATAGATGAGGTCAAAGCTTGTGAAATAGATGGTAAGGCTAAGCATGCTCTTTTAAGTTGTCTTACTAATTTTGAATTCGTGAAAGTCGTGCATTTGAAAACTGCTAATGAGATTTGGAAAAAGTTGAAAAGTGTTTATGAAGGAGATGATAAGGTCAAACAAGCTAAAATGCAAAATTTGAAGCTCATGTTTGAGAACATGCGAATGTATGAAGATGAAAACATTAAAAGCTACTTGTAGAAGGTGGATGAAGTTGTCAATGGCATCAAAGGACTTGGTGGAAGTATAGATGATAAAGAGGTGATATTGAAGGTACTCAAAACTCTTCCTAAAGCTTACAGTCATAAGGTTTTTGCTATTGAAGAATTACAAAATTTGAATCAGTTTAGCGAAGCTCAGTTGCTTGGCACATTAACTGCTTTTGAAATAAGAGAGTTTGGCATGACTAGTGGAATTGCAAAGGATGAGACTACTTTTGAGGCTGGGAAATCAGATAAGGCTGTGGAATCTGATCCAGAAGACTTTGATGAAGTGGAAGCTAACTTTGTGAGAAGAATGAAAAAGGGTACTAGAAAGTGCAGTGGTAAGTTGCCTTTTAAATGTTTCAGTTGTGGAAAGATAAGTCATTATGCTTCAAGATGTCCAGATAAAGCTCTGAGAATTAAGAATAGAGAAAATAGAGGTAAGATGGTTAAGAAAAGTTATTATGTTAGAGAAGATGCAAGTATATCTGATGATGAATCTGATTATGAGGATGATAATGGTAATGAATGCTTATTCATAGCCCTAAGAGATGAAACTATTTCTGCTAACTTTGGAAGCTGTGTGAAGGAAAAGGGTCTTAAAGCAAGTGCTAACTTTGAAGGGACTATAATGTCTGCCTTTCATGCTAGGAGAGAAAAAGATGTCTAGGTCATTGACAGTGGATGCTTAAATCATATGACAGATGATAAGAGTAAGTTTGTTAAACTTGAAAAATATGATGGTGGAGTAGTTAGATTTGGTGATGATGCAGTTGCTAAGATCTATGGAAAAGGTTCAGTAAGTTTTGATGGAAATCATAACACTGATGACATTCTCTATGTCAAAGGTTTAAAGCATAATCTCTTGAGTGTTGGATAGATGTGTAGCAAAGGATACAATCTTATGTTTCAGGATGATGGCTGTGAGATCATGAATTGTTGCTGGAAAGAGGACTCGTGGAAATGTTTATCATCTCAAAGGTGGTCATAGTTATTTCTTTATAACTCAGATGAGTGAGAGTTGGCTATGGAATAGGAGATTGTGTCACATCAATTCTGATAGCATGGTAAAGATAAGTTCAGTTCGAGCTGTGAGAGATCTACCAAAGATAACAAAGCCTGTTACTGTTATTTGTAAGGAATGTCAGTTTGGAAAGAAAACAAGAAGAAGCTTCAAAAGCAAGGATCAATTGTCTACCGGACTCTTGGAATTGGTACATATAGATTTGTGTGGTCCTACCAGAGTAAGGAGTTTTCAAGGTGACATGTATTTCATTTTATTTATTGACGATTGTTCTAAAATGACTTGGGTTACTTTTCTTAGAGAAAAATCAGAAGCCCTAGATAAGTTTAAATATTTTAAAGCAATGGTTGAAAATGAAATGGATATGAAGATCAAATGTTTGAGTTCTGATAGAGGTCGAGAATTTACTTCTAACGAGTTTAACATGTTTTGTGAGAATCATGGGATAAAGAGGCATTTATCTGCCCCTAGGACTCCTCAGCAGAATTGAGTGGTTGAAAGGAAGAACAAGACTATTCAGGAAGAGGAAGAACAAGACTATTCAAGAAGCTGCAAGGACAATGATAAAAGATGCAAACCTACCAGAAGTCTACTAGAGAGAAGAAATTTAGACTACTGTCTACATATAGAATAGAGTACAAGTAAGAGCAAATGACACAAAGACTCCCTATGAGCTATGGTATGGAAGGATTCCCATTGTTAAATAATTTAAAGTTTTTGGAAGCAAATGTTATATCAGAAGAAGTGATAACTTTAAGAAACCCCTCCTAAAAAAAGATATAAAATCCTAGCGAATCTTTCAATTTTTGGGGAAAAATATTAATTTCTATTGGCGAATCTTTCTTTTTTTTGAAAAAAAAATAATTTTATTGGCAAATTTTTTTACATCACTACAAATTTGTAGAAAATCTTGGTGAATATTGATGAAAAATAGGCAAATACATTAATTACCATGGTGAGTCCTTCCTTTTTTTAAAAGTTAAATTCCTATGGAAAAGTCAGGGCCTGAGGGTGGAAGCGATTGACTAGTTTAAGGCATAGTGCTTGTGTCTATAATTCCTTAATTCCTTAATATTTTTCAAACATTGAATATTTTAAATCATCCCTAAACTATTTTTCACCACTATTGATTTTATTTATAATCTAATGGTTTGGGTTCTATTCTATGGACCAAAATGTACCTGCGGATCTCTAATGCCCATGAGTCCCAAAATTACATTTGGGTTGTTTGTATTTTGGGCCATTGATCTCAAATGCAAACAAACCAAATGCAATTTTGGGCCCCATAGGAATTGGAGCTTCACAGGTACACTTTGGCTCATGGAATTTAATCCCAACTGTTAGATTATAAAATGAGATCAACAACCCAAATACAATTTCAGGCTCAATGGGTATTGGAGCTCTGTAGGTACATTTTAAACGATGGAATACAACCCCATCCATTAGATTATAAATAAAATCAATGGTGGAGATTAAACATTGGTGATATGGCCCTAAAGTAACCAATAACTATATAATATTATTAGCGAATTAATTTCATTTTCTACTAAAACTTATAAAATTTAGGCGAATCTGATGTATTCAAGTATAGAATATCTTGGTGAATTTTTGAGTTTAAAAGTTTAATAAAATATATGTTCTGGTGATTTAACCAGAAGTAAAATAAAATTTTGTAAAAATGTGGCGATTTAGGTCACCTTACAGCTTGAACTATTAGCCAAATTTTGAATCCCCAATTTCAACTATTAGCTAATTGGTGAATATTAGCCACTAAAAAAATCACTGATCAAAAGAGATGAAGAACTAGGAAAGTTTGATGCAAGGTGTGATGAAGGTATTTTCCTTGGGTATTCTACCAAAAACAAAGCTTATCGGTGCTACAACAAAAGGCTAAGAAAAATTATTGAAAGTGTTAATGTTAAGGTTGATAAATATATACAAAAGATTTTAGAGATTAATGGATATGAATCAGAAGAGTCTTCTTGTAGAGAAGAAGAAGAAACCAAAGAAAAGGAAGTACATGTTGAAGAACAAGAAGCTCCAAAAAAAGAAGAACAAGAAGCTCCGGAAAAAAGAAGCACAAGTTGAACAAGAAGCTCCAGAAAGAATCCCTAAAACACCAAAGTATGTATAGAGGCATCACTCTGAAGATTAGATCATTGGTGATAAGAGCAAAGGTATACTGACAAGAAGGAAAGCTGCTGAAGAACAGGTAAATCTATGTTTAGTTTCCAAATTTGAACCTAAAACAGTGGTGGAGGCATGTAAGGATGAGTATTGGATCAAGCCAATGGAAGAAGAACTAATACAGATTGAGAAGAATCAGACTTGGGAACTTGTCCCAAGACCAAAGAACAAAAATGTGATTGGAACTAAGTGGGTATTTAGGAACAAATTGATTGAGAATGGTGAAGTGGTAAGGAACAAGGCAAGACTTGTGTGTAAAGGCTACTCACAAGTGGAAGGAATAGACTATGAGGAAATTTATTCTTTGGTGGCAATAATGGAGGCCATTACGATGTTTCTGGCTTTTGCAGCACATAAAGATTTTAAAGTGTATCAAATGGATGTGAAGTCTAATTTTTTGAATGGTAAGTTGGAAGAGGAAGTGTACATAGAACGACCAAATGGATTTCAGCTATCAGATAAACCTAATATGATTTGCAGGTTAAAGAAGGAACTATGTGGATTGAAGCAAGCCCCTAGAGCTTGGTATGCAAGGTTGGACATGTACTTACTACATCAAGGATTTAATAAAGGCTCCGTAGATAGCAATTTGTACATCAAAGTAAGTGAAGATCAAATTCTGATTGTAAAAGTGTATTAGATGATATAATTTTTGGTGGAAATGAAGGTTTGTGTAAGAGTTTTGCAGATGAGATGCAGAAAGAATTTGAAATGTCAATGTGTGGGGAAATGAACTTCTTTCTTGGGTTACATATCAATCAGACAGATAAGGGTATTTTCATTTTTCAGTCAAAGTATGTAAAAGAGTTGTTAAAGAAGTTTGGAATGGAAGATTCTAAACCAGTTTGTAATCCTATGGTTACTGGTTGTAAGTTGAGCAAGAATGATGAATCTCCTAAGGCTGATCAAAGCAAGTACAGATCAATGATTGGAGGATTACTTTATTTGACTACTACTAGACCAGATATTATGCATGCACTTTATCTTGTGGCTAGATTTCAAGAAGATCCTAGAGAGTCACATGTTATGGTAGTGAAGAGGATATTAAGATATTTAAAGGGCACTCTAGATGATGGCTTGTCGTATCCAAAAGATACTAACTTTACTCTAAATGCTTATACAGATGTAGATTGGGTTGGTTGTGTAGATGACAAGAAAAGTACAAGTGGTGGTGTATTTTTTTCTTGGATACAGGTTGGTGTCTTGGCTAAGTAAGAAACAAGATTTAGTGTCTTTATCTCCTACAGAGGTAGAGTATATTGTTGCAACATCATGTTGCACATAGGTGTTATGGATGAGACAGACCTTGAAGGATATCAAAGTTGTGTATGATGATCCAATTTCTATTTTCTGTGATAATACAAGTGCTATTAACATTTCAAAGAATCCAGTGATGCATTCAAGGACAAAACATATTTCAATCAGGTATCACTTTCTGAGAGAGAAGGTTGCAGAGAATGAGGTAAAGCTTGTGTATGTGCCTACAAAGGATCAGGTTGCTGACATATTCACTAAGGCTCTTCCTAAGAATACATTTGAGTATCTTCAGGAGAAGTTAGGGGTTATTTCCCCTCCTTATTTGAACTAGATGCATAAGGAGATGCATCAGTCCAGTATGCTTCAAGATTCATTCTTTTTTGGACTGATGTTGGAATCTACCTCTCAGGGTGAGCATGTAGTAGCTATGATAATTGTTGTAGTCAGGGAGAGTAAGAAGTTGTTACAATTTAGTATGCGCTCCTAAGGGGGAGTATTTAGAGCAGTAGTGAGTAGTACAAGTATGTGTAGTATCATAAAAAGGTAAAGGGCTGGAAAAAGTTGTGTAGCCCTTTTCCATTGATGTTAAAGGAGGGAGAGATTTCATATGAAAAATAAAGGGGGGAGAGAGAATGTGAAAAAGAAAAGAGCCAGTAATCAGAGATAAAGTAAGAAGTATAAAGAAAGGGGGAGAGTAAGAAAATAAAGAAGATTGGTGTAGAGTTGTGTCTTGATGGTTTTTCACATTATGTGTTTCCATCAATGACAAAGGGGGATATTGTTGCAAGTATGTGCTAATCGGTGTTGTCATTGATGTCAACATACTTGTGTTGTCATTGGTGTCAACTATGTCTTCTGATGAGGTTGTTGCTATTTGATTAAGTTGTCTTGATAAAGGTGATTGGGTTTCTTTGTAGAGGTTCTAAAGATGTTGAGGATATGCTTCTATTGTTGGGTTTCCAAGTGCTTTTGAGAAAATTTAATTAATTATGGAAACAATGTGTTGAAGAAGTCTGGGAGAAAGTATTTTGCTCTACATTTCTTTGTAGAATGTTTTCAGGTGTTACAGTTTTGGATGTGTGCTTATAAGGTCCTTATCTATCTTCTATCTAGAAGGTTTATGATTTGATGCTCTGGAAAATGATTTCTTGTGTAGTAAAGTTTGACAGTGTTGTTTGTAAGCAGATTGTGAACTTTCTTCAAGTGAAAGTTGTTGTGACTGAATTTGTTGGTTTATAGGTGAATTCAAGATGTTTGTGGATGTTTCTAGATTGTGTTAAAGCTTTGTGTAAGATCCACAAGGTGTGTTTACCTTTGAGGAAGCATGTGCTTAAAAGTTCATAGTGTTAACTCAAGTTTGGCTGACTTGGTTGTTTACACTATTTTTGGTTGTGCTTTGGTGAATGTGAAAGCTTGGTGAAGCATGTAAGAGTGGATTTAGGTCTGTGCTAAGGTGTGATATGGTATGCATTCATTCCTTTCCTCCATGGAATGATTAGGTCTAGAACTAATTTGAAATTTATGAATTAAGTTGTATTGCCGACCTTAGAGAATGTTTTCATGATTGATGGTGGTATAAATAAGTGTCAAGAATTCATGGATGTGTGGGTGCATGAAGGATATGATGTTTGCGATGCAAATTTGATCAGTGCAATGAAAGATTTCATGTTTTAGGATACTGGATGCAATGAGCAGAAGGTGTCTACTATTTTTTAGTGTTGCTGCAAAGGTGTTGTTTGTGTTGTGGTGTATATTGAGCTTCATTGGAACTAAACTCCATGCATATGTTAGATGTAATTATATCAATTCAAATCTTGGTAGTGAGCCACCCTTCTCTTCTTTCTTTCTTTCTTAGTGGGTAGTGCATCCACTTGGACAATGAGTCCACTTGCAGTAAGAATTCTTTCTCTTAGGCAGTGTGTTGGGATAAGGTGCCATTAACCTTGTAAATCCCAATAATGTTTTTATTCCATTTATTATTTGTAATTTGTAATTACCCATAAGGGATGTACAAGTTTCAATGGCAATGGTAAAAATTATTTATTGTCCACAGTAATTATGGAGTTACTGGCGGTAGTTATGGGATGTCATTTACTATGGTAAATGGTAATTGGTCAAAGTGGGGTGCACATGTGGAGGAATAATCTATTTTTAGTGTTATGACGCACCTCATAGATGTTGTAAGAAGGTGTAAGAGATTCTATGACAACTGTAAGTTGTCATAAGAATCTATGACACTAATAATAGCATATGACGCATCATAAGATGCTATAAATGGATATTTTTGGCTCCAAGGCATTCAAGCTTGCATGGGCACATTTTTCCAAGTGTAGGATGCATGTATGACAACATTTATGACCCCGTAAGAGCCTTTTCTTGGCCATGGACGCCCAAGGTTGTATTATTGACTCTTGACAAGTGTTATGGGCTTGTAAGAAGTCATTTAATGTCTTGAGGTCGTGTAAAAACTATATAAACCATAGCCTAGTAGATGAGATGCATATAACAGTTTACAGGTACCTAGGTTCTACTAGAGTGAAGGTTGAAGGACAGAGGAAGTGAATATATTTGTAATCTCCTTTTGTGAAGATAATACAACTTGGCCTCTTTTCTTGGTGGAGTTTTTTATCTGAAAGGGTTTTCTCCACGTTAAACACTTGTGTTATGTGCTTCATTCTGCTTCTGGTATATTTTTGTATTGTGGGTTTATGTTTTGTTGCAATCTCCATTAATAACACACAGTTAAAGTTTGTTGAAATTTATCTCGAATCAGATTTCCATTGAAGTAGTGTTGCTTTCATTTCTAACATTTGGTATCAGAGCCTGGCCAGCTTTGACTCTTGGGTGATAGTGTGGAAGCTGTAGCTATAGTGGGAGATTTGGTTGTGTTTGTTTTGCAGATCTCATGTTGATATTATGGCTGCATCCACCGTTGCATCAACCTCTCGATTGGACATTCAGAAGTTCAACAGAATGGGGTATGAGTTGTGGAAAATAAAAATGGAAGATTTGTTGGAAGAAAGAAACCAATGGTTGGCTGTTCAAAAAGAGAAAAAACCTGATGATGTCTCTCAAGATGAGTGGGATAGACTAGATAAGAAGGCACAGGGAACCATCTGGTTGTGTCTTTTAGACTCTATCCTGTTGAATGTCGCAAAGGAAGAGACTGTATACAAGTTGTGGAAATGGTTGGGTGAGATCTATCAAGCCAAGAGTATGGTAAATAAATTTTATTTAAAAAGAAAATTGTTTTCCATGACAATGCGAGAAGGTGTATCACTTGCAGAGCATTTAAATTCTTTTAATTTGTTAGTGAGTCAACTTGATTCAGTAGATGTTGAGGTTAGTGAAAAAGATAAATGCATCTTACTTCTTTGTTCTTTACCTGAGTCTTGGGAGAATGTTATCCTTGCTATCACTGCTAACCTTACGGATCTGAAGTTGGATGCTCTTGTTTCAGTGCTACTGTCACAGGAATTGAGGAAGAAGAGTTCAGATAGTTCAGGGGATGCTCTCAGTGTTAGGGGAAGGTCTAAGGAAAGAGGACCTAAAGGAGATTAGAAAGGGGCTAAGGACAAGTCCAAGGGCTGGTCTAAGGCTCCTGGTAAAAAGAACAAAGTTAAGTGTTGGAACTACGGTAAAAGGAGACATGTAAAGGAGTAGAAATCCCAAGAAACAGTGGGAGAGTGCTTCAGATAAGTCCTCGGATGCAGGTGAAGATGTTTTACTTTCTGCATGTAATTTTGTTTCTAATGATCACTGGTTGGTTGACTTAGGATGCTCATTTTATATGACCCCGCATAAAGAATGGTTCTCCACATATGAAGAATATGATGGAGGTAATATCTACCTTGGTGACAACTCTACATATCTGATTGTCGGAAAAGGAAAGGTATTGTTGTGTTTCAGTGATGGGAGGATTAAAACCCTCCCTGGTGTTTTGCATGTTCCTGGATTAGCTAGATATTTGATTTCAGTTTCAAAGTTGAATGATTTGGGAATGCATGTGACATTTGACAAGCATGGCTGTAGATTGGTGAGAGGGAACTTGGTGGTAGCGAAAGGGAAGAGATTCGAGAAATTGTTTGAGCTTGAGGCCACTACAATTTGTAATGCCTCCTATGTATCTGAGGCCACTACTAAAAATACATGTATGTTGTGGCACCATAGATTGGGCCACACAAGCAATAATGTATTAAAAACTATTAAGAATAAAAATTTGTTGGACGGTTTCTCCTATTCTGATGAGCACTTTGATTTCTGTGAGCATTGTGTGTTTGGTAAACAAAATAGAAAATTATTTCCTTTAGGAAGCAATAGAGCAAAAGATAAGTTAGAAATTATTCATACGGATGTGTTTGGACCTGTGGATAATGAATCTATCAGAAAATCTTGTTATTTTGTAACCTTCATTGATGATGTATCCAGATTTACATGGATTTATTTTATGAAGCATAAATCTAAAGTTTTCACTAAGTTTAAGGAATTCAATGTCTTAGTAGAGAACCAATCAGGTTTAAAGATAAAAAATATTAAGATCTGACAATGGAGGGGAATATTGCTCTAAGGAATTTGATGAGTTTTGCAAGCATGCAGGTATAATCAGACAAAAGACAACTCCATATACACCACAACAGAATGGTGTTGCAGAAAGGATGAACCGAACAATTATGGAAAGGGCCAAAAGTATGCTTAGTGATGCACAGTTGGATAAATGCTTTTGGGTGGAGGCTGTGTGTACTGCTTGCTACTTGATAAACAGATCTCCTTGTAAGGCTCTTGATTTGACATCTTATGAAGTGTGGACATGTAAGAAACCTTCTGTTTCACATTTAAGGGTTTTTGGCTGTGAGGCTTTTGTTCATGTGCCTAAGGAAAAGCGATCTAAGTTGGATCCAAAGGCTGAAAGGTGTACATTCATTGGATATGGTGATAATGTAAAAGGTTATAAACTTTGGAATCCGCTAACCCGCAAGATTATCTTTTCTAGAGATGTAATTTTCAGGGAACTTAGAGCTATTTCTGAACCTGAGCAGCCAAAAGAAAAAGATGAAAAGGTAAAGAGAGTGCACTTTGAGTTAGAGCAGCAAGATGCACCTCAAGAAGAATAGAATGATGGATTGGGGGTGAAGAAGAAGAAGAAGACTCAAGTAGTTCTGATGAAGATGAGTCTGTAGTTATAGAAGAAGTTGTTGCATATGATCATGCAGAAGAATGAGTAGAGTCTCTTACTCCACCCTTGAGGAGATCCACAAGACAACGGAATCCAGTTGACAGATATAGCCCACTAGATTTCCATTGTGTATATGCTTTGAGTACTAACGATGAACCTAGATCCTATAGGGAAGCTATTTCTACATATGATAATGAGTCTTGGCAGTTAGCCATGTAGGAGGAGATGATGGCTTTAGACTCTTGTAACACCTGGGATCTTGTTCGTTTTCCCAAAGGAAGAAAGGCCATAGGTTGTAAGTGGGTCTTCAAGAAGAAGTTTGGAGCAGACGAGTCATTAGAGAAGTACAAGGCTAGACTGGTAGCCAAGGGCTACTCCCAGAGAGAGGGAGTTGATTTGGTGAGATATTCTCTCCTGTTGCTAAATTGAATTCTATTAGATTTATCTTATCCATTGATGTAGCTTATGATTGGGAGATTGAGAAAATGGATGTTAAGATTGCATTCTTGCATGGAGATCTTGAATAAGAAATTTATATGCAACAACCTACAGGTTTTGAGGTAAAAGGAAAAGAACATTGGGTTTGCACGTTAAAGAGGTCTCTTTATGGTCTAAAATAGTCCCCCAGAATGTTGTATTAAAAGTTTGATTCATTTGTCTTGAAATTGGGTTTTGTTAGAAGCGAGGAGGATCATGGTGTTTACATTCATTGTGTTGATGATTCTATACTGGTTATTGCTTTGTATGTTGATGATATGTTTTTCAGCAATACTAAGGGTATGGTCAGTGAGCATAAAGCCCAACTCTCAGGTGCATTTGAGATGAAGGATCTTGGTGCTGCAAGGTATATTTTGGGAATGGAGATCAGGAGGGATAGAATTAACAGAAAGCTTTGGTTGTCACAAAGTAAGTATGTGAATACTATTTTGTAGAGGTTTAGTTTGCAGGATTATAACCCAGTTAGAGTTCCTTTACCCATTGGTACTAAGCTTTATTTAGAAATGTGTCCAAAGAATGAGGATGATCTGGGAGTTTTGAGCAGATTTATGTCTAACCCTGGTAGACAACATTAGAACTATGCGAAGAATGTGTTTAAATATCTTGTAGGTACTCTTGATCATTGTTTGGGTTATTCTAGTGCTAATAGTGTTGATAAATCTTTGGACATATAGGGTTTTGTTGATGCAGATTGGGAAGGTGACTTGGATAGTTGAAGGTCCACTAGTGGCTTTATGTTTACTCTGTTTGGAGGTGCAGTGAGTTGGATGAGTAAGAGGCAGCCCATAGTTGCTTTGTCCACCACAAAAGCAGAGTATTTGGATGAAACTCATGTCTCTAAGGAGGCATTTTGGTTGAGGAGACTGTGTACTGATATTAGATTTGATTACAGGATCATTCAGATTGGTTGTGATAGCTAGAGTGCTATATGTTTGGCCAAGAATCCTATGTATCATGCTCGAACTAAGCATGTTGATGTTCAGTATCACTTTGTTCGAGAGTTGGTTGCAAATGGAAAGATTGAGCTAAAGAAGATAGACACTCAGGAGAATGTTGCAGATTCATTGACCAAGCCTATGAGCACAGAGAATTTCGTGTGGTGCAGAGAGGCCATGGGCCTTGTTTCTAGTGCTTGATTATTTTTCAATTGATTTCCTATGGGTTGATTTACAATGTATAATGTCAAGTGGGAGAATGTTGGGATAAGGTGCCATTAACCTTGTAAATCCCAATATTGTATGTATTCCATTTATTATTTGTAATTTGTAATTACCCATAAGGGATGTACAAGTTTCACCGGCAGTGATAAAAATTATTTATTATCCACGGTAATTATGGAGTTACTGGCGGTAGTTACGGGATGTCATTTACTATGGTAAATAGTAATTGGTCAAAGTGGGGTGCACATGTTGAGGAATAATCTATTTTTAGTGTTATGATGCACATCATAGATGTTGTAAGAAGGTGTAAGAGATTCTATGACAACTGTAAGTTGTCATAAGAATCTATGACACTAATAATAGCATATGATGCATTATAAGATGTTGTAAGTGGCTATTTTTGGCCCCAAGGTGTTCAAACTTGCATGGGCACATTTTTCTAAGTGTAGGATGCATGTATGACAACATTTATAACCCTGTAAGAGCCTATTCTTGGCCATGGACGCCCAAGGTTGTATTGTTGATTCTTGACAAGTGTTATGGGCTTGTAAGAAGTCATTTAATGTCTTGAGGTTGTGTAAAACCTATATAAACCATAGCATAGTAGATGAGATGCATATAATAGTTTATAGGTACTCAGGTTCTACCAGAGTGAAGGTTGAAGGATAGAGGAAGTGAATGTATTTGTAATTTCCTTTTGTGAAGATAATACAACTTGGCCTCTTTTCTTGGTGGAGATTTTACCTGAAAGGGTTTTCTCCATGTTAAACACTTGTGTTATGTGCTTCATTCTGCTTCTGGTATATTTTTGTATTATAGGTTTATGTTTTGTTGCAATCTCCATTAATAACACACAGTTAAAGTTTGTTGAAATTTATCTTGAATCAGATTTCCATTGAAGTAGTATTGTTTTCATTTCTAACACAGTGAGTCCTTTGGAAGTGAGCCTTTTGTAATTCAGTATTGCTACTACATTATATTGTGAGCTAATCCTCACATTGTTTTTTCCCTTTTAGGTTTTTCAATGTAAAATCTAGTGTTCTCTTGTGTGTGGTGTTATGATTTAGTTTCAGTTATTTGCTTTTCATGCTTAATCATCATAACATGTTTAAAGGTTAATGTGGATCTGAATGTTTGCGAGGGTTTGAATTTTTTTGACACAATTGATTCACCCCCCCTCTTAGTTTATCTTGTGCAATCAACAGAGACTTCAAGGGGTCCAAAATGGTGTCTAAAAGTCATCCTGTACACATTATCCTTATGGAAAAACTTGATGGTTGCTTGGTCTCAATTTAATATTTAAGGAATAAACTACCTGATGTAATTCAATAACAAATCCATCAATCCTAGGAGTGGGGTGTATGTGCCTCTTCTTGGGCACCACTATGTAGTTGACGCACCTCTTCATAGTACCACCTTTTTCCTTTGCAAGATCCACTAGTGAAACATGTGGGTAAGAATTAGTGTGGCCCATGTTAAGCAGGTCCTTCATGACTTTCAACATCTCCTCTTTATAAACCCTTATGTGGTAGTGAGGAATGATCATGTTAGGCTTAGATCTTGGTTCCAACTTTATGACATGTTGGAATTCTCTATAGGGTAGAAATCCTAGCAGCATATATCTTTGAACACCATGATATACTAATTTAGGAAAGTTTGAGTATAAAATTGAAGATTAGGTTGCTTACTAGAAAATGAGATTGTGTACATGTCCTCCATCACCAAGCATCTTTCTGTTGAAATGCACAAGACAACTGAGAGGGGGGGTGAATCAATTGTAACCAAAACTTAACTTCTTTTAAGCATCAACACATCAACCACTTAATCACTGCTATTATGATTTAACCATGAAAGCATGAAATCAGAAACTTAAGCACATTCACACATTCAACACATGAGACACTAGATTTTTTATGTGGAAAACCCAATGATGGAAAAACCATGGTGAGGATTAACTCACAATATAAATGATATATCAAAATTTACAAAAAAGCTCACAATCAGAGGCTCACTGCCTTAGGGCTCTCTTCTGAAAATGCTCACTACAAAAGAAGGGGCTCACTGCCAAGAGAAGAGGCTCACTGCCAAAAGAAGAGGCTTACTGCCAAAAGGGGCTCACTACCAAAAGTAGAAGAAGATAGTTACAATGAGAACAGATCTCATAGCAACCAGGGATCCACCACAATCTTGATTGAATATTTTGCAACCTTTTTGTATCAAAAATATATTCTTTTCTACTCACTGTCACACTCTCAAACTCATCTAGATCACACCTACAACAAATAATGTTTCTCATGTAGCCATTTTGTCTATCTCAATATCTTCACTAGATTTCTCGATCATCTAATTCATATTTATACATTCATAGTCTTGGAAACAATCTTCAATGTCGACACAAACAATAAACTTAGCCAATATTCAAATTAGGTCTAGACCTAAACATTCCCGTGGTGGAAAGGAATGAATGTGGACCACACCACACCTTAGTAGGGACTCAAATGTAATCTCCCACGCAACAACACGCTATCACAAATTCCAAAGCATAATCACAAGTAGTGAAAACAACTAGGTTAGCCAAAACTGGTTTTAACACTAAGACCTTTAGGAACACGCTTCATCCATGATACGAATTATGCTTTGCGGACCAATCAAAAAGTAGGAACATGATCTAGAGACATCCACAAGCACGTTACAATCACCAAGAACTTTCACACAACCTCCAAACACTCTATCCAGAAGATTCTTCAAATTGAACCACTTAGACATTACTGTCAGCTATTGTCAAAAAGAAAAGATTGCTTAAGGAGCACCAAATCATGAACCACTTCAATTGAAGGCACATAACATCATCCCAAACTTAATCCTAGAACCATAGACTGTAAAACTTAAATGCAGAGAGATGCAGAGCAGAATACATTCTTCCTATCACCATTGAATACTCAGAAAAATAGTTTTTACTCTGGTGAATAGAACTCACTGAAGTCTTCACACCGGAGGCTCAAACTTGAAACATAGCAACTAAAAACATCCCTTAACATAACTTTCAAACTGCAAACAAAGATGTTCAATCTACAGGATACGCGGAGCAAAACACTACACTATTCTGGGAGATAGAACAATTCTGCAATTACACTGACTTCTCAAACACTTCCTCAAACTTAACCAAACAACTTCCTTAGATGTTGACCTTAGGTGTTGATATCAATGACAACACTTACTACTCATACTTGCAACACTTTTTGCCTAAGCAACTTGTTCCTTGTTTTCTATGACCACTTTCATTGACCCATCATAGGTCCATCCTAGCAGCACATCTTTTTTTTCAAAAGTAAGGTTTAACTTCATATATTGATGATTTTGTGAGGATTCACCAATGAAATGTATCCTTTGTCTGGACTCATAAAGTTGTCAATTTTTGTAGCATATAATTTCTTCCATCCCTTATGCTCACCCATAGCTAAATTGAGTTGTCTTCTTATCTAGGTGTAGTGGATGGTTAATTTATTAGCAACAATGATATTGAGCCCATCAAGGATTTGAACCACCATATGACTCTCAATATATTCTTTTTGGATTTCTTTAGTAATAGCACCAGGGTCCCACATCCTCATGTATGAGCAATCTAGGTCTTGAGAGAAAGGGTCTCTATGCCAGTTATTGTAGGTTGTATCCTTCACCTTTTCACCTTCTATTGCTAATCTAGAAAATTTTGAGGGATTTGTAACACTACTATTCTCAAATGGTAGATCATTAATGGAACAAGAAACAATTGAAGCATTATGCATGGGTTGATGTTCATCAATATGGCTATCTTGTAAACCATTCAAACATAGCGATGGTTCCACCTTTTCAAGTAGAGTAGTGGGTTCACGATCATTAGCAACCATTGGATCATCTTTTCCAATCACAAATTTTTACATCCAACATGAAATGTTGATTTCTCATTATTTCCATCAAAACAATTACTTTTTGGGTGTGTATGCCCATTTGAAATCATTAAAATAATTTTCTGAATGAAAGAGTTCCTACCTTCTACCTCCAATGTGAATTCTTTCTACTCCTTTGGAGTTGGTTGAACCTCTGTTTCAACCCTTTCTTCCTTCTTTAAGATAGTTTTCTCCAACTCATCCTCATTGACATGTTCCTTAACAACTTGTTGTAGCTTTGGTTCTGGTTTTGCTTCTTTCTACTTCAACTCTCTTCTATCAGCATTCCCACCTTTTTTTATTTGAGCCTTCTTTCCAAGTAGCTCCAAGTAATTGTCAAAAGTTACCTTAAACTTGAAAGCATTAGATTTCCTTGGATACATCCCAAAAATTCTACCAATTTTCTCTTCCCATGATGTGTTCATTGAAAAAATAATTTTCCTGCTCCTTTGAGGATGCAATTGTTGTAGTAAATTATTCATTTTATCTTGTCTCTTCCATATTTGCTCCATCGTATTTAGAAAATTATTTGGAATACTTCTTTTTGTTAGGGATCTAAAGAACCTTTCCATGATTTACATCAACAAATTATTTTAGTCTACAAGTTGGCAAGATCAAATCTCTCATACCACTATGATGACCCTTACCCAAATATTTAATAAAATATCCCAAATTTAGAAAACCCACAACTAAAATGCTCAGTTATAAAATACCCACAAAATATTCTGACCATAAATTTATAAACAAAAAAGAAACAATACACTCTCTAAAACTAGATAGAACTAGACATTTCATTCAAGTATTACATCCAAATACATCTTTGTTGTCAATGCTTACAAATATTTTCATTCACAATAATTAAAAATATATTTCAAAAATACCTAGCATGTTGAAACGCCCAAAACGATGAAATCCTTTGAAGTGTAGATGCAACCTTCATTTAAATATACCTTTAGGAATTCAAAGGGTTTTCATCACCCAAACTCTAGAAAACTAATGGGGTTTCATCCATTGATCTCTAGAAGCTAAGGGTCATCCTCAGTTCGTCACATAACACAAGTGCTCAATATTGTAGGTTAGGGTTTGATATGGTTGGAAAAAAGATGAAGAATGAAGGATTTGATCACCTTAAATAGTAGTTTGAGGACCAAACATGGGGTCCACACATGTTGGTAGGAATTTGGGAGTTTTCATCTAAATTTTCATGCTCAAACAAGGCCATTAATGGTGTTCTAAGTCATTTGGCATGGTAGGTGAGGTACCCTATTTGAATAGAGGAATCCATAATGATGCATGCCTTGAAGTAGGTATATGGAGAGTTCCATGCCTAAGGGACACGTAAAAGATACTTTGGAGGTCTAGGTTTGGGAGTGCAAAAATTTACATGTCGCAAGGTGCCAAAAAAAGGGTGTCAAGAATTTGGGAGTTGGAATGCTCTTTAATTTCTTCTTGCTTGGTAGGCTAGAATTAGGGTCCCCAAAAGTCTAGTGTTGGGGGTTGATAGGGAGACCTAAGGGTTTTGTAAACCTATCTTGACACAACACTTCAAGACCTATGCCATCCTTGGGTTTCCCTACCAATTCAAGTGCTCATAGACATTTTCTACTCCAAAATGTCTAAAACAACCTAAGCAATCTATTACAGAGGTGAAAGACCTATTTGTCTATTGTTTCCAATATTCCTATCCTAAGCTTTCTTGGTGTGAGGTACTCTTCCTTATCCTCACTGCTTCCAAGATTCCCAATCTCCAAGGCTACTAGCCTTCTTGAGCCCGTTATCAGCCCTCCTCTCTGGGTCCAGGGTTCTGATTGCTTGGTGCTCAATTCTTTCTACTCTGTTTTTCACCCCTGTCTTCTCAGACTGCAACTTGCATGCCTAGCCGGGCTATAGCACAGCTCACCTAGTACAAGTTCACATGGCCTCTCTCTAGCATTCCATTCACTACAATAGAAAGAAAAACAAAAAAAGAGACTCTATTTGATGCCCTTCCCATGACTGTACAGAGGATATGCGAAGACAACAAACCAGAGCCATTATGTACAAATAGAAACAAAAATAACAGGAAAGAAAACTTCTTTGTTTTAGACCAGTATATGTACACTCTACAGAATTTCACAAATGAATCAGACAATCCAAGTTTTCTTTATTTGCTATGGAAGTGCTTATTACATTCGCAGCATCTCAGGCTTCCAACCTCCAACTTCCAACCCCTTCACAAAATGAATCTGGCCTTTTATAGTTTCTACCCGTATCCATTACCAGATGGTTAGGGTTTCTTGCATTAGTAATTGTTCCTTCGCATATACATTCGTTTGTATCAGACAATACTGAAATATATCACTTTATCATCAGTAGGATAATCTACTGTCTTGTCGACATATACATTTGCTTTATTGATCGCCCAAACTTACTACACACCCCCTCGATATGCATTGCATTGTCTTTGCCTTCGGCAAGACCCCTTTCGTCGCTCAGACTTTTGACCTGTCTTCCGATCTTCATCTCACACTGATATGCTTCGTATTCTCTTCGCTATCAGCCAGACCTCCTATCATCTTCTTCCGATGTCATGTTTCTTTTGTACTTGTCAGTGTGACTTTAACATCGGCCAAACCTTCTACTTCTCTACCGATGTCATATCTCACACCGATGTGCCTTATCTTTGTCTTATACTTCGATGAGACCTACCACTGTCGGCAACTTCCAAACTTCTTACACCGATATCCACCATCTTGCCGATGGCACTTTTTAACACAACTGTTCGGTGTGACATTACTCACCAATATCCATCTTCTTCCCGATGGCAACTCTTTCCTTCTCGCTTATCAGTGTGACCTTCAACATCGGTGAAACCTTTCACCTCTCCTCTGATGTGCCAACTCTCTCCAACGGATAGAATCATCAGCCAGACTTATCCTATCGGTGTAACTTTCCTTTTGTTCACCTATCTCAATACTCCTGCCGATATGCTAACCCCAAACTTCTCCATTGGCTAAACTTATCATCATCGGTAACCTTCAAATTTTTTATCCCAATGTGGGATCTCTCGCCGATGAACATTGCCGATATATTGTTTTATCGGTGGGACACCTGCTATCGGTATAACTTCATAAAACTTCACCGATGAGCTCTCTCACTCCGATGGATCCACTTTGTATATGCATAAACTTCTTCATATGCAATCAAATGAACCTACGCTTGCATCAGTCCCGTGCCTTCCTAATGAAAATCAAAAACATCACACCAAAAATGTTCAAGTATATACATGGGCTCCAAGCTCTTGGTGCTCCTGCACCATACTCCGCCTGTGCGGAAGAAGTCAAGTCACCTCCGGTGACAATAAGGCAAAATCAATGCCCCGTTTCTTGAACTCAGACTCTACAATCCAGGTAGCCTCTGCTTCTGGCAACTATTTCCACTTGATCAGATGCTCCATATACACACCATGTCTGGTCTGTTTCTCCACTCGAGAATCCAGAATTTTCTCAGCCTGTGGTTTGAGTTGAGGTGGCAAGGTCACATCACTCACTGTTTGTGCAGCTTTTGAGCTAGATTCCCCTACTGCTGAATGAGGACCTTTATAATGTACCAGGTCCTAAACATTGAACACTGGTGAAATTGCCAAGTCTGCTTGCAAATCAATTCTGTAGGCATTTTTGCCATACTTGTTCAGAATTCTGCAAGGACCAATCCATCTCATCTGCAGTTTAGTTGGTATCCCTTTCTGCAATCAGGCTTTGTTCAAATGAACCATGACTAAATCACCAACTTCAAACTGAACATCTTTCCTGTGTGCATCTACCCTATCCTTGATTTTCTGAGTATTCTCCATTAATGTCTTCTGGACTTGTTCATGTATCTCCTTCATAGACTGTGTAAAATCCTCTGCATGACCACTTCTATACTCCATGTCTCCAAGATGTCGGAGTTGACATACACCTCGAGGATGCATTCCATACACTATCTCAAATGGACTTTTGCCAGTAGTCCTATTCACACTATCATTATAGGCAAATTTTGCCTGATGAATGACTTGATCCCAACTCTGTCCATATTCTTTTGTCAAACACCTTAACAGGTTGCCCAATGTCCTGTTCACCACTTCTGTTTGGCCATCTGTCTATGGATGATAGGCTGATCCAAAAGACAGATTTGTCCCTAGCCTCTGCCAGAGAGTTTTCCAAAAATGTCCCATGAACTTAGCATCTCTATTAGACACGATGCTTGCTGGTAGTCCATGAATCCTTATGACCTCTTTGAAAAACAAATGAGCTATATGACTGGCATCACGAGTCACCTTACAGGGAAAGAAATGACTCATCTTGCTGAATCTATCGACAACTACAAAAATACTATCAAAACTAGTCTTAGTCTTTGGTAGACCAACTACAAAATCCATACTTACACAATCCCATGGTCTGGAAGGAATGGGTAATGGTTGATACAGTCCGGCATTTGAAGAAGTTCCCTTGGCCTTCTGACAGATGATACACTGCTCCACATACTTTCTGACATCTTTGTGCATCTTCGGCCAATAGTACAACCTCTGGACTAACTCCAATGTTTTATTCAGACCAAAATGTCCACTCAAACTACCATTATATTTCTCCTGTATGAGATTTTCTCTCATGGATCCTTTTGGTCCACACAACTGTCCACCTTTGAACAGCAAACCCTGCTGCAATGTGTAATCTACAAATTCACTATGAAAGTGATTTTCAAAGTCTTGATAGACCTTGTATGCTGTTGGTGCCTGAATTGACTCTTAGTTTTGGAGCAATTTTCATGCAGGCACCTTCCCAAAAAATCCAAAAAAGTTTAAGTTTTGGCACCCCTTCAGTGTTTTTAAGCGTTTGCATCTTAGTTCAACGGAGGTGGTCTTCGTCTTTTCTCCATTGGCATGGGTTCGTTTTTGTGTCTTCGACATTTCGGTTTGAACTTGAACCCTTTTTCTCTAAGTTCAATGGTTCAGCGGCTCATGGTTCATTTTTCTTTTAGTAGTTCATATTATGCATTTGCCTTGCGCAAATATTGTATCATTGAACCTCCTGCTTGAACCCTTTTCTCAACGGTTCAAGGTTCAATAGTTCGATGCTTTGAGTTTTTTTCTCTCGGTCAGAGTGTTTTGCAGATGGAGTATTATTTTTGATGTTTGAACCTCGCCATTGAACCATCGGGTTGAACCGGTTCATCAGTTCAATGGGTTCGCGGGGTTGCTTTTGTGTTGCCGACAGATTTGCTTCGGCGTTGAACTTCTCTGTTGAACTTCAGTGTTGAACCATCGGGTTGAACCGGTTCGTGGTTCAACGGTTCAACAGTTCAGCACTTTGTGTTTTTGGTGTTCATTGGTGTAATACTCTTCATCGGCAGGGGAATTCATGCTAGGCCGACAGTTGGGAGTCTGGCCGATGGTGAGGTTGGTGTTCGACATATCGGGGTGACGAGGGAGTGTGTCTTGGAGACGGAAGGACTGTCGGCGGGACTGTTGCTATCGGCAGAGGGGTTTTGGCCTCTGCCGATATCATTACTCGGGCTGATGGGGATTTGGGCATATGTGTGGTCGCTAGGACTTTGATCTATCGGCATAGTAATTTGTGGTCTTCCTGATAATTTTGGTCATACCGATGGAGGAGGAGGGTGGATTGGTAACCACTAATGTAGTGTGTTTTGGTGGCCATCGGGGAGACATGTATGGTCGGTGGGAGTCTGGGAAGTTAGCCCGATGGTCTTTCTCTGGCCGATGACAAGGAATATAGTGTAAGCATCGGTGTGACTTTTGCCTATTGACGAGGAGGCTTTTTGGTTGGCCGATGGTAGTAGTCTGGCTGACAGGGGATTGCGGTGGCTTCATCGGTGTAACTAATGAGATCGGCGAAGGTTTGGAAGGTTGGTCCGATGATGCATCTCTGGCCGATGGGGAAGTGTAGTGTAGTAGTCGGCGAGACAACTGAGGTCGGAAGGAGTTTTTTGGAGTGGGCCGATGGGTTTTGGCGAAGGGTTGTGTGTCGAGCACGGCAAAACGCTCGACACCTTTTATGCTCTCGGCCATGTTTTTAAAGTATTGAAGGAGTCTCCACGGCACCAATGTGGGATTAATTTCCCTGCACATTTGAAACTTCATTAAAAGTGCATTTTGGCGGGAACTTCTGTTTGAGCGCAGTGACGGTTTCCAGGTAGGCTGCGGGTGGTTGAGGCCTTTAATGGTGACGGTGCAGAGGTATGGGCAATGGTACACATGATCATGTCGCCTAATTTTTGAGTGAAGACTCCCAGATGGCAGCGCAGGGCTCGAGGCTTCTCTTGTCTATTGCTGCAATAACTTCTGAGCGCCATTCCTTTGTGGAGTCTGTATCTGGCGGATTTTTGATTTTTGACCATGTAATTAATGCTGAGTATGCTTCTTTGGCTGTTATAAGCAGGAAGTGTTACTCATTTTGGGGTTGTTGAAAAATGGACATCTTGGCTCTGTAATAAGATACAGCTGATTTGGTTGCTCTGTGCAGCAAAACTTGTGAGTTTATGTATCTTCTGCTGTACATTTTTGCATGAATCCACTGATTTCATGGTCAATCTTATATGAATAATGCTATGTTTGCATGTGTTGTGCTAATTCTGTCTCCAGTCTTGCATGTATCTTTCTTCTGAGTCCAGGTATTCAAGGAATGTCTGAGATTCTAGAACATAGAATTCCTGTGTTGAATGTTTAATCTTTTAACTTCTGCTTAAGGGGTAGATTAAACTATTTTCAGATTGAATATTGGGAAGGGTATACTGCAATAGGGATGCCATAAGTATAGATAGCTTAACACTCTGTATTGGGAGATATCTGTAAGGCAGGTATCATATGTATCCCCCTGAAATCCAGTTTTAGTTGTTCATGCTGATCATTCACAGGTGTATGTCTACTGAATCCAAGCCCTGGATAGGCACCAATCTAACTCTGTGTTGAGGTTATACACCAGGTCCAGGTTTGCATCCAAACATCATATCAAACCATTTCATCCTTCCATCTGTTAGTTGTAGGATTAGGAGTAGGAAGCCCCTGCATGCTCTCATACCTAACTAGACATATATGTCCAAGAATGTTGCCAACCTTGTGATTTGTTATACAAATCTTGGTCCTTACGTGAGAGTATTCTGCCTGTTGCTGTCAAGTTATATCTTTCTGTCATTGAGCTAGTCAAGGTCATACTTTTATCAAATAGGGACACCCCCCTTGGTGCGGCAGAACCAGAAGTGAAGGGGAGGAGCTCACGCAACCTCCTATATTTAGTTGGCTGAATTTGCCTGTGCATTAGAACTGGCAAATCCTAATGCTGATTCAGAAGCAAAACCAACAAAATGGTGACTCCGCTGGGGAGTCTTTCATGTGAATGATGATGCTCTGCTGGTGGTATGAACTCAGAAAAAGATGTGTTGAGCTTTCAGCTGTTGAAAATTTTGTCCTCTCTGGAGAGGTGGCGACTCTGCAAAAGATTCAAGTGCACATTAAAAGTTGATGTGTGTTGTGACAAAAATGTGCTGGTCATATTTCTGCATCTGTATGAGAAAAGGTACCTTGTTCCTTCCCCTTTATATTTGTTGTTTTGCTGCATAAGTTAGATGCAGGGGGAAGCCTTAGGTCTTAGGCAGAGGAAGGATGTCTAAGAGTAAGATTTTTATGAATCCAAGTATGAATTATCCTATACTCAGCGGTGAAATGTTGGATAAAAGAATAGAAGAGATAAGAAATAGGTTGATATTCTTAGAGGCTGAGCAGGCCCAGTTAAAAAGCAGTAACCCTGTTGTGTCTGCTAGTCAGAAGGCTAAACCTCTTCTCAGCCCTTTTGATCCTTTGTATGACCAACTGGATTTGTCATGGGTTGATTATAAAGTAGAAAATATGTCTGCTAGGATATACCGTCAGATGCCTAGATTTAGTGGTCACAGTGTGTGTGATGGGAATGCACATATCCAAAATTTTCATGAGTTCATGGGAAAACATTCATTCAAAGATGAGGATATGTGGATGAGGTTTTTTGTTAGGTCCTTTGATGCAAAAGCAAAAGACTGGTATTTGAGCTTTTCAAAAAGATTCTTTGCCTATTGGGATGAGCTTGCTGACTGTTTTAAAGAAGAATTTGCAAAAGAACCTACTGATCTTGTTGCAGAATTGATGAAAATCAGAAAACAAGATAAAGAGCTATGTGTTGATTTCAGTCATAGGTTTGCAGTAGCCCTTTCACAGGTCCCTGAAAATTTCAGACCTGATATTTCAGCCTGTGTTGGCATATTCTTTGAAGCTTTTGAGGAGGGCTTTAGTGCATTACTGAGGGATTTCAAGGTGACAAGTATGCAGATGGCATACAAGTTCGTAGAAAATATAGAAAAAATCAGAAATGAGCATATGCTGAAATCCCTGTCCCCAGGCCTTGGTGTGAGAAACGATTGTGAAGCTGCAAATGACCAAATGATTATGGCATCATGTGAAAATGAAAAGATGAATATTGAAGGTGCCAGCGAAAGGACTAGTGTGGATTCCCATTGCAATGATGAGGCAGTTGGCCATGAAAACAACAACGAGGTTGTGGACAGCAATGAGCAACTGTTGGAATGGACCTGTGGAGACAATTGTGAGTATTGTACTCAAGACAGAGAAGATATAAGCAAACAGAGAAGTAGTCCCAGGTGTGACCCATTGCCTTCCTTTCAAACACATGGAGATCATGAAGAGCAGTCAGGGATTGAAACAAGTGCTAGTACAGAGCATGATTGTTTTTCATTTGATGGTTGTTTTGCTTATGACACACAGGCTGATACTCCTCCACAAAGGGAATCCATTGGTGATGGAGATACGTGCTCTGCTGCCCATGAACAAATGGCATATTATGATCAAGCTGATGTACCTGGATCACCCATCTATGACACATGTGGTGATGAGGATCTGTTTGAGTATGGTGAGGATTTAGACATGGTTTTTGATTTGGATTCTGTTTCTCATCCTGATGAAAGAGAAACCAGCATACATCAAGTAAGTGATTGTAAAAATGTGCCTGATTGCACAGAGGTGTCAGAGCCAGATCTTTTCCAGCTTGGTGTACCAGATGATTGTGTGCATGATGTGCACAATTGTGAATTTGAAAGCTTTTCTTTTGATGTGCTAGCAAATGAAGAGAGCTCTGTTTTTCCTAGTTGTGTGGTGGACTTTGAGTGCTTTCAATTTTCAGTCCAGCTAGGAAATCATTTTGCGATGCATAGTGATGATAACCTGTGTTCTATGTCATATGAATATGCATTGCTTGATACATTTTGCATCCATTTATCACCTGCTGCTGAGGGTTGTTTGCATAAGGTTGACAGTGACAAAATAAATCAGAAGGTTGAATGTGCAGATGACCAGGTTTGTTTGTGGTCAGATCATGGCAGTACTCTCAGGCTTGACCCAGTGTATGTAGATGAGAACAAGGTGTTTGACAAGGGGAAATATTGGTTTTCCTTTTCTTGGTGGCCTTAGACCATCAAGTGTGTTTGGTGATGCAGGTCAGTGCAATATTTGACTCTGTGCCCAATGGATAAGGGACTGGTCTGCATCCTAGAGATCTGGGGTTCTCGCTGCAGTCTTGCACTTGTACATCCTCAGACAGAGCTACTGTTGGTGCCTGAATTGACTCTCAGTTTTGGAGCAATTTTCATGCAGGCACCTTCCCAAAAAATCCAAAAAAGTTTAAGTTTTGGCACCCCTTCAGTGTTTTTCAACGTCTGCATCTTAGTTCAACGGAGGTGGTCTTCGTCTTTTCTCCATCGGCATGGGTTCGTTTTTGTGTCTTCGACATTTTGATTTGAACTTGAACCCTTTTTCTCTAAGTTCAATGGTTCAACGGCTCATGGTTCATTTTTCTTCTAGCGGTTCATATTATGCATTTGCCTTGCGCAAATATTGTATTGTTGAACCTCTCGCTTGAACCCTTTTCTCAATGGTTCAAGGTTCAATAGTTCGATGCTTTGAGTTTTTTGCTCTCGGCCGGAGTGTTTTGCAGATGGAGTATTATTTTTGATGTTTGAACCTCGCCATTGAACCATCGGGTTGAACCGGTTCATCGGTTCAATGGGTTCACGGGGTTGCTTTTGTGTTGCCGATAGATTTGTTTCGGTGTTGAACTTCTCTGTTGAACTTCAGTGTTGAACCATCGGGTTGAACCGGTTCGTGGTTCGTGGTTCAACGGTTCAGCGCTTTGTGTTTTTGGTGTTCATCGGTGTAATACTCTTCATCGGTAGGGGAATTTCATGCTAGGCCGACAGTTGGGAGTCTGGCCGATGGTGAGGTTGGTGTTTGACATATCGGGGTGACGAGGGTGTGTGTCTTGGAGACGGAAGGACCGTCGGCGGGACTGTTGCTATCGGCAGAGGGGTTTTGGCCTTTGCCGATATCATTACTCGGGCCGATTGGGATTTGGGCATATGTGTGGTTGCCAGGACTTTGATCTATCTCGATAATTTTGGTCATACCGATGGAGGAGGAGGGTGGATTGGTAACCATTAACGTAGTGTGTTTTGGTGGCCATCAGGGAGACGTGTATGGTCGGTGGGAGTCTGGGAAGTTAGCCCGATGGTCTTTCTCTGGCTGATGACAAGGAATATAGTGTAAGCGTCGGTGTGACTTTTGCCTATCGGCGAGGAGGCTCTTTGGTTGGCCGATGGTAGTAGTCTGGCCGACAGGGGATTGCAGTGGCTTCATCGGTGTAACTGATGAGATCGGCGAAGGTTTGGAAGGTTGGTTCGATGATGCATCTCTGGCCGATGGGGAAGTGTAGTGTAGTGGTCGGCGAGACAACTGAGGTCGGAAGGAGTTTTTTGGAGTGGGCCGATGGTATTGGTTTGGCCGATGGGTTTTGGCGAAGGGTTGTGTGTCGAGCACGGCAAAACGCTCGACACCTTTTATGCTCGCGGCCATGTTTTTAAAGTATTGAAGGAGTCTCCGCGGCACCAATGTGGGATTAATTTCCCTGCACATTTGAAACTTCATTAAAAGTGCATTTTGGCGGGAACTTCTGTTTGAGCGCAGCGACGGTTTCCAGGTAGGCCGCGGGTGGTTGAGGCCTTTAATGGCGATGGTACAGAGGTATGGGCAATGGTACACATGATCATGTCGCCCAATTTTTGAGTGAAGACTCCTAGATGGCGGCGCAGGGCTCGAGGCTTCTCTTGTCTGTTGCTGCAATAACTTCTGAGTGCCATTCCTTTGTGGAGTCTGTATCTGGCAGATTTTTGATTTTTGACCATGTAATTAATGCTGAGTACGCTTCTTTGGCTGTTATAAGCAGGAAGTGTTACTCATTTTGAGGTTGTTGAAAACTAGACATCTTGGCTCTGTAATAAGATACAACTGATTTGGTTGCTCTATGCAGCAAAACTTGTGAGTTTATGTATCTCCTGTTGTACGTTTTTGCATGAATCCACTGATTTCATGGTCAATCTTATATGAATAATGCTATGTTTGCATGTGTTGTGCTAATTCTGTCTCCAGTCTTGCATGTATCTTTCTTCTGAGTCCAAGTATTCAAGGAATGTCTGAGATTCTAGAACATAGAATTCCTGTGTTGAATGTTTAATCTTTTAACTTCTGCTTAAGGGGTAGATTAAACTGTTTTCAGATTGAATATTGGGAAGGGTATACTGCAATAGGGATGCCATAAGTATAGATAGCTTAACACTCTGTATTGGGAGATATCTGTAAGGCAGGTATCATATGTATCCCCCTGAAATCTAGTTTTAGTTGTTCATGCTGATCATTCACAGGTGTATGTCTACTGACTCCAAGCTCTGGATAGGCACCAATCTAGCTCTATGTTGAGGTTATACACCAGGTCCAGGTTTGCATCCAAACATCATATCAAACCATTTCATCCTTCCATCTGTTAGTTGTAGGATTAGGAGTAGGAAGCCCCTGCATGCTCTCATACCTAACCAGACATATATGTCCAAGAATGTTGCCAACCTTGTGATTTGTTATACAAATCTTGGTCCTTACGTGAGAGTATTTTGCCTGTTGCTGTCAAGTTATATCTTTCTATCATTGAGCTAGTCAAGGTCATACTTTTATCAAATAGGGACACCCCCCTTGGTGCGGCAGAACCAGAAGTGAAGGAGAGGAGCTCACGCAACCTCCTGTATTCAGTTGGCTGAATCTGCCTGTGCATTAGAACTGGCAAATCCTAATGCTGATTCAGAAGCAAAACCAACATATGCTTCAGCAAAATCTTCATCCTCTTTGTAGAGAGCTCTGAACTCTTCCATTCCTATGCTTCTTAATTGCACTTCTTGTACTGTGAGCAGCCTCCTGCTTAAAGCATCTACTACTTTGTTGAGTTATCCCTTCTTGTTCTTAATTGTAAATGTATAAGACTGCAAGTACTCCATCCACTTGATATGCCTATGGCTCAACTTATCTTGTGAGTTCAGAAAACTCAAAGCTTGATTGTCTGTATACACAACAAATTCCTTAGGTAGGAGCTAATGTCTCCATTTTCTAAGTGCTTGGACTAGAGCATAGAGCTCCAAGTCATATGAAGAGTATCTACTCTTTGCTTCATTTAGCCTCTCACTGAAAAAGGCTACTGCTCTATTCTCTTGGCTGAGTACTGCCCCTACTACAATATTGCTAGCATCACATTCTAAAGTAAACAACTTGTCAAAACTAGGCAGCACTAGCACTGTCTATGTGGCTACTTCTTTCTTCAACAACTCAAAACTATTATTAGCTGCTTGTGTCCACTGAAACATTATTTTCATCCCACCTTTGATTGTATCAAGCATGGGTGCACAAATAGTATTGAAATTCTTTATGAATTTTCTATAAAACTTAGGTAAGCCATGAAAACTTCTCACCTCAGTTGCTGCTCTGGGAGTAGGCCAACTCAATATGGCTTCTACCTTTGACTTGTCCATTTTCAATTCTCCTTTGGACAACACAAAATCAAGGTATACCAATTCCTGCTTCATGAATTCACACTTCTCTAAATTTATAGTTAGTTGTTCATCATGTAACTTTTTCAAAATAGTATTTATATGTTCAAGATGCTCTTCTTTAGTTTGACTAAAAATTAAGATATCATCTAGATAAACAACTACAAATTTACCCATATAGTCCTTGAGGACTTCATTCATGAGCCTCATGAATGTGCTGGGAGCATTTGATAAACCAAATGGCATAACAAGCCATTCATACAGTCCTTTTGTGGTTTTGAAGGCTGTTTTCCATTCATCACCTTCCTTGATTCTGATCTGGTGATAACCACTTTTCAAATCTATCTTGGTGAAGTATTTAGCTCCTCCTATACAGTTCATAAGATCTTCAATTCTAGGAATTGGAAATCTGTACCTTATGGTGATCTTATTGATAGCTTTGGAGTCTGTGCATAGTCTCCATGTTCCTCCTTTCTTTGGTGCCAACACTGTAGGCACTGCACAAGGACTTATGCTTTTCCTAACCAACCCCTAGTCAAGCAATTCTTGTACTTGTCTGGTTATTTCCTTATGTTGTTCTGGAGTCATCTTGTAAGGAGCCTTGTTAGGCAAAGATGCTCCTGGAATTAGATCTATCTGATGGCTGATAGTTCTTTGTGGAGGTAGTGTTGCTGGTGTTCCATCACTAATGATGTCCTTATAGTGTTCTAGTATAGTCTGCACCTCTTTTGGGATCACTACCTTTTTGTCTTTTTGCTCCTCCTTAGGCTTCACTATGATAGCATAACTAATACCATCCTCTTTAAGAGTGTTCAAAAACTCTTTTCCACTCACAAGTAAGACATTAGGACTTTTTGTCTTATTTGTTTCTTCATCTTCCAATGATTGAATTTTATAGGTGACACCATCTTTTTGAAAAGAATATGCATTCTTCTCACCATCATATATGGCCTTCCGGTCATACTGCCATGGTCTGCCCAATAAGAGATGACATGCATCCATGGGTAGGATATGACAGAGTACCTTGTCTTTGTATCCACCTATACCAAACTCTACCCAAGTTTGCTCATTGACTATCACATGCTGACCTTTATTTAACCATGTGACTCTATATGGATTTGAATGAGGTAATCTTTGCAAATTTAATTTTCTAACTGCTTCATCAGACACTATGTTATTAGTAGACCCTAAGTCTATAATTACTTGACATACCTTATTCATAATCTTGCATCTGATTCGGAATAATGCTCTCCTTTGGCTTGGTTCAGCTTTCACTGGTTCTTTGATCAAGGTTCTCCTTACCATGATGTTCTCTCCCACTTCTGAGGCTAGACTGACTTCAGGTGATCTGCTGCTTGAAGCATCATCTTGTACATAATGATTTCTTTTATCAACTCCTTGAGAAGAAGGTGTGCCCTCATCAGGACACCTATATGCTGGATGGCCTAATTGACCACAATTGTAGCATTTCATAGTGGTAAAGTAGGATCCTCTGCTTGATCCTCCTGATCTTCCTCTATTAGATCCCCTTCCTCTGTAGTTTCCTCTACTACTAGTCTCTCCACTCTGCTCTGTGAGTTTGGATTCTCCTTGGGGTCTTTGATCAGTATTCCTACCACCATAATTTCCTCTTCCTCTACTGTCTCTACCTCTTCGTCTTGATCTGTTGTTTGTCTCTTGGTTCTTCTTACTCTTCTCCTCTACCTTGAGTGCTAGCTGATAGCTTTGATGCACTGTTGTAGGACTGAATAAACTGATTTCCTCTTGAATACTCCACCTCAAACCATTGAGATATCTTGCTACTTTCACATTTTCATCTTCCATCACTTTAGACCTTAGGCATAGTTTTTGAAACTCCTCAGTGTATGCATTGACATCTAATTCTCTTTGTCTCAAATTTTGCTGTTTCTTGTACAAATGGACTTCATAATCTCCAGGCATGTATACTTCTTTGATTTTAGCCACCATACCCTTCCAAGTATCTATAGGTTTCTTGCCTTCTTTTTCTCTTTCAGTTTGAACAAATTTCCACCATGTCAAGGCAGCTCCTCTGAGTCTGGATTTAGCCACCTTCACCTTTTGTGCTTCACTCACTCCATCACATTCAAAGTGATTTTCTAAACCTTCTATCCATTCCATAACCAAATCAGGTTCCATCTTTCCACTAAAAAGAGGAACTCCTTCCAATGTCTTACCACTCATGGCTTTCAAGGCCTTCAAGAAAGGTTCTTCTTCCATCTTAGGATCAGGTGTGGGCTCTTCATCTTCTATAGACACACCTTTTTCCTTGTTTACTTTCTGCCTGACTTCTTTAGTCTTCTCCATCATTACACCCAGTTTACTTTCCATTTCTGCCAATCTTTCCTGTAGGAGCCTATTGTCCTCTTCTTGATCATCAACCTTCTTTGCCAATTTTGCATTAGTCACCATCTTCTTGGATGAACCTACAGACTCACTTGAACTCGGTGATGACATACAACTTCTTCTATTCCAACCTAGGAATAGCCCAAAACTTTAACTTGCTCTGATACCAATTTGATAGGGAGACCTAAGGGTTTCGAAAACCTATCTTGACACAACACTTCAAGAACTATGCCATCCTTGGGTTTCCCTACCAATTCAAGTGCTCATAGACATTTTCTACCCCAAAATGTCTAAAACAACCTAAGCAATCTATTACAGAGGTGAAAGACCTATTTGTTTGTTGTTTCCAATACAGACTCTGCTTTCTTGGTGTGAGGTACTCTTCCTTATCCTCACTGCTTCCAAGATTCCCA